>CM076582.1:1503002966-1503602966 GCA_034641835.2 Pinus albicaulis
AGGCTTCTCGGATTGATGAATAGATTTTTCTTTCCCTAAAACACCTTTAATTTACTTGAGATCTGTGTTTTAGATCTGATCAGGCTCAATCTGTGTCTTTCGATCTTCATGATGTCTTTAACTATGGATTAGTCTTTTGATTTGCTGAATTTATGCCTTAATCCTTCAAAATTGTGTTTAAACCTTTAATTCTTCACTTCTGCATATCCTTTTCTTTAATTTTATTTTAAAAGTCAAAAATACAAAAAAAATGAAATTATGAAAAAAGCATATGTTATGGTATAATGTTTTTATAGTATAACACTAAAAAATAAAAATAAAATGTTTTTCCAAAAGTGTATCATTAAGTTTTAGTTGGATGTATGTTATAAGTCTCATGTTTAAGCCGCAAGCAATTTTCCAAGCGGAAACAGCACGCCTTGAAGATTAAACTCTGAAGATGAGTTGCGGAGGTGCGAAAATCTCGAGAGTTAATGAATCATGAACCCCCACAGTTGACCCGTTTGACTGCAGGTAAGTGATGATCGACGGTGTGGATGCACTGTGGGGGGGTCCGTCCAAAGTCTGTCGTCGTACTCCAAGAACCCCCGCGATGACGTCATGAGGTGACATGGAAGACAGCTGTAATTCATAACAACAACTTTTACACGTCATTCCAGGAATTTAATTCACGGTTTGTGTAGCTGTTAAATGGTTCTTTGTCCCGTTTTGAAAACTATTTGTGTTCTGTTTTCTTTTGAGCAGTGTCATCGCCACTTTCCCGTGTTCTAATACTCCTGTTGTTTGATCAGTCACGCCCAAATGAATTATCCACATTCCACTCATGGACGGTGAAAAAGACGTCCAGGATACCTTGTCTTCTATCAACCATCCCTTATTGTATCATCAAGTAACCCTAAACGCTGAGAAATCCCCAGTATTTGCCGCCATGAAAAATTTCGGTGTCTTGTTCGCCTGTATTCCAAAAGACCACTTCTTTCCCGAGTTTATCTCATGGCTGGTCTCTTCAATGTACCCTGGTAAGTGTTTCATAATGAACTTGCAGGGAGAAAATGTTCTGCGGGTATCGACGCAATTAATTCGCCAAGCATTGTGCTTTCCCAAAAATGAGTCACCACTGCAATTCTCCGAGGATTAATTGGCTCGTTATTTCGAGGACCTTTCAAATGAAGAATTTAGTCAATGTATGTCGTTCTTGAGATCAAATTCAAAGAAAGCTCAACTAGAAGGAGAAGAATTTAGTTTTGAAGTGTTCGATGCTGAGTATAGACCAATTCTAAATTGCATTGTAGAGATTTTGGGTAAGTACAATGCCCATATAGTTGATAAATAAGTCTTGGGAATGTTCGCGCTGATGATGAAACCAGGGGTTGTTCTCGACATTCCATCCTTTTGGCAGGAGATTGTAAATTCTCAGTTAATGGCCTTTCCACTTACAGGTTTCTTTAAATTCCCACCATTGATTGTTTACTTATTTTTATATCAGAATGTTGAAGAATTCATGAGCTTGCGATTGAATATAGTTGATGTCAATAAGCAAAAACAATCAGTTTTATTCTAGACTGACATGACTAGAAAAGAAGGAAATGAAGCAGGGCTATTTGAGTTTGCTAGTCATTATATGTCTATTGCTTATAAAATTTTGAATGGAGTTTTGCCTCCTTGTTTTTTACCAAAAGCCCCAGAGTTCCTACAGTTAGGACCCAGTTTCAGATTCAGAGATTGGTTTGCGTTTGAAGAGTATTCAGAGATAAGGTTGTATGGAGCTAGCATCGAGCCCTATAGGCTCCCAACTTTTGTACCCATGCGGCTTTTCGCCTTGGAATTCATAAGACAAAGCCTTAATGTGGATCAGGTGCACTTTATTCCCATGAAGAAAGGTCTAATGTATAAATTACCCATGAGTATAGGACCTTTTGTGGTGAATACAAGGCAAGCTTTTGATGAAGTTTCCAAAATGTTGGAAGAGACACATTTGCTATTAGGAGAAAAATGGTCATATGATCTGCATGGGGTGATTTCCCATAGAAGAATTGAGAATGGATATTTTGCGTTTTCTCACGTAAGCAGACCTGATCAGGAGAAGCTGGCAAACCCAGGCGAATTAGATACATCAAAAACAAACATTCAAACACCTGTTATAACTGAAAGGGAAAATAAAAGAGGTAGGGATGATGTTGTTGAAGTAGATGATGAAGAGCCCAGGGAAGAAAAGAGAACCAAATTGGCTGAAGATCATTCTTCCAACTCACTTGGTTTTACCTTTCATATCAATGAAGAACAAAATGTCCCCTCTTCTCCTAGAGGACATGAACTTTACTCAGAGAAGATGCCTTCAGTCAAAAAAATATTTACACAGATTGAAGAAATAAATCAGAGGATAAAAGCTAATGTAGAAGCTCAGGCAGAGCATCACATAGCTGCTGATCAGACTAGGTTATTGACTGTAATGGACCTTGAAAAGGATCAATTTAGGATGCCTCTGACACATCCAACTGGGATGTCCCTTGGATCTTCGAGCAGTTTTAATGAGGTAAACATAACTATGGATGTTAAAAAGATCCCACTGTGGGATAAAATGAATCTTCATATGCAGACTAGGCAGTTAATTGTAAATGATTTAACCAAGACTAATGCCACAGCAGTTAAAACTGAAAACATGCTTGCAAAATTTATCAAACAGTTTAAGATGGAGAAGGCCAATTCAAGGGCCTTATCAGTTCAAAACTAAGAGTTAAAAAATATCATCATGAAGATTCGTGTGGATCCGAATGACAAGGCTGCAGTGCAGAAGCTCATGAAGAGTGCAGAAATAGAAATATCCACCCTAAGAAGAAAGATGAAGTTGCCTACTGCAGAACATTCAATGGCTGCAGAAGTAGCAGAAGTGGAAAAAGAGAAAGAAGAATTGCGTCAGCAATTGTTGCGGAAGGAAGAAGAATTGACCAAAGTAAAGCAGACTGCTATTTCATTACAAAACCATATTGAAAATCATACTTGTACATTTGCTTTTCCTACAGATAATGCAGACCCTCAAGCACAAATTGTTCAACTTAACACAGAGATAAAGATGGCAGAAGGAGATCTTAAGGGAGCTCAATCAGAGTTAGAAATGGCCACCAAGGTCATACAGACACTAGAAAATGAAGTGAAGGTAAATAAGCAGAGATTTCAAAATGCTGAGGTTCAGATTAAGGATCTTAAAGATAAGTTAAAAGGTAATATTTCCCTTATAAAAGCTAAAGACATCATTTGGGGTGAGATTATTTCAGAGATGAAGTCAAATTATAATTCCCTGAATATAGTTGCTAAAGAAAAAAGCCTCATCTCTGAACATGAAGAGGAGATATTATCTGAAAAGCAGACGGCCATTAAAAGAGCAAATTGGGCTAGGAAGTTTATAAATTTTATCAATTCCAAATCAGATGAAGAATTAGAAGATATTGGAATACAAGACAGATATTTTTATGCAGAAGAAGTTAATAAGATGATAACTAAGAATGAACTTCAGAAGGTTGCAGAGAAAAGGTTACTGGGAATCAAGGAGATAGTAAATAAGTTTGATATATCATTTGACAAATTGACTAGAACGGGTTTACCTTCATGCTGGACTGAGAAAGGAAATATCATGTTATGGAAGTTTTATGAAGATCAGTTAACATTAGCAAAAATTAAGGCAAATAATAGGCACGAAAAGACACAGATCTTAAAATGAGAAATTGTGTTTAACTTCTTGCATAGGCATTTCAATTTGATATGGATGGTGAAGAATCTCTTTACAGGAAAACCTACACACAGTCAAATTGTGGCGTTCAGGATAGAATATCAAAGTTTTAAAAATTCCCCGACAACTCAAAATGAGCTATGGAAGAAGTGCAAGAAATTTTCAGTGGACTCAACAAAAGAGCAACCAAAAGTAGCCGTTGATTCAGCAATCGCTTCAGGACCAGCTGTTCTCATAGACTAGAAGTTTTCAAATTCTCATTATGTTATTTCTCAAAATTATGTAAATGTAATAGGACTCTTTCGAGGCATGTGCCTCCCTAACAGTCAGTAGTTTAAGCAGTTAGAGTTAGTTAGAGTAGTTAGAATCAGTTTCATTACTGGAAACTGTCTTGTGATACTGTATTTAAAGACAATTTCAAGAAATATGAAGGTTCCGAGTTTTTGAACCTGAAAGAAAAATTTTGTACTGAAGGATTGCAAATCAATAAAAGAAGTATGCAAGTTTCCATCTTTCTGTTTATGCTGAAAGTTTCTCCAGTTTACATAATGTTTTCATGTCTGTCAATAAAATAGAGTAATTTGAGCAGCGGGTCTCTTTATACATGCGTATTTAAGAGTTAAACACACCTTAATGTGTGCTCCTCTATTTTAACTTCATCTTTACATAATTCTTCGGGGTTTTAAAATGGTAGATTCTGTTTTAAACAACATATCAATTTGAAATCATCTTCTCATTTTCTTTTATTCATCCATTTCAGTATAAGTGGAATATGGCATTGCAGAAACATGCATGGGTTTGATGTTTGAAAGTTACAGAATAAATGTGTAAGGATTTTTAATATAGAGACAAAATATAGTCACTTGTGACACAAATAGATAATGTCTTAAGCACAATCCTTTCCACAGCTAAGGGATTGTTTCTTAAGGTACAACAGGATGAAAGCATCCAACAGCGAGGATTGCTTGCTGAGATCAAAGGAGAGGTGTTTGGAGGGGTGAATGAAAAATTAATTCTGAGCCGTAGATGTTTATTGATCAATGGCTGAGATCAATCTGGGTTTTATAATGCGGAAGGGGAAGAGTTTATAATGAAAATGGGAGAAATTGTAAAGAAAATGGGAAAAAAAAATTATTGGCAATGAAAAGGGCTTAAAGGAGATTTGGGGTGGTGGAATGAATAAGAGCTGTTGGATGAAATTAATTAACAGAGATCAAAAACTGAGATCTCATCGGAGTTCATCGCATTGGGGGAACAACGATGGGAGGGACAATGGATTGAGTGATGCGAAAGCATCGCATCAGGGATTTGTGATATGCAATGGTTAACAAAACGCCGGGGAGAATTTATGATGCGATATTCTAAGGACCATTTGATCTAGGTGAATGGACAGCCCAGATTTATTGATGGGGCGGAAGGCAAAAGGGTAGACAAATGGTCGGGAGAAAGGAGAGTTGTTGGATCGGGGAGAACGAACGGTGGGGATTAAATCACATCGGAGAAGGCATGGGTCTGCACTCCATGGTTATTAGGGTTGTGATTATGTGTGGACCATCGGATCAAGGAGAGATTGACGGTCGTGATTGGATCAGAGATCACCAATCGGGGGAGACAGAAAGTGGGGGCGCTTGGGTCTACGCGATGCGATTACGTGCCAGACGTCCGATCTAGAACCAAATCGACAGTCAGTACTCAATCGGGGGGTGATGGAGAGGGGCGATGGGTAGAGAATGGAAAAGTGCATTGGCTGTTGTTTTAATGTATATCAACGGTGGAGATTGTAGCGGAGGCTGGGAAGAGAAAAGCCAATCGCATCGGAGATTTTCGGAATAACAAAGGAAAAGGCGCTTGTTGAAAGTTCCGATTGCGATTAGTGCCTTCAGGCTTAGCGCCTGGTCTTGGGCGTTGGTCATATGTGGGGAAGTGGTTAGGGTCGTAGCCGAAAGGGGCTTAAGGCCTTAGTTCAAAAGAATGTTTTTCATGATTTTTTAAGGATTTTCAAAGGATTTTGGGGGTTCTGATAAGGTTTAAAATGGAGTTTTAAACCTAATTAAAGGGGATTTATGAAGGGAAGGAAAGAAAATGAGGGAAAATAGAGGAATTTCATGAGGAAAAAGGGGAAAAATGGAGGTTAATCATGAGTGAAATAAGGGGTAAAATGAAGGGGAAAAAATGGGTTTTTTGAGCAGCTTTTCTCCTTACAAACAGCAGATTTTTCAGGGTAAATGAGGGAAACATCAGTGAAGATTATCTTAAAGGATAAATATCATCATAAGACTTCAAGAACTCACAATTTGGTCATAAAATTGTTTCTTGAAGGCTACAAGAAATTTTTTAGCCACCATCTGATATGAAAAAAATTTATAAGTGGCTAACAACGGCTCCAACTTGGGATGGCAGCTCCTTGGATGTGCCAAGAACCTCAAACATGTCTTCTCTAGAAGCTGACCAATGCCTCATCCTTTGGGCTGTAATTTTTCTTCCTTTGCTGATCTTCTTTTTGTCAGACAATGTTAGCAGCCATGAAAATAAATGGAACTTTTATCACAACAAGCTTTCTACCTACCCAATCCTAATGATCTAACATTTTTTCTTCTTTCAGAGTGCATTTGGATTGGACAACTCTTTTACAAACCTTTTATTCTTTTTAAAACATAAACTAATCTGAGTCTACTTCTTATTTCTCCATGAACTCAGATTAAGCAGTTGAGTTTGTAAGCTTCTCTACCTAATCTACTATCTGTTAGGATTAGACTGTATAATAGATTTTTATTCTCTAAATTCTAAAAAAAAGAAATTTAAAAGCAGACAAGTTAGGATTGAACAGTCTAACTTGTTGCTGATCTATGGCATAAAAACAAGCTGCACATAGATAATTATTTGTAGAAAATTAAATCAAAATGGTGAAGGCTTTAAGATCTGAAAGTTTTTAAGAACATCCTTCTCTTTTCTTTAGCTCTATTTTTAGGCTTGTTTGAGCTGTTTTTCTTTGCTATCTGGTTCAAGTTTCGAGCATATCAAAACTAGTTTACTTCTATCCTTGGCTCAAGATTTGATCTAGTTAGAGCCATTCTTTCTTTTGGAATTTATAGGTTCATATTTTTAGCTTGTTTGAACCTTTATTTTTCTATCCTAATATACCTAACTGATAAGCCAAGATTAAGCTTGTTTGACAAATCTAATTCACTAACCTATCAGCAGTAAATTGAAAAATAATTAGTCATTATTAGGTTGTATGACTAACTAGAAGTGTGTTTCTTAGGAGTGGCATTTAAGCTTGCATACTTTCAGACTTTGTTTCTCTTTTTGGTATGGGGCTATACCTTTATTGTTTTCACTCTACCCTCTTTTCTATCTTCTATTGTTTTTGTATTTTTCTTTTTCTTCAAAACAGAAAATAAAAACTAACTAAATGCTCAAAGGTTGAGCTTTATTGAAATTCCTATCTAACCTATTCTAACTTGGAATATTTACATTCTCATATGATACAAAAGTGCTAATGTAGCCAGTTGAGTAGTGACAAAAAGGAAAAGAAATTCTGGTTGCTTGTCAAGGGTATCCATGGTACATTTTGAAGATTAATCTTCAAAACCAAGACTATCACAGAAGGTGACAGCTTTTCATGCATTTGGCTCTTGCAAAGGATCCATGCTTGATAATTTGAGCCAGTTGCGACTTCCACACATTCTTCCAAAGAATCAACAAAGAAAAGATGAAGATTCTCTTCTTTTTGGCCCTCCATGTCTGGTATATTGTCTGCTTCCAAGACTTGAGCTTTGAGGAATATCCCTTCATTACGTTGCTTGGAAGCATCATCATTCTTAACCTGCAAAACAACAAGCAGTGAAATTTCTTCTTTCTCTAAATCTATGTTTGCTTCTAATATAAATTCAGGTTCTTTGAATGGCAGATTGATATCAGTGACGGGAGAAGTTTCTTCTTGAAAATATGGTATCCTTAGTAGGATAGTCTTCTATTTGTTTTTCTCCTTCAAAGGCCTACCAATATCTTTTATTGTTTGGGACAGCTGGTCTGAATTTTTCTTGAATTGTATATTGTTTTCTCTCCCAAGGTCTCATACATGTACTAGCAACAAGGGCTAATCCACTAGCAAAACTGTTTTGGTCTTTAGGAACAAGGATAAGTTGAAATTCTTTGAAAGTTTTTAACAAATCCATGGCATCATTCTTATAAGCTCTAAGTCTGGGATGTTTAACCGTGAATTCTTCTTTCACTTTCCTAATTACCAATTCTGCATTTCCATGAACTGTTATCTTCTGGGCTCCTGATTTCTTCAATAAGTGGAGCCCTAAAATAAATGCCTCATATTATACTATGTTACTCGTGCATTGAAAGTTTAATTTATATGAATAGGCTTCGGAATAAATTTTTTCTGTATCATAAAGCCATATTCCTGCACCTACTCCTGTTTTTAGTACATGACCCATCAAAGTTAATAATCCAAAGGGGACTAGTTTTAGTTTTATCATTAATTTCCTTTCTATCCTCTTCGTCTTGAGTGTCGTTGGGTTGTTCTATGGAGTAGGCTTGTTGATTATTATCTTGTTTAAATGAAGGTTTGGAAGGTAGCTGGTTGTTTATTATTTGATAAATTTCCTCTTCTGTCAAAGGAGAGATTTCCTTATAAATAGAAGTACAACAAACTTCCTTCTCTTGTGTTAACTGGTTTTGAGGCTGGATGTATTCTTGAGCCTCTTTTAGTGAATCAAGACTTGTGTTTGCAAGGAGAGTTTGAGGCTTTTCTATTGTGTCCTAATCTGCTTCTGTTTCAAATAATTCCTCATGATTACTATGATGCTCAATTTGAATACAAGGTTCATGAGTTGTTTCTTCTACATTATCAGGATGCCACTCTCGTTGTATAGTCTGAAATGAGTTATAACACAGAGGAAAGTTTCCTATATGTGTTGGTACTTCCTCCATTTCAGGCTCTGTGTTTTCCAAATGGCTACTTGTTTCCTCAATGTACTGCTCATTATTAGTATTTGCAATTTGATTGTGAAGATATCCTAACAGCATAGTACAAGATATGGGGAGGAAATTAGGAGTTTCTTGACAACCTTCCTCATTGCTTTCTTTGTAGCCTTGCTCGTCATCTTCCATAAAATCTTGATCATCATACATATCTGGGTCACTATCTAGGTCTTGAGGTGATTTGGCTTGTGTTTGATCAAGGAAAAGCATAGGTTGGTCTATATTACCAATATTTAAATTAGCCCCAAACATGTCCATTCTCTTTCCAAGCATGTACATCATTTTTTCCATCGTGACTAGCAGTTTTTCTTCATTGTTTTCTCTATAATCTTGATCATCATACATGTCTTGTAGTGGTTGAGTTTTTTGTTGATTTGAAACAAGCATGAGCTGTTCTAGATAATTAATGTTTAAATTAGCCTCATACCTTTCTATTCTCTTTCCAATCATATACATCATTTTTTCCATCATGGTTTTCTCAGGGAAAGGCATAGGTTGTTTAGGATGACCAATATTTAAATTAGCTACATACCTATCCACTCTCTTTCCAAGAATTTACATCATTTTTTCCATCATGACCATATGTTTGTCTTCTAGGTCTATATCTAAATCCATGTTTGTACATCAAAAAAGAGGTCATTGTATCTTGTCAACCAGTTCAGAGTCTTCTACCAGTGGAGTCATTTGGTCTTTGGAGAATTTTTAGCTCTTTTGGAGGTAAAATGTTTTATGGTCCACCACCATATGCCAATCTAAAATATTTTTGGGTTTTCTGAGTTTTTTCAGTCCTATGGGTTCTAAGAGTGTCCTAAATCTATTTGAACACTTCGCTATGGTGATGAGACAAAGAAAGTTAACTCTTATGGCTAAGCTAGCTAATTCCTTCAAGGTTTGATAAGCTCTTATGAGAATCCTAAGGGTTCCTTAGTTTGTCACTGATTCAAATAAATTTTATCATGATTACCATTTGCTTGGTAGTGCTCGAAGAGGGCTACTTGTGCTACAGAGGGATTTCTGATATCTGAAGAGTATCTAAAATGGAAATCACTCAGAAGTCCCCAGTGGAGTCGCCAGAAATTTTAGGAATCTGTAACTTCGGCAGATTGGTGAGACTAAAGCTGTAGAGACAACATTTGAACCACTTTGGGATTCTAGGATCTAGCCCTCCTAAATCCAGAGAGGGATCTTTCTATAAGTGCAAAGATTGATTTATCTTTAAGGCTTTTGAATGTGATATTAGGCTAGTTATGAATAACAAGGTTTTTGTTTGTTTTGGTTGGGCAAAGATATGTGAAGGTGAAGGAAGTCTAAATGAAGGGTGAAGGTGAATGAAAGTGAAAGATTGAGTCAGTTAATAAGATAGGAAAGAAGTAGCTTCAATCCATTGGGCTATTGAGTCATAGTACGATTTAATTAAAACAGCAAGGTTCAAGAGTGGTCTATGGGGCAAGTCATCTATGTCATAGGATATCTTTAAGTTGATTTTATGGAATGGAATCAAACAAAAAGAAGGGGAATCAAACAAATGAAGAACAAAGAGCAGCCTAAGATCAAGTAAGTACTTTGAAACTATCCTCCTTTTGGCATACACTTAAGAAATACATAAAAGTAATCTAAGATCACGTAAGTACTTTGAAATTAGCCTGCTTTTGATGCACTTTCAATAGAAAAAATTTAAAACACAAAGAACAACTTAAGATCAAGTAAGGACTTTGAACCTATCCTGCATTCAGCATATTCAAAGGGAAACTTTTCAAAGCAACTGTTGGAGAAGAAACTAGAGGACAGGGCTCACCATAGACTTCCCTAGCTCTGTTTTACTTAGAAAACTTTTCAAGACAAAACTTAAGATAAACGAAGAATAGTCTAAGATCAGGTAAGGACTTTGAACCTATCCTGCTTTCAAAATACTCTTAGGGAAACTTTCAGACAACCTTTGGAGCTAAAACTAGAGGACAGGGCTAACCATAGACTTCCCTAGTTCAACTTTACCTAGCAGAAACTGAAAATAACATTCAAGAACAATGTTTAAATTTTAGACAGTAGGACGAGGGAACGCCAGCATTCCTTAACTTCTTGGACTATATTAAATCATTCTTAAACAACAAAATTGGAAGAAAACATGTAGATAAAGCTTATCAGTGAGAGTAGGGTACCTTTGACAGTAAATCCTAACTCTATATTTGTTGTTCTTTATAAGAGAAAATGGATAGAATGGAAAAAAAAGAAAATAACAATTTACAATAAGAAAAGCATCACCATTGACATAGACCAAGATCCCATAAATCAGCTTGTATTTGATGTTCAAACCAGTTACAATCATCAAGTCCAATGGTTCTCTACAGCTTCAAACTTCTCATCTCAACTTAGGTATCTTCAATTACAAACAAATCTTACAGCAGCTTCAAAAAACTATTTACAAGCAACAGATATGCAGTGACCAACCTATATTTCATCTTCTACAGAAGTATTTATAGAAGAAATGAGGAGGTGGGATGAGATAAAAGATCTCTAGGCTCAATTAATACAGTTTAATGCTTCTCAGCCTTTGAGGGGATCAATGGAGAAGATTTCAGATATTTCCTCTGTATTAATTGATTTTCATTAAGTATTTAAGCTTGCTGGGAGAGTTTGATTCCAATATTTTAGATCCTTTTATTTCTATATGAGTGATTTATTTTCAGCATTTACTTCAGCAACGATTTCTTTTCTTTGGAATTGCTTCTGGTTGGAGTATCGACACAGACAGTGCAATGTCATTGGAATAAACAGATTTCCCTATATTGATAAGTAATGTGTGCTATTTAGTCATTTAAAAATGATTTATATAGTCCAACAACACCAGGAGAGGATCCACCACCACCAGGAGGTGTAAATGGAGCATTTTCTCCAACTGGAGGGGCCCTTGCAGCTTTGCGGGGAGTTCCCAAGTATCTAATATTGAGTGTCCAAGGCATAGTTCAGGGGAAGCAGGTGTTAGTATTGATAGACAATGGGGCTACCCACAATTTTATTGATACCCAACTAGTGCAGACGAGAGGCATACCCACAGAGGATTTTGAAGGATTGTCAATTTTGGTTCCAGGAGCTAGAACCATGCAATGTGTGAAGTATGTTCTGGCATTGACTGTATCTTTGGGGACATACAAATTGATAGATCACTTATTTGTGGTTGATATTCCTAAAACCAATGTGATATTGGGTGTATAGTGGTTGATCACACTGGAAAAGGTCACCACGGATTGGTAGACCTTGGATATGGAATGGATAGATAAGAAGGGCGGTAAGCATCAAATGATCAAGGGAATGCACAGCTATCCACCTCAGGTAGTCTCAACACATAGGATGGAGGCTGATTTTCATAGAGGAGACATAGAATGGGAAGTAGAAATACGTATGTCGGAGGCAGGAGGCAAGGAAAAATCAGTCCACTCTGATGTGTAGTCTATTCTAGACGGCTATTCTATAGTATTTGGGGACATTCCATCGGGAAGGCCACCAGATTGGGGGTTTTAACATACTATTGTGTTGGAGCAGGGGATCCAAGCAATAATCACCACACCCTATAGGCACCCCAAAGCTTACAGGGATGAGATTGAGAGAGCTATTCAGGAGCTCTTGGCTTTAGGACATATCTGACCCAGCACCAGTCCTTTTTCTTCTTCTGTGGTCTTGCTGAAGAAGACAGATGGTACCTTAAGGATGTGCATTTACTATAGAGCCTTGAATAAGAAGACAATGAAGAATAGGTACCCCATTCCCAGGATCTATGAGTTGATGGATGAGTTGAGGGGGTCAAAGTTCTTTTCAAAGATTGATTTGAGGTTGAGGTACCATCAGATCAAGGTAAGGGATCACGATATCCCCAAGACTTCATTTATATGTCATTATGGCCACTTTGAGTTCTTGGTGATGCCCTTTGGGCTGACCAATGCTCTGGCTACATTTTAGTCTTGTAGGAACCAGATTTTTCGTGGTCGGTTGAGGAAAAATTTTTGGTTTTTTTTTACAACATTCTCATCTACAACCGCACATGGGAAGAGAATATTGTAGAAATTATATAACATATGCATTATATATCTATATTCTCCTAATCTTAGAATATTTATCTTCTTGCAAAATACATAATCCGTCCATTGTTAATCTTTTGCGGAAATTTAAAACTCAAGTGCAAACACATGAAGCAATAAAAACAATCGCACATAACATAGTTGTTTAAAGGGAAATCCTGAAGCTAAACACCCCAAATATCATATATTATGTATCATGGAGATCATGTAACAATCTCATACAAAGCTTAGTACATCAAGTTCTCAGTACAATACAATCGTCACACACTATCATGAAGAAATCTGCAAATCCATGCACTGATTTCTTGCCACCTGATAGCCTGCTTCCACTGCACAATCCCTGCTGAAGAAGATCTCTAAATGAATTCGAATTGGCCTTGCCTTGACTACGAAATCCTCATTGGAAACTCCAATGTGTGTGTGATGCAATCAATGCATCACTATAGTCACAACAGATAGTCCATCTCACCCTTTCACCTACCTCTCCACTGGGTCTCCACTAGAACTGACATGCATTGTAGTTAACTGCTGTATTTATTCAGTTGATTAGTGAGTTATTATTTATGAATTAATTAACTAATTAATTCAGTCCACTCTCACTAGTGTATCATTCATTTAGATTAGATACAACTAGCTCAATTGAGTTTAACTCCATTAACTGAGTTAAAATGAATAACAACTCTATGAACTACTCTTCCAACTCTGTCATAACTTTTCCACTTTAGTTCTAACTGAGTCCTCCATGCATGAACCACCAGTAAACCCTAGGAATTCCGTAATTCCTTCAGCCCACTGATTTGCAAAATTTGTTCACTGAAATAAATTGCTCCAAGAGAATAAGTTGTTGTTTATTGTCGGATTATTATTAAGGGCTAATAATAATCGACATGCATCTATTTTTAGATTGATGATCTATAAATAGACTTCACCCAATATTCTAAAAATATAATTTCAAACATTTTTCCAACTTGACCAACCATCCAAAAATAACATCCTACAACTTCTAAAATATGATCACCATGTCTAAAAATAGACATAGTCTAAAAATAGACTTACACCTAAAAATAGCCTACGGCCCACATAGTGAAGGTGACTGATTTTCACTAAGCTTCATCATCTTGCTGAATCTCAACACTCCCTCTCAACAAGATAGGGATTATCCTTCACCCTGATCCTACCTCTATGGTATTCGAATTTTCTCCTGGTGAGCACCTTCGTCAGAATATCTGCATCCTGATCTTTCATAGGAATGTACTGAAGCAACATGATCTTCCACTGCACACAATCTCTGATATGATGATACCGGATATCAATATGTTTAGATCTATCATGAAACATAGGATTAATCAAGAATTTAATGCAACTCTGATTATCACAATGTATCATTGTAGGATCTAAATGAGAACCAAACAAGCCAACCAGGATCTTCTTCATCCAAATAGCCTCACATGCAGCTTGACTTGCTACCATGTATTTTGCTTCCACTGAACTAAGTGCCATAGATATTTGTTTCCTATTGTACCAAGAAAATGTCGTAGATCTGATACTGAAAATCCCTCCTAATGTGCTCTTTTTGTCCGTTGGGTTGCCTCCCCAATCTGCATCCATGAAGCCATGCAACTTCACCTCATCCGTCTGTCTGTACCATAAGCCATACTCAGATGTGCCCCTGAGATACCTCAGGACATGCTTTCATGTTTTCCAAAAGAGCTTGGTAGGCTTGACCATCACTTTTGAAAGCCGGTTCACCGCATAGCATATGTCCAGTCTTGTATGAACTAAATACATGAGTGAACCCACCAACTGTCGATAAACAGTGGCATCCACTTCCTCTGCCGATGTAGCATCCTCTTTCCTCCAATTTCCTGGAAGAGGAGTGTCGATAGGCTTGCAGCCTTGCATGTGAAAATTCTCCAGTATCTCCTGGGCATACTTGCCTTGAGACACAAACAGTTCACATTCCCGCTACCATATTTCCAATCCAAGGAAAAAATGGAGGCCCAAATCCTTCATCTCGAACTCCTTTGCAAAATCTTTCTTGCATGAGTGTATCAACTACTCATCACCCGTTAGTATTAAATCATCAACATAAATAACAATGATTAAAGCTTACCCTCCACCACAATTTGGTATAGGTTTGCATCTGCCTCACTCTTGGTGAAACCAAGTCCGGTGAAATAGCTGTCGATCCGAGTGTACCAAGCACAAGGTGCTTGTTTCAACCCATACGACGCTCTTTTGAGCCTGCACACATGCGATTCACTGCTGAAGATTTTGAATCCTTCATGCTTCTCAATGTACACTTCTTCCTCAATGATCCCATTAAGGAACGCACTCTTCACATCCATCTGATGAATGTGCCAACCCATATACATTGAGAGAGCAAGGATGGTACTTATGGAAGAAAACCCTGCGATAGGTGTAAAGGTTTCTTCATAATCAATCCCCTCGATCCGTGAGAAGCCCCAGGCAACAAATATTGCCTTATACTTCTCAAATCTCCCATCAGTAGCTTGCTTTACCTTGTATATCCATTTATAATCTACCACTGATTTTCCCGCCAGCCTTGGAACAATCTCCCAAGCACTATTTCTAACAATGGAGTCATACTCATCCACCATGGCATCTACCCATGTGGGCTCCTACAATGCTTCTTCAAAAGAAGACGGCTCTGTCACAACACACTTGCTCATAAGAGCCATGTATCCAATAAATCGGTCAGGTGACTGTCTCTACTTGCTTTGTGATGTAGGGACTCCTACATTCTGTGCCACATCAAGCTTCAGTCTCTCAGCTTCTGTGGTATGATTTCTGCTAGTTATTATGTTTGGCTCTGTGTGAGTGGACTCCTCCACTCCATGAATCTCCTCCTATGGCTGATCCACATCTAGAGGCTCATCTTTCAGAACTGGCAGTTCCTCCACTGCATGCAAGTCTAGCTCCCTCTCAAGCATAGCTTGTGCAACACCCATGATCGTTCTGTTCTTCCTCTCTGCGACCCCATTCTGCTGTGGGTTATGAGGTGCTATGAGTTCTCTTCAAATTCCTTCTTTTCTACAGAAGTATTTGAATTTGCCCGAGATATATTCACCACCATTATCGCTCCTCAGAGCCTTCACTTGCTCCCCTGACTCCTTCTCCATCAATGCTTTAAACTCACAGAACTTTGAGAATTTTTTGCTCTTCTTCTGCATGAAGAAGATCCATCATCTATGAGAATAGTCATCAACAAATATAACATAATACCTATGTTTTGTTGTTGAAGCAACTGAGAAAGGTCCACACACGTCTGTGTGAATTCTCTCTAGGATCACTGAAGCATGGTTCTCCTTCTCATGAAAGGTGGTCTTCACAAACTTATCCATAGTACATCCCTTGCACTTATCTGATTGTGCAAGATTACCCTTAGGAATTCCAGTAGAAATCTGTTGCAAAATCTTTAAAGCGCCATGGTGAAGATGGCCCAATCTCATGTGCCATAATTCTCTCTCACCCCAGCTTACCACTTCTTCTACTTTGCCCATCATTGCAGCGCGGCAATCTACCTCTAGCTTGTAGATATTCTTAACTTGAATCCCTATCCTCTTGGTTTGACCCGTCGTTTTATGTCACAGGAAAGCTTTTCCATCGCTAAAAACAACGTCATAACCTCTATCTTCCAACATTGCGACCGAGACCAAGTTCTTCTTCAGACATGGAACATGCATAACATATTTCAATAGAAATGGTTTACCTGACTCCCTCTCAAAGGTAATGGTCCAAATGCTAGTTGCACTGTATCAACCATCGCCACCCATCTCTATATGCATTTGGAGGTCCTTCTCCTCCAAGTCACTAAACAACTCCTTGTCTCCCGTCATATGGAAAGACACACCACTATCAAGATACCACACTGATCCCATTGAGCTTGAAACCAAGCATACGATCAAAGAGAAATCAAGTTCAAATTGCGAGGCTAATTCCTCACCCACTACAACTCCAGTAGCCTTCTTGTTCTTCTTCTTCTGTGGGCAGTTAGTGGCAAAATTCCCATGTTCGTGATAGTGAAAACACTTCACCTTGGACAAATCCTACTTCTTTCCTTTAGCCTCGGATTTAGGATTGGATTTATTCCCCTTCCTTTTCCTTTATTTGGCAGCCAAAGTGCAATTCTCTTCATCTTCATTCTTCTATGAAGAGCCATCCCTGGTACTTTGCCTTATCTCCTCCTGCACAAGATCTGACCAAAGTCGCTCCCAACCTAGCAGTTTCTCCCATCCATTGACAGAGTCTTCATAGCTATACCAACTCTTAGAAAGCCCAAGGAGAGCCAAGCTCACCAAGTCTTCATCATCAACAGTAATCTGCACACTTCCCAATTCATCCCTACAGTGGAAAAACTTCGTGAGATATTTTGGAATATTGTCGCCCTTCTCCATTTTTATTTTTCTGAGCTTATCTTTCAGCACCAACTTCCTCTGGTCACTGTTGTTTTGGAACAAAGCTTTCAAATCCTTCCACATTGCAAATGGAGTGGCTTTCCCATGAAGGCTAGACACAATATGGTCCTTCAGACCTTCCAACAGAATCCTTCTTGTCTTTGCTACCTTCTTTTGCCATGCGTCAAGTAATGCAACATCGCTAGAACTAGGCTTAGGAACATCGCTATCGATGAACTCCTTCAGTCCATTATCTTCTAGAACCACATCCATCCTATCCTTACAGGCTATGTAATTCAAGCTGCCCTCAAGGGCATACTCCAATCGCAACCCATTGAAAGACATTTCAATGAATACTCAATTGTCGCACCAAGAAATTTCTGCAGCAAATTCAAATTGTCCACTAGCACAAACTTAGCAATTCTTCACAATTTCAATCTTCAAGAATTAACACTGCTCCGATACCATGTAGAAATTATACAACATATGCATTATATATCCATATTCTCCTGATCTCACAATATTTATCTTCTTGCAAAATACAGAATCCTTCCACTATTAATCTTTTGCGGACATTTAAAAATCAATTGCAAACACATGAAGCAATAAAAACAGTCGCACATAACATAGTTGTTTAATGGGAAAGCCTGAAGCTAAAAACCCCAAATATAATATATTATATATCATGGAGATCATGTAACAATCTCATACAAATCTTAGTACATCAAGCTCTTAGTACAATACAATCGTCACACACTATCATGAAGAAATCTGCAAATCCATGCACTGATTTCTTGCCACCTGATAGCTTGCCTCCACTGGGAAATCCCTGTTGAAGAAGACCTCTGAATTAATTTGAATTTGCCTTGCCTTGACTTCGCAATCCTCATTGGAAACTCCAATGTGTGTGTGATGCAATCAATGCATCACTATAGTCACAACAGATAGTCCATCTCACCCTTTCACCTACCTCTCCACTGGGTCTCCACTCGAACTGACATGCACTGTAGTCAAATGTTGTATTTTTTCAGTTGATTAGTGAGTTATTATTTTTGAATTAATTAAATAATTAATTCAATCCACTCTCATTAGTGTATCATTCAGTTAGACTAGATACAACTAGCTCAACTGAGTTTAACTCCATTAACGAAGTTAAACTAAATAACAAATCCATGAACTACTCTTCTAACTCTGTCATAACTTTTCCACTTCAGTTATAACTGAGTCCTCCATGCATAAACCACCAGTAAACCCTAGAAATTTTATAATTCCTTCAGCCCACTGATTTTCCAAATCTGTTCACTGAAATAAAGTGCTCCAAGAGAATAAGTTGTTGTTTATTGTCAGATTATTATTAAGGGCTAATAATAATCGACATGCATATATTTTTAGATTGATGATCTATAAATAGACTTAGCCCAATATTCTAAAAATATAATTTCATCTATTTTTCCAACTGGACCAACCATCCACAAATAACATCCTGCAACTTCTAAAATATGATCACCATGTCTAAAAATAGACTTCCACCTAAAAATAGCCTACGGGCCCACTTAGTGAAGGTGATTGATTTTCACTAAGCTTCATCATCTTGTTGAATCTCAACACATCTGCAGCATTTTGAGGTAGTATTATGCATTCTGGAAGAGAAATTTTTTTATGCCAATATCCCTAAATGTGCATTTGGGCTCATAGATATGATTTATTTAGGCCACATAATTGGAGTGGATGGAGTAAGGGTCCATGAGGAGAAGATCCGTGTTATTTAGGATTAGCTAGAGCCAAAGAATGTAACAGAACTTTGGGGGTTTGTAGGCATCTACACCTACTACTGAAATTTTGTGAAAGGGTTCTCCCAACTAGCAGCACCACTCATAGATCTAACCAATAAGGGAGCCTTTGGTTGGAAAAATACTGCGCAGAGGGCCTTTTATAGGCTCAATGAGGTGATGAGTAGTTGTCTGGTGTTGGTATTGCTAGATTTCACCCATCCCTTTGTGCTAGAATGTGATGCTTCAGGGGAGGGTATTAGCATAGTCGTGATGCAAGGGGGCCATCCCATAGCCTTTGAGAGTCAGAAGTTGCTTCCACATGAGAGGTTGTATCCCATATATGATAAGGGGATGTTGGCCATTATGCATGCATTTTCCTAATTCAGGAAATATCTGGTAGGAAATAGATTTCGAGTAAAGACTGATCACAACGTATTTTCTTGAGCAGAATCAGTTCCAAGAGAGGCAGAAAAAATGGGTTAGCAAAATTTAGGCATATGAATTTGACAATTAATATGTCAAAGGGAAAAGAAATGTGGTAGTTTATGCCTTATCATGAAGACCAGCAGTGATGTTCTTGATGAGTGTGGATTCATATTGGAAGGCCCAACTGTTGGTGGAGTATTCCAAAGACCACTTCACATGTGAGATACTAGATGGGTAGGTGACCGATGAGAAATATAGAGTAATGGATGAGGCCATATACTACTGGGACCAGATATCCTTGACTAGAGATTCTAAGCTCAAGGAGAATATTTTTCATGCAGCACATGATTCACCGCTCTCGGGCCACCAAGATTTCACAAAGACATACTAGGCCATCAGAGAGAGATTCTCATGGAAGGGTCTCAAAGAGGATGTGCTCTAGCATATCAAGGAGTGCATAGTTTTCCAGAGGAATAAAGGAGAGAACAACCATCCTGCAGGGTTTTTAGAACCATTTCTTGTTCCAGAGGGGAAATGGGAGATCATTTCTATGGATTTCATTACCAGTTTTCCAGTAGTGCATGACAAGGATTGTATCTTTGTGGTCGTTGCTCGACTAAAAAAGTATTCACATTTCTTTGCCACCTCCTCATGGTACACTTCTTCACAAGTGTCCGAGCTTTTCTTTAGAGATGCTTTTAGACTTCATGGTCTTCCTAAGACCATAGTCAGTGATAGAGATAACCGCTTCATGGGTAGCTTTTGGCAGGAGATTTTCTGTTTGGTGGTTATCGAGTTGACACCGAATGCCAGTTATCACCCCTAGACAAATGGGTAGACAAAGATATTAAACAAGTGGCTGGAAGGCTACTTGCAAAACTATGTTTCGGGGCAGTAGAGAGAATGGCTACACTAGCTCCACTTGGGAGAATATTGCTACAATATGAAATTTCATATGTCGATTGGTATGTCTCCATTTCAGGATCTATATGTTTATGATGCTTTATCATTTGTTGATGTGATGTTTGGAACAAGAAAGGATCATAGAGCCCAATAGTGGATCCAAGAGAGTCAGGATATACTCCGTGCTCTTAAGAACAACATTTCTATAGCCCAAAATCAGCAGAAGTTATATGCAGATCGAGGTCGGGTGGAGAGACACTTTGAGGTGGATGATTTGGTCTATCTTTGTCTTCAGCCTTACAAGCAATCTATGCTGAAGGAGAAGGGGTCTGAGAAGGTTGAGCCCCTTTTCTATGGGCCATACAGGGTGATCCGCCGTGTTGAGGAAGTAGCATATGAGTTGGATCTCCCCATTGGGAGTAATATCCATAATATTTTTCATGTATCGTGCCTCAAGAAGGCCATTGGATAGAATACAGTTGCCAATATGAAGCTCCCACATATTGATGATGATGGCCATCTATTTTTACAACTAGAAGCTATCTTGGATACTTGAGAGAGGAAGCTAAGAAATAGGTTGATCAAAGAATATCTGGTTCGATGGAAGAACCTTCTGGATGAGGATCCCACTTGGGAAGGGGAGAAGATTTTGCAGGATCCTTCCTTGCAGTTTCTTGAGGACAAGAAACATTTGAGAGGGAAGGATTGTAATATTCCTAATTATCTTTTAGTTAATTATAATAATAATTTTTGTTTTTGTCAACAAGATAGATGAATAAGAGGGTAGAGGGACCCATTAATCCCTTTAGTAGGAATAAAACCACTTCTTAATGTGAATGTGGATCAATGAATCTAGATAGGTTCAATATGAATAAACCACTTATTGGTGTGAACTTTGGTTCAGTGCATCTAGATTGGGTTAATTTGACCAAATCAATAGCGCAGTCATAGAGGTAGTGGAGATAATGGAGGACAACGCAGTAATAATGGAGGGTAGTTGCCATGTGTGTAGCATCATTATTGTGTGGGGCCAAGAGGGTGAGGGCTCACAAGCATATAAGGAAGGGGATGGTAACCATAGAGAGAATTCTTAATATTGTTTATGAATTGTTTTTTATGACTTTCTGCATACTTCAGATGTTTAGCTAAGTCTAATGTGTTGTTTAGCACATGGGTGTTTCTGAGTGGAAATCCCCCCCTTATACTCAGTGGAATTCGAGTTCCAACTCAGGAAAGGTTCTTGAGCTGCATTTCATCATCAGCGAGCAGGCTAATCTTCAGCCCCTATCAACAATGCAGTCTCCATTAGGAATTGCACAATCCAGGAGGGCAGATCTATTAGAGGAGTAATAACCCAAGTTTATTAGCTTGGCATCCAGTGAGGGGAGCAGCCCTTCATCCAGAAATTTGATTGGGAGGAGTAACAACATATTTCTCATCAGTTCAGCCACCTCCTAGTAGTCTCCCAGCTGAAGTGCGTAAATCAGCCCTAGGGCTCCATTTTCAGTTATTTTCATTTCTGGAAACCCTTTCTGGGTTATCCTGGAAAAGTGTTAGAAAGATCAAATCTCTGATCCTGCCTATTTTAGAGCACCCAATCAGTAGATCTATGCATTCCTAGTTTCCAGCCGCTGAATTTTCTAGCAGGTATGCATAGTGGCAACATTCCAACAGTTGTCGCAACAACATCATATCATGTGCTGAGGTTTAGGGCCATTTTCAGGCTTTTTTGTCTAGCTGAGTGTCTTTTCTTCAAACACTTTGTACTTGATCTCTGCTATTGAATGTAATAAAATGATTCAGCTAATCTGCTCATATGTTTGATGTAATGATGTTTACTGCAATTTCCATTTTATTGTTCAATATTCCTGTTTATTCTATTTTGGGATATTACATTTTTGGTATATGTTTTGGTATATGTACATATGTGTATGGATGTAAATACTACCATGAGCTATGTTATAAAGCTCCAATAAGCGGTATGGTTTCATGTCATTATGGTATTCTTTAAATGTTATGTTATGTTTTCATGTTGATTTCTTCTCAGTGCGATGATCATTGTAAATACTACAACGAGCTATGTTATAAATCTCCATGAGAAGTATGTTTTTTGTACAACAGTCTTGTTGGTTGTAGGTGTTGTTGAACACCAAGGACGATGTTCCCCCAAGGGGAGGGATCTGTAACAACCCGAGTGAAAATTCCATGTAAAGAGAGTTAATGAAGAAAAAATAATAACCAAGGTCATGGGAGACGTACTCAAAGCTGAATGTTGGGAAAAACATCCTAGTGCAGGTGTTCATATGGTTTTTTATGGCTAAATATTTGGAAAGGAAAAGTGGCATTTATTGGAATTTATTTATGAAAGAAATGGAAAATAGGAGAAAAGGTAGGTGAAAGTTCACAGGTTGCATGTGAGGAGTAAAATGAAGGAAAATAATGGAAAATGGAGAAAAATATAGAGGCGTCATTAATAAAAAGTATTCTGAGGATAAATTCCTGGATTTTTTTCAGTGAAGTTTTGGAGCTATCATTATTCTCCCTTTTTCTCTTATACTCTTGGCTACTTAGAGTTTTCTTGGAGAAATCTTGGAGGGAGTGGCATAGTTGGTGATTTGAAGAAAGAAGGAAAGGGAAGTAAAGAAAAGCGCAAGAGGACATTGTGATCAACAGCTACATCGAGTTTTGATTGTAGGTATCGAGTTGCATGTATGTTTTTCTTACTAGTTTTGGCATGCATGGTGTATGCATGTGGTTTCTTGGTCATGATTTTTCATTGGCATGGACGATTGCCTTAATTGGTAGTGGATTTTCCTAGCCTTGCTATTTCCTGGATAGCCATGGTGTTGTGGGTTCAGTTTCATTACTTGTTTTCTGGTTGGTTCTCTTGTTCCTTTAGTTGTAGGTTGAATTATTAGTTCCTGGAGGCAATGTTGAAAATATCGGTATTGGTAAAATATCGACGACGGTCCAGAAAACATTTTATCAAGAATATTGGTGAAAATATTGGCAAATATTTGAAAGCATAAAAAATGCATAATATATATATATATATATATTATTTATTTATTTATTATTATTATTATTATTATTTCAAATTTTTAAACATATAAGCAATAACAACATGAAATAAACACATTAGAACATAAATGTGAAGAAATCATTGATATATATGATGTAGTGTATGTAAAATAAAAAGGATACATCAAAGGCGACACCAAATCCTACTGATCCTTGATAATTGTCCAATCAAGGACTCAAATGTGGAGAACCAATACAAAATAACATCACATATATAAAAGTATCTCATCATCATGAGTTATATATAGAAAAACAAATAAAACTAACATATATATATATGAAATTAGTTCCCTCTCCCCCTTTTATGGGAAAACATGATGGGTTGTTTTCCAAGATTTCCCCTAGCAATAGAAGGAGAAGGGCCTTCCCCTGCACCTAATGTCTACTAATGATTGTTGGGAATGGAGTTGTGCTCTCCTATATCTACATAAAATGGTGTTGAAGTTGATTCTCCCACAGTCTCCTCCCCCTCATCCTCCTCTTTCTCCTCCTCCTCCTCCTCCTCTTCCTTCTCCTCCTCCTCTTCCCCCTCCTCCTCTTCCTCCTCTTCCTCCTCCTCCCCAGAGTCCTCCTCCTCTTGCTGACAACGTTCTAATGGTTCCTCAAAATCCACCCTCCACTGAGACAATACATCAATTTTGTATAAAGAAATGGCATCTGGATCCATTGGTTCTTTCATTTTCTTCACTCGAAGTCATATAATGTAATGCACATACATTAAATCATTGAGGCGTGATAACTCCAATCTCTAAGAATGTAAAAAAAACTAATGAGTCATGACTCTTGACACTTTGTTAGGTCCCTATAATACTAGTGTACCCCCTTATTATTGTTAGTGTAGCCCCCTTATTGTTATTTTTGTAACCTTGTAACCCCCATATTGTTATTATT
This sequence comes from Pinus albicaulis, assembly GCA_034641835.2. Lineage (NCBI taxonomy): Eukaryota > Viridiplantae > Streptophyta > Pinopsida > Pinales > Pinaceae > Pinus > Pinus albicaulis. The sequence continues at coordinate 1,503,027,247 of CM076582.1, forward strand.
GTGCCCTTAAATTATTATTGTTAGGTTGGCTAGGATTATATTGTGGCCCCATGGACTCCTATATATAGAAGGAGGTTTTGGTCATTTGTATCATCCAAGAATTGTTCATTTATATAATGCATTAGAGGTTTCCCCCTCTAAGTGCCTTATTTCTAAGGCGTTGATCTCTCTTCTCTTCTATTTTTGGACCTGGTTTCCTAACATTTGGTATCAGAGCTTTGGATTCTAGGGTTTCGCTGCTCCAAACAGGTCATCGTGTAATTTTCACTATAAATTTTTTTCTAAGAAGATTCAGAAGCTAAAATTTTTAAAGAGTGAAGCCACAATCCCGTGGAACGTCGTGAAAAATTTTTAGAGCTTGATTCGCAATGGTTTTGAATATATGGTCTGTGGAAGTTAGGGATTTTTTAGGCTCCCGAATTTCATCTCAAAGAGGTGACCATGGGAAAATCGTCATAACTATCGCTCTGAGCATTGGATTGGAATTCTGTAAAAAATTTCTGCAAGCACACGAACTTTAGTTTACTATGTATCAATTATAGAGCCGAAGGAGGCAACAGTGACACGTGACAAGTCGTACAAGTTCGCTCTATTTAACCAATCCATAATTAGGCCATCGTAGGAGATTGGGCATAAATTTATCTTCAAGAATCCAAATTAGGTAAGACCCATGTAATTTGAAAGAAGATTCAGAGTGCTACTTTAGGGCCAAATTTTAGATATTGAAGATCCAAAATCATAGAGATAATTCAGTTTCAATATTGAGCTCCTCAAAATCAAGAAAAAGGTGTGTATTTGTTTTTCAAATTGCATAAGTCTTGTTTGAAAAATTAGTTTTAAGTGATTCCAAATGCCTATTGAGCATAGATATCAGTATTGGGTTCTAAAATTCCTCCTAAAATAATATTTCAACACCCATTAAGCCTTCATAAATCTATACTATGACGCATGAAGAGGAAGACTTGCAGTATGAGAGATCAAAATTACGGTACCAAGTGCAACAAATTTTGATCTTACAAAGAGAAATAAAAGATGACATAGATCATTTAAAAGAAAAAAAGGAGGCTAAGTTGGATGGTTTGAAGGATAAAATGAAAGCTAATATGGATGATAAAATAGTGGAAGATCACATCGAGCTTCAACAACAAGTTCTCCAACTCTCAAAGGACAACCTAAATTTGGTGCATAATCGAATGAAACAACAGGGAGATCAACATCGCAACAAAAGAATTTCTAAAGAAATCACAGAAACAAGAACTCGAAAACTACGAAATCGATAAATTTCAGAGTATATCAACAAGTGGAAGAACTTCCCATTGAATATTCCACATGGGAGGATGATAATTTTATACAGAAGCATCCATAAATAATCAAGCGTTGAGGGCAACACTTGTTTGAAGGAGAGGGGCATGTTAGGTCCCTATAATACTAGTGTATCCCCTTATTATTGTTAGTGTAGCTCCCTTATTGTTATTGTTATAACACTGTAACCCCCATATTGTTAATATTGTGCCCTTAAATTATTATTGTTAGGTCGGCTAGGATTATATTATGGCCCCATGGACTCCTATATATAGAAGGAGTTTTTGGTCAATTGTATCATCCAAGAATTTTTCATTTATATAATGTATTTGAGGTTTCCCCCTCGAACTGGTTGATTTCTAAGGCATTGATCTCTCTTCTCTTCTATTTTTGGACCTGGTTTCCTAACACACTTGAGGGTAATAAATTAGAATTAAAATAAATGTAATTTCTCAACTCAAGGCTGAAACTCAAAGTTATACCTGTTGCGATTTTTTGAGTGCATTTTCTCTAATACACTTCAATTGAATTCACACATTGAAGAGCTACATGTTTGAATTGGGATTCTTATGGCCAATTTCTGCAAATTTGGTGCCCTTGCACCATAGATTTGCCACCAAATACCTACAACAAAATAAAATAAAATTAAATTAAAACATAATTAAACTTTCAAATAAAAGTTACATAACTGAATTTTAAAAATATAGAATTATAAATAAGTAAATTATAAATTGAAAATTCTAATGTGTGATGACTTGTAGAAATTATACAATATGCATGTATATCTTGGATTCACCCAATCTAATAATATGCTAAAGTTAAATATTGAATCTCTTCTACAAATATTTGCGGAATTAAAAAAACACAATCGCCAATTACATAAGCATGAAGAAAGATCAATCACAAACAACACTAATAATTTCCTTGGGAAAGCTTACAGCTAAAAAACCCCACTATCTTCTATTGTATATTATATCATGGATCATAAAACAATTACGTACAAAAATCCAATCACAAGAGCTCTCAATACATCAGCTAATTGTCTCACACTATCATACAAAAATTGGAAAATCCCTTAGCGAATTTACGGTCTCTAAATAGCCTGCCTCCACTGCATAATCCTTTCTAAAAGAAATCCTTGAATTGATGCCCTCTTGCCTACCTTGACTGTGCAATCCTCATGGGCACATATAATGTGTGTGTGCTTGCATGTGTGCAAGTGCATAATGTCACAACTAATAGTTTACTTCCCTTTCACCTAGAACTCAATTGGGTCTCCACTGGATCTGACATGCATGCAACTAATAATAGTAAATATTCAGTTGCATGTGGGACCACTGAATGTGAATTAATTAATAATTAATTAACTTGATATCTCACTAGTGTATCTTCAGTTACAACTAGCACAACTGAGTTTAACTCACTTCACTGAGTTAAACTACTTACAACTTGCATAACTCATGCACCACTGCACTTCCAACTATGTTACAACATAAATCACTCAATTACAACTAAAGTCAACCTGCATGTCCCACCAACCAACTACTTAACTCAAAATTCACTTAGGTAACTGATTTTCCACTTGAGTTAAATATTTTCAAGTTTTCATTGAGAATAGATTATAGTTTAATTTCCATCTAAATTAAGGGATAGTAAAAATAGGCATGCATCTAAAAATAGACATACACCTAAAAACAACCTATGGGCCCGACCCTAGTGTAGGTGCTTAATTTTCACTAGGATCAAGAATTTTTCTGGTTGAACCTCAACACTCCCTCTCAATAAGAAAGAGATTATCCTTCACCTCAATCTTGTCTCTATGGTATTCGAATTTTCTCCTGGTGAGTGCCTTTATTAGAATATTTGCATCCTGATCTTCCATCGGAATGTACTGAAGCAACATAATTCTCCTCCACACATAATCTCTGAGATGATGGTACCGGATATCTATATGCTTGGATCTATCATGAAATATAGGATTAATCGAGAGTTTCATGCAACTCTGATTATCACAATGTATCACTGTCAGATCCATATGAGAACCAAACAAACCAACTAATATCTTTCTCATCCAGATAACCTCACATGTAGCTTGAATTTCTACCATGTATTCTACTTCTGCTGAACTGAGTGCCACAGATCTCTGCTTCCTGTTGTACCAAGAAAAAATTGTAGATCCAATGCTAAAGATCCCCCCTGATGTGCTCTTTATTTCCATTTGACTTCCAGCCCAATTTGCATCCATGAATCCATGCAAATTCACTCCATCCATCTGTCTGTACTATAGACCATACTCTAATGTGCCCCTTAGGTATCTCAGGACATGCTTCCCCGCCTTCCCAAATATCTTGTTAGGCTTAACCATCGCTTGACTCAGCTATTTAACCGCATAGAAAATGTCCCATATCATGTTCACTAGATACATTAGCGAACACACTAACTGTCAATAGATAGTAGCATCCACTACCTCTCTCATGCCTTGATCTTGCAACATTTCTCATGTTGCACCCACGATCATTCTATTCTTCCTCTCCATGACCCCATTCTGATGTGGTTTATGAGGCGCTATGAGTTCTCTTCGAATTTATTCTTTGTTGCAGAAGTTTTTGAATTCATTAGAGATGTATTCTCCACCATTATTTCTCCTAAGAGCCTTCACTTGCTTCCCCGACTCTTTCTCCATTAATGCCTAAATCTCACAAAACTTATAGAATATTTGATCTTTCTTTTGCATGAACTCTCTCAAGGATCCCTGAAGCACGGTTCTCCTTCTCATGAAAGGTGGACTTTACATACTTCCTCACAGTGCAACCCTTGCATTGATCTAATTGAGTAAGTGTTCCCATTGGAAGTCCAATAGATATTTGTTGCATGACTTTCAAGGCTCCATGATGAAGATGGCCCAATCGCGTATGCCATAATTCACCCTCATCCCGGATCACCACTTTTTATTCCTTTCCCATCATGGCAATGCAGCCATCTACCTCCAGCTTGTAGAGATTCTTAACTTGAATCCCTATCTTCTTGGCTTGGCCTATTGTTTTATGTTGCAGGAAAGCTTTTCCATCACTAAAAAAATCGCCATAGCCTCTGTCCTCCAACATTGTGACTGAGACCAATTTTTTCTTCAGACCTGGTACATGCATCACATATTTTAATTGAAATAATTTACCTGAATCTCTCTGAAATGTAATGGTACCAATCCTGGTAGCACTGTATCATCCATCGTCGCCCATCTCAATATGCATCTAAATATCTTTCTCCTCCAAGTCATTGAAAATTTCCTTATCTCCCATCATGCGAAAGGAAGCACCACTATCCAAATACCACACCGATCCCAATGCACTTGACACCATGCATTAAATCAAGGAGAATTCAAGCTCAAATTGTGAGGCAAGGGCCTCACTAGCTGCAGCTCCAACAACCTTCTTGTTCTTCTTCTTTTGTGGACATTTAGTAGCAAAATTCCCATGTTTGTGATAGTGAAAACACTTCACCTTGGACATGTCCTGCTTCTTGCCTTTAGAATCAGACTTAGAATGGAATTTATTACCCTTCTGCTTCTTCACCTTGGTATCCAAAGCACAATCCTCTTCATCATCATGATTTGATGAAGAGCCATCTCTGGTGTTCTTCTTGAACTCCTCCTGCACCAGATCCGACCACAATCGTTCCCAATATGGTAATTTTTCCCATCCGTTGACTGATTATTCATAACTGTTCCAACTCTTAGGAAGTCATAGGAGAGCCAAAATCACAAAATAATCATCAGCAACTATTATTCCCACACTCCCTAGTTCATCCTGACATTGGAAAAACTTTGTGAGATACTTTGGATGGTGTCTCCCTTTTCCATCTTGATCTTCCTGAGTTTATCTTTGAGAGCCAATTTCATATGGTCTCCACTACTTTGGAATAAAATTTTCAAAGCCTTACACATAGAATATGGTGTAGCTTTCCCATGGAGGCTTGAGACAATGTGGTCTCATACTCCCTCCAACAAGATCCTCCTCGCCTTTCCCATTTTCTTTTTCCAAGCATCAATATTGGCAGCATCTGTCTTAGGAACATCTTTTTCAATGAATTCCTTCAAGCCATTGTCTTCGAGTACCGTCTCCATCCTGTCCTTCCAAGAAATTTAGTTCAAGCTACCCTCGAGTGCATACTCTAACCTCAATCCATTGAAAGCCATTTCAATCTTGAATTAGTTGTAGCACCAAGAAAGTCTTTCTTCAATTTCGAATTCTATCCAGTCACAAACTCAGCTCTTGCTTCACTTTTGCAATTTATTGTGCTCTGATACCATGTAGAAATTATACAATATTCATGTATATCTTGGATTCACCCGATCTAAAAATATTATAAAGTTAAATACTGAATCACTTCTACAAATATTTGCGGAATTAAAAAAAAAAACACAATCGTCAATTATATAAGCATGAAGAAATATCAATCACACACAACACACATAATTTCTTGGAGAAAGCTTACAGCTAAAAAACCCCACTATCTTCTATTGTATATTATATCATGGATGATGAAAAAATTACATACAAAACTCCAATCACAAGAGCTCTTAGTACATCAACTAATTGTCTCACATTGTCATACAAAAATTGGAAAATCCCTTAGCCAATTTACTATCTCCAAACGACCTACCTCTAGTGCGCAATCCCTACTGAAAGAAATCCCTGAATTGATGCCCTCTTGTCTGCCTTGATTGCGCAATCCTCATGGGAACATCCAACGTGTGTGTGCTTGCATCTATGCAAGCAGATAATGTCACAACTGATATTTTACTTCCATTTCACCTAGAACTCAATTGGGTCTCCACTAGATCTGACATGCATGCAGATAATAATAGTAAATATTCAGTTGCATGTGAGACCACTGATTGTGAATTAATTAATAATTAATTCACTTGATATCTTAGTATTGTATCTTCAGTTACAACTAGCACAATTGAGTTCAACTCACTTAACTGAGTTAAACTACTTACAGCTTGCACAGCTCATGCACCACTGCACTTCCAACTTTGTTACAACTCGAATCACTCAGTTACAACTAAAGTCAACCTGCATGTCCCACCAACCAACCACTTAACTCTAAATTCACTTAGCTAACTGATTTTCCACTTCATTTAACTATTTTCAAGTTCTCATTGAGAATATATTATAGATTAATGTCCATCTAAATTAAGGGATAATAAAAATAGACATGCATCTAAAAATAGAAATACACCTAAAAATAGCCTATGGGCCCGACCCTAGTGTAAGTGCCTAATTTTCACTAGGATCAAGAATTTTTCTTGTTTAATCTCAACATGAATTGTCACTTTCATGCCATGAAGAGGGTCCTTTCCCTAATAGCATCATCAAATCCAAATAGGCCAACACAATCCCGATAAAACTCTATCTTGCGATTTATTTTTCTATGAAGCTTAGGATCTGGTACCATCCTCTTAATACAAGAATTCATCCCTTCCATCACCTCACTATCAAAATCAAAGGCACATTTGTATGGAAATTCAGGGTTAAGGAATATTTTTGCTAAATGAATGGTTCGATGAAGCATCCTTGTCCATCGACTATCAATCACATCCCATAACATCATATGTCTATCAAGCCCATTAGAACCCTTCTCTGCATAATAATAATGAATGGCCTCCTTGGCACTATCCATGGCCTCATATAAATAATGCATTACAGGCTTCTCCCCATCTACTAATCTCAAAAACTTTACTATAGGCTCACTAATTGAGCACACTTCATCTAATCCCTACAAAAATGTGTTGGTGTATGCCATTTTTGTAATGCCTCTCTAGTCCTGTCTCCTACTATATCTAAAATCATGTCTCTCATCATTAAAAAACATTTGCTTCAACTCAAACTGGTATCAAAGCAAAGACTAAAGAGTAATAAAGTTGGTGGAAAAATGTGTGATTGCAGGACAACGCAACTCCTTGTTTCTGGTATATATTCTCATGAGGCTAAGAACAAAATCATGCTTATATATAAACTTGGGGATGCTCCTAGCCATATCAATCACCTCCTTGATGAAGGAGAGTTTCCCCATATCCTCAAGCAGAAAATTGATACAATGTGTTTCACATGGAGTCCAGAACAATGTGTGGTGCCTCTCCATAAGCATCTTGCCGATAGACACATAATTAACTGCATTATTTGTTATGACTTCCACCACATTTTGCACACCAATCTCCTAGATATATCCATATAACAAATCACATATCATTGATGCATATTTTATATGTGTTAATGCATCCACTAATTTAAAAAACATTGTACCTTTAGGAAAATGTACCAAGAAATTTAGAAGGGTCCTACCCTTCCTATCTGTCCAACCATTAGACATCATTGTGCATCCAAAACATTTCCATGTTTGTTTCAACTCTTCCAATATGAAGTTGATATCTTGATTTTCTACTTGAAGGATTGGCCCTTGCAACTCCTTATATGTAGCACTTTTTTAACCTAGTCCCACAGCATCAATAACATCACACATCGGCTACCAAAATGGATTTGTTTTGGTGATGTTGAGAGGAAATTCACTCCAGAAAAGACACCTCCTCATAACTCTATCTACTTCTAGCTTCTCCTTTTTTTAGCAAATAATTTGATGGAAGGTTGTGCTCCATGTCCTATTCCTAAAACAAAAAATGATGACCTACCACTCTTGACAACATTAGCACTAGCAATAGCAGGTGATGCTGTGAAGCCCCTCCCACTACCCTCAGCCTCAAAATTAGAAGAAGATATGCCAAAATATCTACCTACACATTTAGCCTTGTTTCTTTCTACCTCTTCCTTCTTTCTGTCTTTTTCATCAATTGCTTCAACATATTTTTGTATAAGCTCTGCACTAGAAACCATACAAAGACCAAAATCATGTCTAGGGAGTCTAGCCAGATGCTATTTCAACCACATAATCCCTCCTCTCATCCCGGTCCCACATAATTTACATGATAGATATGCCCAACTTTTCCCACCATCAGGCTCCCCATACTCCCAAAATGGGTCCAAGGCTTTTGGAATATTTGAATTTTGTAGTGAACTAATTCAAATCTAGGGCACCAAAAAAAAGAAAAATGGCATTAAACACCCATGCATACAAATTTGAAAATAATAATTAATAACCAACTCATTTTAAAAAATATATTTTTTACTACAATACTACAAGTACATTATATGAAATGTGAATGAAAAATGGACATAAGAGGGTACATAAGAATGTTAAAAAAAATGAAGCTTTTTGTCAAAATATGGAGAAAACCATTGCATTGGCTCATGGGCATGAAAATCATGGTAAATGGGAAAAAAAAGAAGAAGCACAATGTTGGTAGGAAAAGAGGCAAGCATGGATAGCCCTAAATCTATGAAAAAATTCATTAACATATGGGCTTTTAAGAACATACCTGTTAATGGAAGAAATTAAGCTTGTCTCACTATTCTTCAATATTTGATGAAAAAAATATTCTTTTTTGGTGGTGATAATGGTTGTTTGATCCTAAATCCCTATTTGAAAACCTCCACAAATCTTTCCCCTTCCTTATCCAAGCCTCACAAACCAAAATGAGAAGAAAAAAAACTGAAATTGCCTTTTTCTAGCGGAGGCCAAGAGGACTCGGCAATATTTTCTATTGTTGCACGATGTTTTATAGAGATATCACCGATATTTTGAAAATATCGTGATATCTTAGGGAGAGGAAATATTGCGATATTTTCTTGGAGATATTTTGGCTCACCGAAAATATTGCGATATTTCCAAAAATATCCTATATCTCGACGATATTATCATCACTTCTTGGAATCCTTGGTTGGAAAAATTCTCTCGAATCTTAGCAGGTAGCTATGGGTTGAGTTACTAGTCCTAGAATCCTTTGTTGTACAAACTCTTTGGAAGCCCTAGGTGGGTTGAGTTAATATTCCTAAAATCCTTATTTGGAAAAATGATTTGGAAGCCCTGTAACAGCTAGGGTTGAGTTGCTTGTCCTAGAAGCCTTGGTTGGAACAAACACTATGGAGCCCTAGAAAAACTTGGGTAGAGACCAATCCGTGATGGTTGTGATGTCTGACCGTGAGGTGGAATCACTGGCTGAAGTTTGAAGTGGTTTGGCCACTAGAAGCCCTCATTTGGTTTTGATGTATTTGGTTTATGAGATCCCACATTCATACTTGGAATATGGCACAAGGGTGATTGGCTAAAGAGATATTTGGCTCAACCATGTCTATGGCTAGTTGGAACATGTAAGTCCAAAACTTGGTTCCATTTTTCTTATGGAAATAAGAGCTCTTTTCCCCTTGTGTTGATGGGTAAATATGCTTGTTATTATATGGTATATGGTTGTTATGTGATTTTCATTTATGTTTCTTATATGCTGGTTATGACTTATTTTTATAATGGTGATGAAGTATGTCTCTCAGTATGTTTTGATTTGTAATTGAATGAACAATGTATCTATGCCTAAATTGACTATAACGTAGTTAATGTGATGTAGAAACAATGCTTCTAAACGATTCTCAGATAAGTATGATACCCCTATGCCCAAATATGTTATTTAAACCTGTAGATTACATCCTTGTGACATGTTTGACAAAAGTCCTGTCATGGCTAGTGAGGTTCTAGTCAATTCCTAGTTCAAATTTTTTCTTGTGCACCATTGTTTCACTGTTATATTTCATTTATGAACTTGTCATTGAGTTTTGGGTAGTGACCTAGGCTTTGGGCCTGAAAAAGTGGCTCAAATATCAGGGTCGCTGGCACATGTCTATGGGAAAATTCCCTGGATGCATGCATGCATATATTGTGGGAGCATCCAAAGCCTCCCAGACGCACCCATGCCTATACTCTGGGAGTGCCTAGGGGTTTGAAGGCAAAAAAACTCAGTGGGTCCCAGGGGTTGGATGCCTGAGTGGTTGGGATGAATCTTGGGAGTTTTTTTGCTAATGTGGAAGGTATGTTTGATGTTTTTCCATTGTTTTCACTTACTTAAGGTTACCTTGTAGGTTAAATCAAATCATGGTAACTCTTCATCACATGTTTACCTCGGTTGGTCAGTTACTTGGGTAGACCTGGGAGGAGGGTGTTACATTGGTGGATACACATTACCATACTCCTTGTTCTTAGTTTCCACCACAACATCAGATTTCATATTTTAGGGGGAATGGATCAAAATTGTGTTAGAGGAATATGGGTCCCAACAACCATATGAGTTTCCTGATTGGGAGACAAGTCAGTCAACACTGTGGGAGAGGTGGAAGATTTAGGGAACTGATGCACTTCAGCGTGGTGTGTAAAATCACCTATAAAGTGATCCTAATTGAAAATCAATCATGGGTATCAAGGTTTTTGTTTCTCATTAGAGGACTATTTTTTTTTTTTATCCTGTAGTGATGGGATTTTCTTCTTCTTAGCTTTTCCTTTTTTCCTGCTTCTAGGTTGTTGTTGAGACTTTCCTTTATCAGATGAAACATAATTTATATTGGAAGTAGAAGCCACAATAGGATGTGATTGAATTTTTGAGTAGATGCAGTAAGAGGAATACCAGATGGTTTACTCGCTAACTGCGAATTGGCGGAACCAATCACGCCGTCAGCAACATGAGATTATTTACCAGGTGGAGGAGGGACAGTATTCAAAGATATAAAATCTTTTGGTATATTATTATAGAGCGTGGATTGGGTATAAATAAGTTCCAAATATTGAACACGAGCAATAAATTTCACTTCGGTCGTGACTCCACCTTGAGACACATCTTCTATTATAGGCGACAATAGATATTTGGTAAACTATTCTGCTAAAAATTAATCGGGAACATAACTCTTGAACAACCACCTATAGCGCCTCAACTCATGAATGCGATCTGAGATGTGAGTGGAATAATATTGTTTGAAGTTTTTAAACATTTTCTTTCTAGTTTCATATTTGATGGGAAAATACAAATGTGTGAGAAAGATGGTGGCTAAATTTTCGAAATCATGAAATGAAGATCTCAATATACCATTTAGTTGTGATACCTGTAAGCATTAGTTTGAAAATACGAAGACAAATGGAATCATCGTTAAGGGATTTTTAAGAACACCATAGATGATACACCATAACATGCATCGAAGGGTCTTCTCTTGGATTCCCATTTAATTTTGGGATATCAAAGGCAATTTAGTAGGAAATATTGGCCACCATGGAAAATGAGCAATGGGGTCATTAATGAGACGATTTAAGTCTAACAATTAGAGAGTAGCCACAAAAGGTGACTTTCAATTAAACTCTGGAAGAGGATGGCTTGTATATGAAGGAATACCTTGAGCAACAGGCACTTGCATTCCCAGATAAGGAGGGTTATGATAATAAAGAACCTAGGTACCAACATAAGGAGGATCCTTATAACCAGTATACAAGTGACATTGTCGTCCTGTCGAGGTCCCGTGATTTGGATGATTGGCAAACCAAATGAAAAGGCAGCATAAAAACCAGTCTTTAGAGTTCTAGGACCTAGCCTTCCTAGTCTCAAAGAGGGATCTCTCAATATTTTTGTAAGGATATAGCTTGATTGCTTTTAAAAGGTTGATTTTAGGTTAGTTATTAAGTGCAAGTTTGTTTTTTTGGGTTTGGTTGGTTGGACATGAATGATCTAGGAAACATAGATAGAAAGGGGAAATATCAGAGCCATTGGGCAATGGAGTAAAGAAGAAGTTATAACAAGCTCAATCAATGGATATGGGATATCAAAGGGAAAATCTAACTTGGCCAGTGGATCTTGGGTTTGGTGGATGAAATGAAATGGACATTAAGGATTTAAAAGGAGAAGTAGAACTAAGGGCAATTAAGAATACTTAATTATATGTAATCCTCAACAAAGAGACTTAAAACATCATTTGAACATGAAGAGGCATTCCATAGATAGGGCTAACCATAAATTCTAGAAACCACACTTCAGCAATGAAAAGTTTCAAGAAAAACTTTTCAAATGAAATCTAGGAGTCGAGGAATTCTCTATTTCATACAAATATTTCACTTTCAAGGATAAGAAAACATTCAAGATTCAAAAATAACTGCATTCATAAAATAGGGAACTCCTAGACATCTAAGACTGCAATTATAAAGAAATTCAAATCAATTGTCTCAGCAAGAACAGAAGGTATGATCAAAACAAACCTCTCTAGCAGACTGTAAACAATGGTACTTTAAAGGGAGACTTCATAAACAATTTTCAAGTGGAAGTAAGTAAGCAGGGAAAACCATAAATCATTCTTGAGACCAACTGTTTGAACTATTTATGAAATGAACAAGCTTAAGGGTTCAAAAGCAGTCAAACTACTCAATAAAACCTTCAGCAGATGAAAACATAAAGACAGTGAAGAGCAAACAGGTCTAAGGTGCTTCTAGGAGACATTTATTAGCCTAAGCTTTTAACTCTACTGCAAGCTAAGCATAATGGAACAAAGAAAAAAAATAGGAAACAACATTAACAGATTAGAATACATCACCAACAACCATGCTCAGGGATCCAATGATAGAGCCTTCTCATTAACAAAACATGTCAGAACATCATCATTCTTCCAGTACTTCAATTTCTTCTTAATCTTCAGCCAGACTATGTACAACTTCAAAGATTTCGAATGCCAGCAACCAACCCCTAACAAAGAGCTCCTCATAGAGTATTTATAGAAGAATTAGGAGGTGGAACTCTTTTTAGGGTTCAAAGTGTTATTAATTACAGATTAAATGTATTCCTAACCTTGAAAACCATGCAAGGCATAAGGTAGAAAGATGTTCAACTACTTCTCTGTGCCAATTGTTGGGGTTCCTATGTTTTGGCAGATTTGGCAATACCAAAAGATAAGACAACATCAAACCACTTTGGGGCCCTAGGATCTAGCCCTTCTGGACCCAGAGAGGGATATCTCCAAATAGAGCAAAGAATGATATGTCTTTGAAGCTCAAATGAGATATTAGGCTAGTTATGAAGCACAAAGGGGGTTTAAAATGATTTGGTTGGGTGGTTGCTGGGTTGAGTCATGGGATCATAGACTGAGAAGTAATGGAAGGAAAGGAGCAAAGCAGCAGGACGTTTCAACCAAGAGGATAGGTCAAAACTGTGCCATCCATTGGGCTATGGAGTCATTAAAGGAAATTACTTGCATCCACTAGCCAAGGCTTCCAAAGGGCAAGTTATCTAATACTAAAGGATCTTTTAGATTAGATGGTGGGATGGAACATTAAGGAAAGAAAGTGAAAGAAGGAGAGTAACCCAATTTATGTCTATATATCAGGTTAGAGGTCATTTAACTCCAGACCTTCTTGGACATACTCAAAGGCAACTCTCGAAGAGGGACAAAGGGGCAGCTTGTAGATCAGACCAGAGGTCATTTAGCTCCAAGTCTGCTTTAGCAACTCCAAGGGGAAAAAGAGATCAGTTTAACGAAGAGATCTTAGAGAGGCCAACTGGTCGCGCAAGGATCCTAGTGGACAGGGCTAACTCTAATCCCCAGTGTTCCCAAACCTTCCAGCTTAAACCCAACAAGAACATCTAAGGACAGATTCATTCAATTCATACATCAGAGAGCAGGAAATAACATCTGCTACACTAGTTAAATTAACTGAACTCAACCCTCAGATAATACATTTAGCAGAAAACATTAAGGGCAAGGAGAGCAGAAACATAGGGTACCTAACAAGGGTAAATCCTATGCCAGTTTTCTGATGCAAGCCCAGAAGAACAATGAACAACATGAAAATGAAATAAACAGGGTGAGGAAACATCACCAATAGTAATAGACCAGGATCCTATGAAATGTGCTTTGATTAATTGATGCAAAACCAGTCATATACACTGATCTCAATGGATGTTACAGTCCAGAATTTCTCCTCCCAACCTACTACATACAAACTACTCTGCTATTTCCCTCCCAAGATTGTTCTAATAGTCAGAATGAATCCCTCTAACAGCAACGGCAGCAGCCAACAACAACCCCTTACAATGTGTTCTGGGGGATTCTTATAGAAGAAGAGATGAAAGCAGGAGTAGATACAAATTAAATGAGTCTCATTAAGATAGAATGGTAGAGGAGGCCAAGCCCATTCTGCTTAATGGCGTTGTGTTGTACTCTGTAGACTATTTGGAAGCGTCTGTCAGGTCGAGATCGACCTCTGATATGTTCTTAAGTCCTTACGGCGGTCTGGAACTTTGTGCTATCCTTCTGGAATAAATGAACTGGGTGGAAAATCTTCAAGGCCGCTCCATCCTCCATAACTACTGCCTGACTGTCTCAAGGGATTGGATGATGATTTTGTGGGTGGAAGGTGGGGCTAGCGGTGACGTGTGCAGTTCTGTCGGGGAGCGGGAAGGTTGGAAGCAGAATGGGAAAGGTGGGGACTGGATGAGAGTCATCGGATCGAGATGATCTACAACCAGGATTGCTCCAAGGAATGAGTGGGCGAGAAAAAATGGTCGAGAGGGCTGATGAATAGCAATGAAGCATTAACCATTGGATTAACGATATCAACGATCTGGATCTATTGTAGGGGGACCGGGGGGTATGGGCCAGTTTCTTGGCCTGTGCCGCCGCAGTAAATCTCAGACGTAGATCTGAGATCTCCCGTAGTCAGGCTGGTCAACTGCGGGGGCACCAAAGGGTTGACCCATGGACCGAGAAGTGCCCGCGGGTGGAGTGGAGGAAATTGGCACGAGCCGTTAGATCGTGAAGATATACAGCCTAGATCCTTTGTGGGGGCGAACGAACAAGTTATGGTGGGGAGGATGGATGTTCGGGGGAAAAGATGATTTCCGTAGGATTTATTTGTTTAATGGTGGGGATCTATTTGGAAGAAAAAAAAGGGCGTGGGATAGAGTATAATAGGGAAAGGGGCTAAGGGAAGAGTGGAGATGCGGTCCGGTGGGTGGTAGACAGGACCGGGGTTTTTAAAGGAAAAGGGGCCAAGGGCTTAGCAGATGGTCAGGCTATTAGGTTATATCGAGGAAAGGAGCAGAGGGCTTAAAACCTAATTCCTTAAATAGGCGGAGAATAAGCCAAAAAGATGGTTTTTAAGCTTTTGGAGGCTTCCGATAGGTTAGAAAAGGTATTTTTAAACCAAATAAGAGTGTTTATAATGGTTTAAGGGGGTTTTTCAGAGGAAATGAAGAGTTGATACAGGGAAAATGGGCTATTTTCAAAGGGAAATGGCCTGTTAAAAACAAGGATAAGAATGGTAAAATGGGAGAATGAAATGGAGGTGAAAATGGTGGAAATTATGTCTTTTAAGGCATTTTTCTTTTTGAATCAGGAGGGCTTCTTTGAAGGATTTCTTGTGGAAACAACAGTGAAGATGATTTGTAAGATAAAAGACACCAAGAAGGCTTCAAGAACTAGCAGTTTTCCATGAATATTACTTCTTGAAGGCTTAAGAACATATTTAGCCATCATTTGGTATAACATAAACTATATATGGCTAACAGTGGCTCCACTTGGGGAGGACAACTTGCTTTTCAGGTGTCCAGAAGCTCAGTTTATCAATCTCTGGCTTTTAGCAGACTAGTGCCTCATCCATTGGGCATAATTTATTTCCTTTCTTTTGTTGGCTATCTTTGGATTTGAGAACATTTCAGCAATCTGTAGCATATGACATTCTTCAAAGCAGCATCACTACCTACCCAATCCTACTTGTCCTAGCATTTTTTCTTCTCTTGAGTGCACTTGGACTGGCATCTCTTTTACATATTATTTTTGAAAATAGAAAGATAAAACTATATAATGCTACCCTTAATTCTTCCAAGAGTCCAGATTAAACAGTTGGACTCAAAAACTTCTCTACCTAATCTATTATTTGTCAAGATTAATCTATTTGACAGATCTGCATTCTCTATATTCTAAAAAAAAAATTTAAACACAGACAAACTAGGATTAAATATTCTGATTTGTTGTAGTGTCTATGGCATAAGAAACCAGCTGCACATAGACTTTTATTTGTAGAAAATTAAAACAAAACTGTGAAGGCTGAATATCTAAGAATAGTAAGCATCATTCCCTTATTTTCAGCTCTGATTTTGATCCTTTGAGCTGCCCTCTTCTTCTTCACCTGGTTCAAGTTTTCAGCATTTTAGAACCAGTCTTCTTTGTATCTTTGGCTCAAGTTTTGATCTGATTAGAGCCATTCTTTTTATGCTTTCTTGGTTCAGGTTTTGCGCATGTTTGAACCATTCTTTCTTCTATCCTAATATATTCTACTAATAAGCCAAGATCAAACAGTTTGACAAATCTTCTTCACTAACCTATCAACAATAAATTGAAATCTATTTAGTCATGATTAGGCTATATGACTAAATAGAAGTGCTCTTTCAAGTAGTGGCATTTAGGCTTGCATACTTTCATATTTTTCTCTTTTTTTTTGGTATGGGGCTGTACCTTTCTTCTTTTCATCTACCCTCTTTTTCTCTTTTCTATTTTTTTTTTGTATTTTTTGTATTTTTCTTTTTCAAAGAAAAAAGAAAAACTAACTAAATGCTCACAGGCTAAGATTATTTGATTTCCTATCTAACCTAATATAACCTGGAAAATTTACATATTTAGCCGATGAAATCTCTTTTCCAATATAGCCAATCAAGTAAATGGTTCCATGATTGGTCTTTTCTCATCTCCTTGAGCATGTTGGAAAAACAGGGCCACTCCCATTTCACTTGTTCTTTAGCAACAGTGGTAAAAAATCTTCTTGCTTTTGGTAATACAGTGCTCCTAACAACCTTTATCTCTTTTTCAAATATCTTCAAGAAATGGGCATAGGGATCTTGAAATAATTCCTGGTTATGAATATTTGGAAGATAGGTTTCAACCAAGCTTACTTTTTCCTCCACTGGATCAAGCTTAAGATTCCTTTGAGAAAGAACTTCTTCCTCATCTTCATTATCATCTGAACTGGAGGACTCATCATATATTGCAGTGTTGTCCTCTTGTAGTCCTGGTATGCTCTGATTCAGTGGACTTTACTTTGTGAAGAGATCATCATATTCTTAAGCAGGAGCATCTTTAATTACCTCAACCCTCTCAGGAGAAGGTTCCTTATATTCATCCTGCTTAATAAATTCCTCTTTCTTCTCAACCTCATCATCAAAAATGATATATTGTTGAATCCCAATTATGTGAAAGCTATTTCTAATGGATTGGATTGGTTGATTGTTTCTTTCAAGCTAATGATAGTGAATTTCATGACACCAATAAACTAGTGGTTTCCCTACATGATTAGTTTCTGCTTGAAGCTCATCATCATCATCAGACTGATCAAAAATTGGAAAATCATTAGTATAAACAATCTCACCAATCAAACATATCGGGTTATCAATTTTTTTTTCTTTAAGCTAACCTACAAGTTTATTTTCTGCTTTAAGACCACAAGGTTCAGTAGGTAGATGAGAATAAGTGTTTTGTTCAAATGAATTTTTTAGGGCTAGTTGTTTATTTAATATCTGATCAATTTCTTCTTCCGTCAAAAGAGAAGGAATTTTCTTTTTTCTTTGGACAGAAAAAAAATAGTCCTCTTCCTCTTGTGTTGACCGATTGTGAGGCTGGATATCTTCTTGAGCCTCTCTTAGGGGATCTTTACTTGTGCTTGCAGGGAAAATTTGAGGATTTTCTTCTTTTTCATTATCTTTCTCGCTCTCAAACAACTCTTCTTGATCTTTGTGATAGTCAATTTGAGGCTCATGTTTTGTTTCTATTATATTGTCAGGATGCCACTCTCCTTTTGAAATCCGAAATGAGTTATAACATAGAGGGAGAGTCCCTATATGTGTTGATTTTTCTTCTGTTTCGGGTTCTATGTTTCCTAGGAGGCTTATTGTTTCCTCAAAACACTGCTCACTTTCTGCCTTTGCATTTTGGTCGTAAAGTTCTCTTAACAGCATAATACAAGATAAAGGTAGGCTATCAGGACTTTCTTGACAACCTTATTCATTGTTTTCTCTGTAATCTTGCTCATCATACATATTTTTCTTGTTGTATATGTCTTGTAGTGGTTGAGTTTTTGTTTGATTAAGAGAAAGCATGGGTTGTTTTGGATAATCAATATCTGTATCATCCTCATGCCTATCCAATATTTTATCAAGTATGTACATCATTTTTTCCATTATGTCCAATAATGTATCTAGTTTAGCTTCTCTGTCTATACTTGGCTCCATGTTTGTAAACAAGAGGTCACTATATCTGGTCAACCAATTCAGAGTCTTCTTCCAGTGGAATCATTAGATCTTTTGGAGGTTGTGGAGTCGCCAGGTGGAGGATTTGAAATTTGTTTTCCACCAACAGCATGATTGGGCTTTCTCAATGCATTCCCAGGGTAGTTTACAAGGACTAGTTAAGTAATAGGCCTACTAGAGGCTAGTGGAGTCTCCAGGTGGAAATTTTTAGCTCTTTTGGAGGTAAAGTATTCTATGGTCCACCACCAATGTTTATTATGAAAACAATCTGGATTTTTTTTGGGGTTTTCTGAGTTTATGGTTATTGAAGGACTTAGTGAGTCTACAAGAGCTTTCCAGGCTATTATGTACTCAGAGGTTCCCACCATGATCACCATTATGTTGGGGTCCCATGATTTGGCTGATTGGAAAACCAAATGACAAGGAAACATCAAAACCAATCTTTAGAGTTCTGTTGAAGCCCCAAAAATCGGATCTACAACAAGGGGGATACCCACCCGGTCCGGACCTTGGTTAGCAGTTCCTTTTCTGTTTGGTGTAGTGGGTCCGACTGGGGATAATGGGACCAGTTTCCCAATATGTGTGTGTTTTTGTTGAGAATTGATATTTTGTTTCTAAAATTTCCTAAATGAAATGCTTTTATTCTAACTCTAATCTAATAACATGCAATTGTATTCTAATTAAACAGAAATATCTAATTCTTAAACTAACCCGGGATGTAATCTTTTCATTATGCGATCTAAAATGATTTAAAATAACAATTGGTAATAAATATCATTCAACTGTTATAAGAAAAGAATTCAATAAATATAAACCTCTTCGTATAAAAAGTTAGACGAAACAATTGCGAAAAACATATCGCATAATAAGCTATTCATATATTAAGCATAAACAAATAGCTATCACCGTACAAAAGTGCCAAATGATAACTCAAGCATTCAAGCATCAATATATAAACAACTGAACATAAATATCACTTTAACACAAAGGCAGAAATAGTTAAGAGATAAAAGTACCATTTATAACTAGTTCTACTCATGAGCTTCAAGCAATAATGAATTATCTCTTCTTAATCCAACATCCACTATGAGTAAAAAAGTGCAACATCAGTATTAGATATTAAACATAGATATCAATAAATCCTATTCTATTCATTCATCAAAACCTCCTCGAAGGGTGCAAAAGTGCATGTTCCGAGGACAAGTTTTTAACAAATTTTAGGACCCTTCTCTAAATGCATGAGAAGGGTTTAAATACTACTAACTAAATCTAAAAATAATTTGTTACAAAAATGTAGGATACGGTTTAAATGACCATCCTCATTTTAGGAAAAAATAAAGCAACATTAATACTAAATCTAAAATTAAAACTTAACAACTAACTACTTGTGAATCTGTTCTTTGAAATTGCAAGTGTTCAACATTTGTTTGAGAAGAGTTGGCTGGCCGACTTCAAACTTTAACTTTTATGTGAAAACGGAATCGGCAAGAGCTGGCGCCATCTTCTCGGTAGAATTGATGATACATTTGAGAGTCATGCACTGGCTATGTGGTTTTACCAGACACGCCCAGTAAGAATCCCAATTCTGCCTTTTCTTGAGCCTTCTGTCTCCAGTCTGTCTGCAGTTGTTGTGCTTTCGGTAGATACCCTAGAGTAGTTCCTGAGATTAGATTTGCCTTATGCAAATTTTCATTTATGCAATCAATAATATTGCTTGCTACTATGGTTGCTTCTTCTGCCGCTTGCTCTGCTTTATTGATTTGTGCATCCCAATTATTAAATAGCATTTCTTTGTGATTGTCATTGATTATTGGTGCACCTACTCTTTTCCCCTCCTCTGTTTCTTGCCAAGCCAAATAGTCAGTAACTCTTTTATCAGTTAAATCATAATCATGTCATAATTCTATGACATGATTAGTGATTTTATCACTTTCTTCACAATAAGAGTTCCACTGTAATATTCTTTGGCATAATATTTCCTGTTGCTGCAGTAATTGATCATTTTAAGGAAATGGATTTTGTGATGAATTCTGTAAGCTTGGGATCATCCTTGTGCATCTCTTGCATAACCTATAGCTATTTCTCTTTTTCATTCAAACTGTTATGATACCCTATCTTCATTTGTTGGAAGTCCTGCTGTAATTTTTCAAGATGTTTCTATGCTTCATTGTTGGCATTGGCTTGTTGCAGTTGTTGTTACAAAATCTGTACTTGATCTTCTTTCTCATTCAATAATTTTCGTACCTCAGATGCTTTATCAATGGCTGCAGAGGCATATGCTCCCGTGATCTAAGATAATTTAGTGAGATTTTCAGTTGGATCAGTAGTAGGATCTTTCCATAGGACGTCTAATTGTTTTGCATCATGAGAGAGCACATTTTCCAATTTCCTTTTCTTCCTTTGTCTTCTTACCAATGCCTTGTGTTGTGGACTATAAAATACATCAAGAGGAGGAATTTCCTCTATTTTGAGAATAAGTTCAGAGGATGGAGTAATGGGAATATGTTCCACTTCCGAGACATTGATAGTTATTCCTATGACTATATTTTTTGTTGTCTGTACATTACTCACAGGTGTCTATGTGTTCTTTCCTTCAATATTGATTAAATCATTGAATGTCTCCCATTATTTATCTAACTCAATTCTGACTGATGTTTTCTGTACAATGAGAGGGGGAAGATTTAATTGTGGAGAGGTCAAAACCTGTTGCTGTGAAAGCTCCTTTGACTGAGCAGTATCCCTTACTGACCCTTCACTTTTATCATGGTCATTTTCAGACCTATTAGAGTGTTATGATGTTTCCCTTCCAAACTTGGATTTAGATCTATCTGTACCTGAACTTCCACTGAGACTAATACTGGGAGTTGGTTCCCTTATGGGTTCCAAGCATAGTTTATCCAAGGGAATAGTAGTTAACCTCCTTTCCCTGTATATCTTGAACTCTTGAAATTCTGCTGGAGGAACCCGCATTTGGGCTGAATGTAGAACTTCTTTAAGTATGCCCTTTTCTTGGAACATGTCATCAAAAAGATCATCTTCTTTAGAAAACACTCTTATTTTGACTGCAGTAGTGAAATTTTTAGCAACATCATAAGGATCGAACGGTCTTCTTGGAAATTTGAACAAACATAAACATGTAATGTTGTTTACTTCTTTGAATGCATGGCCAACATCAAATAGTGAAAAGGCCCCACAGGGCACAGGAAATTGTGGCCAAATAGCCTTCTTTTTGTCCTTCAAATCTTTAGTCAAATCTCCTTCTCCGCAGGTTTTATAAGTAATTTCTCATGCCATGAGTTTATTAAGAACATACAAAGGTAAGACATGAGGGGAAACAAAACTTCCAAAAACCCTAACATATGTAAACAATTCTTCTCCAAACCATCTCACAACAGGAAGTATGTCTACCTTTGCTTCAGGAGAAAACCTAGGAGCTTCTTTATCATATAACATTTTGTACAGGGGCAACATGATTCCATGACATATCTTGTAAAAATATGGAATGAACTTTGAATCCCACAATTATTTATGATAAATATGAATGGGTAGGGGATCTTGAGTTGTCCATTTCCAACCCATTAAAGGAAACTTGGAAATATAACAGATTGAATCCATCACATATGCAGATAAGTAAAAAGGGGGATAAATTCTCTGAGAAACAATTATTTTAGACTGATAATTCAAAATGGCCATGGCTAAGTTGTCAGATAATATCTTATCCCAATCCACAATTGTAACATTAACAACAACATTCAATAATGGTATCCATTCAGATGAAAACTTATTAATGTCTGGCTTTCCAAAAATCCTACAAAGCATAGCAGCAGCAAAGAAATATGGGGAAGTGAGAGAACTAGTACTATACATACCATGTTTATCCTTATTTAGTGGTTCGTCTCTCCTTGACCAGTCCTTGGTGCATTCTGCCAGGTTTTCATTTTCTTTTGCAAACGTCTCCATGAACTTTTTGTTGTAAGTCGCCTGTGCCTCTGGTAAATGATACATGAGTCTCAAATATTGTGCAGTAAATGAGCCAATGAGTTCTTGACCCTGAGTCTTAAATTGTCTATTTGTAATATCAGTGTTGTCGAGTACCCATTTAACCATGTCTGTGTATGGAATAATTTTGGGTCTCACCGCTATCTGGTGCAATAATGAGCAAGCTAGCTCTGTAATGGACGCATCAGAAGACCCATGTGAGCCTGCAGTAGCTGTAACCTCCATTACTATGGGGTTATCTACCTCAAGTAGATTATACATGCCTTCCCAAGTAGTAATACCAGCATCTTTGTTACAAGCGGTGTCTGTATACAAGGGCGTCATTTCTTTGTCTTCAGAACTCAGAGCCTTGTCTTTCTTTCCCATAATATCCTGAATACTACTTTGTATAGTTCTCTGTTCTTCGCTCCTGTAGCTTACGAATTAAGTGAGAATAATGATAGGAAAAAGGTGATGGGAAAGTTTTTAATGCTGAAGATGTATAAAATATACCACCTTACGTGAAATAGCTCTTCGATCAGAATGAAACCATATTTCATTAATGATTGACAACCAATTCATTGATTAACATTAAAGCGCATAACCAGGTCTCGGTTTATGGAAAGATTTTTTTTGTATAATGAGCCTTAAAGATCTGTGATAAGGCGATCTACAATTTGTTTCGCAATATTGCATATCGCAGTATCATTGATCCCTATCTCGTGGAATTGCAATATCACAATACCGCAATATCGTAGAATCGCAAAATTGCTGGATCGCAATATCGCAATATCGCAAAATCGCTGGAGCATAGCATATGACATTTAAAGCATGTAATGCGATGAATGTTATTTTAGTGCGTAGTTTCGTATCACGATTTCGCAATTTTTAGAATTCCGCTTATAAGGAGGTATTCATTACCTTTTTGCGATGCGATATTCCTTAAAGAATGATTTTTATTCTATCCTATCATAAAACCTAAGCTTTTTAAAGATTTTTCAAGGGATATTCTCCTAAGTCTATGATAGTAAGTTTTATTGAAAAAGGAAATACAAGCACTAATCGATTTTTTGAATTTTTGACTAAGGGTCCCCACTTATTTAGTATTAGTGATAATACTAAATAAGAAGGGAGGTTGTTGCTAGCCACAACAATTGGCGATTCACTCAGAAGAACCAGTTATCTCTGCTATTCTTTTGAATTTTCTAAACTTTAAAAATAGAAAAATTTTCAGAAAATCAAACTTTATTATAGAAAGATAAAGTACATTATTCTTTTATCTATCAATGATATTTCATTTCTTCTATATTCAACTTTGATTGTTTACTTCCTCAAGCTAGTCCTTGTATCTACATCAGTCATTACTTAGTTCATAAAGATAAAAACAAAGGCTTCTCTGTAAATCATTTTTAAATATGCTCATTTATCGTAGGTAGAGCCTCTACTACTAACAGGCGTTTATAGCCTCGACAGGGTTAATTGTTACCCAGCAATGATCTTGTATCCTACTTAGAGAAATATACAATTTTCAAAGAGAAATCCATATCCACACTTATTGCTTTTATTTTCTTTTTATCCTTAAAGAACAATGTCTTGGTTTGGTAGCCAATTTATGACAGTGCCATTCACTTGATTTATAACTTTGCTGAACAAGCTGCCTCGTGATGAGACCCCTTGTCTTTTGATTGCAACAAGCTTGAGTCATTGACCTATTGTGGTATGCAGTATTGGCAAAGTCAACAAGCTATAATATCTATGATCACGATAAGTCGGCTCGTGATGAGACCTCTTACTCTTTAAGTTAAAGTATGTCACTGGATTATTCCTCGAAAATTATAATTTCCCAGGTGGGGAGGAAGTCATTGTTTCCTTAAGATAGCTTTGGACGACAATGTTAGAGTATTTGAAAAGAAATTTTCTATAGAGAATCTTCATTTTGTTATTGATACCTTTCATTAGACTGATATAAAACAATTTCCCACTAAAGGTCGTTTTTATCAAAATTTTCAAAGTTGAAACTAGTATCATTTCTAGGCCTAAAGATTTTAACTGTATCTTTCAAAAATAATGATCAATTTCTTAGAAGAATTCTATTTATAAAAGTGAAAAAACAAAATCTAAAATAGAATTTGTATCTTTTTCGTGAATTCCAAATGTAACCATTTACAACTGGTTTTATTATGAAAATAATAAAAACTAATATACAAAATAGAAGAATGATCTCCTATGGAAAATATTTTTTGAGGATTTGTCCGTTAACAGGTAAAGACTCTCTTTTTCCTATTAAATCCTGTAACATAAAAGTAGATGTACCTATGATCTCTGCGATTTGGAAAGGAACAAGCCACATTCGTTGAAATTTCGTATGTTTCCCTTTTTCCTCATGAGCCTTGTCCCATTTTAAAACTAGATCTCCGACCTGAAAATTCTTTCTGGATATCATGTTTGAATCAAAATAAGCTTTCACTAATGCTTGGTTATGAGCATGAGTTATTTTGGCCTGTTCTCGTTGTTCTTCTAGCTTAAATATTTCCAGTTGTCTTAGTTGTAAAGAAGAAGTTGGTGCTTCATCAATATATTGAACTAAGGCCAAAGAAGGAATTGCTAGATGAGTTGGAAGAACCACTTCTTTTCCATAAAATAAATTAAAGGGAGAAGTGCCAAAAGAGGCTTTCTGCGTTATTCAATATGCCCATAAAGCATATATTAAAGACTTATGCCAATTTATATGATTTTGATCAATGGTTCGCTTAATGATTCTGATTAAGTTTTTATTTTTAGATTTAGCTAACCCATTTCCCCGTGGATAATAATTGGTAGAGTATTTAAGTTTGGAACCTCTCTTGAGTGAAAATTCAGTCATAGCATTACCAGAAAAATATGATGCATTATCAAACATTAAAGCAAAAGGTAAACCAAACCTGGTGATTATGAACTGATCTATGAACTCGATGATATGCTTATCATTAGCCGTTTTTAGAGGAACTGCCTCTACCCATTTAGTAAAATAATCAGTTACTGTAATGATATACCTATGTTATTGAGAAGAGTGAGGAACGATCTCACCTATTATGTCCAATCCCCATTGATCAAAAGGCTGCTCAATGTTGACTGGTTGCAGTGGCAATGATGGTTTCTTTTGTCTTCCAGTAGTGGTTTGACAAACATGACATTTCCTTACGTAGCTATGTGAATCTTTGAAAAGTGTGGGCCAGTAATAGCCTGCGTAGAGGATTTTATGTGCAGTAGCATCTCTAGCATAATGTCCGCCTGCTGGCCCATCGTGAAGTTCCTGCAAGACTTTCTCAGCTTCAGATTTCTCAAGACATCTAAGGAGAATAGAATCATAATTCATTCTAAAAAGAACATGATTCACAAGCTGATATTGTTTAGCCTTCAACCTTAGAGATCTTTTCTTGGTGTAATTGAGATTTGGAGGAGCATATCCATTCTTTAGATAAAATATGATATCAGCATATAATGATTCAACATCGTTTAGGCTTAACTCATACATTTGTATCTCTGAAGATGGTTTTTCAGAAATAAGTGATGCTCTAGCTAGTATTTTGCAAAAGCCTTGACCTCTTACAATATTTGCTGGTTTGATTTCTACGTCATATTCTTGTAAGGCGGTAACCCAATTGGCTCTTTTCTCACCCCACATCTTTCTGTACTAAGAGATTTCTTACTGCTGGAAACATTATTATGATTTTTGTATGGGTTTTAAGTAGAAAGGGTCTAAAATATTTAATTTCTTTGAAAAATCATAAGCTTGTTTCTCTACATATGAATAATTCAGTTCAGCCCCATGTAAATTTGAACTGAAGAAAGCAATCGGGGCTTCTGCCTTGTCTTGATTTTCTTGAGTGAGTATCACAGCATATGATTTATTAGAGGCAAATGTATACAAAATAAAAGGATCGGAAAAATTTGGAGTTGCTAAAGATGGAGCATTAACAATTGCTTGTTTGATCAGATTAAATGCTTCATATTCGTCTTGGCCCCATTTGAAATTTGAATTCTTTTCAATCATTGCTTGTAAAGGAGATACAATTCTTGAAAATCTGGCACAAATCTCTTTACAAAATTAATCTGGCCAAGGAAATATTGCATAGCTTTCTTGTTGTGAGGTAAGGGTATTTCAGAAACCTCCTTGATTCTATCAGGATCAATATGAATTCCATATTTTGATACTATGAATCCAAGAAGTTTTCCTTCACTTAATGCAAAAAAGGATTTTTTTGGGTTAAGTGAAATTCCATACCTTTGACAACGTTGAAAGATCTGTTTTGAATCTCTAAGATGATTGCCTCGCTTCTTGGAATATACAGTTATATCATCTAAGTAAATCACCACTGATTTGTTAATTAATCCCTTGAAAGCGATGTCCATGGCTCTTTGAAATGTGGCACCAGCGTTGATTAGACCAAAAGGCATCTTTTGATATGCATAAGTGCCACATTTAGTTCTGAATGTGGTTTTCAATTGATCATCAGGATGAACTAACACTTGGTTGTAGCCAGAGAAACCATCTAAGAAAGACATTAATTCTGATCCTGCGATTGCCTGCAATATTTGATCCATAGGAGGCAAAGGAAAATTATATTTTTGGCAAGCTTTGTTAAGATTTCGAAAGTCAATGCAAATTCTAATGTCTCCATTCTTCTTTCTAATGGGAACCATATTGGAAACCCATTTAGAATGTCGAACGGGAAAAAAAATCTTGGCTTTCAATAACTTATTGAGTTCAGATTTGATCTGGTTTTCTAAATTAGGATGGATCTTTCTCAGCTTTTGTTGGACAGGTTTTTCATCATTTATCATTGGGAAAGTATGTTAAATGATAGAAGTGTCATAATTTTTGAGTTCATCATATTTCCAAGCAAAGACATTTTTATATTGTTTCAAAAGACGAACATACGCTAATTTTTCTTCAAGAGCTAGGCCAAGGCCTAGGTTGATATTTTGTGGTTTGGTATCAGTTCCTAGATTTAATAATTCATAATTCAAAGTTGAAATTTGGATTTTTGAATTGGTAGATCTTTTGAATCGATCTTTCAAATCATAAAGGTCTTCTAACTTGACTACTGGCTTTGGCATAGCATTATTAGTGCTATCTTGTTGCAATTGTCTGTCATGTTGGTCCTCATCAATTATCTGATTAGTGTAAGATCCTTCAGATGTGAGGAAGCTTAAAATATCAGGATCATCATTGAAAATCCTCCAATTGGTAATGTTATCAGGAATCGAGGGTCTTAAGATTAATTCGATTGAAAATCGATTAGGGCTATAGTCTTCTGAAGGAGTGAGCTTGGAAGCTACATTAGCTAGGAGGTCTGCACTAGCATTCTGGAGTCTGGGAATTGATGAAATATTAAATGCTATAAAATGTTCAGTCAGATCTTAAACTAAAGATTGATAATGCTTTAAATGACCTGATAAACAATGTATAGTATTGCCTACCCGTCTGATTACAATTTCAGAATCTCTGAAAACTTGTAGATATTTGATGTCTAATCCGATTGCTTTGTATAATCCTTGGACTAAAGCCTCGTATTCTGCAGTATTATTGGTGCAATCGAACTCAAGTCTACAAGTTAGCATAATTTTTTTTTCCTCTGGACTAACCAACACGCATCCTGCTCCTGCTCCTTCATTAGACTTAGAACCATCAAAAAATAACTTCCAAAATAAATATTTATTTACAGGAGCATCTATAAAATTAATGCATCTAGAACTATCTGTTTGAGAAAAAAATTCTATTTGAGATAAAACAGAATGTTCTAAGTAAGGTGAAGTATGAGCATTGAAATTTCATAAGAAAGAATCAAATGAATAATTTCCAATGATATTATTGTTGTACGCTACTGGTTCATTTTCTCCTTCCAGTTCTATTACTATGTATTTCTGATGTTTTTCTCGCTCAACCTTTATCTGATTTGGTTTACCATTGTAAGGAAGCCACATGTGCGACCAACCAGTTGCAAAGTATCCATGAAGTTTTTCTGACCAATCTCTGCTAAGAATTAAGTCATAAAATTCTGGAATATCTGCAACTAAAATGTCGATAACATGACATACCTTTGGATTAGATGACAGCCTTATGGTAACCTGATTTAATTCGCCAATCACTTCAACTTGCGATCGATCTAGCTGGACTATGCACATAGCAAATTTTTGCGGTTGAATGTTCAACTTTGCACAAATTGATTTTGGTAAAATATTAGATGAAGCTCCAGAATCCACTAAACAATTATGCAAATTTTTATTGAAAACTTCATAAGTAAGAAGAAATGGGGGAGTATGAGATCTCTACCTTCCTCCAATTAAAGCAATATTTTCTAAATCAACTTTACTAATCACATTAGTTGGAGGTCTTCCCATCTCATGGGAAGCTTGAGAGATTACAGGACCGGGCAAAGGTTTTTCTGGTATAGCATGTAATTCTTTCAAAAGTACCTTTTGCTGGTGTTTTAACTTGCTCAATTCATAAAAAGTGATGTTAGCCCTAGTCTTCTTCATGTCTTCTATGATATTATACTCCATTTCATCCAAAACGATTAGTTTTTTTGATGGAGTTGATGAATCAGTTTGGACTGCGCTGGTTTGAGTCGCTTTAGATGTCGTTTTCTTGGGTGCAACTTTATCCTTATTCATTGAGCTTGCGCTCTTTGTCTTAGGAGTAGGTTGACGAGGATCAAGTTGATTTCTACTTCGAGTGCTAACCGGGGATGCTTCTTGATATTCTTCATCTGGGAGGATGAAATCCCACATACCTTGTACCTCTACAACTTCTTCTTCATCGATAGTTTCTTTAGTAACAATCTCCTGTTCTTCTTCTTCTGATTCAGCACTTGTGATAGCATTTGGCGGCTTTGAATCAGTCGAAGGGTTTCTTCTATAAGGCTTGAAAGAATTTTTAGAAGATGTTTCTGCCACTTGTTTCTTAATGTCAACCATTTCGTTGGACATGGTTTTAAGAACTTTCTGCAATCCTTCTAAATCGCATGGATCTTTCGATTGTTTTTTCTTGTGGTCTTCCTTAAAAGTAACCTTCTTGGATTTTCGTTCCTCTATCGCATTCTTCTTTTCTAGAGCAATGATACTTTTCTCTACTACTATTGCTTCCTTCATATTTTCAGCTAAAGTTGTCTTGTTAGCCCTATAAATGAAGATTTCTATATTTGATGGTAAAGCAGAGATGTACCATTCACTTCGCACTTCTTCGCTAGGCTTGGAAGTAGTAGGAATTTTATTTAATAGTTTATTGAAACGTGAATTAAAATCCTTGATAGGTTCTTTTGACTCAGCTCTAAGATTAGATAACTCATTGATCAATGTCACTGTAGACCTTTCATCACCGAACTTAGTCAAAAATTTATCTTGGAAGATATCCCAACTAGTGATAGATCCAAACGGTAATGAGAAATACCATGATCCGGCTGCTCCTTGTAGAGTATAGGGAAAAAGTCGGACGACGTCATCTTCATTAGTAACTCCATTGAGATTTATGGAAAACATAAAGTTATTTATATGCTCTTCTGCTAGCATGCCTGCTTCAGGATTAAACTTAGGCAGCCATTTTTTAGGATGGGCCGATATTTGAATCAAGGGTGCAAGCATTAAGATTGCCCCTGGGTTATTCCATGGAGATTGGGCCATCGCTGAACTACCAACAGAGGAAAGCGCAGAAGACGATCCTTGCGATTGGGAAGATGAGGGTATTACGATTCCATATGTTTGAGAAGAATATGTGGAAGTTCCAGTGGACTGACGGACAATAGTCTGAAGTGGAGGGTTGGAAGGTTGACTTCGCGGTGAAGAGGTTGAAATGGATGATGATGATGAAAGAGTCTCACTATCAGACTCTTTAGGTGATTTCCTTGCTCTCTTCCTTGTAGGTAGAGGTAACTCAGTTGGCTGAACACCAAAATTTTCGCTCTATAATCTAGTAAGGGGATGAGCAGGGTTATATTGTGAAGTCACACTGCCTTGAGATTTATCAGATCTTTGAGGTGATATTGAAAATCACTGAAGTTTATGAATCAAAGATTCAACTTCAGGAGGTTCAATAGCAGATTCTTCTGAAAATTTAGGGTTTGTGGCAATGGTTGTTGTTCTTTCGACCTCTGGCTCTAGATTTAAAGATTCTAAGTGTGATAGAGAAGTCGGGGGAGATGGTGAGGGCCATTTACTCTCAGAATGGTATTTAGATTTTGACTTACTTTCCATTCATAGTTCGGGGCCCTCCTTCTAGCGCCAAATATGTTGAAGCCCTGAAAATCGAATCTACAACAAGGGGGATACCCACCCGGTCCAGACCTTGGTTGGCAGTTCCTTTTCCGTTTGGTGTAGTGGGTATGACTGGGGATAATGGGACCAGTTTCCCAATATGTGTGTTTGTGTTGAGAATTGATATTTTGTTTCTAAAAGTTCCTAAATGAAATTCTTTTATTCTAACTCTAATCTAATAACATGCAATTGTATTCTAATTAAACAGAAATATCTAATTCTTAAACTAACTCGGGATGTAATATTTTTGTTATGCAATCTAAAATGATTTCAAATAAAAATTGGTAATAAATATCATTCAACTATTATAGGAAAATAATTCAATAAAGATAAAACGCTTCGTATAAAAAGTTAGACGAAACAGTTGTGAAAAACATATCGCATAATAAGCTATTCATATATTAAGCATAAACAAATAGCTATCACCGTACAAAAGTGCCAAATGATAACTCAAGCATTCAAGCATCAATATATAAACAACTGAACATAAATATCACTTTAACACAAAGGCAGAAATAGTTAAGAGATAAAAGTACCATTTATAACTAGTTCTAGTCATTAGCTTCAAGCAATAATGACTTATCTCTTCTTAATCCAACATCCACTAAGAGTACAAAATTGCAACATCAGTAGTATATATTAAACACAGATATCAATAAATCCTGTTCCATTCATTCATCAAAACCTCCTCGGAGGGTGCAAAAGTGCATGTTCTGAGGACAATTTTTTGACAAATTTTAGGACCCTTCTCTAAATGCATGAGAAGGGTTTAAATACTACCAACTAAATATAAAAATAATTTATTACAAAAATTTAGGATATGGTTTAAATGACCATCCTCTTTTTAGGCAAAAATAAAGCAAAATTAATACTAAATATAAAATTAAAACTTAACAAATAACTACTTGTGAATCTGTTCTTTGAAATTGCAAGTGTTCAGCATTTGTTTGAGAAGAGTTGACTGGCCGAATTCAGACTTTAACTGTCCTGTGAAAACGGAATCGGCAAGATCTGGCACCATCTTCTCAGCAAAATTGATGATACATTTGAGAGTTATGCACTGGTTGTGTGGTTTTACTAGACATGCGCAGTAAGAATCCCAATTTAACTTTTTTAATCTTTTAATCGATTCTGCCTTTTCTTGAGCCTTCTATCTCTAGTCTGTCTGCAGTTGCTGTGCTTTCAGTAGATACCCTGGAGTAGTTTTTGAGATCAGATTTGCCTTGTGAAAATTTTCATTTATGCAATCAATAATATTGCTTGCTGTTGCGTCTGCTTCTTCTGCTGCTTTCTCTGCTTTACTGATTTGTGCATCCCAATTATTAAAGAGCATTTCTTTGTGATTGTCATTGATTATTGGTGCACCTGATCTTTTCCCCTCCTCCGTTTCTTGCCAAGCCAAATAGTCAGTAACTCTTTTATCAATTAAATCATAATCATGTCGTAAGTCTACGACATGATTAGTGATTTTATCACTTTCTTCACAATAAGAGTTCCACTGTAATATTCTTTGGCATAATATTTCCTGTTGCTGCAGTAATTGATCATTTAAGGAAATGGATTCTGTGATGAATTCTGTAAGCTTGGGATCATCCTTGTGCATCTCTTGCATAACCTGTAGCTGTTTCTCTTTTTCAGTCAAACTGTTATGATACCCTATCTGCATTTGTTGGAAGTCCTGCTGTAATTTTTCAAGCTGTTTCTGTGCTTCATTGTTGGCGTTGGCTTGTTGCAGTTGTTGTTGCAAAATCTATACTTGATCTTCTTTCTCATTCAGTAATTATCATACCTCAGATGCTTTATCAATGGCTGCAGAGGCATATGCTCCTGTGATCTGAGATAATTTAGTGATATTTTCAGTTGGATCGGTAGTAGGATCTTGCCATAGGACGTCTAATTGTTCTGCATCATAAGAGAGCACATTTTCCAATTTCCTTTTCTTCCTTTGTCTTCTTACCACTCCCTTGTGTTTTGGACTATAAAATACATCAAGAGGAGTGATTTCCTCTATTTTGAGAATAAGTTCAGAGGATGGGGTAATGGGAATATGTTCCATTTCTGAGACATTGCTAGTTATTCCTATGACTATATTTTTTGTTGTCTGTACATTACTCATAGGTGTATGTGTGTTCTGTCCTTCAATATTGATTAAATCATTGAATGTATCCCATTCTTTATTTAACTCATTTCTGACTGATGGTTGCTGTACACTGAGAGAGGGAATATTTAACTGTGGAGAGGTCAAAACTTGTTGTTGTGAAAGCTCCTTTGACTGGACAGTACCCCTTACTGACCCTTCACTTTTATCATGGTCATTTTCAGAACTCTTAGAGTGTTCTGATGTTTCCCTTCTAGACTTGGATTTAGATCTGTCTGTACCTGAACTTCCACTGAGACTAATACTGGGAGTTGGTTCCCTTATGGGTTCCAAGCGTAGTTTATCCAAGGGAATAGTAGTTAACCTCCTTTCCTTGTATATATTGAACTCTTGAAATTCTGCTGGAGGAAACCACATTTGGGCTGAATGTAGAACTTCTTTAAGTGTGCCCTTTTCTTGGAACATGTCATCAAAAAGATCATCTTCTTTAGAAAACACTCTTATTTTGACTGCAGTAGTGAAATTTTTAGCAACATCATAAGGATCGAACGGTCTTCTTGGAAATTTGAACAAACGTAAACATGTAATTTTGTTTACTTCTTTGAATGCATGGCCAACATCAAATAGTGAAAAGGCCCCATAGGCCACAGGAAATTGTGGCCAAATAGCCTTCTTTTTTTCCTTCAAATATTTAGTCAAACCTCCTTCTTCGCAGGTTTGATAAGTAATTTCTCGTGCAATGAGTTTATTAGGAACATACAAAGGTAAGACATGAGGGGAAGCGAAACTTCCAAAAACCCTAACATATGTAAACAATTTTTCTCCAAACCATCTTGCAACAGGAAGTATGTCTACCTCTGCTTCAGGAGAAAACCTAGGAGCTTCTTTATCATATAACATTTTGTACAGGGGCAACATGATTCCATGACATATTTTGTAAAAATATGGAATGAACTTTGAATCCAAAAATTCTCTATGATAAATATGAATGGGTAGGGGATCTTGAGTTGTCTATTTCCAACCCATTAAAGGAAACTTGGAAATATAACAGATTGAATCCATCACATATGCAGATAAGTAAAAAGGGGGATAAATTCTCTGAGAAACAGTTCTTTTAGACCGATAATTCAAAATGGTCATGGCTAAGTTGTCAAATAATATCTTAGCCCAATCCACAATAGTAGCATTAACAACAGCATTCAATAATGGTAGCCATTCATATGAAAACTTATTCATGTCTGGCTTTCCAAAAAGCATACAGAGCATAGCAGCAACAAAGCAATACGGGGAAGTGAGAGAACCAGTACTATACATACCATGTTTATCCTTCTTTAGTAGTTCGTCTCTCCTTGACTAGTCCTTGTTGCATTCTGCTAGGCTTTCACTTTCTTTTGAAAACTTCTCCATGAACTATTTGTTATAAGTTGCATGTGCCTCTGGTAAATGATACATGAGTCTCAAATCTTGTGGAGTAAATGAGCCAATGATTTCTTGACCCTGAGTCTTAAATTGTCTGTTTGTAATATCAGTGTTGTCAAGTACCCATTTCACCATGTCCGTGTATGGAAGAATTTTGGGTCTCGCCGCTATCTGATGCAAGAATGAGCAAGCTAGCTCTGTAATGGATGCATCAGAAGACCCATGTGAGCCTGCAGTAGCTGTAACCTCCAATACTCTGGGGTTTTCTTCCTCAAGTAGATTATACATGCCTTCCCAAGTAGTAATACCAGCATCTTTGTTACAGGCGGTGTCTGTATACAAGGGCATCATTTATTTTTCTTCAGAACTCAGAGCCTTGTCTTTCTTTCCCATAATATCCTGAATAGTTCTTTGTATAGTTCTTTGTTCTTCACTCCTGCAATTTACGAATTAAGTGAGAATAATGACAGGAAAAAGGTGACAGGAAATTTTTTAATGCTGAAGACGTATAAAATATACCACCTTACGTGAAATAGCTCTTCGATTAGAACGAAACCATATTTCATTAATGATTGACAACCAATTCATTGATTAACATTAAAGCGCATAACCAGGTCTCGGTTTATGGAAATATTTTTTTCGTATAATGAGCGTTAAAGATATGTGATAAGGAAATCTGCGATTTTCTTTGCAATATCGCATATCGCAGTATCGCTGATCACTATCTCGTGGAATTGCAATATCACAATACCGCAATATCACATAATTGCAATATCGCTGGATCTCAATATCGCAAAATCGCTAGAGCGTAGCATATGACATTTAAAGCATGCGATGCGATGAATGTTCTTTTAGGGCGTAGTTTTGTATCACGATTTCACAATTTTTAGAATTCCGCTTATAAGGAGGTATTCATTACCTTTTTGTGATGCGATATTCCTTAAAGAATTATTTTTATTATATCCTATCATAAAACCTAAGATTTTTAAATATTTTTCAAGGGATATTCTCCTAAGTCTATGATAGTAAGTTTTATTGAAAAAGGAAATACAAGCACTAATCAATTTTTTGAATCTTTGACTAAGGGTCCCCACTTATTTAGTATTAGTGATAATACTAAATAAGAAGGGGGGTTGTTGCTGGCCACAACAAGTTCTAGGACCTAGCCTTCCTAGTCTCAGAGAGGGATCTCTCAAAATATTTGTAAGGATATAGCTTGATTGCTTTTAGAAGGTTGATTTTAGGCTAGTTATTAAGTGCAAGTTTGTTTGTTTGGGTTTGGTTGGTTGGACACGAATGATCTATGAAACATAGATAGAAAGGGGAAATATCAAAGCCATTGGGCAATGGATTCAAGGAGAAGTTATAACAAGCTCAATCGATGGATGTGGGATATCAAAGGGCAAATCTAACTTGGCCAGTGGATCTTGGGTTTGGTGGATGAAATGAAATGGAAATTAAGGATTTAGAAGGAGAAGTAGAACTAAGGGAAGTTAAGAATCCTTAATTATATGTAATCCTCAACAAAGAGACTTAAAACACCATTTGAATATGAAGAGGCATTCCATAGACAGGGCTAACCATAAATTCTAGAAACCACACTTCAGCAAATAACAATTTCAAGACAAACTTTTCAAATGAAATCTAGGATTCAAGGAATTCTCTATTTCATAAAAACATTTCACTTTCAAATATAAGAAAACATTCAAGATTCATAAATAACTGCATTCATAGAAGAGGGAACTCCTAGAAATATAAGACTGCAATCATAAAGACCTTCAAAACAATTATCTCAGTAAGAACAGAGGGTATGATCAAAATAGACCTCTCTGGTAGACTATAAACAATGGTACTTTAAAGGGAGACTTCAGAAACAGTTTTCAAGTGGCAGCAAGTAAGAAAGGAAAACCATAAATCATTCTTGAGACCAACTATTTGAACTATTTCTGAAATGAACAAGCTTAAGGGTTCAAAAGCAGTCAAACTACTCAATAAAACCTTCAGCAGATGAAAACATAAAGACAATGAAGAGCAAACAGGTATAAGGTGCTTCTAGGAGACATTTCTTAGCCTAAGATTTTAACTCTACTGCAAGCTAAGAATAATGGAACATAGCGAAAAATAGGAAATAAAATTAACAAATTAGAATACATCACCAACAGCCATGCTCAGGGATCCAATGATAGAGCATACTCATTAACAAAACATGTCAAAACATCATCATTCTTCCAATACTTCAATTTCTTCTTAATCTTCAGCCAGACTATGTACAACTTCAAAGAGTTCGAATGCCAACAACCGACCCCTAACAAAGAGCTCCTCATAAAGTATTTATAGAAGAATTAGGAGGTGGAACTCTTTTTAGGGTTCAAAGTGTTATTAATTACAGAGTAAATGTATTCCTAACCTTGAAAACCATGCAAGGCATAAGGTAGGAAGATGTTCAACTACTTCTCTATACCAATAACTCTGTCTTAACTTCTAAGGAAAGGTAGGCAATTTTTTTGACTTTGCAGCCTATCTCTGTCTTTTACAATAACTACCTGACAGCTTAAAATATCTTATATCTGTGTAATAATTTCCAATTTTGTCTTTGCAGGTAGAAAGTAGGCCAAGGTGTCAGTTAGATATTTTGGATGAATAATTACTTCTGTTTGATTTATTCGAGGCTACCTTTGGTCTATGTTTCCTTTAATTTAACCAATAAACCATGTCTTTAGGCTTTTTAGCCTTGATCTGTTCTTTAATTAATCTTCCTTGCTATCTATGCTTTGTCACTACTTAAACAATTTGTTCTATTTCTTTATCCTCTGTTTCTTCCTTCTTTTACTGATATTTTTTTTTTTGCTATGTGCAGGGGTTTCCTTTGTTGCGATGAAGGGTTTTATGATTCGATCAGTGGTCATGAGACACTGATAAAAACCTTTGAATCAAAAAAACCCCATCCCTTTTTTGTTTCGGGCCCTTGGATTGTCATCCTGAGGCCTCAATCTTTATCCCGACCGTGGGATGGCCCCTTAGGCTCAGGGCATAATCAAACCTGAAAAAATAAACAAAAAACATTTAATAAAACCCTGCGCTCTTGGGATAAGCTGCCCTTTAGAGGTTCGGGGAGGTGGAGGAGCTAAGTAGAGGAAGGGGAGAAGAATAGGGAAGGGTTCCATAGGCAGAACCAGGAGGAGGAGTGGAAAAAACTAAATTTTGGCGCAAAAGAGGAAAGCAGTTTTGTGAAACCGCGGGTGGTTTTCACATGGAGGTCAAGTGGTTAGCGGTTTCAAGTGATTCGAACGCAATTCCATACAGGTGATGACACCTGTCCCCTGGAAAACCACTTTTTTCGCATTAAAAATGGTTGTTAAACCCCAGCAGAAAATCGCGCACGAAATCATTTTGGGACCATCGAATCTGAGAGAGCCAGATCGACGGTGGAAGAAAAGCGCGACGGGAGGAGATATGCGGTGGCAGGGGATAGTGGAGGATAGGTGGCGTGCAAGGATTGGATGATGATTTCGTGGGTGGAAGGTGGGGCCAACGGTGACATGTGCAGTTCTGTCGGGGAGAGAGAAGGTTGGAAGCAGAATGGGAAAGGTGGGGGTTGGATGAGAGCCGTCGGATTGGGATGATCTACAGCCAGGATTGCTCCAAGGAATGAGTGGGCAAGAAAAAATGGTCGAGAGGGCAGATGAATAGCGATGAAGCGATGACCGTTGGATTAACAAGATCAATGGTCGGGATCTATTGCAGGGGGACCGGGGGGTATGGGCCAATTTCTTGGCCTACGCCTCTGCACTAAATCTCAGCTGTAGATCTGAGATATCCCATAGTCAGGCTGGTCAAATCCGAGGGCACCAAAGGGTTGACCTGTAGACCAAGAAGTGCCCGCGAGTGGAGTGGATTAAATTGGCACGAGCTGTTAGATCATGAAGATCTACGACCTAGATCCGTTGCGGGGGCAAACGAACAAGTTATGGTGGGGAGGATCGATGTTCGGGGGAAAATATGATTGTCTTAGGATTTATTTGTTTAACGGCGGGGATTTGTTTGGAAGAAAACAAAGGGCACAAGATAGAGTATAGGGAAAGGGGCTAAGGGAGGAGCGAAGATGCGGTCCGGTGGGTGGTAGACAGGACCAAGGTTTTTAAGGGAAAAGGGGCCAAGGGCTTAGCAGATGGTCAGGCTCTCAGGTTATATGGAGGAAAGGAGCAGAGGGCTTAAGCCCAAAGAGGGCTTAAAACCTAATTCCTGAAATAGGCGGAGAATAAGCCAAAAAGAGGGTATTTAAGCTTTTGGAGGCTTCCGATAGGTTAGAAAAGTTATTTTTAAACCAAATAAGAGTGTTTATAACGGCTTAAGGGGGTTTTCAGAGGAAATGAAGAGTTGATGTAGGGAAAATGGGCTATTTTCAGAGGGAAATGGACTGATAAAAACAGGGATAAGAAAGGTAAAATGGGGGAATGAAATGGAGGTGAAAATGGTGGAAATTATGGCTTTGAAGGCAATTTTATTTTTGAATCAGCAGGGCTTCTTTGAAGGATTTCTTGTGGAAATAGCAGTGAAGATTATTTGTAAGATAAAAGACACCAAGAAGGCTTCAGGAACTAGCGGTTTTCCATGAATATTGCTTCCTGAAGGCTTAAGAACATATTTAGCCATCATTTGGTATAACATAAATTATAGATGGCTAACACATCCAACCCCAAGATGATGATAAATATATTGGAATGGTTGGATTTGGATTTTTTTCCCTTGAAGAGGCGCTTGAGGAATACCTTGATACGGGTCATATTGTTTCTCGATGAGATTTTTCATTGTCCTATTGTAAGGTGGATTCGATTGGGGTTACGCCATCCAATGAACATCCTGTCCTATCGAAACTTGGGGAGAACCTTATCCAAGTGGTTGAGAATGTAAGGTACCTTGTAGAGGTTGGGTAAGTGGGACCTGGGAAGTACCAGATACTAATGGAAATTTTTTTGATGTAAAGATAGTCTGTAAATGTTGGATCACATGTATTCGAGCTTGTTGGGGTGCTGATGGATGGATAGGAATTTGAGACGATGATGGTGCAAGTTGAGGATTCAATAATCGGTCCCAAAATTAACTAAGTTGAATGGGAAAATTACATTTCCAAACACTACCATCTATTCCAAAATGAGGAGGACTATAACAAGGTTGATTACCAACTTGATGTATACCGACAACAGGTTTCCCTCCTGCGAAAGGAGGAGGGGGTGAGGGAGGAATCTGTGATCCAGATAGAGGGTATGCAACATAAGAAGAGTTAGGTTGTTGAAGGTAACCTTGCCCACCAACATAAGGGCCAACCTATTGCTCAATTGTAGGTGTAGGTTGACGAAAAGGAGCATACTATGTGGCATTCATAAGAGAAGTACCGGATGTTATCCCCAAAGTAGATGACATGGGAGAGGTCCAAGGACTATAAGAAGCACCAAAAAAGGTACCAAACAAACACTAATAACCAGGTGGGATGGATGGGCCACCATACATATGTGTTTCTAATGATGTTGCAAACATAGATGAGGAAGCGACATTCGATGTTTCAACCATAGTGGTGGACATAGGCTAAGAAGTCGAATTAGTTATGAGTCATGGTTAACAATCCCAATTGAGATTGTTAAAAATAAGTCCAAATAATTAGTCAAATGAGTTTGTTTCAGAGTCTAAAGAGGAGTAATAGGATCAATATGATAAAAACACAGTCCTTCCTAATGAATAGGAATAAAAGGATGAGGCTCTTCTTGTGGGATGTATTCAATACTCACAAGTCGATATGGATGAGGTTCACCATAGGGTCCAAGATATATAGGTGATGTATGAGACAAAGGAAGAGAAGAGGAATGTCCTGAAGAAATAGGTGACTATGGATGAGGCTCCTCAAGTTCGACAACCTCTAGAATCAAAGTGTTTGGCTTGAGGAAGTCAATCTCAACAACCTCTAGAAACAAATTTTCAGGGACTTCTGTTTCGATTGTGTCAGTGCCACCATCAAAAGTAGATGTGATCTCGGGCTTGGAACTCAAAGGGACAGATGATTCTGGAGGATTAATATCAAGAGCATGGCCAGAAGTAGTTACTGAAGTTCCAGAGTCGGTAGTTTTCATCTTCTTATGCTTCTAATGATGGCTAGGAGTAGCCTTTGGTGGAAGAGGAGGCTTATTTTTAATTCTACATGAACAACGGGGTAGGGTTTTTTGTTCTTCCACATTAAATAATAATTTTTATTAACACCAAGAAAAATAAATCAAAAAGAGAGTAATCTAGGCATAAAGGATTACCAAGCTACCATGAACTGCAATATACACCTTGGCGAACCAAAGAATTAACGTACAAAAACCAATATCCCCAAATGATGTATTCATTTGATCATGATATACAAGGTGGAAGACTCAATTACCTATGGATGGATAGCAACCTATAGGGGACTCCAAAAATATATTGACAATACGTGAAAGTGCGATGTGTAGTAGTTATGTCAAATGCATAACCATTTGATGAGAGAGTTATCATATACTTTTCATGCATGGACTTCCATCCAATATACCCAAAGGTACGCTAAGTATGATCCTATACACTTACGTTCGTGGAACAAGATATCACCCCCAGGATGCAATGCTGGAAAACAATGACAGATCCTACATTTAAGGATGAAGAAACATGTCTCTAGCCTAGACCTCTAAGTATTTGGGTTAATGTTAAAAACTCTCCTTAGGTTGATTCGATAAATTTTATTTTTTATATTTGATTAAGTTTCAGTTTTTAGCTCACCATGAATGTCACTTGAGTATCCTAAAATGAAAATCTAGCATGAGAAAATGGAAATATTTCTCTTTCAATGAAAATATAGCTAAGGAAGGGAAGAAACAATCAATATGCAACATACACCATGCAAAAAATAAGATGTAAGATATGATTTCCCTTTCAATGTAACTATTCCTATATAAATTCACATACAAAACCCTAAATTCAAATGTAAAATTTTTGTTTTCAACACACTTAATTTTCAAAATGAGGAAAAATAAGATGCAAAATTTTAATCACTAATTCAAATGAACTTTTCAGAATGACGACTAGAACAACAATTCATCTAAGCAATCAATGACCAAACAGAATCCATATCTAGGAAACCTAAGGATAAGAACAAAGAAAAATCAAAACCAATTCTTACCAAAGGTAATCGAATACAAATGAAAACCAAATGGTGGCTTTAGAGAGACCGCAAGACACTCAAGACTTAGGGAAAGTCATCTGGAAGTATGTTGATCAAAAGGACACTAAAAAACAAGGGAAAGTTTGTGCTAAAATAGGGGCAAATTATAGTGCAGAAGAGGCACCAGTGCTTTGCAGCACTCATAAAAAGTGGGCCTAGGCTAGGTGCAACACTCTGTCAGAGGCACTAGGGGAGCATTGGTTCAAGAATAAAGGATTCTGACACAAAAATTGCAAATGAGACTCAATGAAAACACTTCATAGGTTTATTCTTCGTTGATCAAAGTATAAAATGTATATCAAAGAGGTAATCAAACACAATGGACAAATAAACCACCAAGGGAATACATCATTCCCCAGTGAACTCGATGATTTGTTATGATGGATTTATGATTGCGGACAAAATAATATCCCCCACGTCTAGTGGCTACCCTAGAACAACAGAGATACAAGGAACCCAATTCTTTCCTTAAAATAAATAAATAATGGAATGAAGCCTACCTATAATCCGTCACATGCATTGTTCCTTCTTTAGCTTTAATGCTCCAATTCTAGCTCGAGTTGCCAAAATTAGAACCTACACAGTCAGAAAACACAAGCCAAGAAACTATGGGACCTATGCATTATCATCTAAATACTCTATTTAATAGATCAACATGGTATTTAAATACAATAAATAACAACATCAAATATAGGAAAACAAATAATTCTTTGCATCAATATAAATGGAAGGAGTTCACAACCATAAATTGGTGTTGATTTTGTAGAAGAGATCCTCCAGTTTGACTTGTACTTTCCTTGTCACAATGTGCACCTCCAATCACCCTAAATGCATGGAATGAAACCTCTAAAAATAGCATCATAAGGGTATAATCACTCTCCAAAATTTAATCTCTTACATATGGAAGGTTGTAAATATATAGAGGAGTGGGGTAAGTTGGGAGCTCTTATCCAATTACCAATCAAGGTTTTAGATCCACGTTTTATGGTAGGATGGGATCAAAGGAAAAGGGATGGAAACTCCAAATAAATATAGGATAGGATCCAAAAATTTTATTTGAGGTAAATGGTTGTAGCAAATTTTGGAAGTTTTTGGAAGAGGAAGCTTCCATAATTTCTCTATTTTTCCTGAATTTCTAGAACCAACGTAGGTGCAAAGGGGAGAAACATGTAGGTGATCAACGTAGGCCATACTAGAGCAACTTGCAGGTGAATTTTGTCTAGCAAGAGGCCAAGGAGAATTGGTCCTAAAACTTACTCAGATGATGCAGTTTCAGGAAGAAACTCTAGGGAATGGAAGAGGCATGCTTAGGGATTTGTGCATTAGGAGGCTTATTGAATGGATGTGAAAAAATGGCATATAACACCTATTATGCTAGCTTATCACAAACAAAAACTATACAAAAATACTCTGGCAACACTTTGGCATATTCTTTGTGATATAAGGAGAGATTTATTTTATAGGTATTCTTAGGTAGTGATCACATTGAATGTCGACACTTTCTTGACTATGTTTATTACCTTGATCTTTGTCTTCTCAAAGTGATCAATTTTTACCTATTCTAAACTTATACATGCACATTTGTGCTATGTCACTCCAACAAGGTGTTACTAGGGCGTTGCTTTCTCTTTTCTGCTTGAAGATAGTGTACACAAAATGTCATTAGGCCTAGTGTTGCTTGGCTGCAACTGTAGGGGAGGATTTAAGGCACCAATTCATGCTTTTTAGAGAATTTCACAAACCAATTTTGACTTTCTAACTTGGAAGATGACGTGCCCTTATAGTGGACCCAAGGGTGTGGCTTTTTTATCTATATCAGATGTTCCCTAATGTAAGA
Source organism: Pinus albicaulis (assembly GCA_034641835.2). NCBI lineage: Eukaryota > Viridiplantae > Streptophyta > Pinopsida > Pinales > Pinaceae > Pinus > Pinus albicaulis. Next base: position 1,503,070,604 of record CM076582.1, read on the forward strand.
GGTCATAAGAGAATATAATGGTTGAAATATATTATAATAAAATTACCAATCAGTGACGTGGAGAGAGATAACATGGAAAAATTACCTGCAAAGGCTATGAAAATCAATTCATATACATAAAATGTACATCCTTGAGGTAGGAATACCCATACTTTGTATTGAGAGAATAAAGCATGGCTTCCCACGTAACATATTGTGGACTCATGTCATCAAGAAAAAATCATGATGCAATATAGAGCTCTAGTACAATAGTTATCAGTAGGGTTAGATGCTAATGTAAGTGCCCTAGTGATGACCCTCAAAGTACATAATATAATATCTAACACAAATTGGGGGAGGCAATGGTCATGAGTGAAGTAGCCCCAAGCACTAAGGCATTTGAATTGTCCTGATGGTACAACTGTATTACATCGAAATGAATGAGATGTTGTCAAGCATGCGGGGAGGCCATTTGATTACCAATAATTAAGGTATCCCATTAAGATATGTGATGGATACCATCAACAAGGAAAATGGTTGCCAAGGTATTTATCGCAAACTACAAAGTGTGAATGAATGAGTTGATTTTGAGCACTCCACAGAATTTCTCAAAAAAAACCAATGGTGAAAACCCATTATAAACCATGTCAAGGAAACCTACCACTAAGGACTACAAGCTATAAGGTACTTTATTGTTTCTAGATCTACATCCCAGATAATATGTTCATGTTTATGGGAAGAGATTCATTGAAGGTGGGATTTAATGTATCACCCATTATTTGACATGAAATTGACACTAATATAAGGTATCAAAGAATAGTAGTTGAAGAACTGATGCACAACTGACATGGGGATGGCAAACACTAGGTATAATGATACTTTTAGATGGTCAACTCTAACTAGGAATTCCCTTACAAATATAACGAAACAACACAAATGTGAACTCAACGACATATGGAAACACCAAAGGCATCATAAAATCTCGTAGATTGGAAGGCTGACCAACCGAGTGAGATATTTACTCAATAATAGAGTGCCTCAAATCAAGCTGATGATGTGGTTTTAAAGCTGGGAAAAGACCAATCGTAAGAGAAGGACTCAAACAAGTGCCAAGTTCAACGGTGACATACGACTGTCGTGATACAAAACATGAAAAAATATTCTTTCCCTCCTTCCATTTTTGTATAGTTGATCCACTTCATATTTTAGCAAGCATGAAATGGAATATTAGTAATCTCAATAGGTTCCTTTTTATTCAGTTTTAATGAGCCTGGAAAAGAGATAAAATAATATCCATAATGGTTCATTTTTGTGAGTTCTATAGCAAGGCCTAAAAAGATATAAAATTACACTTGTGTACTTATCATGGTTTAACGAACTGCAGAATGGAGAAGAGATTTCTCACTGACTTTCATATTGACTAAAATGTAGGAAAAAATAGAAAGAACTTAGTATTTTTAGTTAGGTTTAACAAGTGTGAAAAGATATCAAAAGAAGCTCGGTATTTTTTATTATTTAACAAACATGAAAATAAGACCAAAATAAAGCTCATTGTAGAGAGATTAGCAGTATAATATATTGCATCTCATTTAAAAGCTAACAAAAATAACATAAGAAAATTAGGGAGTAATGGAAAAGTGTCTCGCAGTGGAAATCCACTCATCGCGACAATCTCTTTGAAAGGTAGATGATGGGTTGCAAGATTCAAAACTAGAATATTCAAAAGAAATATATGACAAATTGGTGGAGCTATTCTCAGTGAGTACTGCAAGGGAAGTAATATCTTTGAGACAAGAACTATAAAATTTAAATATGTCAAGAGAGGAAGGAATAACTTAATATTTTATGAATATTTATGAAAATCAAGATCAACTGCAGGAACTGGGAGAAGTAATGTCTGATAGAGAAATGACTACATTGGTGCTGAATGCTCTACCATAGGGATGGGGAAACTTCATTTCAAGTATCTATTGGAAGAAATAAGCAACACCATTCTAGTATCTATGGTCTCTATGTAAGATAGAAGAGTTGATGTTAAAATATAAAACTGATATAGGATCAAATGAAGAGAATCAAGCCTATGCTGCCATGTCAAGAAGAAAGGGAATATTTGGTAAGTTTGGTCCTCAAAAGGAAAGAAGAAACATGGATTAGATAATATTCTATGGATGTAATGAACTTGAGCACTATGAAAATGATTGTCCCAAATATAATAAGGATAAGAGTAAAAAGGAAGAAGCCCATATCACTAGAGAAATAGAAGAACCCGATTCAAAGAAACCTAAGAAAGAAGAAGTGAAAGATATCTACTATGATGCGATCATCTTCCTCTTTAAGAGGTATCTATCGGTTTTAAAATAGTATGTTAGGAAGAATTGTATATTATATAGACACATCAATTTAGAATTGACATCATGATGGAAGCATTGAAGGATGAGCTTTAGTAATAGGAGGATGTCTATAACACATTTATGTGTCAACTATGCTATGAGATAAGTGGCTGCTCATAACCTCACTAAGTCATCAAGATCAAGGGTTATCATTGAATAATCAATATGGAAACTGGTGCCAATATTTTCTAATGGAATCCTCTTTGGATTCACTAGTTAGAAAGAAAGCAAAAGGTTTCATCAAGAATTATAACTTGCAGAATTATGGGATTAAGATATGATGACATATTGATGAAGAAGGTCAAGAGAATGAAAAATTTTCATTCTAAGCAAAAATAATGCAGGATGACTCAAAAGGATAAGAGATGAGGTGCATGTATATTTATGCTTACAATGGATGCTATGAAGTCATGTCATATGGTTGCATGTATTATACTTCTATCTTTAAAAGTATGAACAAAAGGAAAATACAATTTCCTCCAATGCACAAGTTTTCAAAAGGCATGATCCATACCAGATGAAATCAACATAATATGCCCTCATATAGAGTATGAGGTGGTTGTACACAATCAATGACCTGCATACCAAAGCTCCTGGGAATGAAATAAAATTGTGTGGAGAAAGAAAGGAAGAGATCATGAGAAGTGTAACCATGATCAAAAGACAATCAACATCCAAGGAAGCCAAGAATAATTGACTATAAATCTCCTAGGAAGACATGTAGACTCTGATAGAAGTCTGGAAATGATGGAGACCCTTGAAAATACATATCTTTAGGTGTCAATCTGCAATGAAGGATGTCGATGCCTACAAGAAGATGCCATGGTGAAATATCATCACTAAGGTGACTTTTGATTTAAAATTTCATGTTTATAATTAAATAATATCTGAAGAGCTTATGCAGAGATACCAAAGGGAAGCATATACCTTCCACAAGTTGATAACCATATGGCAGGATGAAATGTCCTTAAAAGAAGTATGGTTCAAAAGAAAGCAGCATGGCATGAAGCTAGACTAGCCAAAGAGATTGATGGATAAATTTATGATAGGAGACATGACTCTTGGATGAAAGTGATAGATGTTTTGCGCCCTATGAAGACATCCCAAAGATGAAGACTCCTCAACAAATAAATTCATGAAATCAAAGAAAGGAGTTATAGCTGGGTGTTTTCATCATTGTTGCTACAAGTCCCCGATTAAGAGGGAGCCTAGTAATGAGTTTCTTACTTGGAAGAAACTTGGTAATTCCTAAGCGAAGAGGGAGATTAGGTACATTCCTTGTATAGGAATGAGTACATTCCTTTGTGGAATATGCTCTCGCTAGTTGAGAGGGAGAGATAGTCAAGACATTTTGGTATTCACCTAGGAAGACAGAATGGAGGATTGGGTAATCATATGGAATCCAATACTCTTTTGGAGATGTATTAGGGCATCCACAGAAAGAGTAGTTGTGGAAGGAAAAATGTTATTTGAGGACTGGGAATCCAATAGTAAGAATAGTCCTGGTGGACATATCCTGAATGAACCCGAGTGGGATATGATCCAAGAGAGACAATGATGAGGGTGTATAATCATCATTGGTCTCGCCAACATTATAGCTCAAATATTGCGTGGATAGATGGAGTTGCTAGTCAAGGCCTTTCACTATGACAATGTTGGTAGATATGATGCTATACAAATGGGATTTACAATCAAATTATTCTTATGAGATTCTTCATATTGAGAGTGACCATGTACCATTATGAATACCTCCCTATTTAAGAGGGATTGTTGAAAATTGTAACTAGGTTCAGTCTTCATAATGACTTGTAATTATGAATTTATGTGATGAAGAAGACAAATATAATAAAATTTATTTTTGTAATACTTGCATCATGAGTTTCATGAGCAAGAAGTTTTTATTATAGTCTAAATAATTCTTATTTATGTATTTATGGGTTTTTCATCTTGTCATAAATATGTAATGTAGAGTCATGTTTATGAACTTTTGTTACACTTGTAAAAGAAAATTATTGATGTAAGAGTCTTCCTCAAGAACTTGTCATAATGATCCTTTAATTCGGCTCAATTCACATTGAAGATCCAACCTTATGCATGTCGGCCTACACACTTATTCAAGTTGGATTCCTAGTAAAAGGTCATGTTAACCTAGAGGAAGAAAGGGAACCTCTACAAACAGAAGGGTCTGCGGCCTCATTTGGACACATTAGTTCAGAAAAGTTCTGTGATTATAGTGTGAGTTAAGGACTACAATGAGAGCATAATAGAAGAGGGAAAAAATTGAATGAAAGGAGGATAAAACTACCATTGTTTTGGGTCTAATCTACCTCATCCGGTTCTATGGAGAAATGAAAGAAAGGGTCTAAATAAGTGTCACATTACAAAAAAGAAGAATTACATTACAGTGAAGTGAAAAATAGCTCTCATATGTTCGTTCTAGGGTCTATTCATCTTGGTAATAGATCTGTAATTATAATGTGATACAAGTGCAGTGAAGAAGGTAATGTGAGGACCACATAGGCAATGATCAAGTCTGTAATACAATGTGTAAGGAGTTATCTTGGGAGAAAAATAGAGGGACCTTATACGAAGCATTAAGAGAAGGAAGGATCTTGGATTTGGTGTAAGAAGAAGGCCAAAGAAGAGTATCTCGAAGCCTGAAGATGAACAACATAAGGAATATCAGTAAGGGATGCTAGAAAAAGGGACCGAGTCTCCCTAGTATTCATGCAACTCGGTGTAGGAAGGAAGATCAACCTAAGGAGCCTAGCAGAGTAATGATAAGTTCTTGGAGGAATACTTAAGTCAAGGGTTTAAGTCATGGTCTTGTTACTCATCAATTGAAGATCTATAAGAAGAATTACTTTCATATTTTCGTCTCCAAGAGGGAGAGGTTTTGACCCTAGCTTGAAGAGCCTAAATTTTGTGTCTCTTGTGTTTTTATATTTGACTTTATGAAATACATAATAAGCTAACAAATATAAAGAAGCATAATAAGTTCACAAGTAATTATCATGAAGATAAATTGAATTAAACACCCTAATTTATCAGCAAATGCAAGGATACAATCAACCATTGTAACGATTTCAATATTGATAGTCCCACAGAGGAAAAGTGTTGGAAAATACATTTAGAGCTGAACTTAAAGAACTACAAGAAGGATGTTTTGACAACCCTTTTTATTTCACCCCACATGCTTGTAAATATAACAATTTACTACTAGTGTGAGAGCCACAACTGGCTGAAGAAAACTTTGAGAACACTTGAAGAGTGAGTGTAAATTTAATGATTGGCCTGGAGGATAGGACATCATGGATCCAAAGCTCTAAGGGGGGAAACATGTTGTGTGTCGTGAACAAGACCATAACCATCCACATTGAATTCCTGAACCACTTGTTGACCAAACACAACTACTTGCACTAATAGAAGTTGTGAGATAGGATTGAGCAGTGTGGGCATAGGATTGTGCCCATTCCTATCCTTCTCATGGATCGAGATCATGGAACTAAGGGCCTCGAGGATAAATATAAGTCAACAGGGAAAGAGAGAAGTGATTGGTGTAATAAATTTTAGGAGAAACAACAAAAAAAATTGACAACATGAAAGAATTCCTTGGAGCATAGAGTTTGAGACTGAGCCTTGTGTGTTATAGCATCATTTATCACATCTATATATTTTATGATGTATGCATTGGCCTTGGGCAGCCCTTCCATTCAGACTTGGTCACACTTCTTAAAAAACAGTATTTTAAAATCCATATGTGACTCTGCCCAATTTTTTCCACGTGCAGACGCAGGTCCATTCATAGATGACCTGCGTATGCTATTTAAAAGATTAAAAATATATATAAATTCTTTATTAATGAGGTGGGGTTTATGGGTTTTTCCTGTAACTTAACTACCCCAGCCCATGGCCTAACTGTTCCCCAACTGAAAAAACTAATTTCAGGAAGTATAAATACACGTCAAGGGAATGGCCTAAAGAGGAGAGAAAGAATGCTATTGATATTATAGCCTGTTGTAGCCCTGATCAAGTCCGATATTTCTTTGTGCCTCCTACACTTCCCAGGTTCATGAAACCCTTGTTTCCTTGTGATGATCACCCCCACTTTATGTGACATCCTTTTTGCACCATTTATGGAAGAAGCTTTGTGAGGCTAGGGTTGGACGGATCTGAAGGATGGTTTCGCTTGGAAGCGTGGCAAATCTCAGGTGATTTCCCCACTTTCTCTTTAAATATTATCAATAAATGAAGTATTTTCATGTTCCTGATTTCTTTGTGTTATATGTTTCATATACATGTTGAATGATCTTGAATGGTTTATTTAATGTTATTTTTATGAGATTAAATATGCTAACATGCTGACATATAGGTCACATATGGTGTGGAACTAGTTTGTGTTCTTTGTCTTGATTGATTTGTAGGTTCTGGAGCATGAGGAGTAGTAGAGGGTTTTCACCCTGCGAGATCAACCCCAAACGAAGGATAAATGAGTAAGGTCATCTATCCTCAATTTTATAGTTCAAGCATAAAAACTGATACTTAGAGTGCTTCTTGTGATGATATGCCATCCGCTCTGTTAGGTCCCTCAACCTAGACCTTAGGGTAGCTTTTCCCATAATATTATGCTAAAAAAATTGGGGTGCTATTCCTTGTATTACTGTGTTAAGGCCATTGGATTTTGTATCTAAGACTTATTAGTTATTGGGAGGCTCATTGGATGATCAAATCACTCTGGTGGTTGTTGTCTCGTTGTTAACCACCTAGATAGGGAAATATGAGTCATTATGGTGCTCACTGGAGAGCTATTAACCACTTGGAAAATGGATTTTAGATTCCTATGCTGCATTCCATAAAAATACAACAAAGAGAGCACCTTGAAAAACGATTCAACCTCCTGGATTGAGAAATAACCCATCTAGAGCTTGGGTGAAGCCCTGTGATTGAACTCAAAGGAGTGAGTCACTGTGGTGCTTACTGCTAGAGGGAAGTTGAGAAAACACTTGTAAAATGGACTCTATCTCTCATTAAGGGAAATTTGAGGTCTAAAATGGGCCTCCTAAGAAAAATGTACAACCCAAATAAACTTTATAAGAACCAATAGGATTCAATATGATGATGTCAACCATGGGGGATGATTCGCAATTTTTGGATTAAAAAATTAAAAGATTAAAAAATAATAAAATAATAAAACTACTTTATCAACTCGTATTTTCAACTTATCTCCCTAAGGGTTTACTCAAATTTCAAGTGGGAGTACTCGTTGTATGAAAAATTTAATTCCTCATCTAAATATTACCTATGTTGCATACTTTTGATGGACCCTACTACATGAAAAACAAGAAATATATGAAAAAAATGTGATTTCAATCATTTTTTTCATGTATTTCTCATTTTTCATGTGGAAAAGTCCATCAAAAATATTCAACATAGGTACTCCTTGGATGAAGAACTAAATTTTGCATCCAACAAGTATGCCCGCTCGAAATTTGAGTAAAACCTTAGGGAGATAAGCTCAAAATACGAGTTGAAAAAGTATTCTTTTCCTTTTTTCCCTCTAAAATTTGATGATGTAATCAAATATTATTTTATATTTTCTATGATTATTTTATAATTTCCTTAGAAGGCCCATTTTAGACCTCAAAATTCCGCTAATGTGAGTGCCTATGAAACCCTGGTGCGAATTTTCCTCGAGAAAACATCCTCTCATTATTTGTGTTATCACCAAATTGATCTTGATTGGATGCTCATCAAACAACTCAATGTAACTATTTCAAACCACTTCTAACTGAAGATTAGCCTCTTCAGTTTGAGAGGGCTCTCTCAAGGGGGGTTTATGATTTTGAATAATGATAGTACTAGATGGCTAACTCTATGTAATTATAACTTGATCTTGTATGATTGCAGGTTGAAAAATAAAGGCTTGCTACCATTGGGCTTGTGGAGTCAGCAATCAATAATCTTAGTGAAAATGGTTCTTTACATGGAAGATGAGGAAGATAGAGGTTTTTAATAGAGATAACTCACACACATAACATAGGAAAACACAGTCATTTCACCACTAATAGAAGTCAGAGCATAATACTTATGAACTCTAATTAATTAGACATGAAATATACTGCAAGTGATTAAACATAAAGATTCAAATAAATAACATATCAAAAACCTAATGAGAATCTCAGGTCTACAAAGTAGAATGTCACTTTGTATTACTGATAATGGTCAAAAACATACAAGCAACAATTTGGTGCAAATTTTCTCCAACCCCTTGTTTCTTCGATGTTTTGTCTTTAAATAGACATTCTTTACAATATGGATGATATGCCTGGTGGATAAATCCTTGAATTATACTATAACACCTTTCATAACTGAAATCAATAACTTACAACATAAAAGGGACAGCTACCTTTAAAGAAACAAACTCCTAATAGGACTCTTTCTCCTATTTATTATATTCCTCTATCCTATCTGTGAAACAACTATCCGATGGTTACAAAATGAATGTCACATGCTTGAAGGACACATGACCAAGTTCACCACCACTTTACATATTTATAGCACCCCTAGATCTGTGGAACATAACCCTGCTTTTTAGGAATGGATGACCTTCATCTTCAACAACGTTTTGACTGATGACCTGGCTGCATGGAAATCCCTTTGAGTCATAAATATCTGCTAATAAGATCCATTTACATGATGGAGGTCTCCATGTGGAAAAAAATTCTTTTAAGATGCTCAAAATCCTTCAACAATTGCTCGCTACGAAAACAAAACAGGTTCGTAGCGAGTTTTAGTAGTGTGGGAAAAATGGCTTGTCCATCCATCCTCTTCACTCCTTTGTTGTTCCATCATCTTCATCATGTCATGACACCTTAAAATCATCTATCCCTCTGCTTAAAACATGCCAAAACTGAATTTAAATGCAAAAATACACCTACAGGTTTTTTTGTAGCGTATTTCTGGCTTCAAGCCTGAGGTACACTATGAAAAGATGCAAAAACCCAGAAATTGCTCCTTTCAAGATTATCTTCAAAAACTATCCTCCAACTACAAAATTTGGGTTCTCTACATGTTATGAAACTCCTAAAACATATTCCATATTACCTTATCACTCTTGTGGTGTTTCCTCCTCATTTACAATCAGTTGTCTAATGGGCTCTCCTACCATTATCATTTTCAATCCTTTTTTTCCAACTCTACATGAATTAGATCCAATTGCTCTTCTAGATATTTCACTTTTTACTTTAATGCCATATTCTTAGATTGCAAGTGCAGGTTTATCTTTTTGATATGTTTGACCTCTCCTCTTAGTGGTTGAGTCCACTTTATCAACTTTTCTGTATTTTCCAATGTCTTTGAAACACTGGTGACTTGATCTTCCCAGATTTTTCTCATTTGCTCAAACTGAACATTCTCAACTCTGTTTTTCTTTGCCTCCTGCTTCAGAACTGATATCTCTTCACCTACCACTTTCAACTACTCTTTAAGGGTTTCAATTTCTATTTTTTCACTAATTTTCTCTTTACCCTTTCTTTTTTTGATAACCATCTATTCTTTTGTAGCTGAAGACATATCGATAATGCTTGGTAGCTGAGTAGTTTCACTGACCTTCTCAATCTCTTTGTTGCTTTCCATGAACTTTCTTGCATGTCTGATCATTGGCTTTCTAGGTTGAAGCATGAAACTAGCATCATCACCTGCAAACTCTAATTTTTAAGTTGTCTTACCTTTCTTCAGCTTTCTTCCTCCATCTTCAATATCTTCAGCTTGCACAATGGGTGATTCTTCAATGTCAATTGCATGCAAGATTTCCACTAAGTTTCCTTTAGCCACTGTTTGGTTCCTAGTAACTCTCTTGCTGCCTTGTTTGTTGATTGTTTGCTTTTGTTTTGCAGGTGTTGTTTTAGGTGTGTCAATCTTATGCAAAGGCCCTATCTCCATGCTCACTGGTTCTTGTGGGGATGATCTATTCCCTTATTCAACTTCCTCTGCCACTATTGGTGATGAAATATTTATAGGTTTGGAGGCTCTCTTAGGAGTGTCAACATCAATTTCAAAACCACTCATGAACATAAAGGAAGTCCAATCTATGTCTAGTCTCTTCAACTCCTCTAACACCAACAACTTAATCAAAACATGGTGAAAGAGAGAAGTTTCATTGCCCTCTGTTTTAATTTGAACCTTATCTGACATTTTACCTAGACTTCTATATAAATAAAAAGCCAAGTCAAGTGACTTCTTACCCACAAAATGCAGAATAATCCTAAGATGGTAGGAGTAGACCATGTGAAACCTTCCTTCATATGTAAAATACTTTTGAATGATCATCAACAGCTTTGAATAGTTCTCCTTCATGAAACTCCTAGGGATAGCATTTTTCAGATCAATTTCACTATGCTCTCGTCTGATGAACTCTTTGAAATCCTGCATTGTGAACTTGATGCCTTTAAACCATTATTCCCCTCCTCTAGGGATTCCTATTTCTGTTGAAATGTTGTCTGGTGTCACTATAAGGTTTAGCATTCCCACCTTTGAAGTTGTTCCTATGAAACTGTTAATAAAATCCTTGGAAACCTGTAGATGAAAACCCTGCAACCTTTGACAGAATTGCAAGTAACCTGTTCTTCTAAAAACCTACATGGCAGTTGGGTTTTAATTGAGAAAAATCGTTTCCATGGGCTCATACTTGTGGCAATGACCACCTTTTTTTGTTTTAATTATTGGAGTGATGGGTGCTTTATATCTTCTCAGCCTCGCTTTCTTGATGACACCTGCAAAGTTTAAATCTGCCAACAACCTGCTTGGCTCGATGAAGCAACTCTCCAGAAATCCAATTACATGTAAATATAAAGAGGAGTATGACAAAAAGACTAATTGGGTAAGGTTTTATGGTTTAAATGATAGCTCATGCATTAATCGTAACATATGCATGATAAAAAGGGTAATGATGACCTCAGACATGGCTTTGTACCTTTGAATTAACCATAATAGACTCGAATGACCTCCACCCTAACTCCTCCAATAATGAACTGACATTTCATATCGAATTTTGACAAGACAGGTAAGAAAACAGATTTCTTAGCATAGCTATTTTATTCTCTGACAGTTTCGCTACGAAACCATTAGGCAGTTTCGTAGCGAAAACTTTTGTTTTGCTATATAAAATGCTACAAAAAGTTGAAAAAATAACTTAAGCACCATTTTTTAACTTAAATTCATAGGGAATGAAAACTGACACCATATGATTACTGAAGGGACATGACATGACCTAAATGGAGGTGGCCTTGAACCTTAGGATAGGTTAAACATGTAGAAAAAAATCAAATTTTCCTATACCAGCTTGAAAGGATTAAGGAGACATTATCCTTTTGATAAATGAACTATATGACCATGTCAAGTAATGTTTCACATTTTGATGAGTGATAACAGTGGCTCCACTTGGGATGGTGTGCCCCTGTTGTACACCAAAGAACTTGTAGTTCCAATGCCATCCATATTTTTGGAAATAAAAAACTATGAAATTTTCCAAGCCTTCTTCAAAATCTAATGGCCTTCACCTCGGGCTCAATTTTGATGATCAGCTTGTCTTTATTAGCAAAAAATCATAATAAAATGGAATATATATAATGGAGTGAAAAATCAGTAGAACTTAGGAGGAATATTTCTTTAGAAACCTACCATTGACAGGCCCTCTAGCATAAGGTTTTCCATCCATTTCCTTCAGTAGATAAGTGATGTTGCCATGGAATGTAGCTACTATGAATGGTCCTTTCGAGATATTCTCAAACTTACCATGTTTCCTCTTTTCTTCAATTATGCCTCCCACTTCGACACCACATCTTGAATCTTAAATTTTTCCTCTTTGAACTTCTTGTCAAATTTCTTCTTTATTCTGTTTTGAGAATGCTGATGGCTGTTATATACTTCCTCCCTTTTTTCATGCATATATATCAACTGGTTTATTCTCCTCTGAATAGCATTAGGTTCCTCCTCTAGTCCTTGCAAAATTTTCATAACAGGCACTCCCAAGGATGTAGGAAAAATGGCTTCAGCTCCATACACCAACTCATAAGGTGAAGTACCAATTGACCTTTTTGTACATGTTCTATCAGCCCACAGAGCATACTTCAGCTTCAAATGCCATGATATTTTTTTTTCCTACAACACCTTCTTAATAATTCTCACAATGATTTTGTTAGAAGATTCAACAAGACCATTACCCTGTGGGTAGTAATCAGCAGAGTGTCCAAGTGTAATGTGATACTGATGACAAAAACTGATCAACCTCTTGTATTTGAAATTTTGTGCATTTTCAGTGATAATCTTCATAGGACAACCAAACCTGGACAATATGTTATTCTCTAAGAATTAAATGATGAGTAAATCATTTGCTTGCCTTGTTTGGATTGCTTCAATCCACTTGGTGAAATAATCAGTTGTTGTCAGGATCTAGTGATGCTGCCCTAAAGATGATGGATGTATTTCACCAATAAAATCTAGCCCCCACTTTTGGAATGGTGCCTCAACATAAATTGGCATCAAGGGTAAAGGAACAAGCTTTTTCTTACCATAAAAAATATGACATTCATGGCAAGCAGCTATCTTCTTGTAAACATCTTTGAACATGGTAGGCCAATAGTACCCTGCTCCGAGAATTTTGTTTGATGTGGCCTTCCAATAGTGATGACCTCCACAATATCCTTTATGAAACTCTTCAATCACTTTTTCAACTTCCTTTTCCAACAAACAATTCAAAATAATGCCGCCAGTATCTTTCCAGTACATATTTTTATCTATAATGCAGTACCTCAGAGATTTCAGCTTCACAAAATTTGCTTTATATTTAGTCAATTCAACAGGAGCTCTATGATGATGTAAGACAAAGACAATGTCTCTGTACTAGTCAGATATAATGTTCCTCTCTTTAATAGGAATCAACTCTTCATCTTCATCTGATAATTTTGAAATTTTCTGTAATAAAATTCATATCAAGACAGTCAAAATTGGACTGTGCCATTGGCTTTTCTAGCCCCTGTCCTTTCACCAATTTTGTAGGTTTGATTTCAATATCATACTCTAGCAAATTAGCTATCCACTTCCCTCTCTTTCCATCAGGATCAGCTTGAGTCAATATGCCTTTTACCACAGTATTAGGCACAAATTCTCTGACATGAGAATGCATAATATAAATTATGAAGTCTTTCATGGCTTTGACCAAATCATATGCCTATTTTTCTAGGATATTTTACTTCAGCTCTGAATTATTAAGGTTTCTGCTAAAGAATGAAATGGGTTGCTCTGTACCTTGCTCTCCTTTCTGTAGTAAAACTCCAACAATTGTGTTTTCTGATGCAAATGTAAAAACCATAAATTCCTTTGAAAAAGCCAAGCTAATAAACATTGGGGCTTGAGTGAGTGCCTTCTTAATTCCCTCAAATGACTTCTTTGATTCAACTGTCCATTTAATTTCAGCTCCTTTCTTCAACATCTTAGTTATATCTTTGACAATCTCAGCAAAGTTGGGGATAAACCTTCTAACAAAATTCACGCTCTTAAGGAAAGACTAAATTTCCTTTTTTTTCCTTGGTAAGTAAAATTTTTGAATAGCATTGACTCTATTTGGATCAATCTTTATCCCATATTTTGATATAATGTTCCCAAGCAACTTTCCAGAAGTTAAAGCAAAAATACTCTTAGTGGGATTAAGAGAAATACCAAATCTCCTACACTTCAGCAAAAATTTCTCCAAATGCTTCAAATGGTCTTCCTCTCTTCTTGAGAAAATTGTTATGTCATCCAGATAGACAACCACCAACTTATCCTTCTCCTCAAAAAATTCAATGTCCATTTCTCTTTGAAAGGTTGCTCCTGCATTCATCAAACCAAAGGGCATCTTGACATACATGAATGTCCCCCATGGTGTATTCAAAGTATTTTTCTCTTAGTCTTCTAGGTGTACCAATATCTGATTGTATCCTAAAAAACCATCTAGCATAGACATCCTTTGGGAACCAACAATATTCTATAGAATTTGATCCATCTTAGGGAGAGAGTAATTTTCCTTCAGAGAAGCTTTGTTTAAGTTTTGGAAGTGAATTTCGATTCTAATCTCTCCACTCTTTTTTATGACTGGTACTAAGTTAGCTAGCCATTTTGAGAATCTGATAGGAACAATAATTTTTTCATCAAATAGCTTCCTAATTTCGTTCTCAATCAGAGGCATGAGCATTGGATTAATCCTTCTCAACTTCTGATTGAAAGGTTTCTTATTTTATTTAATAGGAATGGTATTTTGAATAACAGTAGGATCATACTTCTTAAAATCAGCATAACTCTATGCAAAAACATCAGTGAATTTTTTCATCATCTCAATATATTTATGGTTCATCTCTACAGAAAGAAACTTAGAAAGATTTATCATTTTAGGCATTGCTACTGTACCAAGATTACAACTCTCTAACTCTTCATCATCAGCTTGCATCCTAGGAGATTTGAACACATCATTTTGGTCAAAAATATTTTCAAGTGGGATAAGACCCTTGGGTATACAATTATTCTTCAGCTGCAAAACTTCATAATTACCCTTAGTTTCAATAAACATGTTTTGTTGATCTACTTGTGTGCTTTCAAACTCCTCTTTCAATTCTATGAAGTTTTTTACTTACTGGTCATATTCAAAAACTTACCAATGGATGATGTTGTCTGGGATAACAGGTCTATGATGAACTTCGATCTCATACTTTTCAGTGGAATGTGCATGGATAACAAATAGACTTGCAGAAACAGCTAGGGAATCAACTACTGAGTTTTGATCCCTAGTTTTCACAATAAATGAATCTTCTTGAAATTTTTCTAACATCTCCATGATCATATTTCTGTATGCTCTCATTCTTACATCTTTGGTTTGATATACACATTCAACTTGTTTAATAACCAATTCAGAATTGCCACAAACTGAAATTTTTTGGGCACCCAATATTTTCAAAATTTCTAAACCCAAAAATGGAGATTCATACTCAACAATATTATTTGTGCAATCAAATTTCAGTTTGAAAGAATATAACTTATTTTCATCATCAGGAGTTATGATCCAAATTCCTGATTCAGCCCCCTCTCTTATAGTTGATCCATCAAAGTGCAAAAGCCACCAGCCCTCTGCCTTTTCTTCAATGATTTATTGATTTTCAGCTTGCTAATTTTCAACCTCCTGAATTTCTGCTTTTCTTTCATCTTTTGCTTCATCAGTTAGTTCATTGAAAATAATTGATGATCCTAATTCAGTTGCAGCAGCATAAATTGGGAAATTCTGAGGTTTATCCTTACTGCTTACCATATAATCCATCCTTGTCTCTCTGTACAGTCTTCTTTGCTCACCAAAAATAGGAATGGTGGCATATGTTAAGTCCATCTGCATGGTGCCTTTAATCTTTGCTACCCAAGACTTGGATAGAAGCATGCCAAAATTGGGTGGAATTTCTTCTACCACAATGTCCATTACCACTTTCTTGGCAGGGACTTGTGTAGCGCCAACAAAAAAATATTTTATCAATCCAATGCATTGAAATCTTTTTGATTCAAAAGAAAACAAATCCTTGCATGGCCTAGTGATTTCCAATCCCATCCTCTCCATAATCACCTTAGGCATGAGGTTATGAGAGGCCCCTGAATCCAACATGGCATTGTGTAATGTCATGTCATGGATACTAAGGGTGACATAGAAAGGAGGGACTTATTCATTCTTCTCATCTTCCAATCTTGGTCCCAAATAGATGGTAGGATGGTCTTCTTATACATTAAGGATGTCTACAGCTCCTGGTTGAGAATTCAACATTTTTACAATTTTACTTATGTACTAATTTACCTTAAGAATTTCTCCAAAAGGTATTAGGATCTTGATTTTGGAAATCTCATTCTCCAAACTAAAAGCATAAGTAATATTTTCAATTCCTTTGACAGGAGGAGGAGGTGGTGGATCTTTTCTAGCCTCAGCTGCTTTAGGAGCATCTTTCTTGGGTTGTGTTTTATTTGCAGTAATAGGGACATTTCTGTTTCTGAGGTTGTATTGCTTCTGCATCTCAAATATTGCATGTCGATAGCCCTTAAGGTAATAAGATGATTCCTCACCCTTTTTTACATCATGATTAGACTCATCATGCTCTTCTTTATTCAAAAACATTATAGACATGTTTTCATCTAGGCAGTGAATGGAGTCTTCTAGAATCTCAGGCTGATATTCTTCATCAAATAAATTTTGTTGAAAAGGAGGCCTTACTGGAGGGTCAGGTTGATTTCTGTTTTCCCTTGGTCTCTGCTAATTTTGAGGCCATATCAACTGTGGATTTCTAAATTGTGGCTAATGTTGTGCAGGAGGTGTAGAAGCATTTCCAAGGGCAAGCCTATCCATCATTTTTTCCATTGTTTTCATCATGGAGTCAAATTTGTCATCTGAGGTGGAAGGCTTATCTTCTTCTTTCAATTTTGTTTTTCCCATCTTAGATTTCTTGGCTGCTATCATATTCACTTCCACTTTCACAACATCATTTTTCATTTCTTCTAGTGAAGGAGATTCTCTTTCTCTAAGCAAGATAGATAAGTCATAGTCAAATGCCTCAACATAACGCATTTGAGTTGCTCCTGGTGGAGGCTTAAGATAAGCAAGGATGGAATCATAGACTTTATTAAATCTCTTGGAGAAATTTTGGACAGTTTCATCTATAGCTCTTTTCAGAAATTGTATTTAGTGAGGGCCTGCACAGGGTTTGTTCTATTTCCCCACTTTCCCAAGAAACTATCCTCAAACTCATTCCAATTATGAAAGCTTCCTAGAGAAAGGGCTTTAAACTACTTTCTGACCACACCAGTGAAAATCTGAGCAAATAGTCTCATTTTGACATCTTCATGGTCAACCTCCTCTCTCTCTATAAATTCATTGAATTGGTCTACATGTTCTTCAGCTGTAATTTCTTCATCACTTCCCCAAGTTTTAATTCTAGCAGAGTATTTACTAGGGAGAGAATTAAGGACAACTAGGAGAACAAGTGGAGCATACCTAGCAGGTGCAGTAGCAGGTGGAGGTGGAACATTTCCAGCCATGATGATAGGGAATGTTTTATTTTCAGGGACAACATTAGTAGAATAAGAACTATTAGGAGGTGGTGTAGTTGGTCTTTGTAGTCCAGTTACAAATGAACTCCATTCAGGTAAAGGAAAACCAAATTTTCTTCTTAGCAAGATTTCAAATGGGTCTAATTCCTTCAACTTATCCAAAAATTCCCGCTCTAACAATAACTCTAATGTGACTGCCCCCCAGAATTCTTCTTTATATTTTTGGGTCACTAAGGTTGAGGTATCAATACCTCTTCTTTGTAGGTATAAAACAATCTTATTCAATTCATTTTCATTTTCAGACCTAACCAAGACTTCCTGAATTTTATCATCAAACTTTTTATCTTCAGGACTTCTTAAAACTTCAGGGGACAAAGCTCTTGAATGTGATGGAGTACCTGATTTTGAAGAGCTTCCTTGAATGCCTCTAGAAATTGTGTTTGGATTATCCACTATAGCAAGTGGGTTAGGATCTAGATTTATTATCATGTATCTCCTTCTCAAAGCCACCTTTAAGCATGAATTTTTGAAATGGAGTCACCAATGTAGTTGCAGCCTCAAACAGATTATGAGCTCCTGCTACCTCTAAGAGTTCAGCTTCACTTTTGCACAAACACTTCAGGAAATATGTCTTCAGAATCCCGGCAAATGCACCAAAATGTTATCACCAAATTGATCTTGATTGGTTTCTCATCAAAAAACTCAGTGTAACTGTTTCAAACCACTTCTAACAGAAGATTAGCCTCTTCAGTTTGAGAGGGATCTCTCAAGGGGGGTTTATGATTTTGAATAATGATAGTACTAGATGGCTAACTCTATGGAATTATCACTCATTTTTGTCTGATTACAGGTTGAAAAGTAAAGGCTTGCTACCATTGGTATTGTGGAGTCAACAATCAGTAATCTTAGTGACCGTGGTTCTTTACATGGAGGTTGAGGCAAATAGAGGTTTTTAACAGAGATAACTCACACACATAACATAGGAAAACACAGTCATTTCACCACTAAAGGAAGTCAGAGCATAATACTTATGAATTTTGAGTAATTAGAGATGAAATCTACTGCAAGTGATTAAACATAAAGATTCAGATCAATAACATATAAAAAACATCATGAGAATCTCGATTCTAGAAAGTAGAATGTCACTTTGTATTACTGATAATGGTCAAAAACATACAAGCAGCAATTTGGTGCAAATGTTCTCCAACCCCTTGCTTCTTCGATGTTTTGTCTATAAATAGATATTCTTTACAGTATGGATGATCTGCCTGGTGGCTAGATCCTCGAATTCTACTATGACACCTTTCATAACTGAAATCAATAACTTACAACAAAAAACTGACAACTGCCTTTAAAGAAACAAACTCCTAATAGGAATCTATCTCCTATTTATTATATTCCTCTATCCCATCTATGAAATAGTTAAATGATGGTTACAAAATTAATGTCACATGCTCGAAGGACACATGAACAAGTTCACCACCACTTTACATATTTATAGCACCCCTAGATCTGTGGAACATAACCCTACTTTTTAGGAATGGATGACCTTCATCTTCAACGATGTTTTGACTAATCACATGGTTGCATGGCACTCCCTTTGAGTCATAAATATCTACTAATAAGATCCACTAACATGCTAGAGGTCTCCAACTGGAAAAAAATGCTTTTAAGGTGCTCAAATTCCTTGAACAATTGCTCACTATGAAAATAGGATAGTTTCGTAACGAGTTTTAGTAGTGTGGGAAAAGTGGCTTTTCCATCCATCCTCTTCACTTATTTGTTGTTCCATAATCTTCATCATGTCATGACACCTTACAATCATGGATCCCTCTCCTTAAAACATGCCAAAACTGAATTTAAATGCAAAAAGACACCTACAGGTTTTTTCGTAGTGTATTTTTGGCTTCAAGCCTGAGGTATGCAATGAAAAGATGCAAAAAACCAGAAATTGATCCTTTCAAGATTATCTTCAAAAAATTTCCTCCAGGTGAAAAATTTAGGTTCTCTACATTTTATGAACCTCTTAAAACATATTCCATCTTACCTTGTCACTCTTGTGGTGTTTCCTCCTCATTTAAAATCAGTTGACTAATGGGCTCTTCTACCACTGTCATTTTCAATCCTTTATTTTCAAACTCTACATGAATCAAATCCAATTTCTCTTCTAGATATTTCACTTTGTCCTTTAATGCCATGTTCTTAGATTGCAATTCCAGGTTTATCTTTTTTATATGTTTGACCTCTCCTCTTAGTGGCTGAGTCCACTTTATCAACTTTTCTGTATTTTCCAATATCTTTGAAACACTGGTGACTTGATCTTCCCATATTTTTCCCATTTGCTCAAACTAAACTTTCTCAACTCTTTGTTTCTTTGCCTCTTGCTTTAGAACTAATATCTCTTCACCAGCCACTTTCAACTACTCTTTAAGGGTTTCAATTTTTGATTTTTCACTAATTTTCTCTTTACCCTTTCTTTTTTTGATAACCAGCTCTTCTTTTGCAGGTGAAGACATATCTATAATGCTTGGTGGCTGAGCAGTTTCACTGACCTTCTCAATCTCTATGTTTCTTTCCATGACCTTTCTTTTATGTCTGGTCATTGGATTTCTAGGTTGAAACTTGAAACCAGCATCATCACCTGCAAACTCTAATTTTTAAGATGTCTTACCTTTCTTCAGCTTTCTTCCTCCATCTTCAATATCTTTAGCTCGCACAATGGGTGATTATTCAATGTCGATTGCATGCAAGATTTCCTCTAAGTTTCCTTTAGCCACTGTTTGGCTCTTGGTAACTCTCTTGTTGCCTTGTTTGCTGACTATTTGCTTCTGTTTTGTAGGTGATGTTTTAGGTGTGTCATTCTTCTGCAAAGGCTCTATCTCCATGCTCACTGATTCTAGTGGGGATGATCTATTCCCTTCTTCAACTTCCTCTGCCCCTGTTGGCGATGAAATATTTCTAGGTTTGGAGGCTCTCTTAGGAGTGGCAACATCAATTTCAAAACCACTCATGAGTAGAAAGGAATTCCAATCTACGTCTAGTCTCTTCAACTCCTCTAACACCAACAACTTAATCAAACCGTGGTGAAAGAGAGAATTTTCATTTCCCTCTGTTTCAATTTGAAACTTATCTGACATTGTACCTAGACTTCTGTATAAATAAAAGGGTAATTCAAGTGACCTCTTACCCAAAAAATGTAGAAGAAGCCTAAGGTGGTAGGAGTAGACCAAGGGAAACCTTCCTTATAGGTAATATACTTCTGAATGATCTTCAACAACTTTGAATAGTTGTCCTTCATGAAACTCTTAGGGATAGCATTTTTCAGATCAATTTCACTATGCTCTAGTTTGATGAACTCTTTTTAATCCAAAATTTTGAAATTGATGCCTTTAAAACATTGTTCCCCTCCTCTAGGGATTCCTGTTTTTGTTGAAATTTTGTCTGGTGTCACTATAAATTTTAGCACTCCCACCTTTGAAGTTGTTCCTATGAAACTGTTAGCAAAATCCTTGGAAACCTGTAGATGACAACCCTGCAATCTTTAACAGAATTGCAAGCAACCTGTTCTTCTGAAAACATCCATGGAAGTTGGGTCTTCATTGAGAAAATTCATGTCCATGGGCTCATACCTGTGGTAATGACCACCTTTGTTTCTTTTCTTCCTTGCAGCCATGGGTGCGTTATATCTTCTCAGCCTCGCTTGCTTGAAGGCACCTGCAAAGTTTAAATCTGCCAGCAACCTGCTTGGCTCAATGAAGCAGCTTTCTAGAAATCCAAATACATGCAAAGATAAAGCGGAGTATAAAAAAAAGACTAATTGGGTAAGGTTTTATGGTTTAAATGACAACTCATGCATTAATCATGACATATGCATGCTAAAAATGGTAATGATGACCTCAAACATGGCTTTGTACCTTTGACTTAACCATAATAGACTTGAATGACCTCCACCATAACTCCTACAATCATGAACTAACATTTCATATTGAATTTTGACAAGACAGGTAAGAAAACATGTTTTTGTAGCATAGCTAGTTTATTCTCTGACAGTTTCACTACGAAACTATTAGGCAATTTTGTAGAGAAAACTTTTGTTTTGTTGTATAAAGCGCTACAAAAAGTTGAAAAACTGACTTAAGCACCCTTTTTGAATTTAAATTCGTAGGGAATGAAAACTAACACCATATGATGACTGATGGGACATGACATGACCTAAATGGAGGTGGCCTTGAACCTTAGGATAGGTTAAACATGTAAAAAATAAATAAATTTTCCTATACCAACTTGAAAGGCTTAAGGAGACCTTATCCTTTTGATAAATGAACTGTATGACCATGTCAAGTAATGTTTCACATTTTTATGATTGATAACAATTTGGATCTATCTCAGGGGTGGTCACCTACAAGAAATTTGAATTGTATTTGGCCTATGGTTAGGTGGAAAGAAAAAGTCCCTCCTTCAATTGCCGATTATCTTAACATACTCAAATATGTTTAATGAAATTTTGAATTGAGTTATGAATCATAATTCTCTATGAATACACATGTTTGGTATGGGTTTGTGAATATGCATGAATTCTATTAACTACTTGACTAGAATGGGCCCTTATTAGGCTCATACTCATTATGATGTTTTATATGCTAAGACATGGATAGATGACTAGATAGCACTAATTCATATTGTGACTATGATGAATGAATTAGAATATGTGTAAAGTATTTCCCCATCTTGTTTGATAGTAATGGTTATGAATCAGTGGGTTTGTAACTATATCTCTTATTGGGTATGTGGGTGACCTAATGTGTCCCCCATTAGTTAACATGTCGGTTAAATGTCTTGTTTATGTTTAACCAACCGATAGTATGGATACAACACTAGATTATAGATTTTTAGAGCTTTACATGGATGCCTTGACTAGAATACTAAAGTGGTATCGAATCAGGAGTGGTCGCTTCATCTTTCCTTCAATTGCATTTTAGCTTAACGATGTTTTATCCATCATTGAGCTGGGGCTTTCATATGACTACAAACTAGTATGGGTGGGAGGGGAAGATCAACCCAATTTTTTAAAAATCAGACTTGGAATTAGAGCCAGTCGAGGGTCAACTCTAACTCAGTATTGACTCAGACTAGTTGATTCGAATGACTCGGTCTTTGTAAAAAGTATACTAAATATTTTTTTTTTTAATGAAAAAAATATTTTTAAATATTTTCATTAATGTTTCCAAACTCAAAGAATTAGAATAATAGAGAGAAGACAACATAATATCAAAGTATGCTCATGAATATATCTAATATATCAAAATGGCACCTAGTGCACTGTCCAATACATGTAATATATAGAGATCAAAACAAAAACACATAACTAATGCTGCTCCAAAAACCAACTCCAACTTCTCACAAACTCCTCACAAATGCTCACAAAAATGTAATGAGATAGATGTGAGGAAACATGAGGGGTTTGGGTCACCTTCATAGGCATGGGAGAGGGGTGAAGGGGCTAGGAAATAGTTTAAACATAAAAAAATTTTATTTATAGTTTGCCTAAACCGCCTTTTTTTCCCATCACCGAGATTGGAAATTTTAAGTTGGAATCGTTCAATCCGGATGGTTCGTTACCGAACCAGCCAAATCAATCACCAAATCGATTGGTTTGGTAACCTACCGGCTGCCAAACTAGTTAATTGATTTGTTAGAAAATCAGAAAGAAAGAAATATTTTCTTTATCTTGATAATTATTTGTGATATTCTTATGTTCTTATTAACTTTCTTGTATTCTTATTTTATCTTAGTTCATCAAGCAATTACCAAAACCATAGCACTAAGATAAATGACACCAGATGTAGGTAGAAAACTAGGGAAAAACCCCAATCTAGGGGAAAACCCAGTCAACAATTCTTCCTTAAATAGTTTCACGATATAATACAAGACTCCTTGACCTAGACACAAACTTCCTCTAATCACCAAATCAACCCTTCCTTATTTTTCACAGGATAACCTTCTAGTCATAAATTTGATCTTGAAATTCGACCTTACTGCAACACATTTGACCTAGCAACAGTAACTTTGGCCTAGTAGCAACAACTGAACTTTCACCTAGATGCATCAATTTGACCTTGAAGCAACACTTCGACCTTGAAGCAGTACTTCGACTTTGAAGAAATACTTTGATGCAAAAACAACTTCGATGCAACAATGGCTTCGACCTTGATGCAACATCTTTGACCTAGCAACATAAATTATGATCTTCCAGTAATAGCTGAGTAAATTCCCACATGTGAGAGAGATGACCCACAAAACTTCGATCTTGTGATCCTCCTCCTCTTGCAATTTCGTACCCTGCAACTACTTGTGCTTTTATATTGAACTTGTGAGTGGATTTCAAATGAATCGAAATTTATTTTATATATACCCTTTTCTGGAGTTTGAATTACCCTCATGTAGGCTGACTTGAACAGGTAAGGTCTGACTTGGTGTGGAGGTGACAAATTACATATTTGACTGAAAAATAATTATTTTTACATGATTCAAAAGTCCAAGAAGGGTATCATTAAATGGAAAATGACTTTAATGAATCAATATTAATCCTAGAACTCCTCAATGGGGAATTTGACCTAAAACATGATGACCAAAGCATGAAACCCATGCTTTAATAAGTCATAATAATAATAATGATGATAAAAAATAAAAAAAATTTGATAAATACAATTCATTATGACTCAAATACACAATCATGAAGACTGAACCTAGTTACATTCTTCAACACTCCCTCTTAACTAGGGAGGTATTCATAATGACATATACAAGTACAAGGAAGATCTCAAAACATATGAACCATGAAGAGTTTAGGCGCTACAATATTATGGACTAGATTCCTAACCAGGGAAAACTATCCAGGTCCTGAAACAGTTTAGGCACTCATGATTCCACAGACTAGATTCCTGACAAAGGCATTCTATCCAGCTGGGACTAAGATGGACTAAAGCTTTCATCCTCTCTAGGTACCATCGGACTTACTTGCTAACTATCAACCCAAGGATCCGGGTGCGTAATACAAGTTCAGAGGTCTATGACCAACACCACCCTCCCTACTTCAGGAACCAAACATGAACACGTAGTGTCAGCCAGATGTCCTCTGAGGCAATGTGCATCACACACAAAGCCTCAACACTCATGATTTTTCAAATCAGTAGCAAACCCTTCCCGATCAAATAGATCGGTAATAAAAAATCTCTCCCAAACAAAAAAAAATGAAAAAACAAGCACGTAAAACATGTTTCCAAAACTCTGAGAGATTCACATATACAAACACAACACCATTCAGTAACAATATTTCAAATTCACATAATTAAACACAAATATTTGGTTTCTCCAAACATCTTGACGTTTCTTCTCATATTTTCACAGTAGGACTTAAATTCTTCCCAAATGAATCTTGACAAGATATTCCTCAACCATACAACTTCTTTTCCTACTTCTAATGCAACAACATATTCTACAATTGAATCTTGCTTTCCTTATTTCAACAACACCTCAATATACATGCTCCAATTTATTTTTCAAGGCATTCATCATGAATATAATATTTCCTCCCTCTTAACTAGGGAGATTTCTTCAATCTAGGCTCCCTCTTAACTTAGGGAGATCAAATTCCTTTTATTACATCAAAGAATATTTCATGGCTTCAATCCTTCTTATCAAATTTATCTTGATCATCTTCCTACATTATGCGTATCAATAAAATCAAATTTTACTTATGAAGATCTTCACCATCTTGAAGATTATGTACCTGCACAACTTAGATAGCAAGTGCAACCAAATCCATAGAATCATGAAGTTAACAATATCATAATCACACAATAATGGAAGCATTATACTTTAGACACTATACTTCAACTTTTGCACGGGTTTTGTTACAAACCCTAGATCAATTCATTAAAACTTAAAGTAACTTAATCAAGATATCAGTCTCAATATATCTATGGATTCAATATTTTCTTCAGAGATATGATAAACTCTTCTATGAAATATTGCAAAACCTCGAATCAATTCAAACAAGTACCATTCTACAATGCATCTAACAACTTTCATAATTCATATGTTAGACTTCTACTAGGATTTAATGCAAACCCTAGATTTCATCAATGAGAAATTAGGCCTCAATAATAAACATCAATCAAAACACAATATCAGGTTTCAACAATATGACCAACTTCTCACATCATATCATTTAAGACAATAACATCATATCTTAGAACTTCGACAAGGGCTTAATTACAAACCCTAGAACTATGATCATCAACAATATACATATCTAAGATTTCATAATCATGCATATCATAATAACATATATGAGGCAAACCCAAGGCACAATTATCAATACATAAAACTTGATCAGGCTAGGGTTTTGATCATATGGAAAAACATACACCTAAGGTTTCATTCCTAGGAGATTTATGCTAGATATCATAAGGGTTTTTCTCATAAACCCTAATTTACCAAAATATCTAGGATTACCGACATCACCATCCAATCCTAAAGGATTATATTTTCCATAACCATACAAAAACCCCAAACATGATATTACCATAAAATACTAAATGTCAAAAGAATAACATTTTTCTTAGACTTCACTGATAACCCTAAGTGGATTAGGTTTTTTTTCACATAAGCACCAACATACCCTTGAGTTAGGGTTTTACAGAGAACCAATTTAGGTTTCCATAAGAATGATCAAAGATATGAGGAGGGTAGATTTATCTAATGATTAATCATCCTGACAAGAATATTTGTGATTCAAAGGAGCTAGACACAACAATGTTAGTGATGTAGAATAGATGAATGAATATATCATAAAGAGAACAAAGCTTATGGTCTAAGGCATACCTTTGAGTTGTTTTCTAGACAAACCTTGTAGGACATAAATTCCGATGATTTTTCTTGTGAGGTCTTCTCTATAATCCTTGAGTAGGTCATCATGCCTCCCTAAAAAGAGAAAAATATAAAATAAATGTAATTAGAATCTAATGCAAACACACATAGACAAGAAAAAGGAAACCAAATATAAAAAGGTAATACAAGGAGTAAGATACCTATCTTTGGAAAATGGTGAGGGATCCCTCTCAATCCAATCTCGAGGAATACCTATAAATTTATTAAAACAATTCAAAAATATTTTTCCAAAACATGTTAAACCTATAAATTCTAGGAATAAAATGAAAGAAATCAAAACTTAGAGTAGAAGGATACAAAGTTTCCTAAGAGTCCCTAGAAAATAGGTCTTTGACTTCAGATCCTTCCATCTTGTTCTTCTTTGGAGATCCTTCTTCGACAACATTTGCTTGATCCCTATTTCTCTTCTTGTTTTTAGGATTGTCAAGATAGTTACTTTTATAGTCACCCATTTTATGAAACTGGTAACATTTTATCTTGGACAGGTCTACCTTCCTTCTTGGCCCTTTAGATTTCTTGAAGTTTCCTTTCTTCTGATGAGCGATGTAGACATTTTGAACTTTATCTTCTTCATTCTCTTTGTTCGTTACTAATGATATTCTCATTTCCTCTTGAATACATGCATTTTGTTATCACTCAGTAAAAATGAAGCATCATTTGACAAAGTCCTAGAGGTTCATGTGTAAAAGGTAGGGTTATAGGATTCATTTTTCATTACTTGGTAAAGGAAAATTTGTAATTTTTCTTATTTAGCCTATCCTTAGGTCTAAACCCCCCCCCCCTCATTTAAATCCTCTCATGTCACATCAATCACAATTTTTTAACATTTTTCATTTTCCAAGGCTTTAGCACCGAAAGGGTCATTTTAGCCAAGAAACCACACTTTCATAGAAAAATACATAGAGAAATTTCACTTTTCGCTACGAAAATGCTAATACTTTCATAGCAAAAATGCCCAGAAATACACTAGGAAATCTACGAAAGTAAGGTTTCATTTCAATCATGTCAAATTAGTTGTTAGCTGTCAGAAAATGATTTGAAAAGGATAAGTTAGATGCCATTCGAGTCAGTTAGAGTAATGATCACAGTACATAGTCAGGGCTGAAGTCAGCATCACCATTTTAAGCATGTATGAGTCGTCATTATGATATGAGTGGTCATCAAACTTCAAAATCTTTCCAAATTGAGTCATTTAACATTCTCCATTTCTTCTTTTCATGTTATTGAGCTCTGGAGAGCTATTTCATTGAGCCCAAGTTGTGGCTAGTTTTTTTAAAGGATTGTAGATATCATTGATCAAGCAAGGCAGAGAAGACATTATCAAGCGATGCAAAGAAGACTTCAAAGAACCATGTCTGCAAGAAGAAAGTCAAATAAAGGTGGCCATTGTCTCAGATATGAGCCATCAGATATGAACTTGATAAATGAAGACCCAACATCTATAGAAGTCTTCAGAAGAACAAGATGTTTACAATTTTGTGAAAGACTACAAGGCTTCCATGTACAATTTTCCAAATAATTTTCCCTAAACTTCAATGGAATAGCAACTAAAGTGGGGATGTTGAATCTCACTATTACACCAAAGATCATTGCAGCAACAATAGGGATTCCAAGAGGACAAGAAAAATGGTTCAAAGGGTTCAAATTCAACATGGAGGAGTGCAAAGAGTTTATCAAGCCAGAAAGCATTGAAGTTTACCTTACGAATTCCATTCCAAGGAGCTGCATGAAGGACAATTTCTCAAAGCTACTGCTCATTATCCAGAAATATTTTACATGTGAAGGAAGATATCATAAAGTCTATTCTTACCATTTCAAGCTTCTCCTACACTTTTTTTGTAAGATATCTCTTGATATGTCTTTCTATTTACACAGAAGTTTAGCAAAAATGGCAGATAAATTTCAAGCAAAATTTGAGGGAAGTGAAGCTTCACTTTTTCATCATGGCTTAGTAAAATTGTTGGTTTTAGATGAGTTACAAAGACTAGGCAGAGATTTGTTAGTGGTTTTGAAATGGATACCATTACCCCTAAGAGAAATCCTAAACCTAAAGGGATACCATCACCTTTAGTGGTAGAAAAAAGTGAACTAGTAGGGACACAGCAAAGTGAACCAGACATGATGGAAACAGAGCAGTTGTAGAGATTTGATACACCTATTGTTCCACCTGCAAAACAAAATTCAATAATGATCAAACCTGAAAAACAAGAGCAATATGTGAGTAAACAAGAAAGATAAAGGATCAAGTTAAAGACCTCCAAGAACAGCTAGAATTGATCCATGAGGAGATGGAGAAGAAAGTTCTAAAAATGATAGTATTTGAGGAGCCAATAGCTCAACTCATCATCAATGAAGAAGAAACACCTCAAGACTCCTAGTTTGAGCTGGTTTATGTTTTGAAAGGTCAAAGGCATGTTGGAAACAAATTTTATAAAACTATAAAGTTCATTTTTGAAACTAAGAAAAACTATGGAATTAACACACTTTTCCACAATTTCGTAGCGTTTCATAGGCTTGAAGCCAGGAAAATGATATGAAACCACTTGTAGCTTTATTTTTGCATTTAAAACCACTTTGGATAGCTTCCAAGGAGAGGAAATGATATGGAGGATGTGTGAAGGCATAATTAACATAATTCAGAAGGAAAGAATCAGAAAATTTGATGGAAAAGGTCATTTTTGTACGCTACGAAAGTATGCTACGAAACTGTCATACTTTCGTAGCGTGTTGGTTTGAAGGTTTCTGAGCAGGTTTTTAGGCAGATTTGGATAGGTGGACACTTTCAAAGGGTCAAGGGACTTTACCAATAATCATCCAAGACTTGAAGACCATGAGATAAAGACAACTCATCAGCCAAACCATTCATTGAAGATGAGGACTAGTTTTCCTAAAAAATAGGGCTTGTTTCTAGATTTTGAGGAGGCTAATCAAGATGTCAAGTAGTGATGAGTTCTATAATAGCTCATCTGAACATGTGAAGCATTATTTTTCAGATGTGTAACTATTTTAGGAGATAAGGTGTTTGATGTAATAATTAACATTTTGAGTCCTATTAGGAAAAGGATTGTTTTGTAGTGTAGCTGTCGTTTTCTCATTAAAAGCACATGTTTTCCTATTATGCAATGTGTCATTAAGAAAATTTCGATGAATCTAGCCAAGAGGCAGATCATCTCTCATGTAAAAAGGTTTACTAAAGGGTAGATATTCGAATTTGTAAAGGGTTGGAGATTTTTTGGCAATACTGCAATTTTATGTAATTTGACTGATTTCAGTAATACAAAGGACTTTTTCTTGACCAACCTGAGATTCTCATGGAGTTTTTAGCGC
Source organism: Pinus albicaulis (assembly GCA_034641835.2). Classification (NCBI taxonomy): domain Eukaryota; kingdom Viridiplantae; phylum Streptophyta; class Pinopsida; order Pinales; family Pinaceae; genus Pinus; species Pinus albicaulis. Next base: position 1,503,100,357 of record CM076582.1, read on the forward strand.
TTATTTGATATATATTTTCTATGTGTACCATTTGCAGTGGTTTTCATATTTAATACTTAGAATTCATAGGTGTATTATCTGACTTCATTTATTGATGAAATGGATGTGTTATTTCATGTTTCATGTGTGATTTACCTCTGCTAAAAATTCTTACATGCCTCAGCTTCCATGTCAAGAGAACTTAACACTGAACTACTAAATTTTTTGACACCATAAGCCCAATGATTGCAAAATTGTACTCTTTTCAACCTACACACATCACAATTAAGTTATTTTCCAAGTAGAGTTAGCCATCTAGTTTCATCATTATCAAATATCATTAACCCCTTTGAGAGAGCCCTCTCAAACTGAAGATGCTAAGCTTCAGTTACAAGTTGGTTTGAAACAGTTACATGAAGTTGTCTGACTAGCAGCCAATCAAGTGCAATTTTGTGATAACACATTCCATAATTCCTAAAATGAAGGAGTTTCTTTGCAACTGTTGATCCCTGAAGGAAAGGCACTCCAAGAGGGTGGAAAACCCAATAGTGCTACAATCACAAACTCTTTTTCAGGTGTTATCTCATCTATGCTTGTACATCATCTCTAATTCTAGCTATCCTTAAAAATAAGGAAGCCATTATTTCATCCTTTTTCATTTTCATGGTCCTTAGTTCATTCTTAAGACTTGCAACTTTACCAAGATTCTCAATGGTGAACAATTTTGATAAGGCTTCATACATCTCTTAAGTGGAGTTAATGTTGGAAATGTATGGGATAAGATTATCCTTTATACCATATACCATTAAGCTCATAGCCAATATTTAAAATATCTAAACTTAGCTTTATTTACATCACTTGATCCTTCTGTAGGCTTCTTCACTTTTCCTTTGACTAGATTTAGTAATTTATTCTTTTTGAGGATGAGATCTATCCTATTGATACATGCCCTGTAATTGGATGCTCCTTCTAATTTTTTCTCTCCCTTGATTGTGTTGGACAATGTTCTTGAAGATAGTAAGCTTATTTACTTATATGATCCCCTTTTATAACCCCTTATTCAAATTCCTGAGATTCCTTATAGATATTTAGGTTGCCTTTCTCCTTCTTCTTCACCTTCACTCTTATACCATGTTAGAAAATTAGAAAGGCATCAAGATTTTATTTGTCTTGATAATTATGTAATATCCCCAAAAGGGAATGCAACAATAAATAAAGATTAATGCAGAGAAATAACGCAGGTCATCTAAGTAAGGTCAGGAGGCCAATATGGAGGTTCAATATTTACATTTACATCAGAAAATCAGATTGATATTGAAGCCCATAAGATGTACAACAGGAAATGGAAGACTTTTACATGAAGAAATCCTCAAAAGGAGGTGTTGCAACCATATATTATGACTGAAATAGCTTGACAACATTATTTTTATTAGTTGCAACTGCTGTAAATTACACTTCATATCTAGAGTAGATCTATGTACAAAAATTTAGTTCTATATCAGATATGTACACTATATAGGCTCCTCTTCAAATGCCCCTTGGGGTTTTCAACGAAAGATGAAGTACAAGGAGTAGATCTAAGATCTAATGCTTTAGATCTATAAAAATATTCAGAAATACATGGAGATTTAGATCTGATCTGATCTATACAATATGATGATCCCCTCCATTGGATCTCAAATGTGAAGGGCAGATCCCCAACACATGAAAACCACTCCTCCAAAAAGTGTGCCAAAAGACCCTGCAACAGTACCCACACAAATAATGCAGTTCCGGAAGCAAGACTGCACTTTAGGCTTTAGACTATATTTGTCCACATGCCAAGATCTGAAAATGTAGCTCCAATCATCCAATACTCTCTTTCCAATGGGATAGAAGCCTTCCCCACTAAAAAGAGGCACTAGATTGGCCTAGATTTGAGTAGATTTAGCCTCCACTTGCTGCATCTTTCAAAGACAACCAAACCATCAACAGGATCTGCATTTTAGTTGGAAGAAGAAGCTTGGCCTTCAATCATATAGTGAATAAGAAATGCAAGACTCTTCCAAGAGGCCTCTCAAGGAAAGAGGTGGGATTCCTACTCACGAACACCTAGTGCTAAAAAGCACCATTCTCTACTCAACAACAAGGAGAATAAGAAATGTCTAAACAAACAAAATCTTCAGAAATAACATAATCATCAAAAACCCTTCTCATGCTACCATCCTCTTCCTTTTATAAGTTGAGAGCTTGCAAACCCTAAAACGCTTTCATTGAAATGGCTCCTTTCACATGAACCATCTCCATCTAAAACTACATTGTGCCTCAATGATGGCCACTCCTCCAAGACAACGTTGTTGATTTGGTCATTTTTTACCCAGTCAAAAGATTCAACCCCTTTCACACCTAAGGGTGCTCATCTAAATAGCCGAGATTTAGCCTTGTTCACATGTGGAATTGATTTATTTATTGTTTTAGGGGTTTTTATAATCCTCCTTCATACATTTATTCATGAAACAGAAAAGTAAAAAAAAATTGAATATTCCCATTAGCTTGGGCTAACTGGGAATATTACAGTCCTCCCCCCAAAATGTTGCTTGTCCTCAAGCAACTGATAGGGTGAGTGTTGCAACTCTCCTCCTCCTCCATTGGTGACACCATCATCATGTGTTGCTTCCTCCATAAGCTAAGTGTTCACCAATCCAACACTCCATGAATTGTTCCTCCAATGTTCTCATGAGATGTACATAGTCCATCCCATAAGGAGTCAATAACTCGAATGAAATAAACATGGTTAAACCAATACTCTCCCTGAAACATGTAGTATAAGATACATAGAGAGTCTCCATCCCATGTGGTACATACATGCCACCCATCCTCCCTCCATACATTCCCATAAAAAGTACAAGTATATCATCAATGTATGGAAGCAAAAATACGTACATACAAATAGAAATCTGAGCATGTGGAGGTGGGTCATAGTCCCACATATGATACCAGTGCAGTGCATCTCCTACATGCATTTGATCAAGATATGATAAGTGGTTTCCCCACCACTTACTTGTTTTCCATGTCATCTCACTATGGTTGAAAGTGTGAGATATGTTTGGTGCCTTTGGAAAGCACCCATCATGATGAAAAATATCCCTTTGTTCATCAAGGGAGTGGCCAAATTTAGAAATTTGTGTGGCCCAAAGTTTGCCATGAGATTTACAAGATGTAGTGCTCCTTCTTGGAGCCATGGCCTGCATAAACATGGTGAAATAATATGTACAATAAGAAAATAAAACATGATTTACATGATCAAATTCTTCACCAACAATACTCCTCATACAAATGGAGTGGTGCATGGATCTATCTCCTCTCTCAAAAGAGGGAAAAGATGGCTGAAATAACTCTTGCATAGAGTCATGTTGATGCCCCAACTCCACATAGTTCATGCATTCTTGAAAACTCTGATGTAGTTCTTCTTTCAAGCCTTTCCAATCAAAGCTCCTCATGATGATGTTGTAGATCTTCATGGAATACATATGGCTGAAACAGAACTCTTTGTAAGCTCTTTGTAGTAACTTCTTCTTGAGCTTGGAGTCTCTATACAAGAAGATCCTACCATGATGATAGATGACTCTTCATTGGACTAAGTATCCCTCTTCATGCAGCTGGTCATCAAGTATCATACAAGTGTGAATATCTTTGGAATAATCCATCAACAGTTGGGATTTCCAATATAGATATAAACTGCTCAATAATGACAACATTGATGGTGTATCAACAGAAATGTCTGTCATGTTGTTGCTCTTCTCCTTGACATCTCCCATGCTAAAGGCATGTATTGGAAGGCCATTCCTTCCACTCTTCTCCTCGCACAGTGTAGAACCATAAATGAGAGTGGGTGATGATGATAAGAGAAGTAGATCTCCCTCCTTCTTGAGCTTACCCAAGACTCCCAATGTTGTAGCTTTGTCTTCTAGTGCTCCAATCCCTCCTAGATCTAAGCTTGGAGCAGCATGTTGTGAGGTCTTCCCCACAAAATCTGAATCAGGTGGCCTCCCAGGTGGTTTTCCACTAGATAAGAGTGTCCCATGCAGAAATCTCTTGAACATGATAGATGGGACTATAAGGTCATTGCTTCCACTGCGCAATTCCATTTCAATTTTCTATGAGGTAGTGGAATGTGAGGGGTATGTATGCATGCCTTTTTTCATTTTAGATTCACCACTCTTCTTGTCCACCCATTCCGATTTCAAAGCCTCCCAATCAGTGGTGACTTTCCCCAAGGTAATCAACCATTGAACACCCAAAATCACATTGGTGTTTGGTATGTCAACCACAAAGAAGTGATCAACCAAAGTGTAAGTTCCCATGGTGACTGAAAGTGTTGGAACATAGTGCATGAATTGCATTTTTCTATCTTCTGGGACCAAAACAGAGAATCCCTCAAAATTATTAGTGGGTATTTCCCTCCTCTACATAAGATGGGCATCAATGAAGTTGTGGGTAGCCCCACTGTCAATCAATACATAAACCCTCTGATTCATGATTGAACCTTGAACTCTTAAGGTCAAGTACTTAGGTACTCCTCTCAAAGATGTAATAGTTCTAGGATAATAGGAGAAAATGCTCCATTTCCATCTCCTGATGGTGTTGTATCTCCTTCAGCAGTGTCAGCGCTATGACCTCTCCTTGGTTCATCATCTCCTTCTTCCTCCTCAAAATCTAAGAAGACCTCTATGTAATGTGCTTTTCTAGCAGCACATCTATGTCTAGGTGCCTATGATTCTTGGCAAGTGAAGCATAGCCTCTTCTTCCTTAATTCTCTTCAGACTTCAATATCAAGAGGCTTCTTGTATGAGCTCTCCTTTGAAGGAGCGACTTTCTCTTCCTTTCCTTTAGAAGGAAAAGAGGGTTTGTGCTGAAATTTTGCCTTTGCTTTTGGCAAGGAATCTTGAAGGTCTCTGGCCCTCTCAAAATAATCATGCAAGGTAGTGGGCTTGGTATTTTTTACAAACCCATGAAGAGGTTCATCTAGACCATCAATGAACAGGTACACCCTTCTTGCTACAGAAAAATTAGGAACCATAACAGATAATCTCAAGAATTCAGAAATATAAGACTCTGTATTACCTGATTGTTTCAACTTTGAAAGGCTCATGAATGGTGCCTTTGGATCGCTTCTATCAAATATTTCCACCAGCCTTCTAGTGAACTCTGAATAAGCATTCACATTGGCATGACCCAATGTTGACAAGCCATGGAACCACCAGTCATGTGCTTCACCTTCAAAGTGCAACGCTGCAATATTGATAGCTTCCATCTCTAGAACCTTGTTCAACTAAAAATATATGTCAAGTTTTTCTACCCATGCTTTGGCAGAACACTTGGATGACCCATCAAAATTGGGTAAAAATAATCTGCCCATAGATTGATGTTGATCATGATTTTGAGTGAATCCACCCTCACTATGATGATGCCTTGGTCTTCTTTTTTCCTTGAGGTGAAAAAAATTCTAAAAACTCAAATGATCTTTGAATCTCTGATATTGAGATTCATATTCTTGAAAATAGTCTTCAAGGGATTCTTGGTCTTGAAACCCTTCATTTCCCACAACCAAAAAGGTATGCATGGTAGAGAATTGGGAAACTTGCAGCTGATGCACTGGTTGATCATTCCAGTGGTGTGACATGCCAAAGCTTTCTCCAAGATGAAGTCTCTTAGGATATTCTTTGATTCTATCCATCCTCATCTCTTTGATCTCTCTAGCAAGATCTTGCATGGCTCTCAAAAGGATCTTTGCAAAGTCCTTTCCTTCTTCATCACTTCCATATTCAGGGGCTTTACCCTTGTCTTTATCATCATTTGTGTAATCAAATTTCTTTTGTCTTCTTTTTAGATACCTATTCACTCTGTCAGTAAGAGGTTCTTCTTCTAAAGAAAAAATATTGGCTTCTTAAGAAAGCACAAGCTGTGCCAAGATGATTGCTCTGATACCACTGTAATATCCCCAAAAGGAAATGCAGCAATAAATAAAGATTCATGCAGAGAAATAAAACAGATCATCTAAGTAAGGGTAGGAGGCCAATATGGAGGCTCAATATTTACATTCACATCAGCAAATCACATTGATATTAAAGCCCATAAGATGTACAATAGGAAATATAAGACTTTTACATGAAGAAATCCTCAAAAGGGGGTGTTGCAACCATATATTATGACTGAAATAGCTTGACAAATTTATTTTTATTAGTTGCAACTAATGTAGACTACACTTCAGATCTAGAGTAGATCTGTGTACAAAAATTTAGATCTATATCAAATCTGTACACTAGATAGGCTCCTCTTCAAATGCCCCTTGGGGTTTTCAGCAAAAGATGGAGTACAAGGAGTAGATCTGAGATCTAATACTTTAGATTTGCAGAAATATTTAGAAATACATGGAGACTCAGATCTGATCTGATCTATACAATATGATGATCCCCTCCAATGGATCTCAAATGTGAAGGGAAGATCCCCAACACATGAAAACCACTCCTCCAAAAAGTGTGCCAAAAGACCCTGCAACAGTACCCACAGAAATAACGCAGTTATGGAAGCAAGATTTCACTTTAGGCTTTAGAATGTATTTGGCCACATGCCAAGATCTAAAAATGTAGCTCCAATCATCCAATAATCGCTTGCTAATGGGATAGAAGCCTTCCCCACTGAAAAGAGGCACTATATTGGCCTAGATTTGAGTAGATCTAGCCTCCACTTGATGCAACTTTCAAAGACAACCAAACCCTCAACAGGATCTACATTGTAGCTGGAAGAAGAATCTTGGCCTTTAGCTAGATAGTGTACAACAAATACAATACTCTTCCAAGAGGCCTCTCAAGGAAAGAGGTGGGATTCCCGCTCAGGAACACCTAGTGCTAAACAACACTATTATCTGCTAAATAGCAAGGAGAATAATAAATTTCTAAACAGGAAAAATCTTCAGAAATAACATAATCATCAACAACCCTTATCATGCTGCCATCCCCTTCCTTTTATAAGTTGAGATCTTTCAAACCCTAAACTACCTTCATTGAAATGGCTCCTTTCACATGAACCATCTCCATCTAAAACTGCGTTGTGCCTCAATGATGGCCACTCCTCCAAGACAATGTTGTTTATTTGTTCATGGTTGACCTAGTCAAAAGATTCAGCCCCTTTCACACCTAAGGGTGCTCATCTAAATAGCCTAGATTTAGCCTTGTTCACATGTGGCATTGATTTATTTACTGTTTTAGGAGTTTTTATAATCCTCCTTCATACATTTAATCATGAAACAAAAATGTAAAACAAAATTTAATATTCCCATTAGCTTGGGCTAATTGGGAATATTACAAATTACTTGTGATATTCTTATTTTATTATTAAATTTCTTGTATTATTATTTTATTGCAGTTCATCAAGAAATTACCAAAACCATAGCACGAATATCAAAGACACTAGATGTAGGCAGACTACCAGGGAAAAACCCCAATCTAGGGGAAAACCCAATCAAGAATTCTTCCTTCAATAGTTTCATGAGATAATCCAAGACTCCTTGACCTAGGCACATACTTCCTCCAATCACCAAGTCATCCCTTCCTTATTTTTCAAATGATAACCTTCCAATAATAACTTCTATCTTGAACTTTGACCTTACTACAACAACTTCGACCTGGCAACAACAATTGGAAGCAACAACTTCGACCAAGTAGCATCAACTGAACTTTGACCTAGATGCGAAACTTTGACCTTGAAGTAGCACTTCAAACTTGAAGCAGTACTTCAAATTTGAATCAATACTTCGATGCATCAACAACTTCGATGCAATAATAACTTCTATCTAGTAGCAATTTTTTTTATCTTCCAGTAATAGCCAAGTAAATTGACAAATGTGAGAGAGATAACCCATAAAAATTCGATCTTGTGATCCTCCTTATCCTCTTGCAATTTTGTACACTACATTTACTTGTGCTTGTATATTTAACTTGTTAGTGGATGTCCAAATGAATTGAACTGCCTTGTATATATAACCTTTTCTGGAGTTCGAATTCCCTCATGTAGGCCAATTTGAACAGGTAAGGTCTGACTTGGTGTGGAGGTTGCAAATTACATATTTGACTCAAAAACAACTTTTTTTACATGATTCAAAATCCCAAGAAAGGTCTCATTAAATGTACAATGAATATAATGACTCAATATAAATCCTATAAGTCCTCAATGGGGAATTTTACCTAATAAATGATGACCTAAGCATGAAACCCATGCTTTAATAATTCATAATAATAATAATATTTTTTATTATTTTTCATTCTTTTGATAAATACAATTCATTATGACTCAAATACAATCATGAATACCGAACCTAGTTACATTCTTCAAAATGACCTAGTCAGTTTGGGAAGGGGTATGACTCGGTCAACCAGGAAGATTCCAAGTCATAATAGTTTAGTTTTAAAACATATGATCAACCACCACAAACCTCTTTACATATTTTTTACCTTGACTCAGGCATGTTGACAAGATTGGGCTGATTCGGTCATGATTTCAACTGAGGAACCTTGTCTTTGGCTACTTTCCACTGCCATCATTATGAACCTTAACATCTTATAATGGGTGTGTTGGGAAATATGGGTTTATTTGGTTGTGGTTCCATGGTGTAACCCTCTCACTGCCAAATTCTCGCCTCCATAACATAATGCTTTTATAACATTTGTGAAGAAGAGAAAATGATGAGGAGTGACCAACCCAATCGTGATTCTGGACTGGAACCTCATTGTCAGGCTATCGCCCACCACCACAACCTTTGTGTGTTGTTAAAATTTGAAACACATACCAAACAATGGGAATTAGTATGAATTAGTGGTGGTTTAGAATCGAGGAGACCTAATGGAAGGAGACCACCGCTACCATGATAATTTACACCTAACTTGTAATGAGATGAATTATCAAAGGTTAGGACAATCCAACCATGGTTTTTGCATGGGAACCATACCCATCAGGAGACCGCCCACTGCCTAAAATTTTGATCACTACTTCAAACAGGAAAGAGTGCAATAGTGTGGTTGCTTCAGTGTGATGTGGAAAGTGACTGTAGGTCCTATAGTGGTGACTTGGCAAGGTCAGACAAGCCTAGTAGAGGCCACATGGGTAAAATGATAACATGGCCTCTTTTAGTAGGCCAAAACCTCTAAAAATCATATCTTCTTCTCTAAGACTCAAATTGAGATAATATCTATATCATTAAAAATATCTCGGGAGTTGATCACAATGGTGGTGTTTCTGAAGACTTATGGATAATTTTGTGTTATTTTCATGGATTTTCCCAACGTTTCGGGTGAACTCTTCACCCATATTCAGGGACTGGAAGCTTATCTAATGACGTGAATCCTACTAGACCCAAATAAATAGAGGGTGGCATTAAAATATAATCATTAGATAAAGTAAAAATATCACTATAAGGGAAGGTAATAATGATGATGAAACCAATGATTAAAATTGACTATCAGAAAGGGGGGTGGGTATAAATTATTAAATAAACTTTTCCTCTGTTGCACTTGATGCCCCCTCCTTAAGCCTTTTAGAAAAAGGCTTCAACTTTGATCCTATTCCCCAAACCATTCCCTATGAGGATATTATTTGCTCCATCGAATCCATCTCCTCCCACCTTCCTTCCCATGTGGCATAAGAACTTTAGCAAGAGTGTGGTCGCATTCTCTGAGGCCCCAAGCTCCCTAAACCTAACCTTTTGAAAGAGGAATTTAATTCACTTTGTCAACTCAAATCCAATACCAAAATTCTCATTTTAAAAGCCGATAAAGACAATGTGTTTGTTCTTATGAGTTCCTCTTATTACCATTGTAAGATGTTTGAGATTCTTTCCTCATATTCCTACATTATTTTAACTAAGAACCCCCTCCAATACGTGACTAACAAAGTCACCAAAGCCATTAAATCTTCCTCCCTTGACCCAACCATCCAAAATATTATTATTCCCCTTAACCCCATTAACCCAGGGTCTATGGTCATATTAAAATTCGCAAGAAGGAAATCCCCCTTATACCTATAGTAAAATCTATAGGTGGTCCCACCCATACCCTCTCTAATTCTTAGTGAAGAGGCTTCATCCATTTTCTGACCACTCGTCCTCCTTCCTTAGAGACTCCCATGACTTCATCCAACAAATGAAGCACCTAAAACTTGATGGAAACAACTTCATGGTTATATTTTATGTTGTTCCTTATTTACCAAGATTCTTGTCCCTGAAAGAATTGATCTCATTTCCATGTTGGTAGACTTCAAAACTCTCAACCTTCTTATCACCAACTTTTTCACCTTTGATGGATTTTCCTATGAGAAAACTGAGGACATGGCCATGGGTTCATCTCTTTCACCCATTGTGGATAAAATTTTTATGTAGAACTTTGAAACCTTAGCCATTGAGACCCTCCACTTAAAACCTAAATTATGGAAGCGGATTTTTTATGACACATTTTGTCATTTGGTCCTATGGTCTACCCAAGCTTCATGCCTTCCTTTCCCTTTATTTATATCATAGTCTCTCACCTTCATGATGGATCCCTCACTCACCAAGTCTATCGAAATAAATCTCATACATATAGGTACCTTCATGCCAACTCCCACCATCATCCAACTCAAAATTTTGTTGTGCTTGAGACTTTTGTTTCCAGGGCCATTCAGATCTCATCTTCTCAATTCTTTACTAAAGATAAATCCCATCTTACCAAATCCCTTAAATCCAATAGTTACTACACATATCTGATTAACAAGGCCTTTCATTCTGTTCTCCATGCCTAGCAAAAAATCCCTTCCAATAACCCTCACTTAGCCAAGGTAACATTACCCTACATTCAAGGATTAATTGATCATATATCCAAGATTATTTCTAAAAATAACATCTAGACCTTTTTCAAACCCCAAAAAACCCGCAGCCAACTCTTCAAATCGGCTAAGTATAATGATGAACCTATGTTAGACCCTAGAGTCTATGAAATCCCTTGCTCATGTGGAATGCCTTACATAGGGAAAACTGGTAGATCCTTCAATGCTCAACTCAAACAACATATGGTTAAAACCTACCATAACCACATTTTATAAATCCACCATTTTCGAGTACTCCCATGATACCAAACAACTTATTAGTTTTGATAGTGTTTGTTAATAATTGTCATTGATGAAAATACAAGCACTATTGAAGGTTACACACTTGGAGACCATATGATGACATGGTTGAATACATGAAAGAGGGGAACATATATGACACACTTGTATGATGGTTTAAGACATGACAATGGAGACCATATATGACACACTTGTATGATGGTTGGAGACCTCACTTAGAAGCCCTAATGACCTCATTTTGTCCCAAATACCTTACACATAGAAAAAATTAATAAAAATAACAAAGAAAATTATTTCTTGTCACCTTGGAGGAATCCTATCACAATGGATCCTTCACCTTCCTGAAGAGGACACCTTCCTCTTTCCAACAAGCCCTTACTTAGCTCCTAACTCCAAATACTCTAAGATAAATCAATTTTTTAAGGTAATATATGATATTTTTGTATCCTAACTGACCTATACTCCATCTCTCAAGTCAACCTCCCTCCATAAGTCATGTCCTCTCATGTCAAAGTAAAATATGTATTAATGAGAACTCATACCTTCATTTCTCTCACCTCAATTCGATCATCCTATTATAGATACACATGAAAAATTCACAACTCATGAACTAGGAGAACTGAAGAAGATTTATGAAAGATTCTATTTGGTTAAAAATTATATCTATCATTCGAACCTGTGACAAGGAGTGTCATTCCTTCGGACCTATTTCAGAAACCCATATCTTCCTTCTAAGACATATATCCTTGGACAAGTGAAAAACTAAGGGCTCAGATGATCACAAAATAAGGGTCAGATATCTTTTTTAGAAACGTCTCTCCTTGCATGCAACTACAAGCCCAAACCTAGCCACCAACTTAGATCTGGGAACATTAAAACCTTGGTAGACCCCATATCTATGGGAATTACAGTCACGATGGAGCCCATAATTGTGGGAATTGTAATCCTGGTGAAGACTAAATCAATGAAGCTCAGACCTATTGCAGAAGTATTGAAAGGTTTTGTTTTGATTGTAGGGATAATTTCTGAAATTTGAATATATTATCTGTCACGGTGTAGCAGCAGAAGGAAGCTCAATCCACTTGAAGAAATATACATTACACATAAGCCTCGAAACTTAAGATTTCACCTTTTGAGGTCATTGTCTGAAGGATTATTTGACCCTGTTTAGTGAATAGAGAAGAGCTTGAAGCATAGGACAGAGGAAATCTTGGAGCTTGGATAGTGAAGCATTAAGGCATTGGGTAGTGAAGAAGCATTAAGGCATTGGGTAGTGAAGAAGCATTAAGGCATTGGGAAGTCAAGAAGTTTTTCTTTTTAGACAAGTGAAGCATCATATAGTGAAGACTATTCAGTGATCAAGTTGGAAGTTCCGATACACTTGTGAAGCGATTCATGTAAGTCACTTATTCATTTTTATTTAAAACAATTGGAGGGTTGGAGCCTCTAAAAATCAGGTTGGAGCCTTGAGAAGGATATATTTGAAGCCCTAGAGGTTCGAGCCTCACAAAAGTCCAAGTTGGTGCTTGGAAACAGGTTGGAACCTGGAAGATTGAAGGGTTGGTGCCCTCAAACATCATTGTACTCAAAAGTTTTTAAAAGAGGATTGGTAGTGTTCACTTGTTTATAATAAAATCCTTATCATTTATTTTTCTGATTATATTTGTGGAGAATCTTAACTACTAAACATTACAATTGAAAATGATCCAGGTGGATATCAGTGGCCTCCCACCTATTCCATTTCGACCCGCAACATCAATTCTTTCAGTTTTTCAGCTTCAGCACAACTTACTATTTATAGCAGGTTTTCAGGTCCTGCACACCCGGAGCCGTTTTGGGGCATTAATAATCCAGGTGGATATTGGTGGCCACCCATCGAGTCCATTTGAACCCCCACCATCAGGTATTTTAGTTTGTAAGTTTCGGCACAACTTACTATTTTTACGCTGTCCGAATCGAGTCGCTTTGAGTCTTCTAAACGACGTTTGGTGCATGAGCGCCAAACAATTTTCCGACAAAATTCGTCCCGACACCGTACCCTGACAGACATTTTCAACCCAGCCATCGCAAGGCTAAACGGAGAACCATGCAAAGTTACGCCCCCGGAAGTTGAACCACCAACGACGGCAAACCCGGCGCCTACATGGCGCTCATCTCCTTGCGGTTAGGGGTTTTGGACGTTTCGGATTCTACATTGTTTCTCAACAACAGCCGAGCCTCATTGCAAGACGCTCAAGGGCCGGGGAGCCGACACATCTCTTTCCGCAGATAAGCGCGACCAGTGCCCTAGCTCAACACATCTCCATTATGTCTGCATTGTAACACAGTTCAGGGGCTGGTAGCCACCACATCTCTTCTCAGGGATACGCTGCCAGTACCCTAGCTCATCTATTTCTATTATGTCTGTAATAGGCCTGCGAGCCTCAATGTAACACAGTTCAGAGGCCTGCGTACGCTACATCTCTTCTCAGAGATACGCTACCAGCGCCCTAGCTTCTTTCCATTATGTTTGTAAGCTTATTGCAGTCATTCTTTTATTAATAAAATGAAGCATTATTTCCGCTGCATCTCTGTATCTATGGTTATATCTCTATTCTGTTGCGTTCCTGCATAAAATCCGGATCAGAAAAGAAATATTGATTCACCCCCCTCTCAGTATTTCCAACAAATAAAACCAAAATATAAGCTTTTGAACCGTTTCATGCCAACCGTGTCATCAAGGAATCCCTCCAAATGGAAAAACACCTTAACAACTTCAATTGAGATTATGGATATCATTTAAGCCAATATTGGAAACCCACTATTCATTTCTTGTCCTAGAAACCGTGTTCCCCTCGCACTGGTTCTAACCCGTCTTAATCATCTATTTCTATTTCTTCTCCTATTCTGGTTTCCTATCCCTTAGATTTTTCCCTTCTATCCTCTTAACACATATTTTATTTTATTTATTTTATTAGTTCCTTTCCCTCCTCTTATGATATCAATTCTAATAGTAATATCTTGTTTGCTATTTTTTTTTAATTGTATTTGATTTAATTAATTCAATTTTATTGAAGTTCTTTTTTAATTTTCTTCTTAAAATTTTTAACCTTATTTATTTTTAAAATAGTTTCAAATTATTTTATAATTTTATGATTCGGATTTAATAGTTACAAGTTTTGAAGCCTTAAATATAATCTTTTAAATCATATTCTATTTTAATTTAATTTGACCAATATTTATCTATTTTAAAATTTAAATCTTAATTTAATTTAATTTAATTTAACCAAATTTAACTCCACGGTATTCATTTTTAATATTTAGTTAATTTTCATTCCCTAAATAAAGGTGTAGTCTAATTTATAAATGAAATACATTTTTTCACCGAAATTCAGCAAAATAATTTCAAGAAAGAATGTGATTTTTTGTTATTTAAAATTAATTTTTGAATGCATAAATGGATTCAACACCCTTAAAAACCTCTTGGAGTACTCAAATTGAACATATTAAACAACTTGAACTCAATTTTTAAAATTTTCTGTAAGATTTTACTTAAAATTAACCTGAAAAAATATTGTGGAAAAGGCCATTTCGTCTATAATTTAAACTACGCCCTAAATAAATTAATTTAGCTCTTATTCTAATTTAATTTAATTTGACCAATATTAATATCTTTTAAATTTTAAATATTAATTTAATTTAATTTTTTTTGACCAATATTTATGTCCTTTAAATTTTAAATCTTAATTTAATTTAGTTTAATTTGGAGTTGTCTTTAAGTGCGACTTTTTGGAGTTTTCGGCGGATTTCTGGCCAGAATCCGATGGAAAATTTTGTGGTGAAATCTTGATTTGTGTTGTTTAAACTAGTTTTTTTGACTACATATATGGATTCAACACCCTGAAAACCCCCTAGGGAGCTTTGATTATGCAGATTTCACCCATCAAACTTGTGATTTCAATGAATCCCTGCCGGATTGTAAACAAATTAGATCAAAAAAATAAACATATTTTTTTTCAAAAAGTCACACTTAAAAACAACTCTATTTAATTTAGCCAATATTCATTTCTTTTAATTAATATAATATTCTTTAATCCAAAAAGTCTTCTCAATTAAATTAAATTAATATCTTATCATCTAAATAGGTTTAATCATCATAATTATTTTTTGACTAATTATTTTACTTTGGTGATTTGACCCTAAAATGTTTAAAATAAATTTATTCTATTACATCTTTCAATAATTTAATGTTCTAATACTTTTTTCCTCATTAAATTGACCTATTCAAATAACTCAATTATTTTTCTATTCTCTCTTTTAATATTTTATTCTAGTCAATTTATTCAATTCTTTATTTAATAATTTATACCCCCTTTTTCTGATAGTCAATTTTAATCATTAGTTTCATCCTCATTCTTACCTTCCCTAACTGTTATATTTTTACTTTATGTTATGCAACCAGATCACAAAACAGAAGAAAATATAGATCAAGGACTTGAAAATCTGACTCTTCGAGGGGGAAACATCCTTTACATCACATAAATGAACAATTCTTGGATGATACAAATGATCATAACTCCTTGGTATATAGGATTCTAAGGGTTCACAATATAATCATAGCCTACATAACAATAATAATGTAAGGGTACAACAATAACAATAATAAACTTCTATGGGGCACAACAATACCAATATGGGGGATACATGGGCACAACAATAACAATAAAGAGCTATAGTAACAATAACAATAAGGAAGATACACTAGTATTATAGGGACCTAACATGCTACTCTCCTTAAAAAAAATGTTTTCCTCAATGATGAGTAGTTCTGGAGGCTTCTGTATAAAATTATCATCCTCCCATGTGGAATCTTCAACGGGTAATTCATTACACTAAATGATATACTCTAAAACTAATCGATTTTGTAGTTGTCATATTCTTGTTTCCGTGACTGCTTCAAGTTCAAATATGTTTTTTCCTTTTTTTTTCAAGTTCTATCAAGACTGTTTGAACTGAGAGTTTTCACCGATAACCTTCTTTAACCATGAAACATGGAAAACTAGGTGTACTCAGGAAGATGCAGACAACTCTAATTTGTATGCCATAGTACCAATATTTTGCAACATCTTGTAAGGACCATAGTACTTGGGAGATAATTTATTATCCTTCTTATCTTTCTTGTGGGCATTTATTTGTATGGTTGTAGCCGTAAAAATACCCAATCACCTACATCAATACTTCTTTCACTGTGATGTTGATATTCTTGTTCTTTCATTCAATTTTGTGCTAGAGTGAGGTTATCCTTTAAGAGTTGGGGAACCTTTTATTGATGCTCGATGTGATATTCCATTGCTTGAAACTAATAATTTTCTCTTAAATATGATGTGATGAATGGTGGATGATATCCATAAAGTGCCATAAATGGGGTCATTTTTGATGCAGTATGGAAGGAAGTAATATACCACCATTCAACTAGAGGTAACCACTTGACCCATTGTGTTTGTTTATTATATACAAATAAATGAAGATATCTTTCCAAAAAATTGTTCACTATCTCAGTTTTTCCATCATATTGAGGATGATAAGATGATCTATGAGCTAACTGAGTACCAAGACAAGAAAATAATTTCGTCAAAAAATTTCCAGTGAAAATGGGATCTATGTCACTTACAATAATCTTTGGGTTTCCATGTAGCTTTTGAATTGTTTTCATAAATGTAATAACAACTGTACTAGCTTTAAAAGGATGAGATAATGCACAAAAGTGTGCACAATTGGTAATTATATCAACTACCACCATGATGACACACTTTCCTTCAGCCTTGGGTAATCATGTGATAAAATCCATTGAGACCTCCTCCCAAAATTGACTTGGAATCTCTAAAGATTGTAATAGAATCGGGGTCTTAATTGTCTCAACTTTGTTTTGTTGGAAAACCAAACATTCTGCCACAAACTTATGAATATCAAATTTAAGTCAATCCCAAAAAAAATCCTTCTTGACCCCCTAGAAAGTTTTTAAAAATCCTAGGTGTCATCCTAAGGGGGAGGTGTGCAATTTCAAAAGAATATTTTGTTTCAGTTGAGAATTCTTAAAAATATATAAGCGGTCTTTATACCATAATCAATAATTTTTCTAGCTAAATGTATAATATGCAATAGGATATTGCTGCAACTTTTGAATGAGTGTCCACATCTCCTCATCATTCTTCCATTCATCCCTTACTTTGGTTATCCAATTAAGTTGGATAATAGAAATTGCACAAATAGATGCTTCCACATGTTAGGAATCTGTAACTTCAGCAGATTGGTGAGACTAAAGTTGCAGAGACAAAATTTCAACTACTTTGGGATTCTAGGATCTAGCCCTCCTGAATCCAAAGAGGGATCTCTCTATAAGTGCAAAGATTGATTTATCTTTAAGGCTTTTGAATGTGATATTAGGCTAGTTATGAAGAACAAGGCTTTTGTTTGTCTTGGTTGGGAAAAGATATGTGAAGGTGAAGGAAGTCTAAATGAAGGGTGAAGGTGAATGAAAGTGAAATATTGATTCAGTTAATAAGATAGGCAAGAAGCAGCTTCAATCCATTGGGCTATGGAGTCATAGTACGATTTAATTGAAATAGCAAGGTTCAAGAGTGGTCTATGGGGCAAGTCATCTATGTTATAGAATCCCTTTAAGTTGATTTTATGGAATGGAATGAAACAAAAAGAAGGGGAATCAAACAAATGAAGAACAAAGAGCAGCCTAAGATCAAGTAAGTACTTTGAAACTATCCTACTTTTGGCATACACTTAAGAAATACATAAAAGTAATCTAAGATCATGTAAGTACTTTGAAACTAGCCTGCTTTTGATGCACTTTCAATACAAAACATTTAAAACACAAATAACAGCTTAAGATCAAGTAAGGACTTTGAACCTATCCTGCTTTCAGCATATTCAAAGGGAAACTTTTCAAAGCAACTGTTGGAGAAGAAAATAGAGGACAAGGCTCACCATAGACTTCCCTAGCTCTGCTTTACTTAGCAAACTTTTCAAGACAACACTTAAGATAAACAAAGAATAGTCTAATATTAGGTAAGGACTTTGAACCTATCATTCTTTCAACATACTCTTAGGGAAACTTTCATACAACCTTTGGAGCTAAAACTAGAGGACAGGGCTAACCATAGACTTCCCTAGTTCAACTTTACTTAGTAGAAATTGAAAATAACATTCAAGAACAATGTTTAAAGTTTAGACAATAGAATGAGGGAACGCCAGCATACCTTAACTGCTTGGACTGTATTAAATCATTCTTAAACAACAAAATTTGAAGAAAACATGTAGATAAAGCTTATCAGTGAGAGTAGGTTACCTTTGATAGTAAATCCCAACTCTATATTTTTTGTTCTTTATAAGATAGAATGGATAGAATGGAAACAAAAAGAAAATAAAAATTTACAATAAGAAACACATCACCGTTGACATAGAATAGGATCCCATAAATTAGCTTGTATTTGATGTTCAAACCAGTTACAATCATCAAGTCCAGTGGTTCTCTACAGCTTCAAACTTCTCATCTCAACTTAGGTATCTTCAATTACAAACAGAGCTTACAGCAGCTTCATAAAACTATTTACAAGCAATAGATATGCAGTGACCAACCTGTATTTCATCTTCTACAGAAGTATTTATAGAAGAAATGAGGAGGTGGGATGAGATAAAAGATCTCTAGGCTCAATTAATATAGTTTAATGCTTCTCCTTGAAGGATAAAGGCCTAGGGGATCGTCATCCCTAGCCTTTGGACTCTTTTTTAAGAAATTGTGTAAAAACTTTATAATCCGTCATAAAAATACACAAAAGTTATAAACGCATGGATGGGTTTAAAATACTTCAGAGGTTTAGGTTAGAGCATAGCTGTCGGATGTTAGATCATCCTTCGCATATCCTTTTTCTTTAATTTTATTTTCAAAGTCAAAAATACAAAAAATCTGAAATTCTGAAAAGGCATATGTTATGGTATAATGTTTTTATACTATAACACAGAAAAAGAAAGAAGAAATGTTTTTCCAAAAAGTGTATCATTAAGTTTTACTTGGATGTATGTTATAAGTCTCGTGTTTAAGCCGCGAGAAAGTTTCCAAGCGGAAAAAGCACGCCTTGAAGATTAAACTCTGAAGATGAATTGCGGAGGTGCAAAAAGCTCGAGAGTTAATGAATCATGAACCCCCGCAGTTGACCCGTTTGACCGCGGGTAAGTGATGATCGACGGTGTGGATGCATTGCGGGGGTGTCCGTCTGAAGTCTGTCGCCGTACTCCAAGAACCCCCGCGATGACGTCATGAGGTGACATGGAAGACATCTGTAATTCATAACAACGGCTTTTACACGTCATCCAGGGCATTTAATTCGAGGTTTGTGTAGCTGTTAAATGGTTCTTTATCCCGTTTTGAAAACTATTTGCGTTCTATTTCCTTTTGAGCAGTGTCATCGCCACTTTCCCGTGTTCTACTACTCCTGTTGTCTGATCAATCATGGCCAAACGAATCATCCACATTCCACTCATGGACGGTGAAAAAGACGTCCAGGATACCTTGTCTTCTGTCAACCATCCCTTATTGTATCATCAAGTGACCCTGAACGCTGAGAAATCCCCAGTGTTTTCCGCCATGAAAAATTCCGGTGTCTTGTCCCCCTGTATTCCAAAAGCCCACTTCTTTCCCGAGTTTATCTCATGGCTGGTCTCTTCAATGTACCCTGGTAAGTGTTTCATAATGAACTCGCAGGGAGAAAACGTTCCGCAGGTATCGACGCAATTAATTCGCCAAGCATTGTGCTTTCCCGAAAATGAGTTACCACTGCAATTCTCCGAGGATTCATTGGCTCGTTATTTCAAGGACCTTTCAAATGAAGAATTTAGTCAATGTATGTCGTACATGAGATCAAATTCAGAGAAAGTTCAACTAGAAGGAGAAGAATTTAGTTTGGAAGTGTTCGATGCTGAGTATAGACCAATTCTAAGTTGCATTGCAGAGATTTTGGGTAAAGACAATGCCCATACAGTTGATAAATCAGTCTTGGGAATGTTCGCGCTTCTTGGGAATGTTCGCGCTGATGATGAAACCAGGGGTTGTTCTCGACATTCCATCCTTTTGGCAAGAGATTGTAAATTCTCAGTTGATGGCCTTTCCACTTACAGGTTTCTTTAAATTCCCGTCATTGATTGTTTACTTATTTTTATATCAGAATGTTGAAGAATTCATGAGCTTGGGATTGAATATAGTTGATGTCAATAAGCAAAAACAATTAGTTTTATTTTGGACTGACATGACTAGAAAAGAAGGAAATGAAGCAGGGCTATTTGAGTTTGCTAGTCATTATATGTCTATTGCTTATAAAATTTTGAATGGAGTTCCACCTCCATGTTTTTTACCAAAAGCCCGGGAGTTCCTACAGCTAGGACCCAGTTGCAGATTCGGAGATTGGTTTGTGTTTGAAGAGTATTCAGAGATAAGGTTGTATGGAGCTAGCATCGAGCCCTATAGGCTCCCAACTTTTGTACCCATGCGGCTTTTCGCCTTGGAATTCATAAGACAAAGCCTTAATGTGGATCAGGTGCACTTTATTCCCATGAAGAAAGGTCTAATGTATAAATTACCCATGAGTATAGGACCTTTTGTGGTGAATACAAGGCAAGCTTTTGATGAAGTTTCCAAAATGTTGGAAGAGACACATTTGCTATTAGGAGAAAAATGGTCATATGATCTGCATGGGGTGATTTCCCATAGAAGAATTGAGAATGGATATTTTGCGTTTTCTCACGTAAGCAGACCTGATCAGGAGAAGCTGGCAAACCCAGGCGAATTAGATACATCAAAAACAAACATTCAAACACCTGTTATAACTGAAAGGGAAAATAAAAGAGGTAGGGATGATGTTGTTGAAGTAGATGATGAAGAGCCCAGGGAAGAAAAGAGAACCAAATTGGCTGAAGATCATTCTTCCAACTCACTTGGTTTTACCTTTCATATCAATGAAGAACAAAATGTCCCCTCTTCTCCTAGAGGACATGAACTTTACTCAGAGAAGATGCCTTCAGTCAAAAAAATATTTACACAGATTGAAGAAATAAATCAGAGGATAAAAGCTAATGTAGAAGCTCAGGCAGAGCATCACATAGCTGCTGATCAGACTAGGTTATTGACTGTAATGGACCTTGAAAAGGATCAATTTAGGATGCCTCTGACACATCCAACTGGGATGTCCCTTGGATCTTCGAGCAGTTTTAATGAGGTAAACATAACTATGGATGTTAAAAAGATCCCACTGTGGGATAAAATGAATCTTCATATGCAGACTAGGCAGTTAATTGTAAATGATTTAACCAAGACTAATGCCACAGCAGTTAAAACTGAAAACATGCTTGCAAAATTTATCAAACAGTTTAAGATGGAGAAGGCCAATTCAAGGGCCTTATCAGTTCAAAACTAAGAGTTAAAAAATATCATCATGAAGATTCGTGTGGATCCGAATGACAAGGCTGCAGTGCAGAAGCTCATGAAGAGTGCAGAAATAGAAATATCCACCCTAAGAAGAAAGATGAAGTTGCCTACTGCAGAACATTCAATGGCTGCAGAAGTAGCAGAAGTGGAAAAAGAGAAAGAAGAATTGCGTCAGCAATTGTTGCGGAAGGAAGAAGAATTGACCAAAGTAAAGCAGACTGCTATTTCATTACAAAACCATATTGAAAATCATACTTGTACATTTGCTTTTCCTACAGATAATGCAGACCCTCAAGCACAAATTTTTCAACTTAACACAGAGATAAAGATGGCAGAAGGAGATCTTAAGGGAGCTCAATCAGAGTTAGAAATGGCCACCAAGGTCATACAGACACTAGAAAATGAAGTGAAGGTAAATAAGCAGAGATTTCAAAATGTTGAGGTTCAGATTAAGGATCTTAAAGATAAGTTAAAAGGTAATATTTCCCTTATAAAAGCTAAAGACATCATTTGGGGTGAGATTATTTCAGAGATGAAGTCAAATTATAATTCCCTGAATATAGTTGCTAAAGAAAAAAGCCTCATCTCTGAACATGAAGAGGAGATATTATCTGAAAAGCAGACGGCCATTAAAAGAGCAAATTGGGCTAGGAAGTTTATAAATTTTATCAATTCCAAATCAGATGAAGAATTAGAAGATATTGGAATACAAGACAGATATTTTTATGCAGAAGAAGTTAATAAGATGATAACTAAGAATGAACTTCAGAAGGTTGCAGAGAAAAGGTTACTGGGAATCAAGGAGATAGTAAATAAGTTTGATATATCATTTGACAAATTGACTAGAACGGGTTTACCTTCATGCTGGACTGAGAAAGGAAATATCATGTTATGGAAGTTTTATGAAGATCAGTTAACATTAGCAAAAATTAAGGCAAATAATAGGCACGAAAAGACACAGATCTTAAAATGAGAAATTGTGTTTAACTTCTTGCATAGGCATTTCAATTTGATATGGATGGTGAAGAATCTCTTTACAGGAAAACCTACACACAGTCAAATTGTGGCGTTCAGGATAGAATATCAAAGTTTTAAAAATTCCCCGACAACTCAAAATGAGCTATGGAAGAAGTGCAAGAAATTTTCAGTGGACTCAACAAAAGAGCAACCAAAAGTAGCCGTTGATTCAGCAATCGCTTCAGGACCAGCTGTTCTCATAGACTAGAAGTTTTCAAATTCTCATTATGTTATTTCTCAAAATTATGTAAATGTAATAGGACTCTTTCGAGGCATGTGCCTCCCTAACAGTCAGTAGTTTAAGCAGTTAGAGTTAGTTAGAGTAGTTAGAATCAGTTTCATTACTGGAAACTGTCTTGTGATACTGTATTTAAAGACAATTTCAAGAAATATGAAGGTTCCGAGTTTTTGAACCTGAAAGAAAAATTTTGTACTGAAGGATTGCAAATCAATAAAAGAAGTATGCAAGTTTCCATCTTTCTGTTTATGCTGAAAGTTTCTCCAGTTTACATAATGTTTTCATGTCTGTCAATAAAATAGAGTAATTTGAGCAGCGGGTCTCTTTATACATGCGTATTTAAGAGTTAAACACACCTTAATGTGTGCTCCTCTATTTTAACTTCATCTTTACATAATTCTTCGGGGTTTTAAAATGGTAGATTCTGTTTTAAACAACATATCAATTTGAAATCATCTTCTCATTTTCTTTTATTCATCCATTTCAGTATAAGTGGAATATGGCATTGCAGAAACATGCATGGGTTTGATGTTTGAAAGTTACAGAATAAATGTGTAAGGATTTTTAATACAGAGACAAAATATAGTCACTTGTGACACAAATAGATAATGTCTTAAGCACAATCCTTTCCACAGCTAAGGGATTGTTTCTTAAGGTACAACAGGATGAAAGCATCCAACAGCGAGGATTGCTTGCTGAGATCAAAGGAGAGGTGTTTGGAGGGGTGAATGAAAAATTAATTCTGAGCCGTAGATGTTTATTGATCAATGGCTGAGATCAATCTGGGTTTTATAATGCGGAAGGGGAAGAGTTTATAATGAAAATGGGAGAAATTGTAAAGAAAATGGGAAAAAAAAATTATTGGCAATGAAAAGGGCTTAAAGGAGATTTGGGGTGGTGGAATGAATAAGAGCTGTTGGATGAAATTAATTAACAGAGATCAAAAACTGAGATCTCATCGGAGTTCATCGCATTGGGGGAACAACGATGGGAGGGACAATGGATTGAGTGATGCGAAAGCATCGCATCAGGGATTTGCGATATGCAATGGTTAACAAAACGCCGGGGAGAATTTATGATGCGATATTCTAAGGACCATTTGATCTAGGTGAATGGACAGCCCAGATTTATTGATGGGGCGGAAGGCAAAAGGGTAGACAAATGGTCGGGAGAAAGGAGAGTTGTTGGATCGGGGAGAACGAACGGTGGGGATTAAATCACATCGGAGAAGGCATGGGTCTGCACTCCATGGTTATTAGGGTTGTGATTATGTGTGGACCATCGGATCAAGGAGAGATTGACGGTCGTGATTGGATCAGAGATCACCAATCGGGGGAGACAGAAAGTGGGGGCGCTTGGGTCTACGCGATGCGATTACGTGCCAGACGTCCGATCTAGAACCAAATCGACAGTCAGTACTCAATCGGGGGGTGATGGAGAGGGGCGATGGGTAGAGAATGGAAAAGTGCATTGGCTGTTGTTTTAATGTATATCAACGGTGGAGATTGTAGCGGAGGCTGGGAAGAGAAAAGCCAATCGCATCGGAGATTTTCGGAATAACAAAGGAAAAGGCGCTTGTTGAAAGTTCCGATTGCGATTAGTGCCTTCAGGCTTAGCGCCTGGTCTTGGGCGTTGGTCATATGTGGGGAAGTGGTTAGGGTCGTAGCCGAAAGGGGCTTAAGGCCTTAGTTCAAAAGAATGTTTTTCATGATTTTTTAAGGATTTTCAAAGGATTTTGGGGGTTCTGATAAGGTTTAAAATGGATTTTTAAACCTAATTAAAGGGGATTTATGAAGGGAAGGAAAGAAAATGAGGGAAAATAGAGGAATTTCATGAGGAAAAAGGGGAAAAATGGAGGTTAATCATGAGTGAAATAAGGGGTAAAATGAAGGGGAAAAAATGGGTTTTTTGAGCAGCTTTTCTCCTTACAAACAGCAGATTTTTCAGGGTAAATGAGGGAAACATCAGTGAAGATTATCTTAAAGGATAAATATCATCATAAGACTTCAAGAACTCACAATTTGGTCATAAAATTGTTTCTTGAAGGCTACAAGAAATTTTTTAGCCACCATCTGATATGAAAAAAATTTATAAGTGGCTAACAACGGCTCCAACTTGGGATGGCAGCTCCTTGGATGTGCCAAGAACCTCAAACATGTCTTCTCTAGAAGCTGACCAATGCCTCATCCTTTGGGCTGTAATTTTTCTTCCTTTGCTGATCTTCTTTTTGTCAGACAATGTTAGCAGCCATGAAAATAAATGGAACTTTTATCACAACAAGCTTTCTACCTACCCAATCCTAATGATCTAACATTTTTTCTTCTTTCAGAGTGCATTTGGATTGGACAACTCTTTTACAAACCTTTTATTCTTTTTAAAACATAAACTAATCTGAGTCTACTTCTTATTTCTCCATGAACTCAGATTAAGCAGTTGAGTTTGTAAGCTTCTCTACCTAATCTACTATCTGTTAGGATTAGACTGTATAATAGATTTTTATTCTCTAAATTCTAAAAAAAAGAAATTTAAAAGCAGACAAGTTAGGATTGAACAGTCTAACTTGTTGCTGATCTATGGCATAAAAACAAGCTGCACATAGATAATTATTTGTAGAAAATTAAATCAAAATGGTGAAGGCTTTAAGATCTGAAAGTTTTTAAGAACATCCTTCTCTTTTCTTTAGCTCTATTTTTAGGCTTGTTTGAGCTGTTTTTCTTTGCTATCTGGTTCAAGTTTCGAGCATATCAAAACTAGTTTACTTCTATCCTTGGCTCAAGATTTGATCTAGTTAGAGCCATTCTTTCTTTTGGAATTTATAGGTTCAGATTTTTAGCTTGTTTGAACCTTTATTTTTCTATCCTAATATACCTAACTGATAAGCCAAGATTAAGCTTGTTTGACAAATCTAATTCACTAACCTATCAGCAGTAAATTGAAAAATAATTAGTCATTATTAGGTTGTATGACTAACTAGAAGTGTGTTTCTTAGGAGTGGCATTTAAGCTTGCATACTTTCAGACTTTGTTTCTCTTTTTGGTATGGGGCTATACCTTTATTGTTTTCACTCTACCCTCTTTTCTATCTTCTATTGTTTTTGTATTTTTCTTTTTCTTCAAAACAGAAAATAAAAACTAACTAAATGCTCAAAGGTTGAGCTTTATTGAAATTCCTATCTAACCTATTCTAACTTGGAATATTTACATTCTCATATGATACAAAAGTGCTAATGTAGCCAGTTGAGTAGTGACAAAAAGGAAAAGAAATTCTGGTTGCTTGTCAAGGGTATCCATGGTACATTTTGAAGATTAATCTTCAAAACCAAGACTATCACAGAAGGTGACAGCTTTTCATGCATTTGGCTCTTGCAAAGGATCCATGCTTGATAATTTGAGCCAGTTGCGACTTCCACACATTCTTCCAAAGAATCAACAAAGAAAAGATGAAGATTCTCTTCTTTTTGGCCCTCCATGTCTGGTATATTGTCTGCTTCCAAGACTTGAGCTTTGAGGAATATCCCTTCATTACGTTGCTTGGAAGCATCATCATTCTTAACCTGCAAAACAACAAGCAGTGAAATTTCTTCTTTCTCTAAATCTATGTTTGCTTCTAATATAAATTCAGGTTCTTTGAATGGCAGATTGATATCAGTGACGGGAGAAGTTTCTTCTTGAAAATATGGTATCCTTAGTAGGATAGTCTTCTATTTGTTTTTCTCCTTCAAAGGCCTACCAATATCTTTTATTGTTTGGGACAGCTGGTCTGAATTTTTCTTGAATTGTATATTGTTTTCTCTCCCAAGGTCTCATACATGTACTAGCAACAAGGGCTAATCCACTAGCAAAACTGTTTTGGTCTTTAGGAACAAGGATAAGTTGAAATTCTTTGAAAGTTTTTAACAAATCCATGGCATCATTCTTATAAGCTCTAAGTCTGGGATGTTTAACCATGAATTCTTCTTTCACTTTCCTAATTACCAATTCTGCATTTCCATGAACTGTTATCTTCTGGGCTCCTGATTTCTTCAATAAGTGGAGCCCTAAAATAAATGCCTCATATTATACTATGTTACTCGTGCATTGAAAGTTTAATTTATATGAATAGGCTTCGGAATAAATTTTTTCTGTATCATAAAGCCATATTCCTGCACCTACTCCTGTTTTTAGTACATGACCCATCAAAGTTAATAATCCAAAGGGGACTAGTTTTAGTTTTATCATTAATTTCCTTTCTATCCTCTTCGTCTTGAGTGTCGTTGGGTTGTTCTATGGAGTAGGCTTGTTGATTATTATCTTGTTTAAATGAAGGTTTGGAAGGTAGCTGGTTGTTTATTATTTGATAAATTTCCTCTTCTGTCAAAGGAGAGATTTCCTTATAAATAGAAGTACAACAAACTTCCTTCTCTTGTGTTAACTGGTTTTGAGGCTGGATGTATTCTTGAGCCTCTTTTAGTGAATCAAGACTTGTGTTTGCAAGGAGAGTTTGAGGCTTTTCTATTGTGTCCTAATCTGCTTCTGTTTCAAATAATTCCTCATGATTACTATGATGCTCAATTTGAATACAAGGTTCATGAGTTGTTTCTTCTACATTATCAGGATGCCACTCTCGTTGTATAGTCTGAAATGAGTTATAACACAGAGGAAAGTTTCCTATATGTGTTGGTACTTCCTCCATTTCAGGCTCTGTGTTTTCCAAATGGCTACTTGTTTCCTCAATGTACTGCTCATTATTAGTATTTGCAATTTGATTGTGAAGATATCCTAACAGCATAGTACAAGATATGGGGAGGAAATTAGGAGTTTCTTGACAACCTTCCTCATTGCTTTCTTTGTAGCCTTGCTCGTCATCTTCCATAAAATCTTGATCATCATACATATCTGGGTCACTATCTAGGTCTTGAGGTGATTTGGCTTGTGTTTGATCAAGGAAAAGCATAGGTTGGTCTATATTACCAATATTTAAATTAGCCCCAAACATGTCCATTCTCTTTCCAAGCATGTACATCATTTTTTCCATCGTGACTAGCAGTTTTTCTTCATTGTTTTCTCTATAATCTTGATCATCATACATGTCTTGTAGTGGTTGAGTTTTTTGTTGATTTGAAACAAGCATGAGCTGTTCTAGATAATTAATGTTTAAATTAGCCTCATACCTTTCTATTCTCTTTCCAATCATATACATCATTTTTTCCATCATGGTTTTCTCAGGGAAAGGCATAGGTTGTTTAGGATGACCAATATTTAAATTAGCTACATACCTATCCACTCTCTTTCCAAGAATTTACATCATTTTTTCCATCATGACCATATGTTTGTCTTCTAGGTCTATATCTAAATCCATGTTTGTACATCAAAAAAGAGGTCATTGTATCTTGTCAACCAGTTCAGAGTCTTCTACCAGTGGAGTCATTTGGTCTTTGGAGAATTTTTAGCTCTTTTGGAGGTAAAATGTTTTATGGTCCACCACCATATGCCAATCTAAAATATTTTTGGGTTTTCTGAGTTTTTTCAGTCCTATGGGTTCTAAGAGTGTCCTAAATCTATTTGAACACTTCGCTATGGTGATGAGACAAAGAAAGTTAACTCTTATGGCTAAGCTAGCTAATTCCTTCAAGGTTTGATAAGCTCTTATGAGAATCCTAAGGGTTCCTTAGTTTGTCACTGATTCAAATAAATTTTATCATGATTACCATTTGCTTGGTAGTGCTCGAAGAGGGCTACTTGTGCTACAGAGGGATTTCTGATATCTGAAGAGTATCTAAAATGGAAATCACTCAGAAGTCCCCAGTGGAGTCGCCAGAAATTTTAGGAATCTGTAACTTCGGCAGATTGGTGAGACTAAAGCTGTAGAGACAACATTTGAACCACTTTGGGATTCTAGGATCTAGCCCTCCTAAATCCAGAGAGGGATCTTTCTATAAGTGCAAATATTGATTTATCTTTAAGGCTTTTGAATGTGATATTAGGCTAGTTATGAAGAACAAGGTTTTTGTTTGTTTTGGTTGGGCAAAGATATGTGAAGGTGAAGGAAGTCTAAATGAAGGGTGAAGGTGAATGAAAGTGAAAGATTGAGTCAGTTAATAAGATAGGAAAGAAGTAGCTTCAATCCATTGGGCTATTGAGTCATAGTACGATTTAATTAAAACAGCAAGGTTCAAGAGTGGTCTATGGGGCAAGTCATCTATGTCATAGGATATCTTTAAGTTGATTTTATGGAATGGAATCAAACAAAAAGAAGGGGAATCAAACAAATGAAGAACAAAGAGCAGCCTAAGATCAAGTAAGTACTTTGAAACTATCCTCCTTTTGGCATACACTTAAGAAATACATAAAAGTAATCTAAGATCACGTAAGTACTTTGAAATTAGCCTGCTTTTGATGCACTTTCAATAGAAAAAATTTAAAACACAAAGAACAACTTAAGATCAAGTAAGGACTTTGAACCTATCCTGCATTCAGCATATTCAAAGGGAAACTTTTCAAAGCAACTGTTGGAGAAGAAACTAGAGGACAGGGCTCACCATAGACTTCCCTAGCTCTGTTTTACTTAGAAAACTTTTCAAGACAAAACTTAAGATAAACGAAGAATAGTCTAAGATCAGGTAAGGACTTTGAACCTATCCTGCTTTCAAAATACTCTTAGGGAAACTTTCAGACAACCTTTGGAGCTAAAACTAGAGGATAGGGCTAACCATAGACTTCCCTAGTTCAACTTTACCTAGCAGAAACTGAAAATAACATTCAAGAACAATGTTTAAATTTTAGACAGTAGGACGAGGGAACGCCAGCATTCCTTAACTTCTTGGACTATATTAAATCATTCTTAAACAACAAAATTGGAAGAAAACATGTAGATAAAGCTTATCAGTGAGAGTAGGGTACCTTTGACAGTAAATCCTAACTCTATATTTGTTGTTCTTTATAAGAGAAAATGGATAGAATGGAAAAAAAATAAAATAACAATTTACAATAAGAAAAGCATCACCATTGACATAGACCAAGATCCCATAAATCAGCTTGTATTTGATGTTCAAACCAGTTACAATCATCAAGTCCAATGGTTCTCTACAGCTTCAAACTTCTCATCTCAACTTAGGTATCTTCAATTACAAACAAATCTTACAGCAGCTTCAAAAAACTATTTACAAGCAACAGATATGCAGTGACCAACCTATATTTCATCTTCTACAGAAGTATTTATAGAAGAAATGAGGAGGTGGGATGAGATAAAAGATCTCTAGGCTCAATTAATACAGTTTAATGCTTCTCAGCCTTTGAGGGGATCAATGGAGAAGATTTCAGATATTTCCTCTGTATTAATTGATTTTCATTAAGTATTTAAGCTTGCTGGGAGAGTTTGTTGACTTTTTAGCTCTTTCTTATCTTTGTAATAACTCTGCTGATAGTTTACAATAAGTTCCTTTGGTTGAATTAACTGTTCAGCTGTCTTTAGGCAAAATATCACTGAATCAGGTAATAACTCTGCCTTCTTTGATTGCTTTGAGGCCACAGGTGGCTTTGGTAGCTAGAGAGGATTCAATTAGCCTCTAATGTGGCAGTGGAGGCTTCTCGGATTGATAAATAGCTTTTTCTTTCCCTAAAACACCTTTAATTTACTTGAGATCTATGTTTTAGGTCTGATCAGGCTTAATCTGTGTCTTCCGATCTTCATGATGTCTTTAACTGTGGATTGGGCTTTTGATTTGCTGAATTTTTGCCTTAATCCTTCAAAACTGTGTTTAAACCTTTAATTCTTCACTTCTGCTTTGATTTCATGCTGTGAAACTGATACGCTCTGTCTGTGGTGTTTGCTATGTTTTTGTTGTTGTTGCAGGTGCGCAGAGGGTTGCATAATGGAATTAGTGCTCATGAGGCACGGATAAAACAAGATGTGGAACCCTGTGGAAATGATCTCCTTGAAGGATAAAGAACTGGGGGATTGTCATCCCCGGCCTTTGACTTCCTTTAAGAAACTGTGTAAAAACTTTAAAACCTACAAAAAATACACAAAAAGTTATAAAATCCTGCGTGGATGGGTTAAAACTACTTCGGAGGTTTAGGTTAGAGCGTAGCCGTTGGATGAAAGCATCCAAAGGTGAGGATTGCTTGCTGAGATCAAAGGAGAGGCGGTTGGAGGGGTTAATGAAAAATTAAATCTGATTCGTAGATGTTTATTGATCAATGGCTGAGATCAATCTAGGTTTTATAATGTAGAAGGGAAGAGTTTATAATGAAAATGGGAGAAATTTTAAAGAAAATGGGAAAAAAAAATTATCGGCAATGAAAAGGGCTTAAAGGAGATTTGGGGTCGCGGAATGAATAAGAGTTGTTGGATGAAATTAATTAATAGAGATTGACGACTAAGATCTCATCAGAGTTCATCACATCGGGGGAACAACGATGGGAGGGACAATGGATTGAGCGATGCAATGGCATCACATTGGGTATTTGCGATATGCGATGGTTAACAAAATGCCGAGGAGAATTTCCGATGCGGTGTTCTAAGGATCGTTTGATCTAGGTGAATGGGCGGCCCAAATTTATTGATGGGGCGGAAGGCAAAAGGGTAGACAAATGGGCAGGAGAAAGGAGAGTCATTGGACCAAAGAGAATGAACAGTGGGGATTAAATCACATCGGAGAAGGCAGGGGCCCGAACTCCATGGTTGTTAGGGTTGCAATTATGTGCGGACCATCAGATCAAGGTGAGATCTACGATCGTGATTGGATCGGAGATCGCCAATCGGGGGAGACTAAAAATGGGGGCGCTTGGGTCTGCGCGATGCGATTATGTGCCAATCGTCTGATCTGGAACCAGATCGATGGGCAGTACTTAATTGGGGGGTGATGGAGAGGGGCGATGGGCGGAGAATGGCAAAGTGCGCTGGCCATTGATTTAATGTAGATCAACAGTGGAGATTGCAACGGAGGCCAGGAAGAGAAAAGCCAATCGCATCAGTGATTTTTGGAATAACAAAGGAAAAGGCGCTTGTTGAAAGTTTTGATTTTGATTAGCGCCTGGTCTTAGGCGCGGGTCATATGTGGGGAAGTGGTTAGGGGCTTAGCCGAAAGGGGCTTAAGGCCTTAGTTCAAAAGACTGTTTTTTATAATTTTTTAAGGATTTTCAAAGGATTTTGGGGGTTCCGATAAGGTTTAAAAAGGAGTTTTAAACCTGATTAAAGCAGATTTATGAAGGGAAGGAAAGAAAATGAGGAAAAATAGAGGAATTTCATGAGGAAAAAGGGGAAAAAATGGGTTTTTTGAGCATATTTTCTCCTTGCAAACAACAAATTTTTTAGGGTAAATGAGGGAAACATCAGTGAAGATTATCTTAAAGAATAAAGATCATCATAAGACTTCAAGAACTCACAATTTGGTCATAAAATTGTTTCTTGCAGGCTACAAGAAAATTTTTAGCCACCATTTGATATGACAAATTTTTATAGGTGGCTAACACCACATACTCATCATTTCTTGAGAGTGCATATTGAACAACATTTTGCTTCCCTTTTTTGTAAATTATTTCAAAGTCATCAGCTACCATATTTGTGATGCATTTTTTCCTCTCTTCTAAGGATAATAGTTTTTCCAAAAAGTATTTAATACTATAATGATTTTTTTTTACCTTGATGTGTCTCCCCATTAGGTAAGGTCACCATTTCTTTAGTTCATATAGTATTTCCAACATTTCCTTATCTTAAATAGGTTTGTGTAAATACTATCCTTTGATTGAACGACTTTCAAAAGCAATGTGTCTTCCTTCTTGCATTAAAACAACACCAATTCCATTTCTTGAGGCATCACAATCTAGAATAAAGGTTTTTGTGAAGTCTATAGTAGCTAATACTGGTGCTTGGACATTACCTCCTTAATATGTTCAAAGGCCTTAGTTTCTTCTGGAGTCCAAGAAAATACATCTTTCTTCAGCAATGTTGATAAAGGCACTACTATTATCCCATAATTTTTAACAAACTTGCAAGAATACCATGTCAAACCCGAAAAATCCTCAAAGATTCTTTATAGTTGTGGGGATTTTACATTCCTTAATGGATTTAATTTTGGTAGGATCTACCTTAAGACCCTCATGAGATACACTATAACCCAAATATTCCTCTTCCTATACCCCAAAGAAACATTAGGAGGTTTTTGCATATAATTGCTTCTCCTCCAATAGTTTGAGCACCATGTCAACATGTTGAACATGATCCTTCCAAGACTTGCTATAAATTAGTATACCATCAAAAAATACTAACACAAATTTTTGAAGGAAGGGTTTGAAAATGGAGTTCATCAAACCTTGAAATGTGGAAGGTTCTTTAGTAAGAAAAAAAGAAATGACCAAAAATTCATAATGACCCTCATGAGTTATGAATGTTGTTTTCAGAATGTCTTCAGTATTCATTCTAATTTGATGATATCCTGAGCAAATATCCAACTTGGTGAAGTAAATTTTACCATGTAATTCATCCAACAATTCATCAATGGCATGAATTAGTAATTTATATTTAATAGTGAGCTTTTTGAGCTCCCAATAATATGGTCACATATGCGATGATCCATCCTTCTTGTGCACCAATAATACTGGAGCAAAGAAATAACTTTGACTAGGTTGAACTATACCGGCCTCTAGCATTTCTGCAACCATATGTTCAATTTCATTGTTTTGGGCATAAGGATATCTGTAAGTATTGATGTTTGGAAGAACACTTTTTTGGAATAAAATGAATAATATGATAATGATCACGAATAGGTTGGAGGAATTTTGGAGTCTCAAATACCTTGGAATTATTGTCCAAGAATTTTTGGAGATATGGAGAAATATATGATTTCAATGTTTGAACCTCTAGTGAGCATGATTGTGTAATTAAGCCTCATTGTTATTTATTAAAAATATTTTTCATGCCATTAGAGATACTTATATTTCCTAGGTTTCCTGTGATATCCCTTAATTTAACATCCTTTCCTTTCCAAAAAAAATTCAAAAAAGTTCTTGAAAATTAAAAGCTATCGTCCCCAAAGATTGTAACCATTGGACTCTTAGTACACCATCAACACTACCCATTGGAATGGAAAGCATTGGATTATTCAATACATACTCCCCCATTGTTATATTGATATTATGGAAACTTTCAAATAAATTTATAGTTCCTCCATTTGCAACCATCACTTGACACTCTAGTGTTGGATATATGAAG
Source organism: Pinus albicaulis (assembly GCA_034641835.2). Classification (NCBI taxonomy): domain Eukaryota; kingdom Viridiplantae; phylum Streptophyta; class Pinopsida; order Pinales; family Pinaceae; genus Pinus; species Pinus albicaulis. Next base: position 1,503,134,379 of record CM076582.1, read on the forward strand.
CAATTCAATTCCTTGGCTATCTTACAATGAATAAAATTATGGGTACCACCCACATCAATCAACAATATTACCTTAGTGGTAATTCCTACCAATTCATTAAAATATATGGTCATATTCATTTATTCTTTGGGGTTATTTCCTAGTGTATATCCTCCTCTTTTGATGTTCCTTGTTACTTTTATTCCTCCTCTTCACAATATATGTAAAATAATTTCTTCTCAACACACTTATGACCTTTAGTGTATTTTCTATAAAAAATTTAGCAAATCCATTTTACTATTTTTTCCTCCGATTGTTGTGATGTCAACTTTGTAGGTTGTGTAAGGCTAGGAGCAACAAAACTTCCATCTTTATAGTTGTGAGTGGTAGAATTCCTTGTTTCCATAATTTTCTTTTCAACTTTTCTTGCCACCCTGAATTCCTTTTCCAATGAATCAGGTTCCAAAAGGTGAACCTCACGTTGGATGTTATCCATTAAAGTACCTATGAAGACATGAATCCTATTGTCCTCTGGAATATCAGTTACCCTGATGTTCAATTTTTGGACGTCCTCAATGTGCTCCGTTGTTGAACCCTTTTGTTTGAGATTTATCAATTGGAGAAAGAAGGTGTTTATATTTCTATCATTATAATGTGCTATCAATTCCTCCGTAAAAATTGACTGAGTGACAAGTTTTTTTTTTTTTAAAATCCATAGATACCATACAAACTAATTGGGTTCTAAATATAAAGATTCAATGCATACCTTTTGTGTGTGTTTCACATCATGTAGATCAAATCATTGCTCCATTTGTAGTATCCATGTTATTGAATCATTTCCATAAAAATTCCTCATATTGATATTTGGAATGTGGTTGGTCTTCAACCCAAAGTTAGAGTCTATAAATTCACGAGTTTCATAGAATACCTTGTTGCCATTAGGAAGAATTTGTTGTAGCAACTTTGTCAAACCTTCCATATTTTCCATCAAACCTTCCATATTAAGATTCATGCCATTGTTCAAATATTACATGCCTGATTTCAAACCATTCTTCAAGCCATCCATATTAGCTTCCATTTCATTTTTGGTTACTCTTTGTGAGAACAAAATTTGTTGCACTTGTTCTCATAATTTTGATATATCGTGTTGCATTTCTTCCTCTTCTTCACGCGTCATAGTAGTTCTTAGTAGGTGTATATATTTTTTTTACTTCATGGTATTTTGGAATCAAAAAATGATATATATGATTCACTATTCCCTTAGAATCACTTCAAACTATATTTTCAAACAAAAGTTACCCAATCTTTTTAGAAAATACACACATTTTTCTTGTTTTTTTTAAGCTAGATATTGAAAATGTTGTATCTCTATCTTTTCTATTCTCTAATATCTGAAATTGTTTCTTTTATTAGCCCTATTAATATTCTTTCCAACACCACAATTTAGACCAAAATTGGATTCTTAAAGATAAAGGTATGACCAATCTCCCACGATGGCCTGATTATAAATTGGTTCCGTAGAGATAACTTGTAAGGAATGCCACATGTCAATGTTTAAACATACAACCTTGAAAATGATACACGAAAAACTACAGTCCATGTAATTTCAATCACCTTTTACAAAATTCAAATAAGATCCTTGTGGAGAACATTATGAATATTTTCCCAAGTCACATGTTTGAGACAAAATTCTTGAGCATGCAAAAACCCTAACTTCTTTGGACGATATCTCAGAAGCTACAATGAATCAAGATATGAAATTTTGATAGGAATTTCACCAGTATTTTGGCTCCATGTAATCGAATTTTCAGCTTATGAACCTTCGTAGAATAAAATTTATAGCGAAAAATTCCAAGATGGCCTGTTTGAAGCTGTGAAACCCTAGAATCGAAATCTCTTACACCAAATGTTATGCAACTAGATCACAAAATAGAAGAAAAGATGTATCAATGAATTGGAAATACACCTCTTCAAGGGAATCACATAAATGAACAATTCTTTTATGATACAAATGATAATACCTTCTTGTTATATATATGAGTCTAAGGGGTCACAAAATAATCATAGCCTAGATAACAATAATAATATAAGGGCACAAAAATAACAATAGTGGGCTTCTATGGGGCGCAAAAATAAAAATATGGGGGATACATGGGCACAAAAATAACAATAGGGGTCTACACTAACAATAAAAATAATGGGGATACACTAGTATTATAGGGACCTAACACTTTCTCTAATGATTATATTTTAATTCCACCCTATGTTTATTTGGGTCTAGTACTCTTCACATCATCAAATAAGATTCTAGTCCCTAAATATGGGTGAAGGGTTCATTCGAAATGTTGGAAAATCCATGAAAATAACACACATTTCTACATAAGTGTTAAACAACAACATTTTACCAACTGTAGAAATATCCATGCTAAAAAAAAATGGCAGTACCAAAATTAAATTCCACAGACTTGAGAAAATAAAAATTTTCTAACCCCATCTTCATAACAGACCTTGGAGATTAGGTCAAAAAAACAGGTAACACCTTCCGCATCTCAACAATCGCTTAGAGGGGTCAAGGCCGAGTGGGAGGGGGTTGTTAGAGATGCAAAGAAAAAGAGTCTTTGAGCCACATATTTGAGAAATGAGGTTGAAATTTGATCTATGTGAATATCATAGTCCACCCATTTTGCTCAGGTTTCTCTTTGTGTAACTCTGTCAATGCACCATCATAAGGGTATGGACTTCTACAACACCAAATCACACACTCTCTAACCTATTTCCATGCACAGGGTATCACATTTTAAATAATAGTATTTACCAACATTCAAACAACCTAATCAGTGAACCACTTAACTACTACACATCACATTCCTTGGATTCACAATGATTACACCCTTGGAGACAAATTCAATTAGTTAAATATAACCATATGAACATTGCATTAACACCGAATACTGGATATATAACTAAATCGAACACTAACATCACCACTGTATTTTTTTTTTTCTAAATTGGTCTACTCCTATTATTAAAAATACAAAAGTTACAACGAGGTCTTAGCCTTCGAAATTCTTGCCCACTGAAGCAGCATTCTGTCAAATAAACACCTTAAGACAGACCAAGAGTTTTCAAAAACTGGACCAAAAACCCTATTAAGAGACTGACAATCCTGGCAAAGCCGCCCACACAGGGGAAATCGGCTATGAGACATTGTGACAGAGATAGTAGATGGAAAGACATAAGCTCCAAAGCACAAAAAGGCAAACCCAGAGTTACAAATAACCGTCAAAAAACTGAAGGAACTATCCGGAGGCATATTATTCAGGGGACTATTCTTCAATGATGCGGCAGCCATAGTCTTGGTTGTCATCATCCTGCTTCTAGAAGTCATCATTGAAATTGGAATCGCCATCCTTAACTTTGCTCGTGCAACCCGGATTTCTTGTGCCATGGTCCTCAGTTCCGCAAATATCCTCATGCTTCAGATTGGGGCTGGGGGAAGAAGGTAGAAAGTCCGCAGGACCAGACTCCTTAAGCGCACCCACAACCATAGATTTCTACTGCTCAGAGTCAGCATGAATGTTGAAGGAGAAGTTGGTGACCAAGGTGACTCTGCAATTGGTGCAGGGAAATCGAAATTGCGTGTTGTGGGAATGGGAGTGCGCAGACCTCTGGCCTCAGCCGCTGTGCGTTTCAGGATAGCGCCCAGAGTAAAACTCAGAAGAAGTCGAGGTCGAACCAGAATTGGAAGAGGGAGGCTGGCGGGCAGTCTGCCCATGAATTGCCCCTCTTCTGGACCTCATACGGTGTCAAATTCTTAGCATGTTGCAGAAGGAAGCCCGGGCGCGGTACAAATCTTCAGAGCTGAAGTTGGAGTCACGTTCGGCAAGAGACGGCAGGGGCATGTAAGGAGCGAAATCACTAGCAGAATGCCAGATGGGCAAGGAATTGCAGAAGGGGCTATGGGTATAATGGATACCAGGCTCAAGCTCAAGCCAACAGTTGAGAGCACAATGTTTCCCCACGCCGGACCGAGCCCAAGGATCAGTAGTCGCCTTGGAGCATCTAACTTGCTAAGGAGGAATGGAAATGCATCGAGAGTGGGGCGACATATTTGAAATGTTGTGAATCTGATGAGAGAGGATGCGCTGCATTGAAATATCATTAAAGATGAACGTAGGGATGTAAAAGTAGAGAGTACCAGTGGGCTGGATGGCGGTGGCACCATTCCACACGCAGACCCACCAAATCTCCTCATGCTCCAACGTACCTGAATCTTTAAACACCCTCATCCAGGGAACATCACCACTATATTAACAACATGTTCATACATTTTTTTGATGACCAAATCCTTGTGAACACTATAGACTAGGTCAAATTATTCAAATGTTGGTAATTCCATGGGAAGTTCGATGGGTTTAGCCCATGGTTTTCTATTCTTCACTTACACGTAGTGTCGTAGGCATATAATGGAAATTATGAGAAGAATGTCATGGGAACAAAAATGTAAGACTGTGACAGTGTGGTAGTGTCATTGGGAGACTGTGGAAAGCTTACGACAGTCTGTAAACATGGAAAACATAAAACTGCTCTGCCCAGATCTGTAACTTCTACTACAAGTCATTTTCAAACATCATGCCATGTACCTGTAGACTTCCATAACATTAACACATATTTTTCAAGAATCAAATCATCATGAAAGCTCTCCTTCAATTGGTTGACATCAATTCCTAATTATAAAACTCCATGGTTGACATCAATGCCAACATAATTCTCCCAACAATTGAGGTTGAGATCATTGACACACTGCTCGATCATAACCTCTTGCTCAGGCAAAGTTGGTTTTATTCTATGACCACTATCATGTCTTTAGTGTTATACATCATGATCATTAGAGAGATTTTGAGGTAAAAAATGGGCCTCAAAACAAAAATGTACAACTAAAATAAATTTTACGTGAACAAATAGAATTGAAGATGATGATGTTAACCATGAGGGATGATTCACCATTTTGGAGTAAAAAGGTAAAATGATAAAAAAAATGAAAAAATGAAAAAAATACTTTTTCAACTTGTATTTTTAACTTATATCCCTATGGTTTAACTCAAATTTCAAGCGAGGGCACTCATTGGATGAAAAATTTAATTTTTCATCCAAAAAGTACCCATATTAAATACTTTGTAGGGAGCCCACTGCACAAAAAAATGAGAAATACATGAAAAACATAACTGCAATCATGTTTTTCATGTATTTTTCTTTTTTTTGTGTTGCAAGATCCATTAAAAGTATTCAACATGGCTACTCCTTAGATGTGAAATTAAAATTTTCATCCAACGAGTGCTTCCGCTCAAAATTTGAGTAAAATCGTAGGAAGATAAGTTGAAATACAAGTTTAAAAAGTATTTTTTTTTTATTTTTTCACTCCAAAATTTGATGAGGTAATCTAATATTATTTTATTATTTCCACTATTATTTTATAATTTTCCTTAGGAGGGCCATTTTAGAATTCAAAATCCCCCCCATTAGGGTAAAATAGTTATCATTAACTAGTTGACCTTCTACAAACCTAACTTGCAATTTCACGATAGTTAGTCAGCTCCCTTCATAGGTGATTCCACTATAGCTATTGAAAGCATTGGGGTAAGGAAGTTGATTCCTCATTAATGGGTGAATTTACCTTCCACCTCAATTTTCATAGTTAGATAAATCTATTAACATGATCACAAGTGTCTCATATGGTTTTTATGGGTCCACCGATCCTTGGATAATTCCTTCTCCTAAGGACATTGACATGTTTTGAAATCGGATGCCTTTGAGCCCTGTTGAGTTGGCTTATCAAGCTATCCAAATGGTGATTGATGACCCCAGGATAATTTATTCCCATGATGTTTGTTGGTGATTATTTCCCTTAAACATGTATGAAAAAGATGAAATAACCCTTTTTTATATGGTAACATATAACAAGCTAATTGTTAGCATAAAAACCAGGTTAGATCCATGATTTATAAGATAAAAGACACACAATTACTCATGAAGTAAAAATACAAATATATCATCTTATAAGTAAAACCTAATGGAAAGTCAAGGAACAAGTAAAATTCTCATAGAATTATTGTATAAAAGGCTGCTAGGGGAGAAACTCAATCTCTCCCAAGGGAGATGCCTTCTCTCTCTCTCTCTCTCTCTCTCTCTCTCTCTCCTCAAAACACTCATTCCTTCTGCATAAAAGTGCCAACATACCTTTGATCTAAATGTATCATTTTTTTCCTGGGCTTGGCTCTTCTTTCTATACACCTAAATGGATAATATTTTTGGAAAACCTTCCATAATCACTAACATGTCATTATAGTGGAAAAAACTAAGCTAGGTTTCATGTTTTATCGGTCATAATGTGACAATCTCGGCATGTGATACCAGTGTAGGTTTTAACCTTGTACATAAATTATCTACAAATGAATCTTAAAAATAGAAAATAAACAATAGTGAGAGAATAAAACATAAAACAGATATACACATATATTTTCCCCCTGGATCCCAAAACGGGAATACCAGTTTATTTTTTCATTATATTCCTTTTAGTGTTATAACACATATATATACATGTCGAAGCATTCATAAACCCCAATCCATTAACCCTATATTAGAACATAATCGTTGTTCCCCTGACTGGATCTACAAAATACCAGGGGCCAAAAACCATCATGCCCCAAAACCATGTGCAAACCCATCCAGAAAACCATGGGTGGGTCCACCCACCGAAAAATAGGGTCCCAAAAAAAATTTATGGGGGCGTTGCCCTGGACCCTGAACAAGGGGGGGTTGTCGCCCCCCCTGTGGCCCCCTTGTTGTGCCTAGCACAACGTACAGGGGGGGCTATCGCCCCCATTGTGACCCCCACCCCCCCCCCCCCCCCAAACCCCCCCACGCGTGTGACTAATTGTGGAAAGAATATAACACATAACCAACATTCTCCCACTTGTTTTTTTCTTTCCATAGGAGAGCTTAGTCATTAGTCCAAATCTGCAATACCCATTGTTTCTCTACACCAAGAGAACTTTTGAGTGCTCACAAACGCCATCAATGCATCTGCAACGTTATTAAAAGTGACCACATTTACCAGAAACACCCTTTAATCCTCAACCATATCTCTCACAAAGTGATATTGAACATCAATGTGCTTTGTCTTTGAATGATAACTAGATTTCTTATCCAAGAAAATTGCGCTTTTCCTATCGCAGTCTATCATTATAACTCGCTGCACCAACCCCATACTTGAAAACAATCTCTGCAACCAAACTTCTTCCTTGCTTGCATGAGTGGTTGCCATGTATTCTACCTCTGTAGTTGAAAGAGCCACTACAGACTGTCTTTTACTCATCCAACTGACTAGTACACCTCTAAATAGGCTAAACACATACCCACTTGTAGATATTCTTTGGTCCATTTCAACAACCCAATCTTCATAAAAAAACCATGGATGTCAAAAACTCTATCCAATCCTGGTCTTCCCTGGTAGCAAAAACCATAATCACTAGTGCCATGAAAATATCTAAAAATCCGCTTCATTGTTGTCCAATGCTCCTTCCTTGGTTTTGACATAAAGCTGCTCAATACTCCCACTCCATGTGCAATGTCTAGTCTAATACAAACTATATCATACATCCGGCTACCCACTGCACTTTCATATGGAACATGGGACATATCCTCCTCTTCTTCTTGTGCCTTGGGACATTGTTCAACAGATATCATTACACCTACAAGATTAGGAACCTTCACCGGCTTACTATCCTGCATATTGAACCTCTCCAATATTATCTCGACAAACTTCCTCTGGTTTAACCAAAGCTTCCTCTTTGCCCAATCTCTCTTAATTTCCATGCCCAAAATATAGTTGGTAGCACCAAGATCCTTCATGTCAAATTAGGAGAACAATTTGGTCTTCAAATATTGGATAATTTCTTTGTCATTTCCAAGCAGAAACATATCATCCACATACAAGACCAAATAAATAACACTGTCACCAATTAATTTAAAATAAACACAGTGATCCTCTTTGCTTCTGGTGAAGCCAAGTCCCCGTATGTATCAAATTTCTGATACTACATCCTTGGTGATTGTTTTAACCCATAAAAATACATTTTTTAACCCACATACCAGTTCTTTCTTATCCTTGACCACAAAGCCTTCAAGTTGCTTCATGTAGATATCCTCTTCCAGATCCCCAAGAAGAAAGGCTATCTTCACATCCATCTATTCTACCTCAAACTCAAATGCAACAGCAACAGATAAAATTAATATAATAGAATTAACCTTGGCAACAAGAGAAAAAATATTACCGAAATCAATTCCCGGCACCTGGGAATAACCTTTTGCTACCAACTGAGCTTTGTATTTCTCCACCTTGCATTTTACATTCATCTTCTTCTTAAACACCCATTTTCTCCCGATGGGCTTCCTTCCAGCCGACAACTCCACCAGATCCCATGCCTCATTTTTGTGCAAGGATTTCATTTCATCAACCATGGCCTCCTTCTAGATTTTTCCATCCTTTGAATCAACTGCCTCTCTGAAAGTTCTAAGATCATCAGTGATAGTTAAAGAAAAATTTGAACAAAAATTAGATGATCTATACCTTTCTAGCTACCTTCTTTCTCGAACTGATCTTCACATAGCTGGAGTTTGTGGCTCTTCCTCTTCTGAATCTTCTTCTGTTGTAGAGTCTGATTCATCCTCCTTTAGCTCAAACTCTATCTTCTCAAGTTCCTTCGGTAGGACTTCATGTTTAACAAAATCTTTCACCTCTCTAAACACCACATCTCGACTATACACTACCTTACTTATTTCTGAGTTCCAAAGCTTGTAACCTTTTAAACCATCCTTATACCGAATAAACATGCACCTTTTGGATTTATTACCCAACTTGGTCTTTTTCTCCTTTGGAACATGTACATATGCATCACATCCAAATACCCTCAGATGTGAAAGAGAGGGTTTCTATGTAATATTCCTATTTTAATAGGAATATTCAATTTCATTTTGTTTTCTTTGTTCAAAGAATAATTATGTAAAGGAGGGTCAAAAACTTCTAATAAAAGAATAAATACATGCCCTATATGAAAAAAGGTAAATCTAGGCCACTTTAATAAACACACTTGAGTGTGAAAAGAACAAATCCACTTTACTGGGTCAATCTTGACCATATCAACAACGCAGTATTGGAGGAGTGCTCATCAATGAGGCACAATGCAATTCTAGAAGGAGGTCTCTTGTGTGAAAGGGATAAGTTGATAAAGGTAGTTTAGGGTTTTGGCAAGCTCTCATCTTATAAAAGGAAGGGGAAGGCAATATGTTGAGGTTCTTCATGATTTGATTTCTGAATTGCTGACTGTTTAGACAAACATCTTTCTTGGCTGCTTAGCCTAGATTTCATTGGAATTTCATGTTTAGGAGTTCCATCTCTTCCCATTGAGGAGCTCTTGGGAGAGCTTGTATTTCTTGTCCACTATCTAGTTGGAGACCAAGCTTCTACTTCCAACTGCAACGTAGATCCAGTGAGGGTTTTCTTGCTTTTTTAAGCTACAGCAAGTGGGACTCTAGATCTGCAGAGATCTAGCTTGTATTGGAGCCTCTTCTCATGGAGTGTGTCTTTTAACCTCCTGGAAGAGTGTATCCATTTTCTGAGCTTCATTTTTGATCTTGGCATCAGGCCAAAGTGTTCTCCATCCTCAATTGTGCAGTTCCTTGAAGAGACTACGTCCTTTTTGCAGGCAGATTTGCAGTGGGGTTTTTGTATCAGCTTGGAGGAAAGATCTCTAGTGAAAGGGACCCTTCCCTTCACTATGGTGATCCATGGATTGGCCAACCAATCCATGTTCATTTCAGATCTGATCTGTTGTGTATCATATGCTTCATAAATTTCTAAATATTACTACAGATCTGTGGCTTAGATCTCAAATTTATTCATTGATATTCATCTTTTGCTGAGATCCCCAAGGGGAGTGTAAAGAAGAGCCTCTTTGGCATATAAGATATGTAATAGATCTATATTTTTATGTAAGGATCTACCCTAGATCTGATATATACTAAAATATTGCTTCAGCCCCCTGAAAACTACGCTGTCAATCTCATTCTTCATTTTCTTGTGTTGTAGTATCTCATTTGAAGCCTTGATCCATGTAAAACTTATGTCTTTCTCTGATATATTTCAGAAATCCTATCATAAGTATAATTTACTGATGTTAATACTTATTTTCATCTAATTCCTTCAGAAATTTACACTGCATAGGCTTCAGTCGCATTCTACATACTCTAGGTCATGGGAAATCGTCATTTTTAGGCCATTCCAGGAGTGGGAGAGTTGTTTAGCCTAGCTAACGTTATTGTTTTGGGCTGAAATTTGGTATAGGAGTTGCACATAACCTAAGATAAAGGATCCAACCGTCATCCCTCCTTATTTTTACGCACATCCCTTAAATTAATCATTTTAGGGCATAAATCACTGCTTTTCCCCACCCTCTCGAGTCAAGAAGTGAAGTAAAGTTGTTTTTTTTGTTTAGAATGAAGGATATGTAATATAGAATCAGTTATAAGTGATTAATTTCTGCTCTCAAACTTTGGAATACCTTAGGGTATTCTTATTGTTGTAGGAAATTCCATATTTGGAATATTACAGTGGTATCGAAGCAAGATCTTTGGCTCAGCTTGCGGGCTTCAAGCCAAAGTGCTATAAAGAGAAGTAGCAGAGAAAAAAATGATGGAGAGGATGATATTTCTCTCATCAATTTTTAGATCTAAGAAGAAATAATAAGAATAAAGCAATGAAACTCCTAGAGGGTTTCAAGAAGAATAAAGTTGCAGTGAGACCTCTAGAAGGTTTCAAGAGGAAAAATAAGATCTCTGCACTTCCTGTTCTCATAGAGGAAGTGGAGAGAAATAAGGCCACTTAGAACATGAGATCTTGAGTGGGTTTTTGGCAGAATACAAGTGCCAACCTAGGGCTTTCAAAGAGACCCTAGATTTTCCTCAGTTTATTCGACTGAGAGAAGAAAGAAGACCATGTAGTGAGAGAATGATAAGAGGCAAAAGATTTTTGTTGTGTACATTTGATGGATCACTCAAGTGTGCGGCAAATACTTTGGTAATGAATCTAGAAGAATTTTTCCTACTACATCCATTAGTGGAGAAAGAGGCTGTGGAGATCTCAACGCTGCACTTGGAGGGCAAGGAAAGCTCTTGGTGGTTCAGCCATGGAAGTCATGCAAGAGTACCTAATTTTTCTGATTTCACTCATCAAATAATCAAAATATTTGGTAGTATAATATCAGAGGAGGAGGAGGATTCCTCTTCTCCATTTGAGGAGCCTTGTACCAACATTGTCACATTCATGGAGGGGTAGCCATCTGTAGCAGTAGTTGGATCAGCTAACACATTGAAGAGAGGAACCCTTGCAACCATACAAGAGTTTCCCAAGGCTGACCAAGAACAACAAGCTTGAACAACACTATTCAGTTTGGGATTGATCCAAGAGGGGATGAACATTCATTCCTTTGCACCTTATTTGAGTTGCATGCAGCATGAGGAGTTAGGGTGCAAGATGGTGGGAGGCATGATGAGTGTCATGCAACTTTCTATTGGTGTTTGGCCTTCAGCACACTTGGATTCTTTTGGATCCAAGAGGATCATTGATGAGAGGCCTTTTCTTAAATATTTCCAAGGGGTTACATCTCAACTTCCCATGAGGTGTAGGGAGGAATACTTTCTTTGGGAGATTGGTAGTCTTCATTGGGAAGATACCAAAGGAGAAAATTATTGGAGGCATCCACCTTTGGATGAAGAGTATTCTTCTCAAAAAGAAGACATGAAGATTCCTCTTTCAGAGGTAGACCAAGATCTAAGGTCTCCTATTGAGGATGAGGAATTTTCTACCTTTGAAGAAAATGCTAGGGGTGACAGCGCAGTCATGATAGAGGCATCTCTAGAATTTCAAGTAGAAGGAGAAGAAGCAGTTGCCCCAAGAAGAGAAGCTCTTGCATTCTTGCAAGGAGTTTCAAAGAGTCTCACATATAGACATTATGGCAAAATCCATGAGTATCATGTGCCATCAATATCAGATGGAGAGATATTGAATACTACAGAAGATGAAGAGGAGGGAAAGCTTCATTGGGAAAGAAAAATTTACCCCTCTTTATTTCAAAATATTGATGTACTAAGAAGGCAGGAAGATCTATGCAAGACAAGCCAGGACACATCAATCCATACATATTTCTATTATGATCTATGCCTTGATGTCTCCTGACTTGGAAGAAGCCCTCTAGGGCAACTCCTTGATAGGAAGAGTAAATTGTTCTCTCAACCTTGTACAATGATGATACATTTGGCAAAGAGAGGGACTATTACAGCGTTGGAGACTTTGGGTAAGAAGCATGCTTATGTCAATCACATTCTACTTTATGATTGCATGCATTCTTTTACTTTACATGTGCAGGCCATGACTCCTAGAAGGAGTTTCCTACCTTATAAAATCCATGGACAACTATGGGCCAGGACTATTTTCAAACTTGGCCACTCCCTTGATGGGCCAAGGGAGGTTTTGCAGCATGATGGGTGCTTCCCTAAAGCACCAAATATACATTTCACCTTCCGCCTTGGTGGAATGATGAGGGCAGAAAGTAAGTGGCATGTAAACCACTTACCACATCCAGATCTAAAGCAGGGAGGAGATGACCTACACTGGTTTCTATTGGGTGAGTGTGGGTACCACCCAAGGTTTCTGATTTTCTTGTCTCATGCCTTGTATCTCAAGGAAAGAATGCATAAGAAGGAGGCATGGTTGCTTTGGTTGATAAGAAGAAAGTATGGACACCCCATGATGAATTCCATGTCCATACATTTACTTATGTCTATGATGTATGTACATGTATTTCTATTTAGGATGGATATCATAATCATGCATGTACTTTGGGTTGGGAGAAATTGTCACCTTCTCATGAGGTGGAATAAGGGAGCTTGTTTATATCATGATGTTAATAATGCTCCAATATTTTTTTTGAACATGAGAAGAGCAATGACACATTGTGTGGATGTGTCCATTGGGAATGAAATCTCCCATATTCACTTGTTCTTCAAGAGGAGGATAGAACATTGTGTGGCTGCTACATTATATCATTTGTTTTCTTATGCTAGAAGCCATATGTTGGGCTTATGTAATTGGGAGAAGTCTCTCACTTGGGAGAATTTGTAGCAAGACATGTGTTGTTTGAATCATGTTCAGCCAACACCTATTCCCCTCTACTACTTCCAAGCTTTGAAGAAGCTTTCTACAGCAAGAAGGTGGTGGGATGGCCACTTATTGTACTATGATTTGAGGCAGCAAGATGAAGGACAATGCTAGTCTCAAGGGAGGGACTATTGTCACCATCCAATATATCATATGACACTTAGTCCATGTTACTTTTGGAACACATATGGTGAATATACTCTATTCACTATATGCATGAAAGATTGGGCAAGAAGGCTCACTAGAATTCATGAAGGGAATCATGAAGTTCTAAGTCTCTTTTGGCTTCATGAGGACTCTATTGTTGCAGCACAGGATCATCAGCTCCATATGTATCATAAATGGAGGGAGAGACAGTGTGAGTTGAGTATTCATATCTCTCATTTCCTGCCATGGAGCCCCTACACATTGCATATGGTGGGGAATGGTGACTATTTCTTTGAGATGTCTAGGATGGCTCTCTTTGTTTGTATGATATCAGGGAGATTGGAGTTTTTCATGGGGGCTAAAGCACCCAATATCTACCATCTCTCATACCTTGAAGAGACCAATGGACAAAATATGATTCTTTTATGTATGTCCCACTACTTCATGATGACAGCTATTTGGTTCATCCACTAGAGGCAGACTTGCATTCTTGGGAGGAGACAGCTCCATTGGAGATTTTGCAAAGTCCTTGTGAGTTGCTTGAGGACAAGCAACATTTTGGAGGGGAGGACTGTAATATTCCTATTTTAATAGGAATGTTCAATTTCATTTATTTCTTTGTTCAAAGAATAATTATGTAAAGGAGGGTCAAAAACTCCTAATAAAAGAATAAATACATACCCAATATGAAAAAGGGTAAATATGTGCCACTTTAATAAACACACTTGAGTGTGAAAAGAACAAATCCACTTGACTGGGTCAATATTGACCATATCAACAGCGCAGTATTGGAGGAGTGCTCATCAATGAGGCACAACACAATTCTAGAAGGAGGTCTCTTGTGTGAAAGGGATAAGTTAATAAAGGTGTTTTAGGGTTTTGGCAAGCTCTCATCTTATAAAAGGAAGGGGAAGGCAACATGTTGAGGTTGTTCATGATTTGATTTCTGAATTGTTGTCTGTTTAGACAAACAAATTTCTTGGCTGCTTAGCCTAGATTGCATTGGGATTTCCTGTTTAGGAGTTCCATCTCTTCCCATTGAGGAGCTCTTAGGAGAGCTTGTATTGCTTGTCCACTATCTGGTTGGAGACCAAGCTTCTACTTCCAACTGAAATGTAGATCTAGTGAGGGTTTTCTTGCTTTTGTAAGCTGCTGCAAGTGGGACTCTGGATCTGCAAAGATCTAGCTTGTATTGGAGCCTCTTCTCATGGAGTTTGTCTTTTAACCTCCTAGAAGAGTGTATCCATTGTTTAAGCTTCAGTTTTGATCTTGGAATTAGGCCAAAGTGTTCTCCATTCTCAACTGCGCAGTTCCTTGAAGAGACTGCGTCCTTTTTGCAGGCAAATTTGCAGTGGGGTTTTTGTATCGGCTTGGAGGAAAGATATCTGGTGAAAGGGACCCTTCCCTTCACTGTGGTGATCCATGGATTGGCCAACCAATCCATGTTCATTTCAAATCTGATATGTTGTGTATCATATTCTTCAGAAATTTCTAAAGATGACTGCAAATTTGTGACTTAGATCTCAGATCTATTCATTGATATTCATCTTTTGCTGAGATCCCCAAGGGGAGTGTAAATAAGAGCCTATTTGGCATATATATCTCTAATAGATATATATTTTTATGTAAATATCTTCCCTAGATATGAGATATAATGAAATATTTCTTTGGCCCCCTGAAAATTATGCTGTCAATCTCATTCTACATTTTCTTGTGTTTAAGTATCTCATTTTGAAGCCTTGATCCATGTAAAACTTCTGTATTTCTCTGATATATTGCATAAATCCTATCATAAGTCTGATTTACTGATTTTCAAACTTATTTTCATCTAATTCCTTTAGAAATTTACACTGCATAGGCTTTAGTCACATTCTGCATACTCTAGGTCATGGGAAATCAACATTTTTAAGCCATTCCGGGAGTGGAAGAGTTGTTAAACCTAGCTAAAGTTATTTTCTTGGGATAAAATTTGGTATAGGAGTTTCAAATAACCTAAGCTAAAGGAACCAACCATCATCCCTCCTTATTTTTACGTACACCCCTTAAATTAATCATTTATGGCATAAATCACTGCTTTTCCCCACCCTCTTGAGTCAAGAAGTGAAGTAAAGTTACTTATGTTGTTTAGAATGAAGGATCTATAATATAGCATAAGTTATAAGTGATTAATTGCTGCTCTCCAACTTTGGAATACCTTAGGGGATTCTTACTATTGTAGGAAATTCCAGATTTGGAATATTACATTCTTACCAGTACATACCTCATGTGGAGTCTTATCCTCCAACATTGATGAAGGTGATCTGTTAACCAGGTAACATGCAATCTCCATTTCCTCTACCCATAATTCCTATCCTAACCCGGTACCACTGAGCATGTTTCTTACCTTTTCCATCAGCGTTCTGTTCATTATTTGTGCAACTCTATTTTGTTGAGGTTTGTATGGAGTAGTTTTTTGCCATGCTATACCATACTTCTTACAAAACTCTTCAAATTCCTTCTTGAAAAAATCTCCACCATTATCTGTCCTTAACACCTTTATTTTCTTCTCTGTCTAGTTTTCCACCAGAGCCTTAAACTCTTTAAATTTGTCAAAGACTTCAAATTTCTTCTTCAATAAATATATCCATGTATTCCTTAATAAGTCATCTATGAATGAAACATAGTACATAGAATTACCCAGTGATGGAACTAACACAGGTCCAAAAACATCACTGTGTGCAAGCCATAATATCTTGTTCGCCCTCTTAGCACCAGAAGGAAAACTCACTCAATTCTACTTCCCATATACACAATGTTCACAGAAATCGAAATCCAGAGAGAAATTGGACATACCTTCTACAATACCATTACAATGCAGTATCCGAAGGCCTTTCTCTCCAATATGTTCAAGCATTTGATGCCATAGCATGGTATTTTCTCTAGAGACCACTAGGTTTTCTGCTCCAATTTCAGGAACCACAGAATTGTTGCATCCATCAATAACAGTGCTACCCTGAAGATTGTAAAGAGTTCCAATTTGAACTCCCCGCATTAATACCAGTGCTCCCCAAACCATCTTGCAGGTATCTTTCTCGAACACTTTTTTTACACTTGCATCATCCATCTTGCTTATAGAAATCAGATTTCTAGTCAATGCGGGAATATGCAGAACACCAAGAAAAATTCTAATCCCTCCACCTTGCATTTTTAGCTTGACTTTTCCACGTCTGATGATTCTTGCCTTCTTATCATCCCCTAAGAATACATCACCACCATCATACTTCTCATACTCGCAGAACCACTCCCTCTGGGGAGTGAAGTGAAAGGATGCACCTGAGTCAATCAACCATGCATCATTATCTACATGTGTATTTGAAGAAGAAGCCAAATACACATCCCCACCTTCATCTGAGGTGGTTTTTTCCTCTACAGAAGGAGCATCATCATATCCCTTTCCCTTCTCAGGAGCTTTAGATCTGCATTCCTTTTTGTACTTCCCTTTCTTTCCGCATTTCCAACACACCTTTACAAACTTTACTGGAGATTTATATCTCCATCTAGATTTATATCTCCCACTCGAAACCTTATTCTTGTTTATGTTCTGGAACCTTCCTCGTACATATAAGGCATCTCCATTCTGGCCCTCCATATTTCTCCATCTCATTTCCTACAACAGCAAGGCTGAGACAATTTCATTAAAATTCAAGGTAGTTGTATTGCTACTTATTGTAATAACCAGACTGTCCCACGAATCTGGTAGAGACCACAATAAACTAATGCACTTATCTTCATCTGAGATTTTAATATTAACAAATGAAAACTGACTTACCACAGTATTGAAGGCATTCAGACGCTCTGTCACCGAGTCTCCACCATTCATCCTCAGGGTATACAGCTTTTTCCGCAAGAACAATTTATTCACCAGAGACTTAGATTGGTACAAAGTCCCTATCTTATCCCACAAAGTCTTTGCTGTAGCTTCCCCAGATACATTCAACAATACCAGATCTGAGATACACAATTGTATTGTGCTCTTTTCCTTCTGATCCAACTTCTTCCAGTCTTCATCTGACATTTCTGTTGGTTTAGTACCCAAATCTACCACGATCCATTGACATTTATCCACCAGTAGATCCTCCATATTGAGCTTCCAAAACTCAAAAATATGACCATTAAATTTCTTGATCTTTATCTTTCCACTGCTTGCCATCTTCTTTCACTACAAGAATCGATCTCGCAGATCTCCCACTGAATAGGGTCTACCACAAGCCCGAGAAAAAAACCCCTCAGTAGCAAAGGCATCCCCTTGAAGCCGAAACAACTCTAATACCAAATGTAGGTTTTAACCCTGTACATAAATTATCTGCAAATGAATCTTAAAAACAGAAAATAAAAAATAGAGAGAGATAAAACATAAAACAAATATACACAGATATTTTCCCCTGGATCCCAAATCGAGACTACAATCTTGATTTTTCTTTATATTCCTTTTAGTGTTACAACACATATATATACATGACAAAGAATTTATAAACCCCAATCCATTAACCCTGGATTAGAAAATAATCATAGTTCCCTTGACCAGATCTACAAAATACCAGGGGCCGAAAACCATCATGACCCAAAACCATGTGCAAACCCATGCATAAAAACATGGGTGGGGCCGCACGTGTGACTAATCCAGGAAATAATATAACACATACCCAAAAACTAGATGTTATCAAATCCACTGATTGGGCAGTATAAAACAATGAAACATCTAGCACGTGATTATTTCGTTAGAATCCATGCAATTGCACGAGTTTATTGAAGAACATACGTGCAGTGCCATGTCATAAGTTAGAAAGTTGCGCGACCGTAAATTTCAATTTCAATTTCTTATCTCTCTTCATATCTCAGGAAGTTATTTCACCAAGGAATGTTCTTACTGATGTTGAACTTGTTTTTGACAAGTTATTGTCTTGCTATCTTCTATGCAAGAGGTGTACAAAATTTTGGGATTATAGTTTTCAACTAGTCGAAGGGAGTTTTGCGAACCTGCATAGAAGAGGAGTGGTGGTCGCTTATCACAACATTGCAATGGTTCGTCACCTATGAGGGAAGGTATGCGACTATTTTTATTTATCACATTAGACTCCTTTTATATTTCACAAAAGGGTGTGACGTAAATTTTCCATCTTTCATTCATAAAAGTCTCTAAGAAGTTGGTCGAGGTGTTCAATATACTTTTAGAAACACTGAAACTAGCCTATACCATCATAGTATCATCGAAATTATAATATTTTATAAGTTGGGTCGACATAAAAGGTCGTGGGAAGATTTATTGGTTGAATTTTTTTGGGGGGAGGAGAATAAAATCAAAGGTCGCCAACAGATTATTAGCCCCCAAACAAATAAATTGGATCAATGGACTGAGGCCCTCCCTGCTCTGTTTCCAAAAATTGTAGAAATTATAAAAACATATTTATATCAATGGATTCAATCTGATCAATAAATGTACTAAAGATAGATATTGAATCCTTCTACAAATCAATTCTGCGGAAAGTAAACACAATTTCCAATCACAACAAGTAAATAAAGAATCAAATCAAACAACAACACAGATAATTTCCTAGGGAAATCTTGCTGCTCAAAACCCCTCTATATATATTGTATATTCCACAAGGAATCATGAAACAATTACAATGCACTCTTCTCACAAGAGTCTCTTGCACTCTCATAATTGTCTCACACTGTCCCAGACAAAATATACCAACACTTAGCCAATTCTCAGCCTCTAAAAAACTTGCCTTCCTTGCGAAATTCATGATGAATGCACTCCCTATTCTTTAGGAATTTTGGCCTTCCAAAACTGTGCAAGGATCACGGGCAATCCAATGGATGTCTGGTTGCATGCAGGAAACCTACTAGTCACACAACTGATAGTTAACATCCATTTAACCTTTGTCTCAATTGGGTCTCCACTGGAACTGAAATGCATTAAAATATTAATAGTAAATCATCAATCACTTGATAGATCACTGCATGTGAATTAAATATGATTTAATTCACTTGAACTCTCACTAGTGCGACAATCAATTAAAACTAGTTAGACTGAATTTAACTCACCTAACTGAGTTAACTGATTACTCATGCATTAAAATAATGCACCAACTGCAATTCAAACTCCATAACTAATATAATTACTCTGCATGCCTCACCAACCACTCTCAACTCGAAATACATGAGCTAACTGAGTTTATCACACTCAGTTAACTATTACAAGTGATTATGAGACAATATTACATTTTATTGTCCAATTTAATTAAGGGATAATTAAATTTGACACATTTCCAATTTAATAAATAAATTGAATTGCACATTAATGTATCGCTAGGACCCATCACTACCTGACTTGTGGTCCCACACTAGTGTAGGTGTTTTCATGTTGTTTATGGATGCCAATTTCATTGTTTCTTGTTGCAAACTTCAACACTCCCTCTCAACAAGAAAGGAATCAATCTGTTCTGATCTGGTACCTTGGAATGTCCTTGCATGCGCACATGCACCTCTTGCATGCGACATGCAAATCTTGCATGCAACACTTCTCTAGTGTTGTTCGTACATGCAAATCTTGCATGCAAAACTTCTCTAGTGTTTATCGCATATGAAACTCTTGCATGCAACACTTCTCTATCGCACATGCAAATTTTGCATGCAACACTTTTGAAATTGAATAGCCTCCAAACAACTGAATTAGTATAATGCATCTTTCATCAGAGTCTTCTAACTGATGCTAGCTACTGCACATGTCTATTATACTCTCTGCGTTGTTGAAATCTTCATCTGTGCACTCTGCACTGCTGCCAAATCTGATCTGCGCTCCAATATCTAACACCTGTCACTCTGATTTTTGTCCTCCTGACATCTAACTGCATCAATCTAACTGATCCTGCTACTGTTGTACTGTGGGCTCCTCGTAGCCAGGTTCAATCCATGAGACACACCATCTCTAGGACCCTGCCCAAATTTCTTCTTGGAATTAAATTTTCACATCACCTCACCTCACACCTAGAGGTATAGCTGCATGTACTCCCTCTGCCCTTTTGGCTCGAAATTTATTTGCTTGATTGGTTTCTTCCACTCCATGATCCTTCACATGTGGCTGCTCCACATCTTGAGGTTTATTCTTTGGAACCAAGAGTTCTTCATCTGCATGCAAATCTAGCTCCCTCTCAAGGGAAAATCGCATGGCTTTCTCACACTTCCCCATGGTACATACCTTGCATGTGTCTATCTTCCCAAGAGTTCCCTTTGGAAGCTCTGTAGAAATATGTTGCATGACCTTCAAATCTCCATGCTGTAACTCACCCTCATCCCGACTCACCACTTTATCTGCTTTACCCATCAATGTTGCGCAACCATCTACATCAAGTTTATAGATATTATTCTCATGAATCCCAATATTCTTGGCTTGTCCTGTTTCTTTGTGTCAAAGGAAATATTTTCCTTCACTGAAAACAATATCATAGCCTCTATCCTCCAACATTGCAACTAAAAATAATTTTTTCTTCAATCCTAATACATGCATCACATCTTTTAATAAAAATGGTTTACCTTAATGTCTCTGGAAAGTAGTTGTACCAATCCTGGTAGCGCTATACCTTCCTTCGTCACCCATTTCAATATGCATCTAGAGTTCCTTCTCCTCCAAGCTACTAAAAATTTCTTTATTTCCCGTCATGTGGAAATATGCACCACTATCCAAGTACCACCTTGATCCCATCGCACTTGACACCATGCATGTGATCAGCAAGAATTCCAACTCAAATTGCGAGGCCAAAGCCTCACCAACTACAGATCCCAAAGCCTTCTTGTTCTTCTTCGTTTGTGGACAATTAGTGGCATAATTTCCATGCTTGTGATAGTGAAAACAATTCACTCTGGACATGTCACTCTCCTTGCCTTCTTCGCCAGTCTTAGATTTGGAATAGGATTTCTTTCCCTTCCTGTTCTTCACCTTAACAGTCAAGGCACAATTTTCTTCATCATATTCCTTAGATGAAGATCCATCACTGGTATTCCGCCTGAATTATTCTTGCACCAAATCTGACCAATGTCGTTCCCAATCTAGCAACTTTTCCCTCCCATTAACAGAGTCCTGATAACTATGCCAACTCTTGGGAATTCCTAGAAGAGCTAGTCTCACCAATTCATCATCTATGATAGTAATTCTGACGCTCCCAAGCTCATCCCGACATTGGAAAAAATTTGTTAAGTATTTCAAAATAGTTTCGCCTTTCTCCATTTTGATTTTCTTGAGCTTTCCCTTCAGTGCCAATTTTCTATGATCATTGTTGCTCTGAAACAGATCTGTCAAAGAATTCCACATTGCATATGGAGTCTCTTTTCCATGTATAATTGAGAAAATTTGGTCTTCTACTCCCTCCAGTAAGATCTCCCTCGCCCTTGCAACCTTCTTTTTCCAAGTATCAATATTTGTGGCATCTGCTACAACGGGTTTGGGAACATCATTATCAATGAGTTATCTCAACCCATTGTCCTCCAGTACTGCCTCCATCCTATCTTTCCATGCAATATAATTGGAACTGTCCTCGAGTGAATACTCCAATCTCAAGCCATTGAAATCCATTTCAATCCTGATTTGCTTGTCACACCAAGAATACTTTTGCAAATTCAAATTTTATTCAATTACAAACTCAACTTCTCTTCCACTATAGTAATTTCTCATGCTCTGATACCATGTAGAAATTATACAAACATATGTATATCAATGGATTCAATCTGATCAAGCAATGTACTAAAGCTAGATACTAAATCCTTCTACAAATCAATTCTACAGAAATTAAACAAAATCACCAATCACAACAAGTAAATAAAGAATCAAATCAAACCATAACACAGATAATTTCCTAGGGAAAGCTTGCTACTCAACCCCTCTCTCTATATTGTATATTCCACAAGGAATCATGAAGCAATTACAATTCACTCTTCTCACAAGTTTCTCCTACACTCTCACAATTGTCTCACACTGTCGCAGACAAAATCAACCAACACTTAGCCAATTATGAGCCTCTAAACATCCTTCCTTGCTTGTGCAATTCCTGATGAATGCAATACCTATTCTTTAGGAATTTTGGTGTTCCAAAATTGTGCAAGGATCATGGAAATTCCAATGGATGTGTGGTTGCATGGAGGCAACCTAATAATCACACAAATAATATTTAACATCCCTTTAACCTTTGTCTCAACTGGGTCTCCACTGAAACTAACATGCATGTAACTATTAATAGTAAATCATCAGCCACTTGATAGATCATTGCATGTGAATTAAATCTGATTTAATTCACTTGACCTCTCACTAGTGCGACAATTAGTTACAACTAGTTAGGCTGACTTTAACTCATTACTCATGCATTAAACAAATGCATTTATCTAAGGCTCAATTTTAGCTAAAAATTGAAAGTGCTCAAAATTTCTTCGAAAGTTCATCGCTGAGATTCTGGCGCAACTCATTTCATAAAAATCCGAGTTCATATGACTGAGTTATGGTCTGATGTTCATTTTCCAAAATAGGCAAAAAAGGAGCAGAACAGGTACAGGGATGATGTGGTAGGCACAGTTATCTTCTTATAGAATATTCTCTAGATTCAGCCAATGGCAATGTGCCAAGTGTTTCAGTCGGATTCACCGATGGTGACTAGGAAGTGAAATTTTTTTATCCTAAATCTAAGGGTGAATTTTATTCTTATTAATGGTGTAGGAAATATTTGGACCAATGGGGATAGGCCACGTGGAGCAGCCTAGGGCTGCCACGTTCCTCACCCCATGGCCGTAGAAGTTTACAATGTGAAATTGAATTTGGATATATATATATATATATGATTTGAATTATTATTTATAACCATAGGTTTTCAACCCACCATATGGTAGATTTAACCAACTGTGGAGGAACTACAAACTAAGTTTGATGGAGGTCTAACTTGGAGGCGGCTCCAATTCTAGCAGCAGGGTCTATTATAATTTTTTATAAAATTATTATGGTCGAATCAAGGGTCAAACACCCAACATGCTGGGAACTCAATGAAGCAGGTTACAGAGGCATAAAAGGTCATTTATAGGTGTTTTACTACATTTGAATATTTTTGAAGGCCAGGGCCATTGTCAGAGCATCTAGAGTCAGCAAAAAAATAGTCATTTCCAGGAGATTATGATGTTTTAAACTCATTGGAACATGTTCCA
The DNA here is from genome assembly GCA_034641835.2 of Pinus albicaulis. NCBI lineage: Eukaryota > Viridiplantae > Streptophyta > Pinopsida > Pinales > Pinaceae > Pinus > Pinus albicaulis. The sequence continues at coordinate 1,503,157,999 of CM076582.1, forward strand.
AGAGCATTTGAAGCTTGTAACAGCAATTTGAGCCCAATTGAAGCTAATACAAAGGCCCAGACTTTGAATTTGGACCAAGGAGATGTAGCCCAGGAGGGGTGAACTCCTTTATCAAAATTTTGTGTGTTAAGCTCTGTTATGTGTGTTTGTTTTGTTTATAATTTCTTATGTTTATTCATTTTAAATTATTATTTCTAAGCTTATGACAAACACATAATTTCACCAAGTATATTGATTTGACAATCACATGCTCACAGAAAAACCTATGAAGAATAAGTAAAAATAAGCAAAGAGAAAAATATATCTGATATGATACTTGAATAGCAATAACTAGAAATCATTTTATATCAAGTTGGTATTAGAGCACAAGGTTGCTTGCTTGTTTTACTTGAAGGGTTTTAATAGTTGCAATTTTTCTGATGCTTACAAGGTTGAGATTGCAGAGAGGAGAAGGGAAGCTATTGATATCTAGTCCTGAGGTTACAAAAATAAGGAAGAAAGCTGAGAAGGCATCATTCTCACCCAAAGGACCACTCAAGGAAACACTTGAAGCACCTCAAATTCCATCTCCATCAGTTGAGATAGAAGAGGAACAAATTGCACAAGAGGCTGAAGTGATTGGGGTACAAGCTGCAGATATTGAGCTTGAATCCAAAGCCAAAATGTCAGGCTATGAAGAGACTCATGAACATTCTGAAGAAGATGACGTTAAGAGAGAATTCAAAGAGATGCAAAGTATGGTGAAAGTTATGCATGAAGCTTTCATGGCAAAGGAAACTAGATAAGGTTAAAAGCACCATCATGGAGAAGGATCTTAAAACAGTAAAAAGGAGGAAGAGAGGAGCTTTGAATGGTAGTGGAGGAAAGCCACCTCCCTCTCCACCATCCTCATCTTCATCATCCTCATCAACATCTTCATCTTCCACATCCACCACAAAAACTCATACCCAAACTCATTCCAAGATCCCAAAAGGAAAGTCTTTGTTACTCAAGTTGGACATCAAGTTTGAACTTCCCACATACAATGGAGAAGTTAATGTTGAGAGGCCAGACAATTAGATTTTTCAATTGGAAGTATACTACATAATTCAAAATCTACAAGAAGACGATATCAAAATCCAATTGGCTTCATTAGGCTAGAAGGAGTAGCACTAGTTTGGTGGGAGGCAAAGACACAAGAGGAAATGTTAATCCATGGTAAGGTTTCCATTTCTTGGGTTGAATTCATTTCTTCCATTAAAATAAATTTGTATCTATTATCCTATATGAAAAAAGAAATTATGAGTTGGCAAAACTTTAGACAACTCAAAGGCCAAAGTGTTCAAGAGTATACACAAGATTTTAGGAAGAGGGCTTTATTACTTGGAGTAAAATTGAATTCACAAGATACACTCTAGAAATATATAGGAGGTTTACATTCCTACTTGAAACACACTATCCTTGTGTTTAACCCAAATAACTTAGATGAAGTATGTGTGCAAGCCACACATCTTGAAGCAAGGGGAAAAAATATTTCTGAAGAGGGTAGTAAGAAAAAGCCACTCAAGGGTAAGGGAAAAGAGAAGGGAGGAAAATGGAAGGGAAAGAAGAATGCAAGTATTAAAAAATAAGGGGAGAAAATTACATGCAAACATTGTTCCAAAGAGGGGCATGATGAAGCCCACTGTTGGAAACTACATCCTGAATTAAGGCCAAAGAAACAAATAACAAAGGGAAACAAAAGACGACTTCCACTACACAAAATATCTTGGATCCGATTCAGGAGATGAAACCAAGATAGTTGCCATGGTTAAAAAAGGAAAGGAAGCCATAGAAAGTTCTAGTTCCTCAAACAATCACAATAACACTCCAAATGAAGATACAAGGATAGAATTATTCCATGTTAGAGTAATTTCTAATCATACAAATATTGATGCATTGTTTGATATGGGGTAACAAGAAAACCTGATTTCAGAATATTTAGACAAAAAAATAAACCTTGAAATTGTACCTCATCATAATCCATACCCTCTGGGTTGGATAGTTAACAATGCCATTTTATAGGTTACAACGAAATTTATTTTTATATTTTCTATTACTACAAACTTTGTCGATGAAGTCAAGTTAGATGTGGTTCCACTTGAAATTTCAGGGATTATATTGTGTATTCCATATTTGTATGACAAGAAAGCGGTCTTTTACCACCATGGGAACAAATATCATTTCATCAAAGATGGATTGAATGCAAGTAAAAATTTTGTGCTTCTCATAATCAAGAAAAAGGATGATGTTGACACTGAATATTTTGGTGGATGTGATGAAAAATTTAAATCTGATTTGTTTGATGTGGTAAGTCAACATGTAGAGATGTTTCAAGAACCAAAGGGGTTACCACCTAAGAGGGGAATTCAGCATGAGATTTAGCTGCAGTAGGATGTTCCACTTCCAAACATTGATAAGTATCGCATGTTAATTATGGAAAGTTTGGAAATTAAGAAGAAAATCCAAGAATTGTTGAACAAAGGTATCATACGCCCATCTACTTCGCCATGTGGCTCTCCAATAGTTTTGGTTCCAAAGAAGGACGGGACTTGGCGTATGTGTATCAGTTTCCATGCACTGAACAAAATCATGGTAAAGAATTGATACCCACTCCCACGCATTGATGATTTGCTAGATCAGTTGAAACATGCAAATTATTTCACTAATTTAGACTTAAGAAGTGGTTAGCATCAAGTTAGGATAGCCGAAGAAGACATTTGGAAAAATTCTTTCAAAACTAGACAAGGATTATATGAGTGGTTAGTTATGCCATTTGGCTTAAAAAATGCACCAACTACTTTCCTGAGGGTAATGAATGATGTACTTAGACCATTTCTAGATGAATTTTTCATTGTTTTCTTAGATGACATACTCAAATTCAGAAAATCAAGAGAAGAACATGCCATGCATGTGAACAACGTACTTGATGTTTTGAGAAAAGAGAAATTGTTTCTTAAGATGTTAAAGTGCGAATTTGGTAAGAATTCATTGGTATAATTGGGACACATTGTTGGAGGAGGTGAGTTGAAGATTGATCCTTCAAAATTTGAGGTCATTTTGAATTGGCCCAAGCCCAATACAGTTATCGAGGTAAGGATCTTTTTAGGGGCAGCACAGTATTGGAGGAAATTCATTGCTAATTTGTCTTCCATTGTAGCTTCATTACATGCATTGAAAAGTGTAAATAAAGTCTTCCATTGGGGAGATTTGCAGCTGAAATAATTTGATACTTTGAAGAAAAATATAAGTTCATCATCGGTTCTAGCACTTCCAAATCTTAGACAGCCATTTGAGATCCAAATAGATGCAAGTGATTATGCTATGGGAATAGTGCTCATGTAGCATGGTAAGACTATCTCATTTCATTCTAAAAATTTTAATGGAGTTGTGACTAAATATACCACCTATGATAAAGAGTTATATGCATTGGTACAAAGTGTAAATAAATAGAAGAATTGCTTGATGAGGAAAGAGACCATAATCCATACCGACCATTTGTCATTGCAGTACTTACAATCACAGTCAAAGTTGCAGTAATCAAGACATTTCAAGTGGATGGGTTTTCTACAACAATTTCACTTGGTTATCAGGTACAAAAAATGAATTTACAATAAGGTAGTTGATATGTTCTCTAGGCCTATTGTAAATTTAGCTATTATTCTCAAGCATAATTCTATTATGTATGAAAGTTACATTGAACAATATGTAAATGATAGTGATTTTCAAGATGTGTATGAGAGCTTGAGTAAGGGAAACCAAAGTGAAGAGTTAGATTATCACGTGCATAACAATTTTTTAAATATCACTTGGGCAAGTTATGTATTCCACATGGAGAAAGAAACAATATCATAAGGGAGGCTCACACATCATTGATTGTAGGACATTTTGGTGTAGGCAAGACAATAGCACATCTCCAAAGGTATTGTTATTGGCCATGCATGAATGAAATTGTTTCTCGTTTTACTAGAGGATGTTATTTATGTGCAACAAGTAATCCTAGCAATAGGAAGCTATGTTTGTACACACCACTTCTGGTTCCTTCTCATCCTTGGGAGAGAATCTCAATTGATTTTGTAGGAGGCCTTCCTATGTCAAGGAAAGGTCATGATTATCTATATGTTGTGGTAGATAGGTTCAGCAAAATGTGTGTTTTTATGGCATGTAAGAAAACTATTAAAACTGAACAAACTGCTAGTATTTTCTTTCAAAATGTATGGATCCATTTTGGTCTTCCTACTTCTATTGTAAGTGATCGAGATTCTCGATTTGTTGGGAATTTTGGTCAAAATTATGGGACATGATGGATAAAAAGTTGAAGAAAAGTACAACATTTCATCCACAAACAGATGGTCAAACAGAGGTGGTAAATAGAACTTTTATTCATCTTCTAAGAGGTTATTTCAACAAGCATCCCAAGTTGTGGGATGAACAGTTACACTTCATACAACATGCATACAAGTGGGCAAAAGCAAGGCATGACAAACACTGAGTTGATCATAGATTCCAAGTTGGTGATGAATTTTGGTTGTACATAAGAAAGGAAAGATTTCAAGGGGAAGGTGAAAAGCTCAAACCAATCCGTTATGGTCCATTTAAAATTCTGGAAAAGATTGGTACAAATGCATTCAAGCTAGATTTGCCTCTTTATATGAAAATTTATTATGTTGTTAATGTTGAGAATTTGAGATTGTTTGGGCCTCCTTTGATTGATGATCAAGGAGAGCATGTTCAGCTACCATCAATAGATGATTTCTCACCATAATATCTTGATGAACTTTAGCAAGATATCATACTTGACAGAAGAATCAGAACTTCAAGAAGAGGGAATTTTGAATACCTTAGAGTTGGACTCAAGGGTCAAAATCCTTCAAAGGCCAAATGGTTGGATTTCGAAAAAGTGAGGGAGTTGTGCCCTCACTTGCTGAAAAATTGATAGTATATTTTGTGGTCCAAAAGGCTTCTAGTGGGGAGGAATGATCTAAAGCTCAATTTTAGCTAAAAATTGAAAGTTCTCAAAATTTCTTCAGACCTTAACGACCAAATAGAGTTCGTTTCCAGGATTCTGGTGCAACTCATTTCATCAAAATCCGAGTTCATCTGAGTGATTTATGGTATATTGTTCATTTTCCAAAATAGGCATAAAGGTAGCAGAATAGGTACAGTCAGCTTCTCAAAGAATATTCTTTAGATTCAGCCAATGGCAATGTGCCAAGTGTTTCAGTTGGATTTGTCAATGATGACTAGGAAGTGAAATTTTTTTATCCTAAGTCTAAGGTTGAATTATATTCTTATTAATGGTGCAGGAAATATTGGTTTTATTGGAAATTTTTGGACCAATGGGGATAGGCCACGTGGAGCAGCCTAGGGATGCCACGTGCCCCACCCCATGGCCTTGGAATTTTACAATGTGAAATTGAATTTGGATATATATATATTATGGTCTAAATTATTATTTATAAACATCTATTTTCAACCCACCATCTGACAGATTTAACCAACTATGGAGGAACTACCAACTAATTTTTATGGAGTTCTAACTTGGAGGTGACTCTAATACTGGTGGCAAGGTCTATTATAATTTTTTATAAAATTATTATGGTCGGATCAGGGGTCAAACACTCGACATGTTGGGAACTCAATGAAGCAGGTTACAAAGGCAGAAAAGATCATCTACAGGTGTTTTACTGCATTTGAATATTTTTCAAGGCTAGGGGCACCAGGTGTTGGGGCCATTGCCAAAGCATCCAGATTCTAAATTCAACAAAAAAATAGTCATTTCTAGGATATTATGATGTTTTAAACTCATTAGAACAAGTTCCAAGAGGATTTGAAGCTAGTAACAACAATTTGAGTGCACTTGAAGCTAATACAAAGGCCCACACTATGAAGTTGGACCAAGGGGATGTAGCCTAGGAGGGGTGAAATACTTTATCAAAATTCTACGGGTTAAGATATTTTATGTGTGTTTTCTGTGTTTGTAATTTCTTCTGTTCAGTCATTTAAAATTATGCTTTATAATCTTATGACAAACACATAATTTCACCAAGTATATTGATTTGACAATCACATGCTCATAGACAAACTTATGAAGAATAAGTAAAACTAAGCAAAGAGAAAAATATATCTGATATGATACTAGCACAGCAATAACTAGCAATCATTTTAGATCATGCACCAACTGCAATTCGAACTTCATAACTAATAGAATTACTCTACATGCCTCACCAACCACCCTCAACTTGAAATACATGAGCTAGCTGAGTTTATCGCACTAAGTTAACTATTACAAGTGATTATGAGATAAGATTACATTTTATTGTCCAATTCAATTAAGGGATAATTAACTTTGACATATTTCGAATTTATAAAACAAATTTAATTTCACACTAATGTATCGCTAGGAGCCATCACTACATGACCTGTGGTCCCACACTAGTGTAGGTTTTTTCATGTTGTTTTTGGACGCCAATTTCACTGTTTGTTGTTGAAAACTTCAAAAAACAAGACCAGGGCCCTGATGGAACCCCTGTATCAGAGAAATCAAAAGTTAGTTCAGCGAAACCCCTAGAGGAAACCATAATTGCGAACCCTAGTTATACCATCAAGAAATGAGCTCTAGCCTCAAAGGGAAAGAAATGAAAAGTAGACAATGGGCAGAAGAAGGAACATGTGAGTAAGGATGCAATGGTAGAAGATCAAGAACTAGCAAGAAAATATGAAACAGCTGAAGAGTCCCAACAGAGTAAGCGAAATAAGCCTTAGGTGGAGATCAAAAAGCGAGTCACCTCATAAACATAAGAACAACCTGAGAAAGGTAACTCAACTCCTAACAAATGGAAGAGGAAACTCTTTTGAGAAAAGGAAGAGGCAGAACCAACACCAATTTCGTCACTATAGGAAACCCAAAAAGTATCAAATATTCTAACCACATCCCAGGGTTGGCAGCACAACAGGAGCATGTCTAGGCAGTGATATCCACCATTTGATACTCAAACCCTCAAACCTGTTACTGTGTTATCTTCTCCAAAATTGGAAATGAAAAGCCCTTCTCAGGTATTCAAAGGAATAAAGGAAGAAGGAGGCATTTCTCCTGAGGAAGACATACCAGTGGACAACTTCCAGGATATTTTACACAATTCTCCACAGTATTACCAATCTGAGACAAGACCAATAATAGGGAAACAAGAAGCTAAAACTCGGATGAGCCAAATGCATAAAAGGTAAACTCAGGAAGGGAGTAGTTCATGAAAGCAAACCTTGCCTCCTAAGGATATTTCAGCTCGTGGAGAGGAATATTTGCAACTACAAATAGCCAAGCTGTAGAATAAGAATGAAAAACTTAGAGGGATGTCTCATAAGTATAAAATTTTGTTTTGTTATGTTCAGTTGATAAATGAGGCATATTGAAGCCATACTGTGGATCTGGTATCCATGAACGATGCATAGATCCTAAGGAATAATAAGGTCATGAACTAGAAAGTGAAGCAACTAAATCCCATAAAAATAATTAGCTCCCATGAGCAAGCCCTAAGGTTTCCACGATAACTAGTACAAAATAACCATGGTTTGGAAGTCCTAGATAGTGCAGTGGGAATCTAAAGGCAAGTATAACCCAATTTTGATGACTGGTCAATTTTTAAAGGGACAACTTCATGAGTAAATGCATTCCCTCTAGCATGGGGGAATGTTGGGACCTACTATTATTACCATTTTCCACATCCTATCCTACTATTTTTGCTACAACCTATCCTAATTTACATATTTTTGTACCCTGAAACCCCTCCATGTTGACTAAATTGTGTTACTTTACGATGGAGTTAAGAATCATTAATTAAGGCTATTTTCACATGTCTTTGGGTGATTTAAGTAGGTGTCAAATTAATTTGCATTTATTGACTAGTTAATGGATTGATCTATAGATGGAATTCTTAAATATAAGGATGGCGCTTTTAGTACATGACAGGTCATCAAGGACCCAATACCAGTTCAATGAATATATGTATCAAGAAAAAAATTTCTACTCAATCTATTACTCCTTTGATACTCTACTCCATTCGACACTCTACTCTATCTAGTACTCTACTCCATAATCGGTACCAGTCAACCAGTCAACCATCGACATTCTGAATGTAGCTTCTTTCATTAGTGAGCTTGGTGTCAGTTATCTCAGTCCAAATATAACGTCACAAATTAACAATTCAGATATGATGAGGTTGAAGTGATCCTAAGGGATTTAGCTTAGCTTAGTTTAATCAAGATAACATCTGCATTTATTTTTCTCGGTCATAGTGTTGTAATTATTTTTCCAAACTTGAAATCTTTAAAGAGGCCCAAATTTTTGTATGAGAGGTTACACATATTCACACAAAGTTAATCAATGATGAGAGGATTGAGATTAAACACCATTTTACTCTGATTTGTTTTAGGCATTGACATTTCTAGACTTATGTTAGATTGAAGTTTTAATATAATCCTCTCATACTTTATATGTATTTGTGGATTTATGTATTTTTGATTCGTACGTTATTGAGCTAATTTAAACTTGTTCCAGGTCATGGCAAGGTCCCACCAGAGACCTCGGCCAAGTTCTGTAACGATTTTTGGTTAAGTAGAAGGTGTGCTTTGATTTTATCTAGCTGAAATACACTTATATTTGTTTTCGATTGTTGGTAATTCTCAAAATTTTCATACTTTGAATAATACTTAGATTTCATATGAAATTTCCTATAGATCTAAAGGTTATGGTAGCAAATACATGTTTATTGAGTCTTTTGCAAGTTTATAAATTGTCTTCATAAATATATTCTGCAAGTTATCAATTTCTTTGGTTGATTTCGAGATCCTGTAATGTACTTTGGTTAGTACATATTTCTGAAGATGAGTTCTTATAGTTTTAAATCAAATACTCTACTCTAGATGGAATGAATCAGTCATGCATGGATCTGTATGTTTTTATCAAGAAAATATGATAGCTAATGTTCAGGGATGGTGTGAATATTGATAAGGAATAATGTATTATTTATTTCATTGAGAAGAAGTGTGTTAATTATTGAGTGCAACAGTATGTGTAATATTCCTAAATTAGCATGAAGCTAATTGGAATATTAAAATCTAATTTTGCTTCTTAGTTATAATAATAAGAGGGTAGGGAGACCCATAAATCTCCTTAGTAGGAATAAAACCACTCCAAATGTGAATGGAGGGCATCAAAAGAGCTAGATAAAGCTCCCCTATGTGTGAACAATGGTAGAAGCATGTGTATTGGGTCAAATTTTACCAAAGCAACAACATTGGTATGGAAGCAGTGGACATTCAATGAGGAACAAAACAGTTTTGGAGGGAGATCCTTTTCATGAAAGTAGTGCCTTTAATGAGTGGGGCCAAGTGTGACGAAGCTCACCAAGAATATAAGGAAGAGGATGGCAGCAATTGTGATCATGTTGTAGATTATTATTTGATTGTGGTAAATTAAGACTTTTGGGTCTCTTCATCTTCTTAGATAAGATTGCAGTGTCGTTTAGCACAGGGTGTTTCCGAGCGGGAATCCCACCTTCATCCTTGGAGGACTTAGAGTGCATACTCAGGAGAAGTTCTTGAGCATTATTTCCACATTCTGGCATTTGGCCAAGCTACATATTTCTTCTACAACATAGATTCTATTTAGATATGTGTTGAGTTGCAGGGTGCAGTAGTGGAGGGTTTCTTTGGGCCATTTTTGAGCTTGTCTTTAGTGGAGGAAGCTTTCTCTGCATTTGGAGATTAGTAAAGAATGTCCTTGTGCTTCATATCATATTTTGGCATCATTCCAAGGCAATATAATTTCCTACAGCGCGATATTACTCCCTAACTGCGTTATTTTAGTGAGCAAATCCATAGGAGGGTTCAGTGCCATATTTGGGAGGTTAGATCTTCATTGAAGGGATCAGCCCTTGTTGGGCCTTAGTTTTGGTCTTATTTTGCTCAAAGAAACTTATTTATCCATCTATTTTCCATCCATTTTCCATTCATTTATTCCATTTTGACATATATTTGATATCTATTCAGGTATTTAATTTTAATTTTTCAAATTCTAAAGTTTTTATGAAAGTTTGATTTTTAGTGAAAAATTGGCTGATTCAGAAATTCCCGTAATAGCTATATGGTTGATATGGTTGCAGGACACTTGGGCACGAGTTGAATGCATGGATGGACAACTTGGAAACTAGGACTAAGCCACCTATGCTTAGTTCGAACAGAACAAGCTTTATTAGGCCCATTTAGTTCTAGTCAATCATGACTAGTCATTCAGAAATCCCATAGAAATAGGGCAGTTTTGAGATTCTATGGGATTGACCATATTTCTTGGGATAAGAATAATGAATTCGAATTAGATAGGTGGATGAGAAGTAGATGGGTTTGTTTGAGTAAAAATAGATCAGTTTGTTTATTGAGACTTCTTATTTAAAGCCAAAGCTTTGATGGCTTAGGTATGAGGATTATTATTGACTTAGATACTTTTATATTGTGACAATTTTGGATTGAGGAGTTAATTTGAAGACTTGTTCTATTATCATTTTGCTTTTCAATGTTATGGATGTGTGACTGAAGTTAAGCTTCTGAGATCATTTATCAAGTGTGCAAGGCAAGGGTGGAAGGGCCCCCATTCCAAGCTAAGTACACTTTCTTGTTAACTAGTTTTATTTCCTTGTAATTTGATGATTGTAGAACTGGTTTTCAAAGCTTTATTTCAGATTGTTTAATGGTTCATGCATAGTGATTGATGTCATTAGTTTATAACTTATTCATCACTTTATCAAGTTGGAAAAACAGATGTATCAAGTTGAGCATCCCTTCTATGAAAATGATGAATTAAAGTTGGTTTCTTTTGTTTGTGTGCAAGCAGTTTCTTGTTGAGATTTTGATATTAAGATGAATGAATTATAATGGAACACTTTACATGTCTCTTAAGTTAAGAGCTTCTTTCATTCATAATTTATCCATCTTAAGTTCTTGGTTTTAATCTTTGATTCATTAAGTGGTAATTGAGGTGAAAATGAATTTCTTGAGTCAAGAACCATTTCAATATTATTCCTCTTTTTAAACTAATTGAGTTAGAGTGGTAGAATGTATTACTTTCAGCATATCTTTCAAGGTTGATTATATCTGATCTTCACATATAGTGATCTTGCCTCAAAGCATAAACAACCCAGATTGATAATAAATAATTGTGTTAGTTTAGTTACATAAATTAGCTCAACATTTTGGCGCCGTTACCGGGGAGGCAAATATCGGCATAGTCAATAGAGAGAAAAAAAAAAAAAACACAAAAACAGTAGTTACACTTTTTAGTTATGTTTCTTTATGCCTAGACATAGAGATCCTCATGGTATATTTATTAAAAACCCCCCACAAATAGAGATAGGATCATCAAACACCCCAGTTACTGGTAATCCAATCATTGAGGAATTAGCAGAAAAACAAAGAAGTGGACAAAGATTAACTTTGATTGAGAGACAAACTTTGTTAGCTTGGGAAGCAAAGCAAAAACAATCTTCAACTTCTGGAAAACAAAAAGAAATTATCAAAGGAAAACAATCTTTATTTCCATCCATAAATCCTCTTATCTTTGACCAACCTGAAACTCCACTTAAAATTGAAACAAATCAACCAATGGCAGAAGAAGGACATGGATCTGTTATTCTCACTCCTGAACAACGAGCTCAATATGAAAGACAACAAGCAGAACGGAGAAGAAAGAGAGAGGAGGATGCAAAACAAGAAAATGATAGAAAAATAGAAAATGATCAGAAAAGACAAGAAGATGAGACTACCTTTGGCTTTCCAATAATAGACACAAGTGCAATATTAGGAGAAGAAGTGAAAATGAAAAATATTCTACCTTCTGTATTGCCAAATTTTTATGGAATGTCAACAGAAGATCTTGATTCATTTATGTTTGAATTTGATATTCTGTGTAGAACATATGGATATACTGATGACATTCATAAACTTCGTCTTTTTCCTGCAACATTAAAAGCAGCAGCCTTGAAATGGTTTATGGGTTTAGGAGAACATACAATAGCTTCTTGGGATGATATGAGATCAGTATTCCTTAAAAAATATCAAGCTTATTGCAGATCTAGAGATTCAAAGGAAGATATTTTTAGAATGACACAACAAGAAGATGAAAGTTTAGAAGAATATTTGGAAAGATTTTTGTATAATCTACAAAAATCTAAACAACACTCTCTAAATCAAGAAACCATTCGAACAATCTTTCTCAAGGGTATAAGGGATGAATACCTTGACATCTTGAATGTGATGGGTAAAGGAGATATCTCAAACCTACCATTCGAAGAAATTGTTGACTTATGTCAAAAATATTCTAGAGGAAGAGCAAAATCAGGAAGAAGGGAAGTAAGTTCAAAAGCAGCAAAGTCAGCTGCAGGAGGGATAACACGAGCTGAAATAGGAAGTTTATTGGAAAATTTCAAAACAGATCTTTTAAGTACATTAGGAACACAAGTAGATGTGCTAAAGACAAATAAGAGGAAAGAAGAACAAGACCAAGCTTTAGCAATCTTTTGTCCCAAATGTAGAAACAAACATCCATTAAGAGAATGTCCTTTGGATAGTGTTAAGAGTATTCGGGTTTGTGGTCTTTGTACAGAAAAACATTCCACAGAAAATTGTCTAAAATTGAAAGAATTACAAATGAATTCAATGGAAGAAGTGCCAGGAATGGAAGGTTTTTATTATGTAGCACCACGAAGACCATGGCAACCTAGGATGCCTCAACAAAATCAACAACAATTCCCTCAACAAAATTACCTTTATCCACCTCAAAATCCTTGGACCCCTCCAATGCCATGGCAAGCTTGGCCTCCACAACAATATCCACAACAACCTGCACAAGGTTGGAGAGGATATGGTTATGGAAACCAGCCACCTCAACAGTATCAACAACAATACCAGCAACAATATCAACAGCCATTTACATATCCACAATATCCTCAATCCATACCATTTCAACAACAACATTATGCATATCCACAATCCATTCCATATCCGCAGCAGAATCCTCCACCGTTGTTGACCCAACCACAACAGTTACAGCTACCCACAAATCAACCCAGACCAACTCAATTACCAGCCCAACCAATTGCAAATCCAAATAATAAGGTGGAAAAAGCTGCATACACTGTAGAGGAAGCAACATGTTTTCCCACATATTCAATTCTTCCTCTTAATGAAGTCCATCTAAGGTCTGGAAAAGTGCTTAAAAAGGATTCTCCTCCAATTATAGAAGAACCAACCGAACAAGGAGAATCACCTGAAACATCACAAACTAAGATACAAATTCAGAAAGGAACAAACATTACAACTCAAACACCACCTTATTCTGAAAGGTTAGTGGAACAACAAAAAGAAATAACCCTTCCTGAATTTGATATTTTAGATGAGTTAAAAAATGCTTATGTAAAAATTCCTTTGTTGAAGGCAATTAAAGAAATACCAATATATGCTAAAACAATAAAGGAATTGTGCATTAAGAAAACTCAGAGAAAGAAGAAGGATCCTACTACAATCCAAGTCATTGGTAAACTAGCAAGTCTCATGTCTACAGAAACCAAAATAGAAAAATATATTGATCCTGGTATCCCTATGGTTACTATATCAATAAATAATTTCTCAGTACCAAACACATTAATAGACTTGGGAGCAGCTATAAATGTAATGACAATAGAGACCATGAAAACTTTGCATTTGAACAACATTAGATCAACCTCTACAATCTTAGAATTGGCAGACAGATCTAAAGTTGTTTCGGAAGGAATATTGGAAGATATTATAGTCTCTTTGGATTCATGGGAGTATCCTGTTGACTTCCTTATTCTGCAACCAAAAACAAATTTGGGAGGACATCCTCTAATCTTAGGCAGACCATGGTTAGCTACCGCTGATGCCTTTATAGGATGCAGATCAGGAAGCATGATTATTTCACATGGAGAAGAAAGGAAACATATTGCTCTTTATTCACCTACACAGTCAACTTCTTTAGAATCGGTACTTGAAGCTCAAGAAAAACAGCAAACTAAATCAGTTTTAAGTATAAATAAATTCTTTGATTTAAGAGAAGAAGAAGAGAATGAAGACTTAATGGATCTTTTCATTTCAGAACCAAGTATTTCAGAGCAGCTTAGAGAAGTGCAATATGAAGCTGCAAATAACCTTTTGAATCAATGTTTTCAGGAAACATGTACTATTCAAACTTTGTGAAATTCTTTTATAGACATCTTTCCTGTAAACACAATCTCCAATCCAACAATAAAAAGAATTGAGATAAGTCCTGGAAAACATTTAAACATTGGAAATGAGTTGCAATCAGAACAAGAACAAGAGGTAATTGCATTATTACAGAAATATTCAAAAGCTTTTGCCTAGGATTATACTGACATGCAAGGAATCCATCCTAACACATGTGTCCACCACATCTATACAGATGAACAAATCAAACCTGTAAGACAACCTCAAAGACGAATGAATCCTATGATGAAAGAAATAGTGAAAGATGAACTGCAAAAATTGTTAAATGTTGGATTCATCTATCCTATTTCAGATAGTCAATGGGTTTCTCCACTGGTTATTGTTCCAAAGAAAAATGGAAAGTGGAGGGTATGTGTGGATTATCGAGAACTAAACAAAGCTACACTCAAAGATCATTTTCCTCTACCATTTATTGATCAAGTGTTAGACTCATTGGCTGGAAAGAAATTTTTCTCTTTCTTAGATGGGTTTAGTGGGTACAATCAGATTAGAATAGCAACAGAAGACCAAGACAATACAACATTCACTTGCCCATGGGGAACCTATGCATATAATGTTTTGCCATTCGGTTTATGTAATGCACCTGCAACTTTTCAACGAGCAGTGCTTGCAATTTTTGCTGATCTAATCCATGAATGTGTAGAGGTTTATATGGATGACTTCACGGTTTATGGAAACACATATAATGATTGCTTAAACAATCTTGAGAAAGTGCTGAAGCGATGCATTGAAACAAATTTGTCATTAAGCAATGAGAAATGCTATATAATGTTGACAGAAGGAATAGTTCTGGGACACCATATTTCTGCTTCAGGAATTAAAGTGGATCCAACAAAAATCCAAGTCCTAGTAACCTTAATGCCTCCTACAACACAGAAAGAGGTAAGAAGTTTCTTAGGCTATGCAGGCTATTATAGACGATTCATTGAAAACTTCAGTAAAATAGCCCAACCTCTGTTTAAATTATTAGCAAAAGATATTGAATTTCACTGGACAAATGACTGTCAAAATGCATTTCAAAATCTAAAAGAAAAATTATCAGTTGTACCCATTCTCCGTGGGCCAAATTGGTCTTTGCCATTTCATATATCAACTGATGCATCTGATACCGCAATAGGTGCCTCCCTTGGACAGAAAGAGAACTTGTTCAATTATGCAATATACTTTATAAGCAAGAATCTAACACCTGCAGAATTGAACTATACAGTCACAGAGAAAGAAATGTTAGCCGTTATACATGCAGTAAACAAATTCAGACATTATATAACAGGATATCAAGTTTTCATTCATACAGATCATTCAGCAATCAAATACTTGATGAATAAACCTATAACCAATGGAAGAATAACAAGATGGTTACTGTTACTGCAAGAATTTAATATCACAATACAAGACCGGCCAGGCAAGGAAAATCAAGTGGCTGGCTTTCTGTCCCGCATACATTCACCTAATGATCCAAATCCAGTTGCAGATAACTTTCCCGATGAACATTTGTTTGCTATCACGGTAAAAACACCATGGTTTGCAGACATGGCAAACTATTTATCTTCTGGAAAGTTACCAAACCAATTCACTAAAAAGCAAAGACACAAAATTATTAAAGAAAGTTCCGGGTATAGTTGGGTAAATGGTGATTTATTTTATACTGGTCCAGATTTGATAATTAGAAAATGTGTGCGAGAAGATGAAATATTAGATATTCTAAAAGCATGTCACGATGAACCATGTGGTGGCCATTTTGCAGATAAACGAACAGCATATAAGGTGCTGCAACTGGGCTACTACTGGCCATCCATCTTCAAAGACTCTAAGAAATATGTCAAGCAATGTGACAGTTGCCAAAGAACAGGGAGACCAATCACAAGAGATGAGATGCCGCTTAAGCCACAAGTCCTTATAGAACCATTTGAACAATGGGCGCTTGACTTTGTTGGACCCATCAATCCATCATCAAATGGAAAGAAGTACATCTTAGTATGTACAGATTATGTAACCAAGTGGGCAGAGGCTAAAGCAGTGAATAGAGCAACAGAAGATATAGTGGTCAACTTTCTTTTTAAAGAAATCTTTGTCAGATATAGAGTACCTAGACAAATTGTAACAGATCAAGGAACACAATTTACATCAAAACTGGTACGAGATCTAACAGAGAAGTACAAGATCAAACACAGAACATCTACACCATATCATCCTCAAGCAAATGGGCAGGTTGAATCAACAAATAAAGTCCTAGAGAATATCATGACAAAAACAGTAAAGCTGAACAGAAAAGATTGGTCTGAAAAATTACAAGATGCACTATGGGCCTATAGAATTACATGGAAGAATACAACTGGTTTTAGTCCATACCAGTTAGTATATGGAAAAGAGGCCTTATTGCCTATAGAGTTTCAGATACAAACATATAGACTAGCAGCTGAATTAGGACTAGACCTGACAGAAGCACAACAGCAGCGGATCATGGAACTGAATCAGTTAGATGAGCATCGTCAACAAGCCATAGAACATACTACATTGGTGCACCAACAAAGAATGAAGTGGCACGACAGATATATCAAAACAAAGACATTTCGCAAGGGAGATTGGGCATTACTTTTTGACTCCAAGTTCAAAGATTTCAAAGCAAATTTCACAACACACTGGCTAGGCCCATATGAAATTGATGAAATCTTCGAAAATGGAGCAGTAAAAATCAAGACAATTGACCAGGATTCCACCTCCTTTATAGTGAATGGACATAGGCTCAAAGTTTATAATAGGCCTATCAGTAAAGAAGCATTTATGAAACAACTGACAGAAGATACAGAACTGGAAGTCATGGCACACAAAGTTCAGCCATCTTCCAGTCCTGTAGTTCAATAAATAAAAAATAAAAAAATAAAAATAATAAATATAAAAAAATAAAAAAAAAACATAAAAAAAATAATAATTTGTTTGCTAGTGAAAACCAGGCAACTGGCACTATGCAAACAAGAATTCATAGGGGAAAATCAAGGCAACTTGGACTCTATGAATTCCTTTTCTTGTTCTACTGTTCTCACATAATTTCAATACAGGTACTCTCCATCAACAATTTACTTGAGGACAAGTCATATCTTAAACAAGGGGGAGACTTGTATTAGATCTTTAGCTGGAAAGATGAAGTATAGAAGGAACTTGTATTGTCAACAGAGGGACCTGAAAGAAGAAATCAATACAGAGGGACCTGAGAGACCTGCCAATGTCAAAACAACATGTGCATATTATGTAAGCAGTGCAGAGGGACCTGAAACAAAGAACCATTACAAAGGGACCTGATTTTTCAATTCAAGAACAGAGCATGAAGAACAAGGAGCAGCAATAAAATTCACTTTTTGATCTGACTTCATTCCACCTGTACAAACATCATCCAGGGAAGTATATGTATAGTCATTTTGTGCTTAAAATTCAAATTTTTCTTAGGAATTTTTAGTTTTTGTTAAGTTAAAGTTAGTACCTGAGGATATTCAATATTCCCTATACATATTCCATTTCATTCATATACATTTCTTATACATATTCCCTATAATCCTAAGTATTTTTCTTGAGCAAAAGACCAAGCTAGGACAACTCTTTCCACCTGCATACACAAATCAAGCATTAGTATGGTGATGATTTTAAACATGACCTAAGATGGTCATTTTAAAATCATAAAGATATGCATAAAAGGCAAAACAAATAATGCGCTATACAAAAACTATATACCATAAGTGTAAATAAGGAATGCGTTAAAAAACCATCTATATAAGAATTGAGCGCAAAGGATATAAGGTTAATACGCACAAGAGATAAGGTTAATGGCATATAAATAACACGCATATGGTGTAAACATAAGCAAAGGTATATAGCGCATACAAAATGAAGGACGAGCATGATGGTTATAATCTGGTTGACAGGCTTGACAGGGTATGGTATAATGATAATTGCATAACAGGAGTATCATTACACGTATGAACGCATGACGGAGGTAATAAGTTCATGCAGAAGCCGGCAATGATACGGGTGTATCATTCAAAGTGAAATGCGTTGATGATAATGAAACGTGCATATCATAGCACACGACAATGGAAATCAACGTGCACGGTGGTGACAATACAGGCATATAATTCAAACATAGCGTGCGCCGGTGGTGGTGGTACGTGTATATAATTTAAACATAGCACAAGGCGGTGGTATCCTCATGACACAGTCGGTCGACTGGTCAAAGAGAACAGCCATACCAACCTCACATCATAACGCCAACAGGCACGGTACAACCATGAACTTGGTCAATTCATGACCTTTTCAACCTCATTCCTCATTGCCAGAGCTCAGAAGGAAGGCGTTCTGAAACAAAACATTAATCCGGAGAGAAGAGGAGGCGGTTGAAGCAGCGGAATAGTGAAAATCGCTCCGGGGAAAGCAAGAAGGCGGATTTAAGGAAAGAAATCGCTCCAGATTCGACGATCAGAGATCACAGATTTCCAGGATTGAGTCAGGTAACAGTGAAGTTCATTAACACTCAACGATTATGGAATATTGTTTGACATTAACTTTTGGATCCTGTGCTTTGACACCAGCTCAGTTAACCGAAACAATAGGGATTTGGAGCGCCCGGTTACACTCCACGCACTCGTTGACAGTCAGGTAACTTCAAACCCGTGATTATCTCCAGATCGACAGCACTTAAAGGATTGTTGATAGATTTCGATGCGCAGCATTTTGAGGAAAATTCGTTGCATGAGTAACACGTTTTAATTGAAGTAGTATGGCGGGGGTTGTTGAATTGCGCACTAAGCCGTGTTCCTCTGAATGAACTATGCGCACCAATATTTTCACAAACAGTTAACGTGTAAACGAAAAAAAACGCCATAAAACATTTGCTGCCACTGCGTTTTGTTTTTGTTTTTGACAGGGATCGAATGCCTAATTATCACATTGAATTATGGTTGAAAAAGAGAGTCGGATTTGATGAAGCCGTGTTGAGGCCAAGAGCTTGTTGCATAGTTGCATTTTTATGATGAGTCTGCACGCAATTTTTTTGCAAACACCTTTGCTTAAGCCGAAAACAGTGCGAAAATTTCGATTAGGCCGAGAGCACTCTTTAATTTTTATTTTATATATACACAAGTAAATCATGTTTATGTGATTTGTGATACTGTGTGTGTATTTAATTTAAAAAAAAACAGAGACCAGAGTATTAATAGAAGTATACAGGTGTTGCTTGTATTCAACAGGGAATTCAGAGAGTGCTATTGCAAGGGAATATATCAGAGGTTAAAAGTGCAGAGTTGAGTTGAGTCAGAAGAGGAAGGTAAGCTTCTTTGCTTACTGAATTTCATTTTTTTTTAAAAATAGTAATAATTTTTATTAAAATGAAGTTAGTAACAGCAGAAGCCTACATTGATTGGTTTACAGAAGTAATGGCAAACAGGGTAGAGCCAAAATTTCAAATAGAAAGCTGGGGAAAAGAGACTATAGAAAAACTCTATCAGGCAGGAATGATAGGCTTCCTACAGAAATTTAATGGCCATTCTGAGGAGATAACCAAAGATTTTATAAAGAATTTCAATCAAGACCAGACTCGAGTAGGAGAAATCATTGTTCCGGTAACCCAAGAATACTTGTCCAAAGCCTTAGATTTGCCAATGTTAGGGGAGAAGTATTACAAAGGGCTACACTTCAAGGAGAAAGCATGGACTTTCTTCCTTGAGAAAAACCGGAAGGGAACATTTGATAGGACAAAAGGTATACCCAGGGAATGGTTTAATGAGCCATGGAGAGAATTAGTCTTGATTATCCAAAAGTTTTTGACTTGTGACCGAGGATATAGTGTTGCCCATTTATATCATGTTAAACTTCTGCAGCACATTAAAGGGGAAGATAGGATTAATTTACCTTATTTCCTATATAAAAGCCTCTTAAGAATGATTGAAACAGCAAGACATGAAAACAGGCTTAAGGCAGGACAAATGTATCATCAAGGATTGATTAAAATCCTAGTTGAGTATCAAGTGAGATTGCAGGGTATAGTGTGGAGAGAATTCATGGTTAAAAATAATTTTACTGAACAGATTAAAGAGGTACAAGAGAAAACAGAGCAGGAAAGTAAAGGAGTGATGAATTCACCCTTATATCCTAGAACAAGAGCCAAACAGCAAAATAACATGGCCATGGATTATGAAATATATGTGATGTCTATTCCCAAAAGATTTACAAATAAAAGTCCCATCAATTTAGACAGGGAAGAAGAAACATATTTTCCAAGACCACAAGAAGAAAATAATGTTCCACAAGAAGAATTTGATAGGGATTCTGCCTATGATGATAAAGCAGCTGCATCATTAATGAAAACAACTCATGATTTTGAAAAAGAAATTAATGATGGGAAAATCAGGGATTTAACTGATCAATTAGAAATTAGTAAAATTGTGGAAAAATAGTTAAAAGAGGAAAACAAAGCAAACAGGAAAGAAAATGCTAAATTGGTCAAAACAAATGAAAAATTGAAAGAAGAGTTGGGGAGATTGAAAAGGAAGAATGATCTAATTTCTAAACAAGCATTTAAATGGTTGAAGGAAAAGAACATGTGGCAGGCCAAGTATGAAAAGCAGAAGGTTAAGGCAGCTATGTTCAAAGAAAGACATGACACGGGTTTAGATTGT
This sequence comes from Pinus albicaulis, assembly GCA_034641835.2. Classification (NCBI taxonomy): domain Eukaryota; kingdom Viridiplantae; phylum Streptophyta; class Pinopsida; order Pinales; family Pinaceae; genus Pinus; species Pinus albicaulis. Next base: position 1,503,178,989 of record CM076582.1, read on the forward strand.
TTGGCAAGGGCAGCACAACAGGAAGCATCGACAGGTACAACATCTACTTCAGAAAGAAGAAGATCAAAGAGGAACAGGCAAGCATGGGGACATGCTTGATGATAAGCAAGGGAGAGATGTTGGGCCTTAGTTTTGGTCTTATTTTGCTCAAAGAAACTTATTTATCCATCTATTTTCCATCCATTTTCCATTCATTTATTCCATTTTGACATATATTTGATATCTATTCGGGTATTTAATTTTAATTTTTCAAATTCTAAAGTTTTTATGAAAGTTTGATTTTTAGTGCAAAATTGGCTGATTCAGAAATTCCCGTAATAGCTATATGGTTGATATGGTTGCAGGACACTTGGGCACGAGTTGAATGCATGGATGGACAGCTTGGAAACTAGGACTAAGCCACCTATGCTTAGTTCGAACAGAACAAGCTTTATTAGGCCCAGTTAGTTCTAGTCAATCATGACTAGTCATTCAGAAATCCCATAGAAATAGGGCAGTTTTGAGATTCTATGGGATTGACCATATTTCTTGGGATAAGAATAATGAATTCGACTTAGATAGGTGGATGAGAAGTAGATGGGTTTGTTTGAGTAAAAATAGATCAGTTTGTTTATGAGACTTCTTATTTAAAGCCAAAGCTTTGATGGCTTAGGTATGAGGATTATTATTGACTTAGATACTTTTATATTGTGACAATTTTGGATTGAGGAGTTAATTTGAAGACTTGTGCTGTTATCATTTTGCTGTTCAATGTTATGGATGTGTGACTGAAGTTAATCTTCTGAGATCATTTATCAAGTGTGCAAGGCAAGGGTGGAAGGGCCCCCATTCCAAGCTAAGTACACTTTCTTGTTAACTAGTTTTATTTCCTTGTAATTTGATGATTGTAGAACTGTTTTTTCAAAGCTTTATTTCAGATTGCTTCATGGTTCATGCATAATGATTGATGTCATTAGTTTATAGCTTATTCATCACTTTATCAAGTTGGAAAAATAGATGTATCAAGTTGAGCATCCCTTCTATGAAAATGATGAATTAAGATTGGTTTCTTTTGTTTGTGTGCAAGTAGTTTCTTGTTGAGATTTTTGATATTAAGATGAATGAATTATAATGGAATACTTTACATGTCTCTTAATTTAAGAGCTTCTTTCATTAATAATTTATCCATCTTAAGTTCTTGGTTTTAATCTCTGATTCATTAAGTGGTAATTGAGGTGAAAGCGGATTTCTTGAGTCAAGAACCATTTCAATGTTATTCCTCTTTTTAAACTAATTGAGTTAGAGTTATAGAATGTATTACTTTCAGCTTTTGAATAGCTTATCTTTCAAGGTTGATTATATCTGATCTTCACATATAGTGATCTTGCCTCAAAGCATAAACAACCCGGATTGATAATAAATAATTGTGTTAGTTTAGTTACATAAATTAGCTCAACAGCCCTTTATTGAGAGAATATATTGGAGGAGTTCCATTCATATCTACATTATTTTCAACCACCTCCGCTATTTTCTTTAGTTGCAGTGATTCTTCAACCCTAGGGCTTTAGTTTTATATTGTATTTGATGTATTTCCAGAAACCCTTCCTAGGTTATCTAGGAAATGTGTATGGGAGCATAGATCTCCATTTTTGGCCTTGTATGAGCAGGATATTATCAGATCCATTTATATACATTTCCCAACTACATTATTAGTCATTAAAACTGTGTTTTACTTGCTTCAGTATTTTTTGTAGCAGTGTATTACATGTTTTGGGTGCTTTGGGGCATTGGAGGCTTCTTTTGCCTATCTTGAGGGATTTGATCCCCAATATCTATCTATCATTTGGCTCATATGTAATGTGTTAAAATTTGCTTCTATTTCCATTATTGTGAGCTACATTGCTACTTTCCCCATTTGGGAATATTATAGTGGTATCAAAGCATAATATTGGCTCAGCCTGTGAAGACATTGCATATATGTTATCAGAAGAAGAAGAAGCTTCTCACAGAAAAGAGAAGGCTTACAGAAGAGACAAAGGAAAGTCTCCATTATTTGGAGAAATGGAGGGAAATAAGTTTTCATAACTTCTTCTCCAAACTATGCATGAGCTTAAAAGAGAAATGGAGGAAGGAGATGCATCAAAGGAGGAGACTGTTGGTGACTATCTTAAAGAGTATGAATCTCAATCTCAGAGGTTCAAAGATCATCTAAACTTCCAAGGTTTTTGTAGGATAAATGAGAATAGAAGGCATAGCAATCAAAATAGAAGCAAGAGGTGCAAGGAGCATGACTTGGGTATATTCTTTCTACCAACTTTTGATGGGTCACCTAAATGTACAGCTAGGGCTTGGGTGAAGGAGCTACACACCTATTTGCAGTAGCACCAAGTTCAGAAGATGAAGCCATTAGGTAGCAGCAATACATCTTGAAGTTAAGGCTTATTCATAGTGGTTTTATGAATCTTCTTCCTTGAATCATGTAAATGTATCTACTTATGTAAGGTTCACTAGGAGGTTAGTGAAAAGATTCGATGTGAAACATTCTAAAACATCCTTGGTTGAGCTAGCCAAGCCTAAAGAAACCTAAACCTTTGCATGAGTTGGAAGGATCCATAAACCCAACTCCATTCCATAATTCTAGTGAGGAGGTTAAAATCTTGCAGAATACTTTGCTAGAGGCAAGATCCGCACTTCAAGAAGAGCTCTCTTCTCAAAAGGAAGATAGGGAGATCTCTTTTCCAAAAGAGGATTAAGACAAAGAGCCTCTTAAAGAAGATGAGGCATCGTCCATTAATTATGAAGGGAAGGAGCATGCAAGAGGTAACAACGTTGTCACATCGAGAGCAGATCTAGTACCTCATGAAGAGGGAGATGGAGAAATTACTCTAATGAGAGGAATTATTTTACCCTTGCAAGAAGTTCCAAAGAATCTCATATGTGAAGATCAAGGCATAATCCATGAGCAGCATGTGAAATTATTGATAGATTGTGAAACCTTGCAGATGAAAGGAGAAGATAGGGAGGATGGCTAGCATCATATGATTAGGAGCAGACACCCCTATCTATTTCAAAAGTTTGATGCACAAAAGAGACAGACTGATTTGTGCAGTGAGAGTAGGGACAAACCATTCCACTCCTATATGTAGTCTACTCTTGCCATTACTATCTCATTACATGGAGCTCTTCCACCTAGGAGACCACCAAATCAGGAGTTGATGAGAGATGCCTCACATCAGGTGGCACCACTCATAGGTCTCAAGAGGTGAGAACCTTGAGAGGACTTGACACAATGCAGAGAGTCTGGGGTAGGCTCAAGGAGGAGGGGTACATTCTCCCCATATCATTATTACCCAATCTCACCAAACATCTTGTGCTGAGAAAAGAGGTTTCAGGGATGGATGGCACCATCTTGGTGCAAGGAGACCACTCCATGGCTTTGGAGAATCATAAGATACTTCCACATTGGGAGGAATCTTCCATATTTGGTAGAGGTTGGTTGCCACTCATTCTTACATTGGAAAAACTCAGAAATTTTTTGATGGGTAATAGATTTTCATGGAAGGTTAGCCTCCAAAAACTTCCACCTTCACTAGAGCATGAGTAGCTGCAGGAGGAGAAATAGAGGCAAGATTGCAACATCCTGGTGTATGAATTTTGCATGGGAGATGTCAAACAAGAGAGCAACAACATGATAGGTGCTTCACATGATAGATCAGTAGCACTGTCGTTATTCAATATTGACCCATATTAGAGATCCCAGCTATTAGTGGAATACTCCAAGGATCTCTTTTCATGCATAGTTCTTGATGACCAGTTATCTGATGGGAGATATGCAGTGGTATATTGGGTCATCTATTTTTAGAGTATATACTTCTTGAATAGAGCCTCTAAGCTCAAAGAGAAGCTACTAGATGCAGCATGTGAGGGTTTTCTCTCCAAACCCATTGCTTTTATAAGAGCATACCGTACTATCCTGGAGGGATTCATTTGGGAAAGCTTCAAAGAGGAGATGCACCATCATATGAGGAGATGCATGGATTGTTTTGAGAATGAGGAGAGACATAACTCTTTGTAAGAGTTATCACAACCACTTCCTTTCTCATTGGGAGTAAGAGGAGACCCATCTATGAGCCACCTTACTAGCTTTAACTACATGGTAAAGATTGTATTTCTGTACATCATGATTTATTTACTTTGTATTTGTACTTCCTTACCATTCATGTGTAGGGAATTTCTCCAAGAGGGGGCACTCTTTCTTATAGACTTCATGGCCTAATTGAGGCCATAAGTAGTATTGATGATGGCCACTCCCTAGGAGATCTTGGGGAGATGATATCTTATTTAGGCTGTGATCAATTTGTACCATACATCATACACCTTCTCCAAGCATGTGAGAAGAATGGGGCAGCAAGCAAGTGCTTGGGAGACCAATCATCATGCCATATTTCGATGTAGTTAGGAGTAAAACTGTGCCGGTTTCACTTGAAGACCATTTTCCTTCTCCATTACTACACATGACAGCTAGCATGACTTTGATTGTGATCCCATATGTTGATGATGTTCTTATTATTGTTGGGGACATGATTGGAGGGATGACACATTGGTTGGATGTGTCCATTGGGAATGAAAATTCCCACACTTCTTCATGCTTCAAGGGGAGCATGGGAAATTATATGTCTGCTATAGTATAACACTTGTTTCCTTATGAAGTGAGCCATATGAATGACTTGACTCTTTGGGAGGAGCCTCTCATGAGCATGTGTGAGGATTTTTTCTATGAATTACCATTTTGGAAGGTGATTAATTTTATATGAATGATAGCTTGGAGGTTGGAGCTTCACATGGGAATGAAGGTTCCCCACATTTTTTAGTTCTATCCTTGTAGTTTCTTGAGGAAAAACAACATTTGGGAGGGGAGGATTGTAATATTCCTAAATTAGCATGCAACTAATTGGAATATTAAAATCAAATTTTTCTTCTTAGTTAGAAGGATAAGAGGGTAGGGAGACCCATAAATCTCCTTAGTAGGAATAAAGCCACTCCAAATGTGAATGGAGAGCATAAAAAGAGTTGAATAAAGCTCCCCTATGTGTGAACAAGGGCAGAAGCATGTGGATTGGGTCAACTTTGACAAAATCAACAATGCTGGTATGGAAGTAGTGGACATTCAATGAGGGACAGAGAAGTTTTGGAGGGAGATCCTTTGCATGGAAGTAGTGCCTCTAATGAGTGGGGCCAAGGGTGAGGAAGCTCACCAAGAATATAAGGAAGAGGATGGAAGGCATTGTGATCATGTTGTAGATTGCTATTTGATTATGGTTTGTTAAGACTTTTCGCTCTCTTCAGCTGCTTAGATAATATTGCAGTGTTGTTTAGCACAGGGTGTTTCTGAGTGGGAATCCCACCTTCATCCTCAGGGGACTTAGAGTGCCTACTCAGGAGAAGCTCTTGAGCATTATTTCCACATTCTGACATTTGGCCAAGATACGTCTTTCTTCTACAGTGCAGATTCTTTTGAGATATGTGTCGAGTTACAGGGTGCAGCAGTGGAGGTTTTCTTTGGGCCATTTCTGAGCCTGTCTTCAGTGAAGGAAGCTTTCTCTCCATTAGGAGATCAGTAAAGAAGGTCCATGTGCTTCATATCATATTTTGGCATCAGGCCAAGGTATCATCATCTCCTATAGTGTGGTATTACTCCCTAACTATGTTATTTTAGTGAGCAAATCCATAGGAGGGTTCAGTGCCATATTTGGGAGATTAGATATTCATTGAAGTTATCAACTCTTCATTGAGAGAATATATTGGAGGAGTGCCATTCAGATATACATTAGTTTAAAACACCTCCTCTATGTGCTTCAATTGCAGTGATTCTTTAGCCCTATGGCCTTAGTTTCACCATTTGTATTTGGTGTATTTCTAGAAACCCTTCATGGGTTATCTAGGAAATGTGTATGCGAGCATAGATATCCATTTTTGGCCTTGTATGAGCATGTTATTATCAGATCCATTCATATATATTTCCCACTTGCAGTGTTAGCCATTAAAACTACATTGTACTTGCTTCAGTATTTTTGTGTAGCATTGTATTACATGTTTTGGGTGCTTTATGCATTGGAGGCTTCTTTTGCCTATCTTGAGGGACCTGATCCCCAAGATCTTGTAATTACTTATTGCTGTTATACATAATACCATGGATCTATCTTTGGCTCATATGTAATGTGTTGACATTTTTAGCTATTTCCATTATTGTTTGATATATTGCTGCTTTCCCCATTTTGGAATATGACAGTATGATTCCATAGTTAATTTTGAGCTAGATTAATTGCTTTAAGGATATGAGAGTTATTTTTTTCCTTTATAAGGTAGTTATGATATTGGTGTCACTTGAATACTTAGTTTCAAATTATTCATTTAAATGCTCAATTGATTTCAATTTGGTTAGTTAGTTTCAATTTAGAAAATATTTGTGTTGTTTTCTTAAGAGGCTTGGCTGATTTCCAGTACATTTTTTATATAGGAATAGTGTGAATTATTTCTCAAGAATATTGCCCAGTTTGTCTTTTGATTTGTAGCACCGTGGGGACTACTTTGCATTAGCAATTTCTGAATAGAATGAATTGTTGAATAGTATTGAGAACATGGTTTATGGTAATTGTTAAGTTTGGATTTTGGAATAATATTTAGTCAAAAATTGAAGATAAATTAGTAATTCAGATTATATGTAATAGGTTTTTTTACTTCAGCAAATTTGGTGTGATCATCTTAATTTAGGAATAGAGTTTGGGTATTCTACACTTAATTATGTACTAAGTCAACATAGTGTAAATCTAGATATGAACTGTAATGGATTGTAACTCAAATTTTACGAACTATGGTTTACAATTTTAAATTTGTGCAATTCAATGAAATATAAAAACCCTAACATTTTTGGTGTCATTGACGGGGAGTTTCAAACGGTCCAGGTAATATATATTTTTTTTAAATTTATGTGTGTGATAAGAATTTTTGCAGGGAAATTAGAGGGAAGAGAGTGTGTGGTAATACATGAGTGAAGCGCCACACATCCACCATGGTGGGGTTGCTCCAAATTTTGGTTGTCTTTAGATTATTTTTTCAGTGTTTTTTTTCTCTTTATTATGCACAAAAGTAGAGGTAGACCTAGAGATATCAAAGGGAGATTTATTCAAAGTAAAAAATCATTTTCAAAATTATTTGGTCATACAAAAACACCCCTAACAAACCCTACTAATCATTACGAAGGTATCAGAGGGGAGGGAGAAAGCTATACTAGAAAGGTGGCCTCGGAAAAATAAATATTACATCAAGAAGGGGAAATACAACTTTAGGATATACCACAAAAAACTATCTTAGGAGCTGTTGTGGGCACAAAACATGTGGTAGTTTCATAGGTAGAGTCAGCATTTGGAGGACCTTGGACCTGGGTACATATGATCTAATCCAGTCGAATATTATTCTAGATGGAATATTATACATGGGCTTACTTCTAAACCTATGACAAATATGGCTAACAAATGAGGAGGTGAGGAGAATGGAAATATTGACTAAAACAATGAAAAAAATAATGGTGGGGCCAACACTAAGGATAATGATAGAATCAATTCTTTATTTTGTGGAAATAATGACAAGAGAGATGGGCCAAGAGGGGGACCTTAAGAGAATGAGGAGGATTCTAAGACTATCTTCGGATTTCCAATTATGTACATCACCAGAAACATCACCATGAAAAATATACCTCTAGTATCTCTTCCACTTTTCCGTAGTACGCCCGCTAAATTCCTTGCCTCTTTTCTGTTTGAATTTGATATTGTTTTTAGAAGCTACAATTATTATGATGATGCACATAAACTTAAATTTTTTCTCGCTACCTTAAAATATTCAACCCTGAGGTGGTTCATGAGTTTGGGAGAACATACTATTTATTCATGGGATGATATGAAGTCTGTTTCTCTTAAAAAATATCATATTTACTATAAAATCAATGTTAATGATATTTTTAGGATGCAACAGATGGAGAATGAGAGTTTGGAAGAATACCTTGAAAGGTTTCTTTACAACTATCATAAATACCGAATAGTAATCTAGATAATAGAACCTTTAGGACTATCTTCCTAAAGGATTAAGGGAAGAGTGCATCGGAAAACTAAACCTCTTGAGTTCCAGAGATATTTATAAAAAGCCTTTTTCTTAAATAGATGAATTATGTAGAACTTATTCTAGAAATCAAGCTAAGGTAGCTAAGAGAATTCAGGAAAACCCAAGGGATTATGTGTTTAAAAATTCTTAGCCAGTGCAAGGTGGTGTCACTCGAACTAAACTTGAGAACCTCTTGGAAAATTTTAAAATAGACATCCTAAACACCATTAGTGATCTGTTGGATATGTTAGACTCTGTCCTGTCAATCCTTTGTCAGAGTCAAATTATCCAAAATTCATTTCTCGTCATTTGCAGTCATTGATGTTACTGTGGTTCAGAAAAGAGTCATTTCAGAGTATAGGTCTAGTGGTTGGGCTTCAAAACATCCAAATTAACCCCCCTGCAGATGCTTCAATAAGTGGGGTAATGCAGAGCTTCAGTTTGAAGATTCAAGGCATCTTTTTGCTCAAAATTTTACCATTTTCAGATTAAGAAGTTGAGGCAAGTGAGATTCTTTTACTTTTAGTTGAGAGATGTCTTGGTTTGAGAAATAGAATGCCATCTGTAAAAAGAGGTTTTGAAGAATCCTTGTTTCAAGCCAAAAGAAAAAACAGAGTTGTCCACTCTCTCTCTCATACAGTGATGGGTTTTAATGGACATTCAGCTTGGAATCTACAGTCATGCTGCTGATCGGTCACCATACTGCCTTATATACAATAAAATTCAATCCAGCTAGAACACTGATTGTATCTCCATAGAAATTCCGCAAAAATATTCCCCCATGTGATTAAAGAATATAGCAAACACAAGAAGATGGTGGAGGCCAATCGTTTGAAACACACTCATTGCTCATCTCTTTGCAGTGGATGTGTGCACAGGAAAAATTACAATCGATTTATGGAATTTTTCACCATTTTGTAAAACAGGCAGTGGTATTCAAAGCATTGCGAGGAGAACGTGGGGCGCAGCTTCAAGAGTGGCAAACATTCGCAGCCATTTCTCACGCTCACCTGGTGATGTTGACAAGGCTGATGCATCAAATTTAAAAATTTCACCTTTGGCGCAGCATGCTCTTGTGGATGGACTTCCTATAGTTGCTCTTGAGTCTACCATAATTTCACATGGTATGCCATACCCATAGAATTTTGAGACTGCAAAGCAGGTTGAGATGATTGTAAAGGAGAATGGAGTTGTTCCTGCAACAATAGCAATCTTAATGGCATTCCTCATATAGGTTTGACCACGACGGAATTAGAGGAGCTTGCTAAATTGGGTCATAAAGCTTTGAAAACCTCACAAAGAGACATAGCATATGTTGTTGTGGTAGGAGGAAATGGGGAGCAAACGCGGCGCATACAAAGGAGGTGCGGTGCACATGGAGCGCGCGGCGCACTGGGCGCTCCTCCATAGTGCATTTTTGCACTGGTGCGACGCACTCACCAGGCGCGACGCACTGGGAGTGCGCACAGCACATTGAATCGACAGGCAGATTTCCTCAACGAAATTCCAAAACTCATGCCCCCTCTACTTTAAGTAAATCAAATCTTCTTGTAAATTTCTATTGATCGATGTTTGGTGCGGAGAATGTCGGGAGTCTTGTTAAATTTATTGATGAAAGTAAACAGATAATGGATCACTGGTATTTAAAACAATGCTATTGAATCACAGCTTGAGCTATGGATTATTTCAAAACTGTCAAGTAAAGGCTCTACAATGGCATGACGGTAACGCTACATTGAGGGGAGATCGATCTATGCGGTTGGAGAACACACTATTAAAAAATGAGCTTCATAGCCTGCATTCGGTTACAAATCTCACTTCCGATTTCTTGGACGGGATTTTTGTTGTTAATGTTATACACCGAGCCGCAAGTCCAGGTGGGTCGATAGTTCCTCTGCATGACTTGCCAATGCAACCATGAATGAGCTCATAAGAATGGCTCGATGATACCAGTTGTAACTAATTTTGGGCTTTGTCGTTTTTCTGCTAAGAGTAGAAAAGTTACCAAGGCGTTGTGTGAGGTCAATAAGGATTTTTCCTTGGTTAGTTTTGCAAACTTGAAAATCCAGTTGTGAATCTTGTTGGATACGTGTTCGCTGGTAACTGCAGCTGGACTTGGCGCAATTCTGTTTCCCTTTATTAAATGCGTAATTTTAGTTCAAAGGTTATTTTTATTAAAAATTGGTTTTATTCAAAAGGTAAGTGGAAGCAAATAGTCCGAGAGCCTAAGATTAAATGAAGGATATCCACCGTGGCAGAAAGATAGGTTCGATTGCCTATTTTGGTTTTCAGTTACGATTTCAGAGGCTCTACATTACAGTTTCCGCATTCTAATTGGTCATCAGAAATGTTCAGTTGGAATAATGTAACGCTGCTTCAGAAGAGATGATTTCTTTGCTTTTGTATGTTATTGATGTTAAAACAATGCCCTATTTTTATCAATCTGTTATCACACCTCTAAGGGTATTTATTGTATTGAGAACCATTTGTAAATGGGGAGAGTTCTGAAAAACAGTAGGAAAGGTGTGAAGGAAAACTTCACTGTACAGTTTTTGACAGGGATTTAATGAAAAGATACAGCTCTGACTCCTGAGATTCTTGTGGTGTAAATTTAGCATTTGTCTTTTCTTTTGTTTCATATTTAGTTTTTTATGTTTTACATTTCATTTCATAATCATTTCCAATTGAATACTTTTAAGTGAGAAGGGCAGAATCCAGTTTATTGCTCTGCCTTGGGAGGGTATTCATGTTCTGTGTTTTCTTCTATTTGATAAGGATTCAACTATTGCCCTTGTCAACCTCGCATGTAGTCTTTTCCATTCCATATAATTTCAAAATTGAATGCTAAATTTATTGCTTGTCTTGCCTCCTGAGATAATCTGTGTCTCAGATTTAACTTCTCTGCTCATGCTGTCCTTTGTCCCCATACTGCCGAGAAAACCCCCAAAAAATCAAAACCAAACCTTCCTATCTATTTACTAGCCTAAAATCAGTATCTATTATAGGTCATCTCAGCCCCTTTGAAGATCCTTTGCCGAGATAGACCCGAAGAGAGCCCTCTCCTGTCCTCGTAGGGCTAGCTACGAGGCTGAGCTTGGTTTGATGTTGCCTTGAGTTTTACCATATTTCAGCTTAAGGTAGATTCGAGCGCTAACATAGTGGCGACCATACTGAGGACTAAACTCTTCCCCGGTAACGGATGACAAAGTTCAGATCTGATCATTGATGGTGAAAAATGGTCAGACACCGCAAGGCTGAAATCATTCACCTGGCGACTTCATTCACTAAACAATCCAGAAATCAATGCTTCATGGTGACTTCACTGCAGGGAGATCAGTAGCTGTCAGATTTTCAAGATGGACCGAATCACAAGAAGATATGCTCCCATGAGCCGAGATCACATTCCAGGTTTTCCGAATAAGATGCCCAAGGTAGATTGGTCAAGGAATCTGCCTACGTTTAACGATGATGGTAAGAAGGATGCTGCTTTACATCTGGTTAGATTTCACATGCATATTCTCAAGTTGAAGGTGGATTTTCCTGAAGATTGCTTACTGAAGATATTCCTGGCCACTCTGGAAGGTGAAGCCCAATCTTGGTATGAAAATTTTCCGTTGGCCTGTATTTACTGTTTAAAGGATTTTCATGCCTTGTTCATTGAAAGATATCAAGTATATTATCCATCATTAAATTTAGTTCATGACTATTGCAAACATGCTTCTACTTTTATTTAAAGCCTTGAGAAATATTATGAAGATGATAATTTCATGGATGATGAGATCATGGAAGCCCTGTATGAAAATCCATTTCAGCAGCATACAGACAAACATGAAAATTTGCAGTAGGATCAAGATTTTAGTGCGGTGGAAGATGAAGGAATTTTGAATCTTGACATTCAACAGGAATTACATGAAATGGATCAGCAGTATGAGGAAAATATGTATACTCCTTCACTTGAAATCAATGAAGGCAATCACTGTTTGAGGCAAAGAAAACAAAGGGTATTATCTCCTCTATCTGAAGACGAGATAGATCAACTCTTGAATGGTCCTGTTCCAGCTCAAGTTAACGTAGATCTGTAGTGTGCACATGGTCCAGAAGGTGATGGTGGACCTTCTTCCTCTTCTGAAAAGGATGACAGTCCTGTAAGCATCTTTATAGATCAGCAGGTTGAAGATTTCCATATGGCTGAAAATGATGAAAGAGAAGAGCCTGTTTTAGATCTGCCCATAGAAGAAGATAGCATGCAAATTGCAGATTGTGATAATGTCCAGTCAGCTATTTCAGATCTACATTCAGATTGTGGTGACCAAGCATACCCTGTGCTGAATCCCGTAAAGGAGAGTTTTGCTATTGAGATCATAGACAGAGTTTTTTCATCAGAACAAAGTCTTCATAAAGAGGTAATCCAGTCAGTTGATGTACAACAAGATGGGATCTTTGCTCAAGTAAGTGAAAAAGTTTCTCTTGATGAATTTATGGTAGATGCTAGAAATGTCATGTTTGGGTATCAAGAATCAGCTGAAGTTTCTTTTCTTATGATTGATGGATGTAATGAGAATCTAGATGTTATATCATATGAAGATGACCTACAGTATATTCACACTACAGAAGATCAGACCATTCAGGATTTCCATTCAGATTCTTCTTCATATGTTTCATGTGTTGAAATGTTTTCTCAAGAGGAGATCTGCTCATCTACCTGTTCAGAGTTTTTTGAAGCCTAGGAACATATTTTTAATGAAGTACATGATGAAGGAAGATCAGAATTAGAAGCGAAGGACACCTTGTTTCTTCAGCAGGAAGAAAATATTCATGTTTTTCAGGATCCAATGGCAGGTTTGTTGCAGTCAGCAGAAAAGGTGATTATTGCAGTATTCAGTAATGAAGGAGATCATGGTCAATTATGTTTTTTGATGCCCAGTTACCAGTATTTATTGTTGACCAGGAGATGTGATCGGGAGAATCAATCAAGAAGGCATCTGCTTGATTGGTTACATTGGCATTATGATATAGTTTGATGGTATATTGTCTTGTAAGAAACACAGGCGGTTATGTACTACCAGCAAACTTTAAGTTTTAAGTTCAGGTCTTGAGTTAGTTTGTTAGAGTCAAGTCTTTCAGTAATTTCAGTTTCGAAATTTCCAGTCAATAAATTAGTCGTGTTGATTTCTTGCAATAATGGACTCCATAGCCCAATGGATGGAGGCACTGTCTACTCTCCCAAAGATCTACAGTTCTTGGCACCTACAAGAAGCAGCAGCTGCCATCCCCATTGGAGCCAATGTTAGACTCGGTTCTGTCAGTCCTTTGTCAGAGTCAAATTCTCCAAAATTCATTTCTCGTCATTTGCAGTCATTGATGTTACTGTGGTTCAGAAAAGAGTCATTTCAGAGTATAGGTCTAGTGGTTGGGCTTCAAAACATCCAAATTAACCCCCTTGCAGATGCTTCAACAAGTGAGGTAATGCAGAGCTTCAGTTTGAAGATTCAAGGCATCTTTTTGCTCAAAATTTTACCATTTTCAGATTAAGAAGTTGAGGCAAGTGAGATTCTTTTACTTTTAGTTGAGAGGTGTCTTGGTTTGAGAAACAGAATGCCATCTGTAAAAAGAGGTTTTGAAGAATCCTTGTTTCAAGCCAAAAGACAAAACAGAGTTGTCCACTCTCTCTCTCATACAGTGATGGGTTTTGATGGACATTCAGCTTGGAATCTGCAGTCATGCTGCTGATCGGTCACCATACTGCCTTATATACAATAAAATTCCATCCAGCTAGAACACTGATTATATCTCCATAGACATTCCGCAAAAATATTCCCCCATGTGATTAAAGAATATAGCAAACACAAGAATATGGTGGAGGCCAATCGTTTGAAACACACTCATTGCTCATCTCTTTGCAGTGGATGTGTGCACAGGCAAAATTACAATCGATTTATGGAATTTTTCACCATTTTGTAAAACAGGCAGTGGTATTCAAAGAATTGCGAGGAGAACGTGGGGCGCAGCTTCAAGAGTGGCAAACATTCGCAGCCATTTCTTACGCTCACCTGGTGATGTTGACAAGGTTGATGCATCAAATTTAAAAATTTCACCTTTGGCGCAGCATGCTCTTGTGGATGGACTTCCTATAGTTGCTCTTGAGTCTACCATAATTTCACATGGTATGCCATACCCACAAAATTTTGAGACTGCAAAGCAAGTTGAGATGATTGTAAAGGAGAATGGAGTTGTTCCTGCAACAATAGCAATCTTGAATGGCATTCCTCATATAGGTTTGACCATGACGAAATTAGAGGAGCTTGCTAAATTGGGTCATAAAGCTTTGAAAACCTCATGAAGAGACATAGCATATGTTGTTGCGGTAGGAGGAAATGGGGAGAAAATGCGGCGCATACAAAGGAGGCGCGATGCACATGGAGCGCGTGACGCACATGGAGCGCGCGGCGCACTGGGCGCTCCTCCACAGTGCATTTTTGCACTGGCGCGGCGCACTCACCAGGCGCGGTGCACTGGGAGTGCACGCAGCGCATCGAATCGACAGGCAGATTTCCTCAACGAAATTCAAAAACTCATGCCCCCTCTACTTTAAGTAAATCAAATCTTCTTGTAAATTTCTATTGATCGATGTTTGGTGCGGAGAATGTCGGGAGTCTTGTTAAATTTATTGATGAAAGTAAATAGATAATGGATCACTGGTATTTAAAACAATGTTATTGAATCACATCTTGAGCTATGAATTATTTCAAAACTGTCAGGTAAAGGCTCTACAATGGCATGACGGTAACGCTACATTGAGGGGAGATCGATCTATGCGGTTGGAGAACACACTATTAAAAAATGAGCTTCATAGCCTGCATTCGGTTACAAATCTCACTTTCGATTTCTTGGACGGGATGTTTGTTGTTAATGTTATACACCGAGCCGCAAGTCCAGGTGGGTCGACAGTTCCTCTGCATGACTTGCCAATGCAACCATGAATGAGCTCATAAGAATGGCTCGATGATACCAGTTGTAACTAATTTTTGGCTTTGTCGTTTTTCTGCTAAGAGTAGAAAAGTTACCAAGGCATTGTGTGAGGTCAATAAGGATTTTTCCTTGGTTAGTTTTACAAACTTGAAAATCCAGTTGTGAATCTTGTTGGATATGTGTTTGCCGGTGACTGCAGCTGGACTTGGCGCAATTCTGTTTCCCTTTATTAAATGCGGAATTTTAGTTCAAAGGTTATTTTTATTAAAAATTTGTTTAATTCAAAAGGTAAGTGGAAGCAAATAGTCCGAGAGCCTAAGATTAAATGAAGGATATCCACCGTGGCAGAAAGATAGGTTCGATTGCCTATTTTGGTTTTCAGTTACGATTTCAGAGGCTCTACATTACAGTTTCCGCATTCTAATTGGTCATCAGAAATGTTCAGTTGGAATAATGTAACGCTGCTTCAGAAGAGATGATTTCTTTGCTTTTGTTTGTTATTGATGTTAAAACAACGCCCTATTTTTATCAATCTATTATCACACCTCTGAGGGTATTTATTGTATTGAGAACCATTTGTAAATGGGGAGAGTTCTGAAAAACAGTAGGAAAGGTGTGAAGGAAAACTTCACTGTACAGTTTTTGACAGGGATTTAATGAAAAGATACAGCTCTGACTCCTGAGATTCTTGTGGTGTAAATTTAGCATTTGTCTTTTCTTTTGTTTCATATGTAGTTTTTTATGTTTTACATTTCATTTCATAATCATTTCCAATTGAATACTTTTAAGTGAGAAGGGCAGAATCCAGTTTACTGCTCTGCCTTGGGAGGTTATTCATGTTCTGTGTTTTCTTCTGTTTGATAAGGATTCAACTATTGCCCTTGTCAACCTCGCATGCATTCTTTTCCATTCCATATAATTTCAAAATTGAATGCTAAATTTATTGCTTGTCTTGCCTCCTGAGATAATCTGTGTCTTGGATTTAACTTCTCTGCTCATGATGTCGTTTGTCCCCATACTGCCTAGAAAACCCAAAAAAAATCAAAACCAAACCTTCCTATCTATTTAATAGCCTAAAATCAGTATCTATTATAGGTCATCTCAGCCCCTTTGAAGATCCTTTGCCGAGATAGACCCGGAGAGAGCCCTCTCCTCTCCTCGTAGGGCTAGCTACGAGGCTGATCTTGGTTTGATGTTGCCTTGAGTTTTACCTTATTTCAGACTAAGGTAGATTTGAGCGCTAACAGGATACACTTAAAATTAAGAAAAAACAAGAGGAAGAGAAGGGTTCTTTGGCTATTTTCTATCCTAAATGCAAACGAAAACATGCTGAGAGGGAGTGTTCCATTAATGTGGTGGAATTTTGTGGGATTTGTACCCATGAGCACTCCATTGAATAGTTTCCTTCCCTCCCAAGTTTGCAAGATTTTTTTAAAGGGGGGGATGAAAAAAGTGAGCTTCCTCAATCATCTAGGAAACCTTCATGGAGGATTCCAAATAATAATGATCAAGATCCTAACATGAAATTTTTTCCTCAATAACAAACATGGAACTCCCAACCATCCTAATCTCCATGGACCACACAACCACCTCAAATTTCATCATGGAACCAAGAGTGGAGAAGGAACCCCTATATAAATCATTTTTAGCCCTAGACACCTTCATACCATAAATATCAACAACAATATCCACCCTACATATCTTATGCATCAAATATGCCTCAAAACTAGAAAGAGTATAATCCACCTTACCCTCAACAAGCTACATTATCCCTACCACCTCTATTCCACAACCCTTTCCCCTACCAAAAAAAAACCAACCCATCTCCCCAAAAATGCAACAACCATTCAAACCTCCTCAACCAACAAAATTTCCTGCACAATCGATATATAATCCAAATAATAGACCTCCTTAACATGTACAAACATTGAACTACAATTTTTTCCCGCTTAATTTATCACTTATTTACCTTTAAATGAAATTCAACCAAGATATGGGAAAAATATTAAAAAAATAAATCAACAATACTTATCCAGCAGGAGGATTACCATTAATAATCAGAAGAAAAACCCATTGAACAAATAGAAAATGAAAATAAAAAAAGTAGAGGAACCACAGGATCGCTTAGAACATGAGCCTCTATTTCCTGAAATATTACTCGTAAATAAAACCGATACACCCATAGAATATGACTTGGAATATAAGCTAATAAATATTTGCATAAATATCCCTTTGTTACAATCCATTAAATACATTCCTATTTATGCTAATATTATTAGGGATATTTGTATTAAAAAATAGGAAGGAATAGGAATAATAATAAGACCATCAAAGTAATTAGCCAAATGTTAGAAATGGTATCTAGACTACCACAAAAATACGATGATCCATGGAACCCAGTGGTGACCATAGAAATCAATGGAAATTTTCTACCTAATACTCTAGTGCATCTAGGGGCAACTATTAGTGCAATTAATGTTGATACCATGACATTATTGAAATTCAAAGAAATAAGGCCCACACCCATTGTGTTGGAATTTTCATATAATTCCATCATTAAAATGGTTGGGGTCCTAGAAGACAGGGTGGGGAATATCCAATTGATTTTATAGTAATTTCTCCAAAGACTACAAAACCTGGACACCCAATAGTTCTAGGTCAGCCTTGGCTGGTCACTGATGATGTTGTTATTGGGTGCAAAAGTGGGGAAATAGTTATTTCTAATGGGTCGCAAATTCATCAATTTACTATCTTTCCATCTGCCCAATTAGCTACTAAGGTGCCTCTTTGGTTGGAAAATACTTATGGGGAGTAAAATTGCCTGCTTCCTTTGTTGACTATAAGACAATCAAGAGGGCTTCAAGAATAATCATAAGAACACATTTTTCAACAATTCTTATCTGATATAAATTTTATAGAATATCATGTTTATTTTAGTGGCTACCATCATGCTTTCAGCAGTGAATTTCAAGAAACTTTTTACCATGTTGTTTTTGCATTATTTACCATGGCACCCTTAGATGAAAACATAGAAATAGGTACCCAACCTATTGAAATTGGTGTTGAAAAAATGTTGTATGTTGGTACACATTTAAGTATAGAATAGAGACAACAAGTAATAAACATAATCCAAAAAAAGTCTGGGGAATTTTCTTGGGATTATCTCGATATAAAAGGAATTCATCCTAATACTTGCATACACCACATTTATACCAATGATGAAATTAGGCCAATAAGATAGCCATCAATACGAATGAATCCAACCCTCAAAGAAATTGTCAAAGATGAATTGCAAAAACTTTTGAGTGAGAATTTTATTTATCCCATATCTGACAGTAAATGGATCTCTCCATTTGTCATGGCTCCAAGAAAAATGGGAAGTAGAGGATTTGCATTGATTATAGGGAGATGAACAAAGCTACATTGAGGGATTTTTTTCCTCTACCTTTCATTGATCTAGTAATTGACACTCTAGTAGGGAAAAGGTATTTCTCCTTCTTGGATGGGTATAATGGTTACAACTAGATCCAAATAGCCCCGAAAGACCAGCAGAAGACTACTTTTACCTATCTTTTAGTAACCTATTCTTATAAAGTTCTTCCATTTGGTTTATGTAACACTATAGATATCTCCAAAATTAGAAGAAAAGATAGATAAATGCCTTAGAAACCAACCACTTCGAAGGGGGAACCTCCTTTACATTACATAAGTGAAAAATTCTTGGATGACACAAATGAAAAAACATCCTTTCGATATATAGGAGTCCATGGGGTCACAATATAATCCTAGCCAACCTAACAATAATAATGTAAGGGCACAACAATAACAATATGGGGGTTACATAGGTACAAAAATAACAATAAGGGGACTACACTAACAAAAATAAGGGACTACACTAGTAATATAAGGACCTAACATGCTCCTCTCCTTCAAAAAAGTGTTGTCCTCAATGCTTGAGAAGATCCATATGCTTCTATATAAAATTCTCATCCTCCCATGTAGAATCTTTAGTGGGTAAGTTCTTCCACTTGATGAGATACTCTGAAATTGATCAATTTCATAGTTGTCGAGTTTTTGTTTCCGTGACTACCTCAGGTTCCAATATGACTTTTACTTCCTCATCAAGTTCTCGCAATATTGTTTGAACTGGAATTTTTTCACCTATAACCTTATTTAAGCATGAAACATGGAAAATTGGATGCACTCAAGAAGAAGCATGAAGCTCCAGTTATGCCATAATACCAATATTTTGCAGCACCTTGTAAGTACCATAATACTTTGGTGATAATTTATTATCCTTCTTAGCTTTCTTGAGGGCCATTTTTTTGTATGGTTGTAGCTGTAAAAATACCCAGTCTCCTACATCAAAACTTATCTCACTGCGATGTTGGTCTACCTATTATTTCATTCGATTTTGTGCCAAATGTAGGTTATCCTTTAAGAGTTGGAGAACTTTTTGTTGATGCTCGATGTGATATTCCACTGCTTGAACCTTAGAATTTTCTCTTAAATATGATGTGATGGATGGTGGATGATATCCATAAAGTTCCATAAATGGGGTCATTTTTGCTACAGTATGGAAGGAAGTGTTATACCACCTTTCAGCCAGAGGTAACCACTTGACCCATTGTGTTTTTTTATCAGATACAAAACAACGAATATATCCTTCTAGAAAAAATTCACAATCTCAATTTTCCCATCAAATTGAGGATGATAAGATGAGCTATGAGCTAGTTGAGTACCCAAACAAGAAAATAATTCCGTCCAAAAATTTCCAATAAAAATGGGATCTCTGTCGCTTATAATAATATTTGGGTTTCCATGTAGCTTTTGAATTGTTTCCATAAATGTAGTAGCAACTGTACTTGCTTTAAATGGATGAGATAACGCACAAAAGTGTGCATACTTGGAAAGTCAATCAACTACCACCATGATGACACTCTTTCCTTCAGACTTAAGTAAACCTGTGATAAAGTCCATTGAAATTTCCTCCCAACATTGACTTGGAATGGATAAAGGTTGTAGAAGACTCAGGGTCTTACTTGTCTCAACTTTATTTTATTGGAAAACCAAATATTCCTCCACAAACTTTTGAATATAAGATTTAAGGCCATCCCAAACAAATTATTTCTTCACCCCGTGGTAATTTTTTAAAAATATTGAGTGTCCTCCTAAGGGAGAAGCGTGTGATTCCAAAAGAATATTTTGTTTTAGTTGGGAATTCTTACAAAGATATAAGCGATATTTGTACCATAAGGAATGATTTTTTCAAGTAAATTTATCAAATGTACTAGGATCTTGTTGCAACTTTTGAATGAGTGTCCACACTTCTTCTTCATTATTCCATTCATCCCTTTCTTTGGTTATCCAATCTGGTTGGATAATAGAAATGGAAAAAAGAAATCCTTCCACTGCATCTGCAACAAGATTTAGCTTCCATTTTTTGTAGATGATTTAAAAGTCATAACCCAACATCTTTGTGACTCATTTTTGCTACTCTTCTGAAGATATTCTTTGTTCCAAAAAGTATTTAAGACTATCATGATCAGTTTTTACCTTGAAGTGTCTTTCCATTAGGTAAGGTCACCATTTCTTTAGTGCATGTAGTATTTCCAACATTTCCTTCTCATAAATAGATTTTTGTAAATACTTTCCTTTGATTGTACAACTATCAAAAGAAATGGGTCTTCCTTCTTGCATTAAAACAACACAAATTCCATCTCCTGAGGCATCACATTCCACAACAAAGGTTTTTGTGAATTTTTTTGTAGCTAAGACTAGTGCTAGGCACATTGCCTCTTTAAGATGTTCAAAGGCCTTAGTTGATTCAAGAGTCCATGAAAATTCATCTTTCTTCAATAATTTTTTTAGAGGTGTTGCTATTCTCCCATAATTATTCACAAACTTGCGATAATACTCTGTTAACCCGAGAAATCCTCACAATTGATTAATGGTTGTGGGGAATTTCCATTCCTTAATGGCTTTAATTTTGTTAGGGTCTACCTTAACACCCTCGTGAGATAAAATATTACCCATATATTCCACCTCTTTTACTCCAAAGAAAAATTTGGAGGTCTTTGCATGTAATTGTTTCTCCTCCAATATTTCGAGCAACTTGTCAACATGTTGAACATGATCCTTCGAAGACCTGTTGTAGAGTAGTATATCATCAAAAAATACTAACACAAATTTTCTAAGGAAGGGTTTGAAAATGGAATATATCAACCCTTGAAATGTAGAAGGTGCATTGGTAAGGCCAAAAGGCATGAACAAAAACTCATAATGACCCTCATGGGTTCGAAATGTTTTTTTTAGAATATCATAGTCTTCATTCTAATTTGATGATATCTTGAACGAAGATCCAACTTGGTAAAATAAATTGCTCCATGTAATTCATCCAATAATTCATCAATCACAGGAATGAAAAATTTATCTTTAATAATGAGCTTATTGATCTCCCTATAATCTAGACACATGTGCCATGATCCATCCTTCTTCTGCACCAATACTATTGGAGTAGAGAAATAAATTTGACACGATTGAATTATACCAACCTCTAACATTTCTGCAATCATACGTTCAATGTCACTCTTTTGGACATAAGGATATCTGTAAGGCTTGATGTTTGGAGGAACACTTCTTGGAATAAAATGCATAGAATTATCATGATCACAAATGGGTGGGAGCCCTTTGGGAGTTTCAAACACCTTGGAATGATTGTCCAATACTTTTTGGAGATATGTAGAAAATAGATGATTTTAATGTTGGAACTTCTAGTGAGCATAATTGTGCAATTACGCCTCATTTTTCTTTCTTCAAAAGATTTTTCATGAAATTAGAACTTATTACATTTCTCAGCTTCCCTGCGATACCCTGTAATTAAACTTCCTTTCCTTCCGAAAAAATTTCAAGAAAATTTCTTGAAAATTAAAATCTAACATCCCCAAATATTGTAACATTGTACTCCTAGTACAACATCAGCACCTCCCATTGGAATGGAAAGCATTGGAATATTCAATGCATATTCTCCCATGGTTAGCTTGATATTATGGCATTTTCCAGAGAAATTTTTAGTTCCTCCATTTGCAACCATCACTTGACATTATGGTGTTGGGTATAGGAAGCAATTCAATTCATTGGCTACCTTACAATGAATAAAATTATGGGTACTACCTGAGTCAATAAACATTATTTTCTTTTTCTTCTTGATATGTCCTTCTATCTTGAGAGTTTGAGGAGTGGTAATTCCTGCTAATGCATTATAGGATATGTTCGTACTCATTTATTCTTTCTCTAGGGTTGGTTCTTGGTGTATATCCTCTTCTTTTGAAGTTTCTTGTTCATTTTCTTCCTCCTCTTCACAATCTATGTAAAATAATTTCTTCTCAGCACACTTATGACCTTTATTGTAATTGTTATCACAACTGTAGCAAAACCCTTTTGCTATGTTTTCTTCCAATTGTTGTGGTGTTAACCTTGTAGGTTGTGGAAGTATATAAGTAGCAACACTTCCATATTTATAGATGTGAGTGGTAGGCTTCCTTGTTGCCATAATTTTACATTCAATTTTTCTTGCCAACCTGAATGCCTTCTCCAGTGAATCAGGTTCCCAAAGGTGAACCTCAAGTTGGATGCTATCCTTTAAATTCCCTATGAAGACATCAATGATGTGTTCCTCTAGAATATCAACTACCCTTATATTCAATTTTTGGAAGTCCTCAATGTGCTCCATCACTGAACCGTTTTGTTTGAGATTTATCAATTGGCTAAAGAAGGTGTTGCTCTTTTTATCCTCATAATGTGCTATCATTTACTCCGTAAAAACTGACCAAGTGACATTTTTTTTATGGGAGAAAAGCCATCGATACCAGAAAAATGTATTTTGTTCTAAATATAAATTTACAAGGAGTACCTTTTGTGTGTTTTTCACATTATTGAGATCAAAATATTGCTCCATCTGTAGTATCCATGTTACGGGATCCTTGCCATCAAACTTCCTCATATCAATATTTGGAATATGATGGGTCTTCAATCCAACATTAGTGTAGGTTTTAACCCTAAACAGAAATTATCTACACATGAATCTTATAACAGAAAATAAACAATAGCGAGAGCATAAAACATAAAACAGATAAACATAGAGATTTTCCCCTGGATCCAAAATTGGGATGACCAGCTTGATTTTTCATTCTCTTCCTTTTAGTGTTACAACACATATATATACATGCCGAAGCATACATAAAACCCAATCCATTAACCCTAGATTAGAACATAACTGTAGTTCCCTTGACCGGATCTACAAAATACCAGGGGCCGAAAACCATCATACCCCAAAAACCATGTGCAAACTCATGCAAAAAACATGGGTGGGTCCGCTTATGAGTGGGACCGCATACCAAAAAAAATTTCGCTGGGGCACTGCCCCAGACCCCGAGAGGGGGGGCTGCCGCCCCCCCTGTGACCCCCCTGCTGCGCCCGGTGCAATGTACAATGCATGGGACTAGTCGTGGAAAGAATATAACACATACCCAACATTCTCCCACTTGTTGTTTTCTTTCCACAAGGGGCCACAGGAGAGCTTAGTCATTGGGCCAATTCTTCAACACCCATTGTTTCTCTACACCAAGAGAACTTCTGAGTGCTTACAGACTTCATCAATGCATCTACAACATTCTTCAAAGTGTCCACGTTTACCAGAAACACCCTTTTAGCCTCAACCATGTCTCTAACAAAGTGATATTGAACATCAATGTGCTTTGTCTTTGAATGGTAAGCAGGGTTCTTAGCCAAGAAAATTTCACTTTGGCTATCACAGTCTATCCTTATAGCTTGCTGTACCAACCCCATACTTGAACACAATATATGCAACCAAACTACTTCCTTGCTTGCATGAGTGGCTGCTATGTATTCTGCCTCTGTAGTTGAAAGCACCATTACAGACTGTCTTTTACTCATCCAACTGACTGCACCTCCAAATAGGCTAAACACATACCCACTTGTAGATCTTCTTTGGTCCAGATCTCTAGCCCAGTCTGCATCAACAAAACCATGAATGTCCAACATTCTTTCTAATCCTATACTTCCCTGGTAGCACAAGCCATAATCACTAGTGCCACGTAAATATCTGAAAACCCGCTTCACTGTTGTCCAATGCTCCTTCCCTGGGTTTGACATAAACCTGCTCAATACTCCCACTGCATGTGCAATGTGTTAGTCATCAGTATTTTTCACTTGTTGGTGATGACTAGTTGTAACAACCAAGTTTTCTAGCAGTTGATCTAAAAATTTGTCAAATTCGCCAGCTGGAAAACACCCATAAACTTTTTTTCCCTTCTACTTTTCAGCCCGCCCATGATGAGATGAAACACCATTATCTGCCTATCAACTCTAAAAGAACAATCCAAATCTGTCCAAAAAGTCTCCCCTAAGTTAGGAAGTGGCGCTTTAGGCATTTCCCCCTTGGCAAACTATCCTAAAGCCAAAGAACCTCCATCTGCTATAGACCAGTCATAACAAACCTTCCCATTTTGCAAATAAAGTTGGTTACCGCCATAGGTCGTGCTACTAATACACCCTCAAGTCTCAGCAATTCATGTACCATAAGTCAAACTGATTCTAGGTGTTTTTACAGTGTTTTAAATGGATCTTTCAAATACAGAGGCCTACCAGCATCTCAGAAGACAATATTTGGCTCCACATGAGAATACAGCTGCTTCTCAATGTGATCTTGAGCCTGGGATGCAGCCACAGAGCAGAGAAGTTTTCATTAAGCTCTTGCGATCACATTCAAAGCCTGAAAGGACAGTGAAAGAAAAAATAGCACTGTTAAAGGGCTGATGATATGAAATGACTAAAAACCTCCTTCATCTATAAGCAGAAGGTTTGAAGACTGAAGAACCTCCTTCATTTCACAAGCAGAGGGTTAAGAGTGCCTCCTTCATCTATAAGCAGAGGGAAAATGGACAAAGTTTGATTTTAAGAGCTACACGGACTGTGAGACAAACTTTGAAATACAGTGAGATAGCAACTGAAAGATCTTTGTATGAAAATAATGACTAAAGGCAGAGAGGTTGAAAGAACATCAGGCATTTTGCCAAGACAAGCCTCCTTCATTCATAAGCAGAGGGCCAGAGCAGTGACTGATTTCAGGGTTTCACTGACCAAGAGACAAATGGTAAAAGAAACAAAAGACAGTTTAAAGTTTTCGAACAGAGCAAGCATGTAAAAAACAGAGGGGAAGCATCGGTGCTATAACTATCAAAGAGGATGGCTTATCTCCTAACAAAGTTGCTTTTAAAAACAGTCTGGAACCAAAATAAGATAGCTTTTTTGATGGTTGAGAGATGGGTCATACCACATGGCTAAGGAATGAAAATTATCTCTCAAAGGATATTTTCCTTCCCGATCATGAGGAAATGTCTTTAAATTACTCATCATAGTGGACAAAAGGCAGTTTGAGTTTAGTTTTTCCCAAAAAGGCACCGCAGATAGATACACAGGGTCACAAAGATGCCAGAAGAATTATGGTATGTATTTCAAGGTCAGAAAAACACACTCAAAGCAAATAGAGCATGCCACTGTTAAAAAGGAAGGCCTATTCTTTATGGAAATGTGTCAAAGGTGATAATGAAGCCCAAGAGATCACAACTGAGGTTCACCTCACAACCAAAGAAAAACATCATTTGGAGGATATATCTACAATCCTTGTATAGGTTAAAAACAAATTTCCCTCTCACAGGCAGGGATAATCATAAGCGACAGAAGCTGCCAATCAAGTCTTAAAGAGATGGGCCATCTCCTTGCAAATATAAAGAGATGCTTCATCATCATTGGTGTATTGTTGAGTAGTTTCTCCATGATTGAAAATACCACTAAAAGGTCAGCGGTGGCAGAGGTTACTTTTCAATTATGTAAACACAGTGAATAGAGTTAACCCTTGGAATGATTTTATTATGAGAAGAAAGAGTCATAGCTATTGCAACTGTTAAATTAGTCCGCACTAACCTTTTTACCAACACTTTTCAAATGTGGGCCCTTTATAACGCGTTCAAAATCATTTTTTTTTCCTTTCAAATGGACAAGGAAATTGTTTAAAAAGAGAAGTCTTCCAAACCCTCTCAAGTCAAACTCAAAGGTATTTAGGATTTTTCACTTTCAAACAGGGTTAAAGACCGTTGCAAATCTATTTTGGAAATCCCAAAGCACCAACAATACTCCTTTTTCTATTCCCTAGACCGGAGAAAGAAGTTGTGAGCAAATTCATAGAGTTTTTCAGGCTTAAGGATTGTGCAGTGCGCCTGTACAGTTGCACGACGCGTTTAGGCGCAGTTTTTACAAAGGAACACACGGCCACGCGACGCACCTATAGGAGCGCAGCGTACCTGTAGGCGTTGGTCAGGTCGGCCCAACAGGTGACTCGCAGCCTTTTTGCGTGGCGCTCTCTCAGTATAAATGTGCCGCGCATGGTTTAAGCCATCAAAACGCCTCCAAGAGTTTTTAAAAGCTACTCAAACTCCTCGAAAAAGGTTGCCATCGTGCCTCAAGGTTTTTTTCTTGCCCCCTTGCTAAATTCAAATTGCTAAATAGTGTTTGAGGCAGTAAAAGCCTTGGTGTAAATCAAGATATTTTGAGTGAATGTTTTGAAAGAAGGTTACAGTTGGTTGATAATGAAGTGTTAATTATAGTTTCAGGGAGCCCAAAACTACCCTTAAAAGTGCTAAAACATCATACTCCTATTCTAGTTGGTTTTTCAAACATCAAGGACATCCTAACCGTTGTAGCACAAAACACAAACTCTGTCAGCTATGTGCATTAGTGAAGACAGTGTCAAGGAGAGTTAGTGTTTTTGTTTAAAGATCCGGGCTTGCAATAAGTTTTGTTTGCCCAGCACTGTCATAGTATAAGTAATGTATTTTGATAGATGACAAAGGACCCAATTAACTATCCTCAAATAAATATTAAAGGGTGAAGATACTGTTTGAAAGGAGGAACACAGGTTTTAAAAAGCAAAACAGTGAGCCTATTTTCGGCTACTATGATCATTATATGAGTGCTCTTTATTTTAGAAGTCCTCCTTGTGGTGAAGAATAGAGTCAAGGCTGCCATTTTGACCATAAACAAACTTTAGTGTATAAAGCTGTAAATTGTCATTTGAAGGTATTATCAAAATCTGTGTGAGGAGTAGTGAACACAAGAGTAGTGTATTGATTGTAAGAAGTTTTGTTCTTTGTCTGCTACAAAGCTATATGTTCTCACACCAAATACACAAAGAGCTGGGTAACATTACCCAAACATAGTGACCCTTTGTCTGTGTATATCTTTGATTGACTATGTGCTTATTATAAATATCGGTTGTTTTGCATACAAAGGGCATAAATGACAGTTTGTTGAAGAAGCAGGGGCCTAACACCAAAGAAAACATTTTACACAGCATTTGAAACCAAATTCACCTTGATCAAACAATGATTGACAGAGAGGGCAAAGTTTTTGTTTGAGAACACATTTCAAGAAATCCTTTTGAAGCATTTTGGGTTTTGCAGAGAGCATCTAGAACAAGATGCCCCCCAGACAAGATAGTAGGAGTGGATTGCACAAGAGGTATGAGCCTATTTCTACTGCATAAGTGAATGCCCACCCATCAGTCTTATTCAATTTCCATGAGGTGGGATGTTTAGATTTTTTCCAAAGGGTGCAAGAGGTAAAGAGTTTTTCTCTTTTGACACACCTTTGCACTTTGAGGTTCAGAGACAAGAATTTCCAATTGGCAGGCCTTGATTTCAAGTTTTCCCCGAGATCCATCTCCAAAGCCACTAAAATTCCCTATATTGGCGAGAAATGGTTTAAACAATGCCATTTGGACTTAGATGATTACAAGCCCTTTCTAAAGCCTGAACACAAAGATGCTTGTCCTTCTATTTTCCCTTTCTCATATCTTTTAACCAGCTATGCCCCTCTCATGAAGATTATCATGAAGTTCTTTACTTGTGAGGGAAGATTCTCCCAAATTTATGCATATCACATTCGACTGCTCATGCATTTCACAAGGACCAAGCAGCTAAATATTACTTTCTTCTTGCACAAGAGTATTGAGAAAATGGCCTCCACTGTCCAGAAGAGGCCTCCTTCACAGCAAATAGCTTGTCTCTTTCATCACTCTCTCATCAAAATCATCGTTCTTCATCAGCTTGAAAAGAGAGAGGTCTCTTGGGATGTTTTCATCACTCATCCAGATTTCTCCATTGTCCCTCCAGTCCATACATCCCCTACATCTCCTACTCATCACCCCTCGCCTTCTTCTAGCAGGCCTACTCCTAAAAGGCTCAAGTTTACTACAGAACATACAAAGGAACATGAAGAAGGAGAAGGAAGTAACCAGCAAGAGGAGGAAGGACATGAGAAAGAGGAAGAAAGGGATAAACAACAGCATGACAGTGATGAAGCTGAACAGTAGCATGACAGTGAGGGTCAAGGATAGCATGATAGTGATAAGGGTGAGTAGAAAATTCATGATGAGGTTAAAAATCAGCCTTATGATGACACACAACAACATCACAATGGTGATGAACAACATCAGGGGAAGGAGGAAGAAAATGCTAAATAGCAGCATGACAGTGAGGGTGAGACAGGACAACAGCTTGAAAATAATGAACAAGGACAGGAAAGGGATGAATAGGGGTAGCCTTGTGAGACAGAGCAGCAAGAGCATCAAGGGCAGCCTCAAGAAGAATAGCAGCCTCCTCAAGAATAACAGCAAACTCAAAAGGATGACAAGCAAGATGACAAAGGTAAAGGGGTCATGCCCTCTTCTCCTAAAAATGCCAAGCCCCGAACAGCGAAGAAGAGAGTGCCTAGAGTGGTCACTCAAAATGTGACAAGGGCTCTCCGGAGTAAAGGAAAATTGCCAAAGAAGCCCATCATTGATTTTTCTAGGAGGAAGAGCAGTAGAATAGCCACCCAAAGCAAAGAGAAGGGCAAGGTAGAGGGCAGTCATGAACAAGAGAGTGCATTTGACATTATCCCAATCCAAAGAGATGATAGTGATAATGAGGCCCGGATTCTAGAAAAACTCTTAATTCATAGAGAAGGCCAAATTGATGCATTGAAGGATGATCTTCATAGGGCAAGGAATTTCAATAAATTTTTGGAAATCCAAAATAGGAAAATGAGTGTCCATATGGCTGTTTATGAGACACAGGCGACTAAATACAAGAAGGAGGCCTCCAAAGCCCAAGCAAGGTTGGAAGAACTCATGGGAAATTTTGATGAAAGTGAAGGCGATGATCAACCTAAGAGAAAGAGGCCTAGAACCATGGGGCTCAAAAATGCCCTTGAAAAGCAAAAAGAAGAGGAAAATGCCTTTCTCCAATCTACTCCTCTCACTGCATTGTTTGAACAGGAGATAGAAAACAATAAGGAGGCGTGGCTTGAGAGATTCAATGACCATTTGGAGAAGAAGTTGGAGAGGGAAAACAGGGATTTAGACCTTCAAAGGAAAATGACGAGGCATTATAAAAAGTTAAATCAGTTTGCCCGACGCAAGTTGAAGGCTGCTCAAGACAAGCTCAAGGAGGCTAAAGGGAAGCGCCCGACATGGAAAGTGAGGAAAGACACATCAGGACTTCAGATTTTGGCCTCTGCTTTACAACATGTTGCTGAGAACCCTTGAGGGTCATGCTCACCAATTTTGGGCATTTTTCGACATATTTTGGTTTTTTGGCATTTTTTAGTTTTAGGTCAAAACTCATGGGAATGGTATCATTGGATGCCATAATTTTAGGAGCACACACTCAACAATTTTCAAGACATTTGAAGATCATTTGCTCCCCTGAAATGGCGAAAAATGCCCACTTTTTCTACACTCTGCCCGGTCTATCAACAAACTTTATTTTTTGGTTTTTTACACACAGGCCTGTTTTTGGAGGACTTATAGGCATCAAATTGAGAAAATTCCAGTTGCTCCAAAAATTAGACACTCACATCTTTCCAATGAGCTATCATGAGACTCATTTTGACATTAGGAAGGCTGCCAAAGGTTGCCAGCAAGTCAGGGGACATTTTGCTGATGTAATTTTTGAGTATTTTTGTAAAATTTGAACCTTTAAAAAATGCTTTTTCCTCATGTGCGTTTAGCTATTTTTGCACATGAGAAGTTATGAAAAGTAAATTTAATTCCATTTTTTAGAATTTTTTAGATATTTTATGAGATATTTTGTGCCTTGGGCTTTGCAAAGCCTCAAGGACAAGTTTAGATATTTTGAATAGGCCAATGAGAGTGAAAATTGAACCAAGAGGTTTTCCTCACTTGAACCTATATATTCCAAAGGATTTCATTGTAAACAAGGTTGAACTTGATGATAGAAGCAATATATGGTCATATAATCTTTGGAAGAAATACTTGTATCATGCTCTTGGATAGTCTCTTGGATGTTCTTGGATGATGAAAGAGGATTGTTGTTGGATTCCATGACTTGGTAGAATGGTATAGTGTCTCTTTCTTTGTTTTGTTTTCTAGTTTTCATTCATAAATCCATGTTTCTTGCTTGCTATAGATCAGTAGAGAAAAAAATTGAGACATGCCCTTGGAGGCACCTCAAATTTCATGTTTCTTCATAGCTTCCATGTTTTCTTCTTCCTTAGTCATATTAAAGAATTCTTGGTTGCTCTTTAATAACTTAAGGATATTGTTGCTCATTTCATTCATGGTTTTATGCATGCTAAGTATGATTTACGGTATGCCCTGCTTACTCATGGCTAGCCATAGTTCCATCCATGAAATCTCTCTTTGAATAATTATATTGTCATTTTTTGAACCAAGGAGGTCTTGTTCCGATCTTGCCCTTTGCCTAAGACTATGCGATCTTGTTTTCAAAGTTCCCAATAACTTGAAGTACCGTGTTTAGGCATTCTGACATAGTAATTTAAGTTTTTTTTCTATCTTAAGTGTTTTCCCCAAAGTCTGATAGCCATTTCCCAAAGTTAGAGGGTAATATATCTCTATGCATGGCTTGAATTTTTATGTCTATGTATTGATTAGCTTATAGTTACATTTCTCATGATTAATGGTTTTCCCTACCATGTTTATGTCAGCTATTAAACTAGTTATGCTTGAAATACTTTGTTGTTCCCAAACTTGATGTCCATTTTGTTCCATTTTTCCCAAAGATCCTTTCTACCTTGAATCAAATCGGCCCTTCAACAGCCTCGTATCATTGTCTGATAGCTTTCTATACCTTTTCAACCCCATAGCCCGGTTGATCTGACATCTTTTTACCTATCTTATATCTTTGATCAGTTTCATCCCTCACAACCTAAAAACCAAAACCAAAAAACCTACTTCATAACTAACCTAAAATCAGAACACAATAAGCAAACACACAGATATCCCTTACACAAATAGAGAGAGCCCTCTCTGAGTCCAGGAAGGCTAGGTCCTTGGGCTCCAAATATTGGTTTGATGTTACACTGTCATTTGGCTTGCTAATCAGCCAAATCACGGGACCCTAACACAATGTCTGGTCTAGTACAAACCATTGCATACATCAAGCTACCCACTGCACTTGCATATGGAACACGGGACATATCCTCCTCTTCTTCTTGTGTCTTGGGACACTGTTCAGTAGATAGCTTTACACCTACAGGAATAGGAACTTTCAATTTGCCACTATCCTCGCATATTTAACCCGCAATATGGGTCCTACATACTCGGTCATATATGATCTCCTACCCTAGATTCTTCTTAATTTATGCTAAAATATATGTCACACCAGACCCATGTCGAATTTGGAGAATGTAGCTTGGGTCTTCAAATATCGATAACTTCTTTTTCATTTCTAATCAAAAACATATCATCCACATACAAGACCAAATAAATAACACGGTCACCAATTACCTAAAATAAACACAACTGGATCCTCCTCCTTGCTTCTAGTGAAGCCAAGTCCCCGTATATAGGTATCAAATTTCTGATACCACATCCTTGGTGACTGTTTTAACCTACACAAATGTTTTAACCCATACAGAGACTTCTTCAACGTGCATACCAGTTCTTTCTTACCCTTCACCATAAAGCCTTCAGGTTGCTTCATGTAGATCTCCTCTTCTAGATCCCCATGAAGAAATGCTATCTTCACATCCATCTATTCTATCTCAAAATCAAATGCAGCAGCAACAAATAAAAGTAATCTAATAGAAGTAACTTTGGCAACAGGAGAAAAAATATCACCAAAATCAATTCTCGGCACCTAGGAATAACCTTTGGCTACCGACCTAGCTTTGTATTTATCCACCTTGCCTTCTACATTCATCTTCTTCTTAAAAACCCATTTTCTCCCGATGGGCTTCCTTCCAGCCGGCAACTCCACCAGATCCCATGCCTCATTTTTATGCAAGGATGCCATTTCATCAACCATGGCCTCCTTCCAGAGTTTTCCATCCTCTGAATCTACTGCCTCCCTGATAGTTTTTGGATCATCATCATAAGGAAAAATTTGAACAGAAAGCAGATGGAATATACCTTTCTGGTTGTCTTCTTTCCCGAGATGATCTTCTCAAAGCTAGAGTTTATGGCTCTTCCTCTTCTGAGTCTTCTTCTTTTGTAGAGTCTGATTTGTCCTCCTTCAGCTCAAACTCAATCTTCTCACGTTCCTTTGGTAGGACTTCATGTGTAACAACATATTTCACTTCTCTAAACACCACATCTCAGTTGTACACAACCTTCCTTGTTTCTGGGTTCCAAAGCTTGTAACCTTTTAAACCATCCTTATACCCAATAAAGATGCACCTTTCAGATTTATTATCCTACTTGGTCCTTTTCTCCTTTGGAACATGTACATATGCATCACATCCAAATACCCTTAGATGTGAAAGAGAGGGTGTTAGCCACCTATAATATTTTGTTATACCAAAAGGTGGCTAAGATCTTTTTTGAGCCTCCAAGGAACAAATTTTATCACTAAAAATTGTTGGCTCTTGAAGACTCCTTGTAGGCCTCATGCCTCGGTCCAAAATCCTCATTTGCTGTCCCATTTTATACTCAGGAATCTCTGCTGATTCCAACTGAAAGACTGCTGAAAGATCGTCATTTCTCCTCTTCTCAAAACCTTTCATCTGCTCCACTTTTTCTCCATCAAAACTACCTTGTTTTCATAAGTCCTCTTCTTCCCATTTATGAAAATTTCCCCTTTCATAGTTAAAAACTCACTTTTTAACTATTTCGGAACCCCCCAATCATATTATTTCCTCATATAACCATAGAGCCCGCAATCGGGCGATAAACCATTGAAAAATCCCTCTCCGATCAATATTTTCCTTTGTAAACCCAAAAACCCACTTTCCGAAAGTTTTAAGTTAAAAACTTAAAACCACATGATAAATATAAATGGGTTGATTGAAAAGAGCCGATCGCGCAATCGCAATCGGAAACAACACAAATGGGTTGATCGGAAAGACCAGGCTCAATGGCCCGATTGCGATTGGCCCCTGTCTTTATACTCCCGGGCATATTACATTCCGTGAAAACCACCAAATTTCGCAATCAGCGCTTTTCCCTTTACTTATATATTTTCCTAAACATAAAATGTGGAGCAAAGGATAAAATGGACCTTGGAAGCAAAGACATCCTTTGAGCTGGTGAAACAAGCATTAACCAAAACACCGGTTCTCATAAGCCCTGATTTTTCAAAATATTTTTATATCTTCTCATTTGCATCAGAACATACTATTGCTGCTGTCCTTTTACAGAAAAATCCACAAGGACAAGAGCAACCTATTGCATTCTTTAGCAAGGCATTGAGGGATGCCCCTTTGAAGTATAACATTATGGAAAAGCAAGCTTTTGCTTTGGTTAAAGCATTGAAAGACTTCAGAGTATACGTCCTTCACTCACACGGCATTGCCTCTGTCCCAAATTCGGTTGTAAAGACATTCTAACCCAGGATCCAGATGGTAAAAGAGGTAAGTGGATTGCAGTAATTCTTGAATATGATTTAGAAATAAAACCCACTAAGCTCATCAAAGGCCAGGGTCTAGCTAAATTAATGGCTGAATCAAATTGTGAACTTCTTGATATTAATATGATCGATGCTTTAGATAACCAAGAAGAACTCTCAACTCCTGTTGTTGAAGATCATTTTATGATTTCTCCTTGGTACGCTGATATTGTTTATGTTTTGCTTAATCTGAATACACCTCCCGGTTTATCCAAAACTAAGGCAAGATTCCTAAAGTTAAAAGCTATAAACTATTGCATTATTGATAAATGTCTTTATTGGAAAAATGCAAGTAGCATATTGCTTAAATCTTTGCCTGAGTTTGATGCAGAAAAAATTAAGCAGGAGTTCCATGAAGGAGAGTGTGGAGGCCATTTGTACTGGAATTCAACAGCCAACAAAATTTTGAGGGCTGGTTTCTATTGGCCTACTCTTTTTCCTAATGTTCACAAAATGACAACTACTTGCCATAAATGCCAATTGTTTGAGGGCAAGAGAAAATTATTACCCCTGCCGCTGCATCCAATCACTGTTGAAGCTCCTTTTCAACAGTGGGGTCTTGACTTCATAGGAGAGATTCATCCACCTTCCTCTGCCCAACACAAGTGGATTCTTACCGCCACAGACTATTTCACTAAGTGGATAGAAGCCATTCCTTGTAGGCAGGCCAATGATTTGGTTATCATAAAATTCATAGAAACCAATATCCTTTCCAGATTTGGCTGCCCTACCAAGATCATCACAGATAATGCAGCAGCATTTGGATCAAAGAAAATGGTGGAATTCTGTCGCAAATATCAGATAACGTTGGGACACTCCACAACCTATTACCCTCAAGGTAATGGACTTGCAGAGTCTTCCAACAAAAGCTTAGTGAACATAATAAAGAAACTGTTGGAGGACAACAAGAAGTCTTGGCACACAAAGTTGATCCATGCACTTTGGGCTGACAGATTAACTTTGAACAAATCTATTGGTATGTCACCCTTCCAGCTTGTGTATGGTACAGATGCAATTTTTCCTAACAGCCTTGGTGTACCAGTTATGAAGTTAATTCAAGAGTTGCAGACTGAAGAAAATGACATGATCAGAAGAATCAATCAGACCATTCATCTTCAGCAAACCAGAGAGGAAGTGTACAACAAAGCATTACAGAAGCAATACCATATCAAGAAGATATTTTACAGAAGGACAAAAGCCAGCAATTTCAATATTGGGGACAAAGTTTTAAAGTGGGACTCAAAGAGAGAAGATAAGGGAAAGCATGGTAAATTTGACAATCTATGGCTTGGCCCTTACTCCATTCATTCAGTTGCTGGAAACAACGCATTATTCTTACAAGAGCTGAATGGAACAGAATTGTTTGGGGGTCCTGTCAATGGCAGGATGCTTAAGCATTATCTTTCTTAAACCATTCTATGTTTTGAAGCCTTTTTCCCTTTTCCATTGTAAAAATTTCATCCATCATTGCATTCAGAGTTATGAAAAATCAAAAAAATACAAAAAGAAAGAAAGAAAGAAAAGAGGGTAGAAATGTAAACAAGAAAGGCAAAGCCCCATGCCAAAAAAGAGGAACAAATCTGAAATTGTGCAAGCTTAAATGCCACTCCTGCAAAACACACTTCTAGTTAGTCAAACTGTTTAATCTTGACTAATTAGGTTTCAATTTTCTACTGATAGGGTAGTGAATTTGATTTTCCAAACCGTTTAATCTTGGCTTATCAGTAGATAGATTAGGATAGAAATTAAGGTTCAAACAAACTCAAAATCTGAACCAAAGTTTCCAAAGAGAGATGACTCAAAACTGTTTTATTTTCTGAGTCATAAAAGAGGAAAAACTGGTTCTAATTTGCTCAAAATCTGAATCAGATATCAAGGAAGAGATAGCTCACAGAAAAAAAGAAAATCATAGCTATGAGAAGAAGAGAGAAGGCCATAATAAGAAGCTTTCAGATCTTAAGCCTTCAATTTTTGATGTTCAATTTCCGCAAATAATAATCTATGTGCAGCTTGTTTTTATGCCATAGATCATAGCAAGTCGAACAACTCAATCTTGACTTGACTATTTTTAAATTTCTGTTGTAGAATTTAGAGAATGAAAGTTTGTTGGACTGTTTAATCCCAACAGACAGTAGACTAGGTAGAGAAATATATGAGCTCAACTATTTAATCTGAGTTCAGGGAGAAATAAGGATTAGAAATAGATTAGATTTCCTGCTTTCAAAAGAATAAAATGTTGTGAATAGAGTTTTCCAATCCAAGTGCACTCTCATGAAGAAAAAATGTTAGATCAGTAGGATTGGAGTAGGTAGAAGTTGTATTGATGAAATTCATTTTTCTTTCATGACTGATATTTTTATCAAAGAAAAGCAAGAGCAAGCAATGGGTCAGGCACCAGTCAACATCCCAGAGAAATCAAGTCTGAATTCTTGATGCCTTCAAGAAGGCACCATCCCCAAGTGGAGCCACTGTTAGCCACCTATAATATTTTGTTATACCAAAAGGTAGCTAAGATCTTTTTTGAGCCTCCAAGGAACAAATTTTATCACTAAAAATTGTTGGCTCTTGAAGACTCCTTGTAGGCCTCATGCCTCGGTCCAAAATCATCATTTTCTATCCCATTTTATACTCAGGAATCTGCTGATTCCAACTGAAAGACTGCTGAAAGATCGTCATTTCTCCTCTTCTCAAAACCTTTCATCTGCTCCCCTTTTTCTCCATCAAAACTACCTTGTTTTCATAAGTCCTCTTCTTCCCATTTATGAAAATTTCCCCTTTCATAGTTAAAAACTCACTTTTTAACTATTTCGGAACCCCCCGATCATATTATTTCCTCATATAACCATAGAGCCCGCAATCGGGCGATAAACCATTGAAAAATCCCTCTCCGATCAATATTTTCCTTTGTAAACCCAAAAACCCACTTTCCGAAAGTTTTAAGTTAAAAACTTAAAACCACGTGATAAATATAAATGGGTTGATTGAAAAGAGCCGATCGCGCAATCGCAATCGGAAACAACACAAATGGGTTGATCGGAAAGACCAAGCTCAATGGCCCGATTGCGATTGGCCCCTGTCTTTATACTCCCGGGCATATTACATTCCGTGAAAACCACCGGCCCCGCAATCGGGCGCCTTTTCCCTTTACTTATATATTTTCCGCCCGATCCATTATAACTTGTGTTTATTGCAAAAACTTTGGTTTTCATGTGTTTAAAGGTTTTTCCGCCGGTGCGTGGGTCGAAGCAATCATGACAGTTGATCTAGTCCTTCGATCCAACGGTCCGCGCACAATCACATCACAACTTTTCCTTATTTGCTCAATCGCATGCCCATCTCTGCGACCTCCGATTGCGATCCCTCTGATTCATTCCCTGCCGTTGATCTGGCCCTCAGATCAACGGCCAGCGCTCAATCGCAACTTTCAAATCGCACGCGTTTTTGTTGCGCTCCCGATTTCCGATCTCCGATTCAATCCCGACCGTCGATCTTATTCTCAGATCAACGGCCTATGCTCAATCGCAATTTCCCTCCGATCGAAATCGCAAACCTTCCCGTCTCACTCCCGATTGCGATCCGCCGATTCCATCGCAGCCGTCCATCTGTTTCGCAATCCGATGGCCATCACACACCCTTGCGATCCCTCCGATTACATCCTATCCGTTCATTTCCCGCTAATCCAACGGTCATCGCTTGATTGCACTGGTCGCCCGAACGCTAATCAAAAGCCATTTCCACAGTCCTCCGATTTAATCCTAGCTGTCCATCTCCCTGATGATCGGACGGACAGCGCTCAATCGCATCGCTGCGTTTCAATCACATCCCCTTCTCTGCCCTCCCCGATCGCGATCCTCTGATTAAATCTAAGTTGTCCATCCTCCCGAGGATCCAACGGTCCTTATTCCCTCCGATCACAAGTCTTGCCTCGTTTCAATAACCCTCCAATTCACCTTCCGCCGTTGATCTGATCTGCAGATCAACGGCCAGCACTCAATCGCATTGGAAATTTACATCGCATGCACTTGCCTGCCACCCCTGATTGAGATCCTCCGATTAGATCAGGACCGTCCACGTGTCCAGATCGGATGGTCCAAAACCACCCCGCCTTATTTCTTCTCCCCGCTCTCATTTTTCTGTTTTGCGCTGATCTCCACCGTTAGATATTTTTATCCGACGGCTACACTCCTCCCCCACCATCTGAAGCAGTTTAAACCTATTTTTTGCAGGATTTCTTAATTGTTTTGTGTTTGATGCAGGTGTTCTAAATGGTTTTCCATTGTATAACGAAGAAATACCAAGGGCTGGGAATGACGATTCTCATGCCCTCGTTTCATTACAGAGAAGCCATTCATGGGGCTCTATTCCATGTTTCGTCAGTACTCTATGAATATTGATGCCGTAAAGCCTAGTGCGGGTCTGCACATCGACAAGACACTGTTTTAATTCAAACACAATTAAAGAGTATCAGTTTTGAAGACAAAGCACAGCAGATGAAGATTGAAGACAGTTTTTATGGGGATTACGGCTAAGACAGTTATCAAAATCCTAATCCCCAATCTAAAACATAGTTTAAAAGAAAACCTAAAGTGTTTCATCAGGCATATTGCCTCCACCGCCATACTTTGAGGCAAATTGATTCCTCAACCACCGCAGTGCCACCTATTGCCTCAAAATGCTCAGTCAGAGGCTAAATTTATTGAACAAGATCAGATATTATGCCTCGGAACAGCCAAAGAAGTTATTTCTGCCCCAAATTTAATGACAGAATATCTGCAGAGTTACTCCCCACAGTACGCAGAGCCTCAAAGTCAAATAAAGCTCCTGCTGAGCTTAATTCATAAATGTAAAACAGTTAATACAGTGTTCCACCTGTGAGTTTCTTCATCGAGCCCCTCAAAGGCCACGAAGTCTTGAATCTGTATTAATTGCTTCGAGAGATCTTTTGTTAGGTCTCACCTCCTCATCCTTCTATAAATACTTCAGTAGAAGATGAGTGAAGGGTTGGATTAGTTGGTTGTTAATGTAATTTCTGAAACATTCTATGTAACTGAGCTGAAAACTCTTGACTGTAGATAGTGGTTTCATCGGCTCTTGGAGCTCTGCTTGTAACAGATAGGTTAGGTTGTGAAGAGAGATGGATTAAAACATTGGATCTGAAGATTGTAACCGGTTTGAAGCAATCAATACAAGCTGATTTATGGGATACTAGTCTATGCTGATGGTGATGTTATTCTCACTGTAACTTGTATTTTGTTTCTGTTTTCAATTTGTTTCATTTTCCACTGTAAAGAACAGTTTAAACAGGGTGAGGAATTACTGTATACCAGTAACCTTCTCTGGCTGAGAAATCTTTATTCCAATGTTTTCTTCTAATTGTGTTATTTAGAAATGATTTAATTCAGTCTAAGTACAAAGATGCTGGCGTTCCCTCATATTTTTGTCACTGCTGAATGTTATTTTTAAATGTTACTTTCATATATGTTGTGTAAGGAATGAATTGAGGAAATCAAAGGTTAGCCCTGAGTCCCTTTCTTGTTTGCTCAACTATTTGATTGTTTCCCTTAGGATGTGTCAAAAGTTGACTAGTTTCGAAGTACTTATCAGATCTTAGGCCATTCTGTGTTATCTCTATGATTGTCTTAGAAGTAATTAAGTAAAGAAGAGCTAGGAGAGGATATGGTGAGCCCAGCCTGCTAGTTTCTACTCCAAAGGTTGCCTTTAAGTTTCCCTTCATTTTTATTTGTTTTCTATTGGAAGTGTATCAAAGGCTGGATAGTTTCAAAGTACTTACCAGATCCTAGTTTGCTTCTATGTTTCTCTTAAGTGCCTGGTCAAAGGCTAGCTAGTTTCAAAGTACTTACTAGATCCTGGGCTGCTCTTTGTTCTGCATTTGTCATTTCCCTTTCTTATTGTATCACTCCATTCCATAAATCAAACTTTAAAGAGATCCTCAGGCATAGATGACTTGCCCCATAGATTACTCTTGAACTTGAATGTTTCAATTAAATCCTCTTATGACTCCATAGCCCAATGGATTTAAACTTGCCATCATATTTCTTCATGATCTTAGCTTACTCTTTAGCTTGCAACTTCTCACCTTTGAACCTATTTGCATATAGATCTTTCTGCCTCAGACATCAATTATGTTCAATCATCCGAAAATACCAAAAAAAATCCTTGGACCTCATAACTAGCCTAATATCATTACCCTAAGCTTTTCAAAGACAATATCCATCTTTGTGCATATTGGAGAGATCCCTCTCCGGATTCAGGAGGGCTAGATCCTAGAATCCCAAAGTTGGTTGAAATGATGTTAACTCTGTGATCGGACTTTGCCAATCTTGCTTATTACAGAGACCTAACAGAGGGTTTCTTACCAGTCCATGCCTCATGTGGAATCTTATCCTCCAATGGTGATGAGGGTTATCTGTTAACTAAGTAACATGCAGTCTCCACTGCCTCTGCCCAAAATTCTTGTCCTAACCCGGTACCACTGAGCATGCTTCTTGCCTTTTCCATCAGTGTTCTGTTTATTCTTTCTACAACTCCATTTTGTTGAGGTGTGTATGGAGTAGTCTTCTGTCGTGCTATGCCACACTTTTTACAAAACTCTTCAAAATCCTTCTTGCAAAAATCCCCACCATTATTTGTCCTCAGCACCTTTATCTTCTTCTCTATTTGGTTTTCCACCAGAGCCTTAAATTATTTAAATTTTTCAAAGACTTCAGATTTCTTCCTCACGAAATATATCCATGTATTCCTTGAGAAGTCATCTATGAATGAAACATAGTACACAGAATTTCCTAGTGATGGAACTGACACAGGTCCAAACACATCACTGTGCACAAGCTCTAATATCTTGTTCTCCCTCTTAGCACCAGAAGGAAAACTCACCCGATTCTGCTTCCATACACAATGTTCACGTAAATCAAATCTGCAGAGAAATTAGACATACCTTCTACCATACCATTTCTATGCAGTATCCGAAGGCCCTTCTCTCCAATATGTCCAAGCCTTTGATGCCATAGCATGGTCTTTTCTCTAGAGATAGCTAAGCTTTCCGCTCCTCTTTCAAGAACCACAAAACTGTTACACCCATCAATAACAGTGCTACCTTGTAGCTTGTACAGAGTTCCAATCCAAACTCCCCGCATTAATACCAGTGCTCCCCAAACCATATTGCAGGCATCTTTCTCGAACACTGTTTTTACACCTGCATCATCCATCTTGCTTACAGAAATTAGATTTCTGTCCAATGCAGGAATATTCAGAACACCAGGAAGTGTTCTAATCCTTCCACCTTGCAACTTCATCTTGAACTTTCCACGTCCGACGATTCTGGCCTTCCTATCATCCCCTAGGAAGACATCACCACCATCACATTTCTCATACTCGCAGAACCACTCCCTATGGGGAGTGAAGTGAAAGGATGCACCTGAGTCAATCAACCATGACTCATGATCTACATGTGTATTTGAAGAAGAAGCCAAATACACATCCCCACCTTCATCAAAGGTGGTTTTTACCTCTGCAAAAGGAGCATCATTATATCCCTTTCATTTCTTAGGAGCTTTAAATCTGCATTTCTTTTTGTAGTGTCCTTTCTTTCCGCATTTCCAGCATACATATACAAACTTTCCAGGAGATTTAGATCTCGCTCTATATTTGGATCTCCCACTCGAAACCTTATTCTTGTTTCTGTTTTGGGACCTTCCTCGTACAAATAAGGCATCTCCATTTTGACCCTCCATATTTCTCCGTCTCATTTCCTCAGACAACAAGGCTAAGACAATGTCATCAAAATTCAAGGTTGTATTGCTACCTATTGCAATAACCAGAATGTCCCACGAGTCTAGTAGAGAACACAACAAACTGATGCACTTATCTTCATCTGAGATTTTAATATCAACAGATGACAGTTGACTTACCACAGTATTGAAGGCGTTCTGTCACTGAGTCTCCATCCTTAATCCTCAAGTTATACATATTTTTCCACAGGAACAACTTATTCACCAAAGACTTAGATTGGTAAAAAGTCCCAAGTTTTTCCCACAAATTCTTCACCATAGCTTCCCCAGATACATTCAACAATATTGAATCTGAGACACACAACCGTATTGTGCTCTTAGCCTTCTGATCTAGTTTCTTCTAGTCTTCATCTGACATTGTCGTTGGTTTAGTACCTGGATCTACCGTGATCCACTGATCTTTATCCACCAGCAGATCCTCCATCTTGAGCTTCCACAACTCAAAACTCTAACCATTAAATTTCTCAATCTCTATCTTTCCGCCGCTCGCCATCTTCTTTCACCACAAGAATCGATCCTGCAGATCTCCCACTGAACAGGGTCTACCTCAGGCCCGAGCAAAAAAAAAAAATCTCAGCGGCAAAGGCATCCCCTTGAAGCCGAAATAGCTCTGATACCAAATGTAGGTTTTAACCCTGAACAGAAAATAAACAATAGCGAGAGCATAAAACATAAAATAGATAAACACAGAGATTTTCCCCTGGATCCCAAATCGGGATGACCAGCTTGATTTTTCATTCTATTCCTTTTAGTGTTACAACACATATATATACATGCCAAAGCATACATAAACCCCAATCCATTAACCCTGGATTAGAAAATAACCATAGTTCCCTTGACCGGATCTACAAAATACCAGGGGTTGAAAACCATCATACCCCAAAAACCATGTGCAAACTCATGCACAAAACATGGGTGGGTTCGCTTATGAGTGGGACTGCATGCCAAAAAAAAAATTTCTGGGGCGTAGCCCCAGACCACGACATGGGGGGCTACCGCCCCCCTTGTGACCCCCCTGTTGTGCTCGGCGCAACGTACAA
Source organism: Pinus albicaulis (assembly GCA_034641835.2). Classification (NCBI taxonomy): domain Eukaryota; kingdom Viridiplantae; phylum Streptophyta; class Pinopsida; order Pinales; family Pinaceae; genus Pinus; species Pinus albicaulis. Next base: position 1,503,221,925 of record CM076582.1, read on the forward strand.
CACGTGGGGATAGTCGTGGAAAGAATATAACACATACCCAACAATTAGAGTTTATGAAATCACGATTAACATTTATTTTTTTCTCATCATGAGTTTCCTCTACTATCTTTTCACCATTAGGAATCATTTCTTATATCAAATTTGTCAAACCTTCCTTCAAACCTTCCATGTCTGCTTTTAGATCATTCTTCATGTCTTCCATGTTGTCTTTCATTTTTTCTTCCATTTCTTCCATGCCATTCTTCAAACCATCCATCTTAGCTTCCACACCTTTATTCAAACCATCAATATTAGCTTCCACGCCCTTCTTCAAACCATCCATCTTAGCTTCCACACCTTTCTTCAAAACTTCCATTTCATTTTTTGTTGCTCTTTGCGAGAGCAGTGAAATTTGGTGCACTTTCTCTTGTAATTTTGATATATCATGTTGCACTTCTTCCTCTTCATGAGTCCTAGTAGAGTATTTTAAGGGATTAATGGGTGTTGAATTCTTTTTAGGGGGAATTTTAGAACCCAATACTGATATATATGCTTCAATATGCCCTTGGGATCACTTCAAAATTATTTTTCAAACAAGACTTATGCAATTGGAAAAAAAATACACACCTTTTTCTTGCTTTTGAGGAGCTCGATATTGAAACTGAATTATCTTTGTGATTTTGGATCTTCAATATATAAAATTTGGTCTTATAGTAGCCCTCTGAATCTTCTTTTGAATTCCATGGGTCTGACCTCATTTGGATTCTTCAAGGCAATGTTATGCCAAATCTCCCACAATGACCTAATTATGGATTGGTTCAATAGAGCGAACTTGTACGAATTTCCACGTGTCATTGTTTCTTCCTTATGCTCTAATATTGATAAAAATGAAACTACAATTCGTTTGATTTCATCTAATTTTTACAGAATTCCAATCTGATGCTTAGAGAGAGAGTTATGTTGATTTTCCTAACGTCAGTTCTTTTAGATGAAATTCGGGAGCTTGGAAAAACCCTAACATCCACAGATCATATCTACGAAAATATTATGGACCAGGATGTGAGATTTTTACACGAAGTTCCTCGAGATTTCTTCGAAATGGGTTTTTTGTTTTAGTGTATGAACCCTCGTAGAAAAAAGTTATAGAGAAAATTCCATGATGACCTATTTTAAGCAACGAAACCCTAGAATCCAAACCTCTGATTCCAAATGTTATGAAACCAACTCCAAAAATAGAAGAAAAGAGAGATCAACACCTTATAAATCAGCCACTTTGAGGGGGAAACCTCCTTTACATTACATAAATGAACAATTATTGGATGATACAAATGAAAAAAACCTCTTTTCTATATATAGGATTCCATGGGGTCACATTATAATCCTAGCCGACCTAACAATAATAATGTAAGGGAAAATTAATAATAATATGGGGGTTACAGGGGTAAAAAAATAAAAATAAGGGGGCTACACTAACAACAATAAGGGGATACACTAGTAATATAGGAACCTAACAATGTCTTAGCTATTTTTCTGACATGATACATGATTGTGTGGAAGTCTACATGGATGATTTCACAGTGTATGGTGATGACTTGTAGCAGACTCTGGACAACTAAAAATTTTTGATTCACTGTCAGGAAACTAATATGGCCCTTAGTAACGTGAATTTAAAAATGATGTAGAGTCAAGGGATTGTTTTGGGTCATCATGTGCCACAAATAGGGATAAAAGTTGACCCTGTAAAAATTTAGGTAATTTCACACATTTCAGTCCCAACATTGCAAAAGGAGGTGATAATTTTTTTGGGACATGTAGGGCATTATAGAATATTTATTGGAAATTTTACTAAAATTGTTGCACCTATTTTTAAATTGATCACTAAAGATGGTGATTTTTTATGGGATATTGATCGTAAAAACACTTTTTAGGTACTGAAAGAAAAATTGGCAACCGCTCCAGTGTTGAGACAACCTAAGTGGTCTCTCCCTTTTCACATATATATCGATGCATTAGATACAACCCTTGGAGTTGTACTAGGACAAAGGGAGAACCACATTCCTTCATGCTATCAACAAATTTAGGCACTATATTATTGGTTACGAATTTTTCATCCACATTGATCATTCTACTAGTAGATTCATTATGAATAAACCAATTACTAATGGAATTATTTCTAGATGGTTACTCTTACTTCAGGAGTTTAATATTACTGTGGTTGATAGGCCTGGAAAAGATAAACCAGTTCCATATTTCTTATACCGAATGAATGTTTCACAAATAACTTCTCTAATTCTAGTACCAAATGAATTTCTTGATGAGAAATTGTTTGATATTTCAACACATACTCCTTGGTTTGTTGATGTGGCTAAATATTTGGTATTAGGGAAGTTGCCACAAAATATTTCTACCAGGGAAAGACACAACATTGTGCAGCAGAGTTCTAACGTTTCTTGGATAGAAGGAGGCCTGTACCACATCAGACCTGATATGATTATGAGGAGGTGTGTATGGGAGGAAAAAATGCATGATTTATTGAGGGCTTGCCATAATGAGCCCTATGGTGGGGATTTTTCAGAGAAAAGAACAACTTATAAAGTCCTACATGTAGGTTATTATTAGCCCACTCTTTTTAAGGATGCCAAGCAGTTTGTCTCTAGCTGTGATGCTTGCCAAAGGATGGGAAGGCCTGTTCCAAGTGACTAAACTCCTCTTCATGTTGAGATTTTAGTAGAGACTTTTGAAAAATTGGCAGTATATTTTGTGCGGCCTATCTTTCCTATGTCAAAGAAGAAGAGGTACATATTGGTCTATACCGATTATGTAATGAAGTGGGTGGAAGCTAAGGATTTATATTCTGCCATTGAAAACTTAGTCATAGACTCTCCTTTTTGAAGATATATTCACTCGGCTTGAGGTGAATAGAGATATTATCATCGATTAGGGGACACAGTTTACATCCAAAATAGTGAAGGATATCACTGAAAAATACCAGATTAAGCACCAAAAATATACCCCATACCACCCTCAGGCAAATGAACAGGTTGAGTCTACCAAAATATTCTTGGAGTCCATTCTTATAATAACATTTCAAATACACCATGGGGACTGGGCTGATAAGTTTCTAGAAGCAATATGGTCATATCGAATAACATGGAGAAATGTGACATGATACACTCCCTATGAGTTAGTATATGGGAAGCAGGTGCTGCTCCCCATAGAATTTCAAGTAAAAACATTTCAGACCGCTACTCAACTAGGAATGGATCTAAATGAAGCTCAGAAATAAATAATACTTTAGTTGAATTAACTTTATGATAATTATATCAAGAAGAAATTTTTCCATCTAGGAGACTAGGCATTACTGTACGAGAGCAAGTTTAAACACTTCAAGGGGAAATTTTCAAAAAAGTTGCAGGACCCTATGAAGTGCAAGAAGTTTTTGATAATGTCTTAGTTAGGGTTAAAACCATTGATGACAATCAGACTTCATTTGTGGTAAATGGTCATCAACTGAAAATATACCACCGCCCACTCTCCCAACAAGAATTTTTACAAGATGTGATGAAGGATCCAAAAATGGAGTTGGTTCAGAAAGGGGATCCAACTCTTACTGGTTCCTCAAATTAATTTCTTTTTATTATATATATATATATATATATAAATAACAGTGGGTTGATTTCTGATTTCCTCCATAACTCACATAGAATAAAGATGAAATCTATCAAGGATATATTTGTTCCTTTATCCATACATGGCATATTATCTACAGAAAAGGATACTCTGGAGTTCACTTTGAACATTTCAGACTCTCTAAAATTGAATGTTCCAAGCATTGATTGATGCAGACTTGTTAAAATTAATTGTACAGTAGTAGTTATGGATATGTCAAGTACATAATTATTCTTTTCCAGGCTTGGAAGAATAATTACGGAAAATAAAACCCCTATAATCTACTTTGATTTTTTCAGACTCTTCAAAAATGAATACCCCAAGCATCATCTAACTCAGGCTCATTAAAATTAATGAGCAGGAAGTAGATAAGGCTCTCCTAAGTACATAATTATTCTTTCTTGGACTCAACAAAATAATTACAGGAAAGAATCCCCTTGGAGTCTTCTTTTGTGCATTTCAGACTCAAAAATTGAAATGCCCCAGGTAGTGACCATTCCAGCCCTGGTCAAAATCTATAGATTCATAGCACCAACACTATTATATAGCAAGAAACAATCAAATTTCAGTTGCAATTTCTAAAGTTTATATATATTAATTCTCAAGCTCATGAGGGAAGCCTTCTATTTATTTCTCTAGTACAATTACAATTGTTCAATATCTTCCATGACTTGTTTAGATATTTTGTACTCAATCCTGTACTTATTATAGTACTAAAATTTGGGTACTGAATATTTTATAATATGGATATCATGTCAAGAAATGTTAGCTAATGTTAACTTCAAATCATCAGCATTGGGACTAATGGAGGTAACAAATTACAAGTTTTTGGTTCATTCATGATTTAAGTAGCATCCTTCTGTACTGAACATAACAAATGGCGAAGACAACCAACTAAGGATAATTTTTTCCTAACATGTATTATTTTTTAATTCATGGATATTATTGTACAATCAAATCAAGGTATGAAAGAATTTGAATTAATTTAGAGAATGTGGATAATAGGACTTAGTTGTGATCTACCTCAATTTGTTTCAATTATATACATGTCCTTTCCATATGACATTAAATTCAAAAAATGTTTGGCCATCCCATCGAATCAATCACCCCACTCATTATCCTTCGTTTGATACATATTTATAGTACCTATTAATCATTGTGAGCTACCAATTCATGACATGATTAAGAGATACATAACCCCCCTTTTTTAACCAAACTAAGCCTATTTGAAACCCCTGAAGCCAAGAAATTTTTTTTCTCATTTTCTAAATTCAGTGGTTAGTCAAGTTGTGATTCCCTACACATTCCTCCTTTCTTTTGACATTGTCTTCACCTTCGGCATGGGGGACAATTGAAATGAACCTATATTTTCCCAATTCTGTGCTAGACCGGAATATGCAATCTGTAAGGGTCGACTTGAGGAGAAAGGATGAATGGGATTCCTTAAAATGTTTCAGGGTTATAATGATAAGGTGGTCATGGGATTCATGTGAAGCTTCAATGGGGAAGTCACAGAAGTGGGGAATATGAGAATTAAGGTTATAAAAAAGATGATAAGCAAGAAAACATGGTTACGATTGACTGGTGAAAGGCACTTCAAAGGAGGACCACTTGAAGGGAACGATTGTGCCAAGTTTCTGAAACCTGTGTATAATACCTTCAACTGGTCGAAGGGGGTTTTGTGAACCTGCATATAATAGGTGTTGTGGCCACTTATCATAGCATTAAAATGGTTCATCATCTATGAGGGAAGGTATGAAACTATTTTTCTTTATCACATTAGACTCCTTTTACATTTCAAAAAAGGGAGTGAGGTAAATTTTCCATTATTCATTAATTAAAGTCTCTAAAAAGTTGCTCGAGGTGTTCGCTCTACTGTTAAAAATGCTGAAAATAGCCTATTCCACCATAATATCATAAAAATTCTAATATTTTATGAGTTGGGTCGATGTAAAAATTCATAGGAAGAGTTCTTGGTTGAAAATTTTCTCGGGGAGGATAATCAAATCAAAGGTATCCAAAAAATTATTAGCCCTCAAACAAATAAATTGGATCAAGGGACCGAGTGTTGGGCAAGTGTTAGTATGAATCCTTTGTCGAAGTGTACGAAAAAGGACCACTTTAGCTACGCATAACTAATAGTCCTAACAACAAAAGTGGCTGCCAATATCTTCAGATCTGCGGTTAGTTAGACATAAAAGAGCTGCAAAAAACCAGATCTATGCATGGAAAGACATTAAGCAAAAAAAATAAGGGTTTGCTCCATATACCAATAGACAAGACAAGAACAATTTTTGAAAGAATTTTTGTATTAATGGGGCACCTGGGAGGAAAACCAGAAGGAGTATCCAATTCCCCTCAGTGGGATGGGTTCTTGGAAGTCCTCAGCACTTCAGATTTAAAATTTCTCTCTCTAGTTGATGTAGAAAACCCAATGCAAAGAGTAGAGCTCAATGGGAGCAAATGATGGAGATATGTGACCAATTGTATAGATCCAGAGTGATCTAATAGGCAACAAAAGGTGAGGAATGGTAGGAAAAACCCTCCTATTTATAACAAAATATTGGGTCATTCTAGATCTTGGTGCATGGGTTAACCAGATCTAGATCCACTTTTTATGGAATATTTTATTATATTTGTTTGAGGGAAAAGGTATTTGACTTGGGTCAAATCCCTTAATTTGTCAAAAATAAATAAATAAATGATTTATTTATCTTTTTAAGGAAGCGGTTAGAAGATAATCAAATAAATAATGATTTATTTAATTATTTAAGGAAGTGGTTGAAAGATAATTAAATAAATGGTGATTTATTTAATTATTTATGGGTGATTTGGTCATATTTAACAAGGAATATCATCTAAATAAGGTTTAAATGATTATTCCTAGAAAATAATAAGATAAATAAAGGTTTATCTAATTAATTTCTTTGATTTTGGGTTAAACATGACTGGGAATAATAATTAAATTATGTTTTAATTAATTATTCCATGAGGAAAATCAAAAAAATATGGGTTTGTTTAATATTTCCTTTTGGGGTTTCCTGTTTTAACATAGTGAAAGTAGTTTTACTTAGGGTAAAACTGGTCTTACATGGTGTACTTGGGTCCATCTAATGATAATAGGTTAGATGACCAAAAAATGGTGTAACAGATTGCCCCCCAGCGTGCGAGTGTCAGGAGCAAATCGTATGACCGAAGTACGTTGTAAGAACACAATCACTAGACAACAAAAGGGATGTTAGAGAGAGAAATGTGAGGTAGATAGTGTGCTGAAGGACTAGACCCTGAGGAGACGAGACTCGCAGGTGCAACAAGTCTCTTTTTATGAGAGGGTACCTGTGCTGAAGGCGGCGGGGGAGGCATACCTATGTCCGCCGAGACAAAGTACAAAAGAATAGTGTGTCCAGTAAACAAGGGACCGAACCATAAAGTACAGCTGGCATAATCATGAGCCAAATAAAAATACAATGAGGAATCCCACATACATGTTGTGCCTGGGATAACAGCCAGGACTTGTACAATAATATCTGAGTACATGAGATACAAATACAACCCAAATGCCCCCTGTAAATGGGGAAGGGCTCACAAAATCTGACTGATACATGCAAGTCGAAGAGGCGCTGCAAGTGGCTACGACCAACATCATCAAATATCTAGAGCTGCATCGAAGGCTGCAAAGAAGAGGTCATCCGGGCATGTGGGGGGCTACCTGCAGGGCCACCCCCTCATGAGGGTTGAAACATCTCACACACACTCGGGAATCATCAAGAGCTGCTGCTGGATCACTGGACCATCAAGTATATGAATCTCGATCATGCTGAAGGAGCTGGAGAAACAATCAAGCCAAAGGGAAAGGAGATATCCCTTTGCCTGATCCGAGGCACTGAACAAGAGTGGAAGCTGGAACCAAGGTACACCGCCCTCTAGACCTGTCTTCTGGAATAAATGAGCTGATGTCGACAGAAGGAGGTCCGCCATAGTTGAGGCAATGAGAGACCCTCAACTAAGGCACGAGAGAAAAGAGTAGAGCGACGGACAGACTGACACTAATGATGATAGTGAAGTGGAAAGGACTGAGTAGCTAATGGATGACTTCTCTTGCTAGAGCATAAAGGGCATGAATGACATGGCAGCGGCTGACACAACATCATTAGGGATGGGGGACAGTGGAACTGAAGGTCATAATGTGCGACACAAGAGAGAGACCAAGCAATGACGGATGGAGGGCTATAGTGGGGTACAAAGGGACTCGGTATAGACTCCATGGAGGGAATGATGACTCAACTTGGATGCTCTAAACAAGGGCGACTCGATGGTGCTGCCACATAGTAAAGGCCCCAATGGGGGACCGTGGAAACATGAGTACATGATGGGAACTCATGACGAAAATCAACATGAACGAAGACAAGTAAGGAGGCAAGATGGTGCCCCAAGTACAAGTGTCGTAAGTGAGGAAATTCGATTTTAAGGAGGGGTGAAGTGACCCTTCTTGGACAAAATGTGTCCTGGTGAAGTATCAGATCACAAAAAACTAACAGATACCCATTTGGGAGTTCGGTGAGAGCTTTGCAACGGTGCAGACGGTTCGTCAAACGGGGCTACGGTGTGGTCGCAGCAGTCGAAAGAAGAAATAGGGGTTCTCTTTTAATAAGGCAGTTTTCCCTCCAAAATCACTCATTTGCTATTGTTGCTGTGGTGAATGTGGAGAGGAGAGAAGGCCCTAAATCTTGCGGCGAACGTAGCGGACAAACCGACCATTGGAATCGCGATCCGTCAGTTGCAGGTAAGAGGTCTAACCTTTCTCTTGCATTTTGATGGATTACATTTTCAGTTTAGGGCCCAGAATCCCAGAAATAGCCCCTCCTTCATCTCTACGGCCGGACGCAGGTATCAGGGAAAAAAGTACGACCTGGTCCAGAAAAGAGTAGAAAACTGCGACCTGGGAGATGAGGGGGTTTTGGTGCTGTTTTATGGCTGGAAGTTGGGTTTTGGTGTTTGGTTATGGTTTTCCCGATCTGTACGCTGACAAAAATGATGTGTTTGTGCAGGTATGGCAGATTTACGGGTTAACTAGAGAGAGAGAGATCTGGGGACACTACGGGCAGAGATCCAGGCGGATCAGGGCGTCCGCCGTGTATTGGCCAGATTTGGGGTTCTCAAGTTTTTGGAGAACCCTTTGATGAGAGCAGGGGAACCATTATTGGCCCGGATTATCAGTTACTGTGATCCAGATCAGGAGGTCTTTGTAGTGCAGGGGCACAGGATCGAACTGACGGTCTAAGACTTGTACTTCCTAACTGGTCTCCCGCCACTGGGGATGGTGGGAAACACACAGCCAGTATTGCCGCGGGGGCGGCATATCATGGAGTTCGTGGAGCGTCATTGTCGACCGGGTCTCCAAGTCAAGGGGACTCGAATACCGATCGAGGATCTAGAGAGGCTAGAAACCCGTGCAGTGGCCGCAGCTGTGCTGCGAATCCTGGGCATCCAGGCGTTCCATCACATCACTGGGGGGCAGATGATGATAGTGGAAAGTGTGTTGGGTGGGACCTACTATAGGTGGGCCCAGATGTTATTGGTGTCGCTAAAGCGACAGTTGTCACCATGCAGGCGGCAGGTGAACCATGACTTCTCATATGGGACTTTGTTGTGCGCCTTCTTCTTTGAGAAGATTCCGACCTTGAGGCCTCGTGTACAGCTTCCAGATGGGGGCCTGAGGGAGCCCAGGATGCGCCGTTGGGGACGGCTACTGTGCAGAGGAGGAGGAGGGGCGGTCGGGCGGGTGTTTCGACCGGAGTTTTTTGCCCATTGGGATCAGATGCTGCTGTACATAGACGACTACCCCTATAGTGGGATGAGCTACTGTGGGGATCCGGATCTGCCACTTCCGCCTGGTCGAGTCTGGGGGCCCGATGGTAAGTGACAAATTGCTATTCTTGTGTGGGCATGTTAAAGTTTTTGAATAGTAATTGATGGTACCGATTCATGTACTTTTGGTATGCAGATATAGCACCGGTAAAACCGGCCGGATATATGGGACGACCAGCAGCGTCTGGAGCTACAGGTCCAAGTGGGTCGAGAGCGGCGCAGAATGAGGATGCAGCCGCCCTGTTGGAGGACATCCACCGTAGATGTGAAAAGTTGTTGACCGGAGTATCAGAGCGCGGGTGGTAGGACTTAGACGACCAGTTCATAGAGCCATGTGTTGGTCTACCCTCGGAGTGGCGAGGTGTCATGCGGCGCATGGCGATGGCCGGTCAGGCTATGCGCAATCTACATGCTGCAGGGGCAGAGCCATTGGCCCGGGATCCTCCAGATAGTGATTAGGGGTGGGGCATGTGGTGCCCCCTATGATGTATGTAGGGGCAGGTGGTGCCCCCAGTTTTGGGTTTTTTGTAACATGCTATGGGCATGTCGTATGTATCAGAGTAGATGGACTCTAAACACATGTTTTGCGACACATATTATGGATATGCATCGTTTTTTTATGGTTATTAATGTTATTGTCTTGTATGAAATGTGTGTGATAAATGCCAATCTAGAACATGGTTTGCAATACTATCTACATAGTGATTATGTTCTCGAGGTACATGGTTGAAAGTTATGGTTTCAAATGCACGTATCAAGATTTTCACTCGTAAATAGCGTCTAAACAGCACAGGGTTATGCACACAATAAACACCATTTAGTTGCATTACAAGAAGTAGGGAATCCAAACGAACGTGCAGATGGAGGATGCGATGAAAGAGGGCATCGGCTAAGAGACCATGCACTGCATCATATTCGGCCTGATTGTTGGTGGCAGAACCAATGCATACCCCATTAGAAAGAACAAGGGCATGCAAGGGGGTGAAGATGGCCCAACCTACCGAGGCTAGATTCCTGGAGTAACGACTTGCACCATCGGCGTAACCGATAAAGGGTGTGGACGGGGGGTCCTGCGGAATGGTGTGACAAGACAACAAATGAGGGGAGGAAAGGTAATGACGGCAGCGTGAGTGTACAGAAGTCATCGGGCGGCAACCGCAGGAGGGAGTGCAAGGGGCAGGATGACCATGACTCATACAGGGTGGTATATGAGGGCTATCGGAAGCATGGTGAGGACTCGGGCTGCGGAGGTCAACAGAGACACGGGTGGAGTGATCTCGTGTATGGGTAGGAAAAGGGTGGTCAAGGGACACAACAGGGGAGGATGCAGATGGGCTAGGCTCCGAGTGTCTCGCAGAGGAGGATAGGTAAAGAATGGTTACAGTAGACTGCGTCATCTGAACATCAGGGGGGGGGAATGTCGATGGGAGTGGGGGAATCCTCAGGCTGACCTGAAGCGTACTGCGCGAGGATAGGAGAGGCGGATTGATTTTGTTCAACCTCATACTCTCGGATTACCTCTAAAGAGGCGCGGTAGTGCGTCAGGTGAGGAAAATGGTGGGAGTAATGGCCATGAACGCCGCACAAAGCACAAGGCTTGTTGGTGCGGAGAGTCTTGGGGTTCTTGGTTACGGACGGAGAAGGAATGGGGGCTTCAGGGACCGTAGACTCTGGGAACGCGACTTTAACCATGGGCTGAATACGGGGCAACTCGGGACAAGCATGGGTGGCATGACCGGTGACATCACATAAAGCGCAAGGCTTCGCGGGCGGCGAAGGGGCCGGGTCAGTCGTGGTAGTCTTGTCTTTGGGTGCCCCCTTGCGGGCTTTTCCTTTCTTCCCAGGTGCCGTCACGATAGGAGAAGGGTCCTATGGAGGTGTTGGGGGCACAGGGGCAACGGAGGAAGCTAGGGGGACCGGTTGAACCAGTGTCAAAGCCATATAGGGCTTGGGATGACCAGGAGGGGTGGCGGCTGGGGGATCAAGGTACCAGACCGGTATGCCCAAGGTCAAGTTAGGGAGAGAGAGGGTGGCCATGACGGGGACAGAATATACTCCGAGAGGGGGAGCTAGGAAAGGGATCTGCCCAGCAGGGTAATGACCAGGAGGGACGGCTTCGAGATGGTTAAGGCCAGGAGGAACCGATCCAGGAGGATAAAGGGGTTCAGGGATACCAGCTGTAGGGGGAGGGCCAGAAGGAGGAGGTCCGGCTGGCTGAGATGAATGGCTAGGAGTGGGTTGCGGAGGGCGAGGGGGAGGTTGCTGACTAGCCAAGGCAGGCCGCTTACGGGCAGCCTGGGACGATTGCATCATGCAAACATTCGGTAAGCTGGGATCAGTGACAGGAGGAGGGGGAAGGTTAGGGAAAGTTCCAAGTAGGGAGGAATCTTTGTAAATGCCGGGGGAGACACTGGTCAAGGAATCGACAGTTTGCTTGTTGGCTACAAAAGAGATAGTTGTCTCAGGGGAGGTCTGAGATTTTGGCTCATGATATGTCAACTGGTCAATGGTGACTATCTTTCCATTATGGGGGAAAGACATCTTGCGAAAGACCGCGGATGGGACAACAGACATAGCATAGGTGTAGCTTCGCCCCAATAGAATGTTGTAATCTAGTGGGGCGTCGATGACTTCGACGTCAACGCAAACAGTCTTACCGGCGAGGGTGATAGGACAATTACGAAACAAGCCAATGGGCTGGGAGGCATGACCGTCCCACGCTCGAAGGGTGATCGTGGAAGGGGCCAGTTCAGGGGATCCGAGTTGCTTCCAAACCATGAGATGCCCTCCGGGCGTTAGCGCCACCGGCCCTGGGAGGTCGGAAGAATCCAGAGCAACATAGATAGACTGAGCGTAGATCAGTCATATTTCAAGGCTATTTGGAGGGCGGCTTCTTCGCTTTGAGGAAAGTGAGAGGCGACATCTTGGCGATGGGAGCTGGGAAGGGTGCGAAGGAACCGGGCCCATGTAAACCCGATCTTCGAAAGGAGGGGCTCGACATAAGCTCCGTCTTCATCGCCATTCCTGAACATGGGCGGAAAGGCGTGTTGAAGAGGATTGCTTAAAGGAAGTCAAGAGCTCCGTGCCAGTATCGTATCGGAGAGGGAGCTGGAAGTATGACAAAAAGGCTTGGGCAACAGTCTCAAAGGTGGTATGGGTAGAGGTGGCTTGTTCAACATACCATTTAGAAGCTTCGCCAGTGAGCGTGCGTTGGAACAAACGAAGACAGATGGAGTCATCGGTAATGGAATTGGAGGAACACCACATGTGGAAAGATCAGACATGATTGGTGGGATCTTCGCCATTAAGGCCCTCAAACTTAGGGATGTCGGAGGGGAGCTTGGTTGGCATAGTAGGCCAATTAGCATTGTGGTGAATGGGGTCATTGATCAACTCGATAAAATCGGGGAGGCCGAGGCTCGCAATGTACGGGCAAAGACAGGGTGTCATAGTTCCTGGTGGTGGTTCTGTTAGTAGTAGGGCCGCATTAGGGCCGGCATTAGGTTTATGAACCACTAGCGTTAGGGGCCCCTGACCGTGATGAAGGAAGGTGACAGTGGGAGAACCGTAGAGGAGAAGGAGGACCGCGATGAATCAGAGAGGAGTCGGAGTGCGGAATCCAAGGGAATGGCTCGACGATGGCGGGGCGGAGCAGTCGATCCACTCGGAAATCGAGGATGAAGGCCAAGAAATCTTCGAAAGGCGCCTCGGGGGGCGCAATGATGACAGGAAGAAGGAAACCGACAAGGGCGTAAAGGATCAGAATCAATCGATGTCATGCTAATAAGGCAGTGACACTGATCCACTGATTTTAGAGTCTTTGCCATGCGGTGTTAACCAGGCGCTTCTTCACTTAGGGTCAGTGTGTGGTGTGCGTTAATTTTAATTTTTAAACCCTTTTCATTTTGAGAGCAAGAAAAAGTGTGTTGCGTAACTGAAAAGAAATCTGCGTAGAACAATATAGATTGCTGAAAGGACAGAACATTTAACAGCTAACTATGCATCAATCTAACCCAAAAAGGTGGGTCTCTCAAAACTACTCTAAAAGAGGGCAAAAATCTACTCAAAACACACATAAAAAGAGGTCAATAGATCTAGGGTCGAAAGGGACAGGGATCTAGAGGACAAAGCTGCTGAAAAGAGGTGCAGATCACAGCCAAGAGACAGAGGCAAGGTGGCTGGAAAAAGGAAGGAAATCAGAAAAAAATGGAGGGGGCAAGGGGGAGGCCCAGAAATTAGGTCCAAACAAAACGACAGGAGGTGATTTGAAAGGAAGAAAGGCTGATTTCAAAGGATCTGAAAGGGAGGTAACAGATCTGGAAAAAAGGAGGCTGAAGCTCTGAAAAACAGACGGCTGAAACAGCTTAAAACTCTTCCACAAAAAGTGAAGGGTACTAAAGCCATAAGGGGCTAGGTTCCCACTTAGATGAGTAAAAATAGATCAGAACTTGGTCAAAACAGGCTGAGACAGAGGCTGGAGGACCCCGGCAGAAGCTGCAGCAAAACCTAGAAAAATTGCTGAAAAATTGCTGAAAAAAAAGGCAGGTCGCAGTTTCTGACCTGATTTCAGTGCAGGTCGCAGGAAACAGGCTGGAAAGTGCGACCTGGAGGTCGAGGTCATAGGTTTAGGGCCAAAAAGTGCGACCCCCTGTTCCGGTTGTCTCGGCGGCAGATTTTCAGAAAAGTTGTCGTCTCAGTTGCGGCTGGTGTCGCTTACCTGCGCAATAGGGCCAGAAACACACGGAAGTTAGAAATTTTAATGTTTTAGGGTTTTATGTGAGAAAAACAACATAAAAATAGGAAAAATAAACAACTGAAAAGAAACCCTAGGGTCTGAAGTAGCTGGATATGCAGGAATATGAAAAACGACAGCGGTCGTAATTTAAAACCCGTGTGGAGTCGCCATTTGTTAGTATGAATCCTTTGTCGAAGTGTACGAAAAGGACCACTTTAGCTACGCATAACTAATAGCCCTAACAACAAAAGTGGCTGCCAATATCTTCAGATCTGCGGTTAGTTGAACAAGAAAAGAGCTGCAAAAAACCATATCTATGCATGGAAAGACATTAAGCAGTAAAAACAAGGGTTTGCTCCATATACCAATAGACAAGACAAGAACAATTTTTGAAAGAATTTTTGTATTAATGGGGCACTTGGGAGGAAAACAAGGAGGAGTATCCAATTCCCCTCAGTGGGATGGGTTCTTGGAAGTCCTCAGCACTTCAGATCTAAGATTTCTCTCTCTAGTTGATGTAGAAAACCCAATGAAAAGAGTAGAGCTCAATGGGAGCAAAATGATGGAGATATGTGACTAAGTGTATAGATCCAGAGTGATCTAATAGGCAACAAAAGGTGAAGAATGGTAGGAAAAACCCTCCTATTTATAACAAAATATTGGGTCATTCTAGATCTTGGTGCATGGGTTATCCAGATCTAGATGCACTTTTTATGGAATATTTTATTATATTTGTTTGAGGGAAAAGGTATTTGACTTGGGTCAAATCCCTTGATTTGTCAAAAATAAATAAATAAATGATTTATTTATCTTTTTAAGGAAGCGGTTAGAAGATAATCAAATAAATAATGATTTATTTAATTATTTAAGGAAGTGGCTGAAAGATAATTAAATAAATAGTGATTTATTTAATTATTTATGGGTGATTTGGTCATATTTAACAAGGAATATCATCTAAATAAGGTTTAAATGATTATTCCTAGAAAATAATAAGATAAATAAAGGTTTATCTAATTAATTTCTTTGATTTTGGGTTAAACATTACTGGGAATAATAATTAAATTATGGTTTAATTAATTATTCCATGAGGAAAATCAAACAAATATAGGTTTGTTTAATATTTCCTTTTGGGGTTTCCTGTTTTAACATAGTGAAAGCAGTTTTAGTTAGGGTAAAACTGGTCTTACATGGTCTACTTGGGTCCATCTAATGATAAAAGGTTAGATGACCAAAAAATGGTGAGGGGACCGAGGCCCCTCCTAGATCTATTTCTAAACAAGACTAGTGCCCTGATGGAACCCCTGTATTAGAGAAAGTAGAAGGTAGTTCAACGAAACCCTTGGAGGAAACCAGAATTGTGAGCCCTAGTTCTTCCATCAAGAAACGAGCCCTAGCCTGAAAGGGAAAGAAACGAAAAGAAGATAGTGAGCATAAGGCACCTGTGAGTAAGGATGCAATGGTAGAAGAGCGGGAACCTGCTAGTAAATATGTAGTAGCAGAAGAGACCCAATATAGTAAGTGAAAGAAGCCTTCGGTGGAGATCATGAAGCCAATCACCTTGCCAATAGAAGAACAACCTGAGAAAACTAACTCGACTCCTAAGAAATGGAAGAGGAAACTCTTCCGAGAAAAGGAATAGGTTGCACCAGCATCGATTTCGTCACTACAGGAAACCCCAAAAGTATTATATATTCTAATTTTTTCCAAAGTTCGGTGCCACACCAAGAGCATGTCTAGACAGCGATATCCACTGTCTTGTATTCAAACCCTTGAACCTATTACTGTGTTGTCTTCTCCAAAAAATGAATTGAAAATCCCCTCTCGAGTATTCAAAATAACATAGGAGGTATTTATCATGAGGAAGATGAACCAATGGAAAAATTATAGGATATTTTACACAGTTCTCCATAGTATGACCAATCTGAGACAAGAATGATAAAAGGGAAACATGCAGCTAAAACTCGGGTGAGCCAAATGTGTAAAATGTCAACTCATGAAGGGAGTACTTCGTAGAAGAAAACCCTGCCTCTTGAGGATATTTTGGCTCGCAAAGAGGAATATTTTCAATTGCTAATATCCAAGCTACATTAGAAGAATGAAAAACTCAGAGAGAGATCTCATAAGTATAAAATGGTTTTTCATTATGTTTGGTCGGTCAATGAGGCGTATCGAAGCCATAATATGGATTTGGTATCCAAGAAAAATGCACTGATCGTAAGGAATAAAAAGCTCATCAACTGGAAAGTGAAGCAATTGAAGCCCATAATTTTTTTTGGAGATGGGATCCCCGTGAATTAAGCAACAAGGAAAGACTCTGCATATCGAGGAGTAGAGTGCGCAATGCAAAGTCTATTTTGAGTCATAGGGGCTTTGGGGCGAGTAAAAGTCCCTTATTATGTAATGGGAAGGGATATTTTGTGAACTTTGGACTCCGCCCATGGCTTTGGACCATGGTATTGTAAATTCTAAACCTATATAAGGTGTCTATATAGATGTCACAAAAAAGGAAGAGCAAGTAAGCTTAAACGATAGATATTATGAGACACATTTGGATGTGAGATTGTTTTGAGTCAGATTCTATATTTTGGGTTAGAGGAAAGGATATTTTAGCTGTGTGCGTAGATACCTTAGGAATTTTGCAACTATGTGCATACACCCCTACAACTGTGTGCGCAGGGCCCTGCAGCTATGTGCATAGGGTTGAACTAAATGTATGAGAAGGATCTGGCTATTAACAAAAGAATTGTTGGATAGATCTGAGTCTATTTATGTGTTTTACTTTACTTATTTTTTATGAATGTTTGTGCTGAATAAGGTTTTGATCTATAACTAAATAGCGTAGTATTTTTTATGGTTGTTTCCTTTGTTTAATGCATGAATAAGTAAGATCGCACAGTCTGTAAGTAAGTTAAACATATGTGTTGAAAAATGCATGTATTATTGATAGATATGACCTGCGAAGATATTATAAGGAGGAAAAGCCATAAAGCAATGATCTTATATCCCTATAGATGCAGAAACTTGGTTCTAGCATCCCCCTATATTACCTCGGGTGAGACTTCAATCTGTGCAAGCAGGTCATTTCCAAAAGGGCTGGTAATAGTGGGTTTTGTTGGACTATGCAAACACTTTGAACTTGGGTGACGGGTCTAAGCCCCATCAAGCCAAAAAATGATTTTGTTTCCAGGGCCTATTGGAGATGGGACCCCCGTAAAGTAATCACGAAGGAAAGACTTCGTAGATCGAGGAGGAAGCGCACAACGCAGAGTCTATTTTGAGTCATAGGGGCTTTGGGGTGGGTCAAATCCCCTTATTATGTAATGGGAAGGGATATTTTGTGAACGTTGGACTCCGCCCATGGTTTTTGAACATGGTATTGGAAATGCTAAACCTATATAATGTGTCTAGATAGAAGTCATAAAAAAGGAAGGGCAAGTAAGGTTAAATGATAGATCTTATGAGATGCATTTGGATGTGAGATTGTTTTGAGTCAGAGTATGTGTTTTGGGTTAGAGGAAAGGCTCCTGCAGTTGTGTGTGCAAAGACCTTAGGAATTCTACAGCTATGGACGCAGACCCATGCAGTTGTGTACATAGGGCCCTGCAGTTGTGTGCGTAGGGTGGAACTGAATGTATGAGAAGGATATGGCTATTAACAAAAGAACTGTTAGATATATCTAAGTCTATTGATGTTTTTTATTTTACTTATTGTTTATGAATGACTATGTTGAATTAAGGTTTTGATATGTAACTAAATAACATAGTCTTTTCTATGGTTGTTTCCTTTTTTTAATGCATGAATAAGTAAGATTGTGCAGTATGTAAGTAATTTCAATGAATGTGTTGAACAATACCTATATTATTGATAGATATGACATGCAAAGATCTGATAAGGAGGAAAATCTGTAATATTCCTAAATTTGCATGTAGCGAATTGGGATATTAAATTTTGCTAATGTCACTTAGGAGATGAATAAATGGGTAAGGAGTCCCATACATTTCAGAAATAAGGATAAAATCCCTCATAGTGTGAAATGGGATCATAATGCCAGCTGGATTTTACACTCTCATGTGTGAAAAGGGACATTTTGCATGTGGACAAAGTCAAGTTTGACCAAGTCAACAGCATAAATGTAGGAGGAGTGGATCAGCAAATAAAATAGCTCAATGTGAATGAGGTTCAGCCTAGATAGCTATATGTGAGCTGGATTGAAGACCCTTAGGTGTGAAAAGGGTTGAAGCAGGTTGAAGAGGTCAACCTTGACCAAATCAAACAGTGTAGTTTAGAGGAGTGGCTCTAATGAAGGTACAACACAATTTTGGAGGGATATTGTTTATGTGATGGTGGAAACCCTATTGAGTGGGACCCAAGGTGAGAAGGCTCACTTGGTTTATAAGGAAGAGGATGGCAGCCATTTGGGGTTAGCTTATGAATTTTATTTTGATGCTTGCTTAAACTTTTCTCTCTTTAGTTGTTTAGCTAAGATTTTCGGTGTTGTTTAGCACTAAGGTATTCTTGTTCAGGAATTCCTTCTCTTCCATTTGAGTAGCTCTTGGGATATACTTGATCTGTCATTCCACACTTCTGGCATTGGTGCCAA
The DNA here is from genome assembly GCA_034641835.2 of Pinus albicaulis. Taxonomy (NCBI): domain Eukaryota; kingdom Viridiplantae; phylum Streptophyta; class Pinopsida; order Pinales; family Pinaceae; genus Pinus; species Pinus albicaulis. The sequence goes on from CM076582.1 coordinate 1,503,240,776, forward strand.
GCTTCAGTCTTCAGTTTCAGCGTAGTTTCTGCAGGAGGTTGTGTTGAGTTGCAGGGTGTTGCAGTGGAGGGTTGAGAAACCCACTTTCTGAGTTGGTTTTGCATAGGAGGGAGGTTTCCTTCTATTGGAGGATCATTTTGGAGGGTTATTGGGCTGATATCAGATATTTTTCAGCAGGCCAAGACATTTCCATCACTTATTTGAGTGGATTTCCAAGCATAAGAAGGAGGATCTTCATGCAACATATGGTTCATTTCTCTTCATAGGAGTATGTCATACCATTATGGAGGACTTATTCATGGATCCTATCATCATCTTACTTTCATTAAATGGTAATAATATTTTTTTTTCATTTATTGATTGTCCAACACAATATTTGCATGCTCTTACCATTTCTTTGTAGTGCATTGCTCCACAAAGGGGAAAGCTCTTCTTTGGGCTCCATGGACCATTTTTGGCCAGATATTATGATGGAGACAACCATCTATTGTATGACTTTGGGCAAGTGTTTGGTTATTTCTTGTATTCTCAGTTGATACATTCAGCCATTTACTATTTTCTAGTAGATGTGATGACTTACACAACTAGCCATGTGTCAAGAAGCAACTTGCCATGCTATTTTTTGAAGCTGCAGTGGGAAAGATTACGCTGTGACCACTTGGGATACTTTTGGTACCTTCCAGCACCACATGAAACCTTTCATTTTGATGCTAATGATGATCCCATTCTCTGATGTTGTTCTTTTCTTTATGGGGAGCATGATTGGGGGAGAAACGCATTGGGTGGATGTGTTCTTTGGGAAGGAGGATTCCCACACTTTCTGCTTTACATGTTCTAAGGGGAGCATGGGAGGAGATATGGCCACCACAAAAAATATTTGTTTCTTTATGAGGAGGGCCATGAGATGGATGGGATGCCATATGGTGGTGATTTCTTATCCATCATGTATGAGATGGTTTGGTCTAGCTTGATTCACAACGTTGGGAAAGGGATATTTGGAGATCTAGTTTCCTTCTTGCCACATGAGGGAAACATTATTGCAGCCCAAGATCAGAAAATTATCTACACTAATCTTAAGTGGAGAGGAGGACAGCGTGGGGTAGGCTACTTTTTCTACCATGTTTAGAATTTCAGCCCACCTACTTTGCAGGAGCTCAAGGTGGAGGAGGATTTTCAAGAGTTGCCATGTTGGGAGGTAACTCATTTTGTATGGATGAGAGCTTGGGGATGGGAGATTCATATGGGGATGGTAGATCCCAATATAGATTAGACTTCATGCCTCAATAAGGCCTTTATACCACCCATTGTTGCCCCCATTTACACTTTACTCTTACATGATGATATCTATTTGGGGTGTTCACCAAAAGCTAGCTTGCTTACTTGGGAGGGGAAACTTGGAGATATATTGATGAGAAAACACCTTGATCCTTGGAGGATTTTATCTTATGAGGTTGCTACAGGGGGAGAAGAGGATTCTCTTTAGTTCTATCCTTGTAGTTGCTTGAGGACAAGCAACATTTGGGAGGGAAGGACTGTAATATTCCTAAATTTGCATGCAACAAATTGGAATATTAAATTTTGCTAATGTCACTTAGGAGATGAATATATGGGTAAGGAAGCCCATAAATTTCAGAAATAAGGATAAAACCCCTCATAGTGTGAAAGGGGATCATAATTCTAGCTGGATTTTACACTCTCATGTGTGAACAGGGACATTTTGCATGTGGACAAAGTCAAGTTTGACCATGTCAACAGCATAAATGTAGGAAGAGTGGATCAGAAAATAAAATAGCTCAATGTGAATAAGGTTTAGCCTAGATATCTATATTTGAGCTATATTGAAGACCCTTAGGTGTGAAAAGGGTTGAAGCAGTTTGAAGAGGTCAACCTTGACCAAATCAAACACCGCAGTTTACAGGAGTTGCTCTAATGAAGGCACAACGTAGTTTTGGAGGGAGATTGTTTGTGTGATAGTGGAAACCCTATTGAGTGGGACCCAAGGTGAGAAGGCTCACTTAGTTTATAAGGAAGAGGATGGCAGCCATTTGGGGTTAGCTTATGAATTTTATTTTGATGTCTGCTTAGACTTTTCTCTCTTTAGTTGTTTAGCTAATATTGTCGGTGTTGTTTAGCACTAAGGTATTCCTGTTCAAGAATTCCTTCTCTTCCCTTTGAGTAGCTCTTGGGAGAGAATTGATCTATCATTCCACACATCTGGCATTGGTTCCAAGCTTCATTCTTCAGTTTCAACGTATTTTCTGCAGGAGGTTGTGTTGAGTTGTAGGGTGTTGCAGTGGAGGGTTGAGAAACCCACTTTCTGAGTTGGTTTTGCCATAGGAGGGAGGTTTCCTTCTATTGGAGGATCCGTTTGGAGGGTTATTAGGCTGATATTAGATATTTGGAAGCAGGCCAAGACATTTCCATCACCTACAGTGTTATTCCATTCTGTAATTGTGTTATTTCTGGAGGGCAGTTTCTGCAGGGGATCTGGTGGTTCTTTTTAGGATTTTTCCTGTGATTGAGAGGTTCATCCTTTCATGGGGGAAGAAATTTGATCAGATATGCATCATATTTACATTATTTCAGCCTTCTATACTCATGTGCTTTAGTTTTTAGTGATTATTCAGTCTTATTGCTGCAGATCACCATTTGTATTTGAGTGCATTCCTAGAAACCCTTCCTAGGCTCTCTAGATTTTGTAAAAAGGAGACTAGATATCTATTTTTGAGCCATATTATTTAATATAATATGAATATATATTTATCTAATATTTATGTGTACAAACCCTCATTAGATTATGCAGTCTCTTTTATGCAGAAATTCCTGTGTTGCAGTGTTTGGGGTTTTAGCCTTTTTTAGCAATCCTAGGTGTGGGAGGTCTGTTTAACCCACCTAGTTTGATTTGTTTCAGCTCTATTCTTGGATTTAGGTTGTATATTGACTGATATAAAGGATCCAAGATTTTATTTCATTATTTATATCATATATTTATGAAAATGCATTTTTTATGCATGCATGGTTGAGCAGTCCCTATTTGGGGATATTACAAAATCCCTAAAGCCAAGATCCTCTATCCCTCTAGATGCAAAAACCTAGTTTTAGCATCCCCTTATATTGCCTCGGGTGAGACTTCGATATGCATAATAAGGTAATTGTCAAAAGGGTCTGTAATAGTGGATTTTGTTGGATTGCGCAGTCACTTTGAACCTGGGTCTAGGCCCCATCATGCCAAAAAAATAATTAGTTCCCATGAGTGAGCCCTAAGGTTTCAATGACAAATAGTACAAAAGAACCATGGTTTAGAAGTCATATTTAGTGCGATGGGAATCTAAAGGAAGGGATAACCCAATTTTGATGACTGGTCAATTTTGAAAGGGACAACTGCATGAGGACATTAATTCCCTCTAGCATGGGGGGATGTTGAGCCCTAATATTGTTAACCTTTTCCAAATCCTATCGTACCATTTTTACCACAACCTATCCTACTTTACCTATTTTTGTACCTTGAAACCCCTCCATGTTGACTAAACTGTGTTACTTTACAGTGGAGGTAAGAATCATTAATTAAAGTAATTTTTTCATGTCTATTTTTTATTTAAGTAGGTGTTAAATGAATTCATATTTCTTCACTATTTAATGGACTGATTTATAGATGGAACTCTTAAATATAGGGATGGCACTTTTAGTACATGACAGGTCATCAAGGACCTAGTACCAGTTCAACGAATATATGTATCAAACAAGCATTTGTGTACTCATTCCATTACCCCATTCTATACTCTACTCCATTCAACACTCTACTCTATCTGGTACTCTACTCCAAGATTAGTACCAGTCAACCTGTCAACCATCGACATCCCAAATATAGTATTATTTTTTTAGTGAGATTGGTGTCAATTATCTCAATCCAACGATATCATCACAAACTAACAATTCAGATACGATGAGGATGAAGTGATCCTGGGGGATTTAGCTTAGCTTAATTTAATCCAGATCACATCTGTATTTACTTTTCTTGGTCATATTGTTGTAACTATTTTTCCATGCCTAAAATATTTAAAGAGACCCATTGTTTGTATGAGAGGTTATGAATATGCACGCATAGTGAATTAGTGATGATCATATTGAGATCAACACCATTTGACTCTACTTTGTATTAAGAATTGACATTTCAAGACTTATGTTCTATTGAATTTTTAATATAATCATCTCGGTTTTTATCTGTGTTCATGGATTTATGTATTTATGATTCATAGGTTATTGAGTTAATTTAAACTTGTTCCAAGTCATGGAAAGGTCCCACCACAAACCTAGGCCAAGTTCTGTAACAATTTTTGGTTAAGTAGAAGGTGTGCTTTGAGTTAATGTAGCAAAACTGCACTTAATATTTGTTTTCGATTGTTGGTAATTCTCAAAATTTTCGTACTTAGAATCATTCTTAGATTTCATTTGAAAGTTCTTATAGATCTAGAGTTTATGGTAGTGAGATAGATTTTTATTGAGTCTTTTTCAAGTTTATAAATCATTTTCATAAATATCTTCTGCAAGTTATTGATTTCTTTGGTTGATTTCGAGATCCTGTAATGTACTTCGGTTAGTATAGATTTATCAAGATGACTTCTTACAGTTTCAAATCAAATGCTTTGTTCCATATGGAATGAATCAATCATGCATGAATATGTATGTTTTGAGCAAGAAACTTTGATAGCTAATTTTCATGGATGGTGTGAATATTTATTAGGAATAGTGTATTATTTATTTCATTGAGAAACAATGCGTTACTTTTTTAGTGCAATAGTATGATTTCGTACTTAATTTTGAGCTAGCTTAATTTCTTTAAGGATCTAAGAGTTATTTTTTTCCTTGCTTAGGTAGTTAGGAGATTGGTGTCATTTGAATACTTATTTAGTTTCAAATTATTCATTTGAATGCTCAGTTAATTTCAAATTTGTCAGTTAGTTTCGAATTATAAAGCTATGTGTTGTTTGCTCAAGTCGCTTGGCTGATTTCCAGTGGATTTGTTAGATAGGAATAGTGTGAATGATTTCTCAATAATATTTATGAGTTTGTATTTTGATTTGTAGCGTTGTGGGGATTAATTTTCATTATAAATTTATAAATAGAATGAATTGTTGAATAGTATTGAGAACATGGTTTATGGTAATTGTTAAGTTTGGATTTTGAAAAAATATTTAGTCAGTTGCATCATAATTGAAGATAAATTAGTAATTTGGATTAGATGTAATAGGTTTCTTCACTTCAACAAATTTGGTGTGATCATCTTAAATTAGGAACAGAGTTTGGGTATCCTTCACTTAATTATGTACTAAGTCAATATAGTGTAAATCTATATATAAACCTTAATTCCTTGTAACTCAAATTTTACGAACTCTGGTTGAAAATTTTAAATTTAGGGAATGCAAGGACATATAAAAGCCCTAACAATTTGTGATACAAAAGTAGTGTGAGGGGTCTAGAAGAAAAGAGATCACCCTAGCGAAAAAAAAAATAGTCTCAACAAAAAAACGAAGTCTAATATCCTGCTATTATTGGCTCACTCATGCGAGTTTCTGTGATTCTTGGGTTACTACAGGTTCGAGTTTTTGGAAGCCAAAGTTGAAGTCCTGATTAATGAAGTTGAAATTTAGAGAAGTTACATTCTTGGTAAGGTCAACCTTTTTGACTCATTGGATATCTTGTTTTTGTTCAAGGAAGATTTTTTGGTGGCTGGCTTGGTCTTGGGAAGGCCTCATGATGATTAAAACTCTTAATACTTTATATCTTAATAAGGAGAGAGATTTATTGAGCATGTTTAAAATTTGTTAACTTCAAAAGTAATAACACATAAAATATGATCAAATTCTATCTAAATTTTCATTAGAATTATTTTGTTTTATTGCCACAATTTTAGGGTCTATGTGATGATATAAATCAATTTTCATTTATCTCATGCATGTGTATTTAATATTGACATCAATGGACAATATGATAATGTGATGATTTGTAAACATGATGTGATGGGATCTCAACTCAAAGTAAATATTTTGGGCAAGTAATATACTATGGAGGTGTTATAATGATCATTCATGGGGTTAATGATAGCCAAATATATGCTTCTTGGGAAGAAATGAAATAAAAAGTAGTTAAAAATTATTTGGATGTGCTCAAAGGCTTGGAGCTTGAAGGATTTCCTATAGAGTATGCACAAGTTCCCATCACTAATGGAAAATCTCCTAAGAGTTATGATTTTTATGCTTAGGCATTGAAGATTTTCTTACTTTCAAGGAACACCATATTTGTATTCAACTATCAAATGGGCCATGATAACTATGATTCATGCCTTATTAATTTTTGCATTTATTCTTTTCAACACATGCAACAAATTAAAAAATGGAAAGTAGTTTTACTAATGGAAAAGAATTTCATAGGTAGGAAGTGAGGAAAAATTTGAAAGGATTACCTTGGAAGGTGTAAGAGCATCATGTGCTATGTTGACTATTGTTATATAGAATTTATGATTGCAGACAAAGGTATATCCCCTAGGTTTGGTAGTCAACCTAGAACAAAAGAGATACAATGAACCCAATGTTTTTCCTTAAAGTAAATAGATGGATTGAGGCTACCTGGAAAATGTCGCTCACTTCACTCCTTCTTTAGCTTGGAAGCTCCAATTTCAACTATGATCGCCAAAATTAGGTCCTGCACAGTCAGATAACACAAGGCAAGAAAATATGAGATGTATGCATTATCATCCAAATAATCTATTCAACATACCAACTTGGTATTGAAATAAGTGAAATAACAACATAAAATGTAGGAAAATAGAGAATTGTTTGCATTAATATAAATGGAAGGAGATTACAACCATAAGTGGTAGTCGATCTTGTAGAAGAGCTTCTCTAGGTTGTTAACTCATCCTTTCCTTGTCACAATATGCACCTCTAGTAACCCTATGCATGAGATGATAACTACCTACTACAATAACATAAGGGCATAATCACTCTCCAAAGCCAACCATTACCTCTTGCATATGAGACGGTAAATTTATAGGAGAGAGGGGTAAGTTGGGAGTTCTTATCCAATTAACATTCTAGGACTTTAGATCCACCTTTGATGGAGGGATAGGATCAAAGGATAAGTGGTGAGAAATCCAAATTAGGGTAGGTTAGGATAGGATCTGAATGTCCATCCAAGGTAATTAGTTGAAACAAATTATGGAAACTCCTATAAGGTGAAGCTTCCATAATCCCGCTCACTCTCCCAGAATTCTAGAAACAATGCAAGTGCAAAGGAGGGCAACCTTCTAGTGACCAATGCTAGCCATAATGGAGAAATTTGTAGGTGAACACACCCCAGTAGGTTTGCAAGGACCATTGGTCCTCAAACTCTCTCAGATAGGGTTGTTTAGGGTTGAAATTCTGAGGGATGAAAGGTACATGCCTAGGGCTTTGTGCAAGATGATGATAAGGGGAAGAGGATTTGATTGATCTCATTAGGAGGCTCACTTTGATTGGATGTGAAAAAATGGCCTATAATAGAACGCCCCCTAAAGCACAAAGTTAGATATGGTGACTGATGACTGTAAAGCTTTACCTTGTGACAAGTAGGGATCAAGGACAACCGATGAGCTTCATCTTTTACAATAAAATCATCATGACATCTGGATACTGAGGGAGGCATACCCATACTCATATCATAAGCTAACATAAAATGTACAACAATCAAAATACACATCCATAGAGGCAACTATGGAATCATTATTGGATGAATGTGTATATGATCACGACCATCGTACATTGTGATCTTTGTATAACTCCTGAAATCACATCCCGGATAGATGAAACTAGATCCATGGTATTCTATCTTGTTCACATGACCAACTAATGTATGAGTCTATCCATGCGAATCAATTAGTTGAAGTCGAACATGGTAGACACCATCTGATTACCGGCCAATGATGTAAGCTATTAACAGACATGAGAGAAACCACCGATAATTTTAGTTTCTCTCAAGGTACTATGGTACAATTGTTATGGTGTGATTAAATGAGCTGATGTAGAACACCATGCAAATTATTTTGGTTGAATTCCATTGATGTAAGCTTGTTGCTGAGAGTGGGGAAACTTTCCATTTATGTATGCAAGCACCAAGGTACCAAAGGGGTGTTTTTAAGTCAACTTCTTGGATAATGTGTTGATGTCGATAGGAAGCGACTCGTCGTAGGAGGGGCCTTGATGTATTCCCCATCAATGAAATGGAACGAGTATCACGATTGAGACAAAATTATTATAATAATGTTAATAATGAACTGGATCAAGAAAGGAAAACATGAAATGAAGGTTTAAAAGTATTGTAGCAGAGATTGGTTGAAGGACTTCTCTTGAACGCATAAAGACACTGAACGGAGTTGGAAGCATTGACCCAAAACCTAAATGGATGCTTTGAAATTGGCATGTTAACCAAAATACAAAAATATTACCAAACCCAATAGCCACAAATATGAAGTGGAAATTTTCGTGTTAAAGAGTGAATCGCTGCCATTTTAAAAAGTGGAATCCCCTGTTTTCCCAATTTTCCCAACCATATTGGTCAATACCTCTTTATTTTTTAACAAGTTTGAGGAGGAAAACATATGCTTGATCTGTAAGTTCATCCTTCAGATGACTCCCTTCAAGTATTTTTAACGAACCCTGAGAAGGAGTGGTTCGACCTTGTCATGTTCAACAAGTCTATCACTATTTGATGTTTTAACGAGTCCAATGAAGGTAAAATTAAACATCTTTTTCATGTTTAGAGAGTTTTAAGAAGAGACGGAAAAGAAAACTCCAGATGTCCCTTTTCATATATAGTCTCTTAAGTACGAAAAGTTAGAAAACAATACTCAAGCGAATCTCTTAACCATGTTCAACTAAGGTATTCCTTTTTCATATTTAGTCTATCTAAGTCCAGAAAAGGTTAAACTTATACTAAGTAGATGCATTTTCATTTACTTTTATGAGCTTGAAAGGAAAAGTGCTCAACAATATTTTCATATTTTGGGAGTATGAAAAGAGCTGGAAGAGGACTCTAGGGGGTTCTTTCTTCATTGGTTTATAGAGTTTGAAAAGATATAAAAGTGTACTCTTTGTTCAAAGTAACTTGTTAAAACATAGTGAAAACCTGCTAATAGCTGCCATCCTGCTCAAATTACCACAAGAAGGATTAAACATACCTATTTCATAGTAAAAATTAAGTATATATGTTGGACAAAATTTTGAATTATGAATAAAACACACTTCCCTAGATAGGTGCTAATCTAGAACAACAGGTTAAAGACTATACGACTACTTTTCCTAACTAATAACAGACACACAGAATGGATTAGAGGCTTACTTGGAATCCAAGCGCTTCCAAATGATTCCTTTTTTCACTTCCGTTGTAGCTTCAAATTCCAGCTGGCTATGGAAAATATTTCTTGCAAGAATGAACACTAAACAAAAGAAGATTTCAATAATATAGATGTCTATTCAAGTTAGTTTGCTAAATCAATAAAGCATAAACCATATACATCAACTAAGATCGTGCAATATGGAAAATCAAAGCCAATACAGATGTATATAGGGAAAATTAAGTTGTAATATTTATTAATGATAGAAGGGGAGGTTACAACCTAGTGACTGATTTGAAGTGACCAACACAATCGTGAATGTTGGGAAGTGCTTGCAGAAAGCACTTTTGCATGGGGCTACCTACATATGCAACGCACTTAATCTCTTTAGAGGTAGCGTTTATGAGCTCTCATATGATATATAATAAACTTAAAATCTTGGAAACCTTTGCTTGATGAAAGTCATGTATGATTTGTCTTATTATTTGTCTTAGGGCATATAGCAACTTGAAATGATAGGGGATGATAGACCCTATTCATTGGTCCTGGAGATGATTCCGCTAACTGAATACTGGGAGTGATGTCCAAATTGACCTATAACAAATTCCCTAAAGCATGAAGTCAAAATAATAACAATAACATTTTATTGAGATGCTTTACACTATGATGGGCTGGAGATGAAGCAGAGTGGTCACCTGCATCAATCTTACAATACATTACATCATGATATATCCTCTTTGATCATAATTGTTGAGGGTAGGAATTCCCATGTTTAGCACATAAAAAATATAATAATATGTATATAATTCATAAACTCGTCTTCATTGGAATGTTGCCCAATGCAAACATGCCTACAGATATAGGCCCATGTTTGGATGACGATTTGTATGTAAAGTCACTGTACATATGATGTTTACAACAATCCTAAAATCGTAGCCCGGATGGATGAAACTAGATCCGGGGTCTTCTTATCTCATTCATTCGATCATTCGGGTACAAGTCTAGCCATGCAAATATATGATTTGTATTCGAACATGGAAAGACATCATTTGATTACCAGCCAATGATGTGAGCTGTTAACAAACACGAGAGAAGCACCATTGATGTCAATGGCTCTCAAGGTACTGCAGTACATTTTATAGGGCGTGAATAGATGATTTGATGTCGAATGCCAAACAAAATCTTTCGGTCAAAAGTATGGAAGCAAGGATCTTGTTGATGCTATAACAAGCCTCATGGTAATGGAATATAATGTTTCTAAGTGAACTTCCTGGATAATGATTTATCGTTGACAAGAAGCCACATTATTGCGAAACGGGAGTTACTGATTCCAAAGACAAATTTATGACTTGATATAGCAATTTTAAGGGATGACGGTCATGAGAATGAAGGTTTATGAGTATTGCAGAAGGATGAGTATTCACTGGATGGCTTCTCTGAACATATCGTACACTAAATGAGTTACAAAGATTGACCAAAACCGAAGTGAAGGTATGATGAACCATAGGTATGAATGAATCGTCAAGAAGATTACCTAACCCAAACAAATATAGACATGGAGTAAAGGAAGTTTCATGTTCAAGAGCGACTTATTACCAAAAAGAATTCACCACTTTTCCAAATTTTCCCCGTCATTGGTCAATTGCAAGACTCTTTTAAATTTTAACAAGCTTGAGGAGGATAACATTTTCTTGATCTATAATTCAACCCTTCAAGCAAATAAAGTATCGCTATTTAAATTTAACAAGTCTAGTGATGAATGAAACTTGATTCTTACCATGATTGATAAGCCCGTCGCTATTTTATGTTTTAACGAGATTAACAACAGTGATAGCTTGGTCCTTTTTCATATTTAGAGAGTTTGAAAAAGAGGACGAAAGAAAACTCCATAAGTAACTTTTCATAAATTTGTCACTCAGATCCGAAAAAGTGTAAAATAATATCTAAGAGAACCTCTTTGGTCATGTTTAACCAAGGTATTCCTTTTTCATCAATAATCTATCTTAGTCCAGAAAAGGGCTAAACTTATATTGAGTAGATATCAATTCATTTACTTTTACGAGCTCGAAAAGACAAGTGATCGGCAATCTTTTCACATTATCGAAGTCTGAAAAGAGCTTAAAGAAGACTCCAGGAGTTCATTTTTCACTGTTATCGAAGCTCAAAAAAGAGATAAAAGTGTGCTTCAAATCCTTTTTCGTTTTTAACAAATCTCGAAAAATAAGGAGAAAAAGTATGCTTTGTGGTCAAATCATTCTTGAAATAAATCTGCACGACTAATCTATTCATCAGTTGTAAGACCTATTTTAGAGCAACACCAAATGGATTAAAAATACCTATTTCATGATAAAAACATAATAAAACTATAGTCATAGAAATAAATGTAATTTTCAAATAATTAAATGACTATTAAAAGTAGTTTCACTATTCATTTTTTCCATTCCATAGTTACCCTTTTCATTTTGGAACTCTGAACCTGATTTTTCCCCTGAACTTCAGTTGTTGATTGCGATCCTTTCTGTGGACGGATTTCATCGTCGTTTGATCCAAGATAGTGCTATGAACCTCATCTTTCCTTTAGTATTCATTTCATTTCCAATTTCTGCAAATTTTCAAGGTTTTAAGGCCCCTAGGGTAAATTCTGCCCAAAAAGAGGGCAACATACCCTTGAATGTCGAAACCTGTGTTGCATAGCAAGTACAGTGAAGGTTACTTGCACATGCAATGCACTATCTCTTGTTAGGGAGTGCGATGGGCACAATCTAAATTTTTTATTTTCATATTATGCCCAAAATTTTCTTAGCTTTTTGTAGTGAATGGAATCTAATAGATCTTATGGTTGTATTTCAGATTTCCATGGGATTACAATTATGATTACATGGATGGAAAGAGAACATGAAGAACATGATATGATTTCCCTAAATGATCCGGGTATAGTAAAATCCCTAAGAGATTGTGGATTGCTTAAGTACTTCAAGTTGTCAGGGATGAGGCAGCAAATAGAACCCTTAGAGTTCTTAGTTCGAGCATGGGATCCAACTATTGAGGAATTTCATATTACCAACCAAGTGGTTCCCATAACATTTGAGGATGTATATTTTCTCACAGGTTTGTCAAGGAGAGGTTTTCCTATTTCACTCTCAGGGTCTATCGTTGGAGGAGAGACAGTGAGAGATTATATTCTGTAGTATTGCTATCCAAGGGCAGAGCCAAGAAAATATGGAAAGATAAACATCTGGGATGTTAGAGATTTGCCTTTGAGAACTATCCTTTTCACGATCGCTAAACTTGCCAGCAATGTTACACTACATGTAGCGAATAGATCTTATATGCAGTACGCGCTAGAGTGCTTGGAGCCAATAGTCTTCAACTGGTCTGAAGTTGTTCTTTCTCAGATAAAGGAACAATTGAACAAAGGAAAGGGAGGAAGGAAGAATAATTTTAGTTATGGTTCAATCCTTATATCCTTCGCTTTAGAAAAAATTCCACTAATGCAGCCACAACATGTGACACTGGATTTATCTAATCCTAGAGATCCTCGGATGCAGAGATGGGTAGAACTCATGGGTCGGCATGTAGTCCAATCGATTTTTGTGTTCTCTACTGAATTCTTTGACTGATTCCGGTGATATATCATCGCCATCAATGAGTATGCATACGCAGGCATTGATTTCCAAGGAGATCCAGATTTAGTATTACTAGAAGGCGCTCAGTGGGGTGCAATGGGTAAGAATGTTTTGACCATGTTTTTTATTTTCCTAAGGTTTATACAATGATTTTGTATTTTTTATGTTTTCCCAAGACTAAACTAAATTTTTGATGTAATGAAAATGTTGGTTGTGTTCAACCAGTAGAGGAACCAGAGCGTGAAGTAGATGCACCAACAGAGAGGGTTGTCGGGAGAAAAGCCCTTCAGGATCTTGATATGGCTGAGACTCTGGCTGAGCTTCAGCAACACATAGAGAGGTTGACCTTCGAGATTCCGGATTGCTGGATTGAAGAGTTACCCATGTGACTACAGTGACACACTATTGGGGTTCCTAACCGTTGGATGCAGTTACTCCGTGGGATAGCTATATTTATAGCATGTTACCACGAGCATCACTAGTTTACTTGTGACATTTTGCATACATTTTGAGGTCAAATGACCAATGTGTCTTGGGCACAAATTTTGTAAAAACCTATAACTGTCTATCTATATGATTTCAAATTTTTTCCTATGTTTATTGTGCAATCCTATTCAATGATGTGAATATTTTCTTTACATATTTTACAAATTTCTGTCTAAAACTTAATTAGCTAATGAATCAGTCAATATGTTCAAATTTCTGGAAATGTGTTGATATTGAATAAAATTAAAATTTCTTTCCAAAAGTTGAACTCTTAGGAAGAATCTATGAAGTGTTGGATTTCTAATAGTATAAACACTAGTAAGTTGTAATACCACAAGTTGTGAGTCTAACCTTATGATTATGCAATTAATACCAAATGAAATTGCATCGTAGATAAGTTCAATCAACGCGCTATACTCAGCGATATTTTTCGTCTATCTATCAATACAAATCCCTTGAAAACTCACTAACTCATCATTCGTGAGCTTTAAAAATGGCCCACACTACAGAGGAGAGAATCTACATACTATGACTAGCACCATCACCATATCCAACAAAGGGTTCCAAATATTCAGACATATGCGATGAAATGTAAAGTGGATTACTAACGTCAAGAAAACTCTAAAAATAAATTAATATAGTGAATGCAAATCAACATCATATATTTACAATATAATACAAAAAAATACTACGCTCATGATTAAGCATAGTAACATTTCAAATAAAACCCATTTCTAGGCTGCGCCAACAGAATTCCATCGTAATCAACCAAATCATAGGCCCCCTTAGAAAGAACTCTTTTGAAAATATAGGGGCTATGCCATAATGGCTCAAACTTTCCTGTACCTATTACATCAGCTTCTTGATCGTAAAGAAGGACCAAGACACTCGCTATAGGGTAAAATGCTTGGGTTGTTGGTTCTCTAATATCCCTCTCAGGGCTTTCTGGTGCCCAAGGCAGATAGTAAGATTAGTTGTATAGTTCAAAAATAAGGCATATACATGTTCATATCAACTTAAATAACTTGAGGGAATAAGATGGAAGATTACCTCTTTAATGATCTTGAAGTCTTTTGGAGAGCGCTAAGCAGCGAAGCATGGATCCTTCTTCACCAAATCCAAATATCGACCCTGCAATCAATCAAAGCACCTGTGTAATCTCTACCACAACATACATTTCCTATCAATTAAGTTAATATACGATAAACATTTAAAAAATGCACATCTAAGCCATTCATCTCATGATATATAAGTAATCTAAGAACAATGACAATATCAACGCATAGAATGGAAAAAACAGATACAGTTCTATTAATTTGTAAAAAGGAGGATTACAACCGTCGGTTGGACCAAGCCCTCCTCAACCTTCCAATCTCTCTATCTCTCAATGTGGTGATGTCTTGATCAACAATTTCTCAATGAACCTCTTTGACTTTTGACCTTCACACTACAACAATAATGCTCTGCTTTACAAGTATTCAAAACTTTGACAATCCTTCGACCTTGAACCAAGAGCCTTCAGCTCCATTTTATAGGATATGGAGAGATTAATCATTTCCTTTCTCCTTCCACCAGTTCTAAATAGAAAAAACCAATATGTTTCCTCAACTTCCCATGATTTTTCCTTCCTTGAGAGTTCAGTTGTTTTTGGCAAGGCCCAATAAGAGATTAGTGCTTTGCAGTTTCTATTTTGTACTGACTCTCTTGTGAGAAAAAGCTGGAAATTCAAATCATTCTCTGCGGGTTTTTCCTGTTTCAAACTCAAAACATGGGTAACGCTACCCTCTAGTGTAAACAGAGCGTTGCCCTAGCCACTAACGCGGCCTATTCATTGATCAGGTGCGCTATAACGCTCGTTTGTTGTTATAGGGGTGCGTTACCTTGGCAGAAGTAGGTTTAGTTTAGGTCTTTGTATTCCTTCCATATTTATCTTCTCCTTTGAGCTGATGAGGAAGTTTTTTGACCTGTAACAGATGCCCCCTAAAGTGTGAGGTCAGAGATGAAGACGATGGCCGAAATACTTTATAATGTGTGTAGTAGAGATAAAGAGATTGAAACACTGAGGAAAACCTGAAACAACAACATATGTCAGAAAATATAGTATCTGCCTTGAGTCGGGCATTTCCATGCTCAGTATCTTAATCAACATGATTTCTCTAGAATAGAGATATGAAGAATCTGTCCACCGATAAGCACAATGTGGAAATTTCTGTCATAACAGGATCAGGCTAAAGAAGCTGTCTCCATAAACAATATCGCAACTTGGGGAAGGGAACATAACTTTAATGATGCAACCTTTGACCCAAGGTCTTGACCACCGCTTCACTTAAACTACATATTTCTCAACATGTGAATGAAGGAGCTGTCATCAAACATGTGAGAAATCGTCTGATTACCAGTCGATAATGAAAACTGTTAACAGACGCGAAGGTGGCCACCGATAATGATGATGGTCCCTAAGATGCACAATACAATCTAGCGAGTGTGAATAAAAAGAGTTGAAGTTGAACACACATAGAATCATTCGATTAGGAGTCGATGATGAAGAATCCTAATCAAATACAGGACTACCTGCCACTGATGTTTGCAAGTATCCGGGTATTGATGGGTTTCTGGAACAACTTCCTAGATAAGATGTTGAAGTCGATAGGAAGAGATCTGTTGAAAGGTAGGCATTGAGGCGCCCTACATCAGTCAACACTAAACAGAAACCAAATTATTTTGTTTTCGATGGAGATAATGAAGAGTAAAAGGGGATGTCAGATGACAAATAATTTCTGGCATAATGAGCAGTTTGGTTGATAAGAGGAGTAGTAGATAGCAAGATCTGCTTGAACAATAGAAGGCACTGTAACAGGGTACTAGGCAGCTGAGGCTTAATACACACGAAAGATTTTGTTAGGATTTTACCGGTGTAGGAACACTGGGAGATGAAGGCTAATACTCATAGATGGTAGGGTTCGGCTAACTACGAAAGAGTTTTCTAGGAAGTGCCATGTTCAAGATTATTGCTGCCAAATCAAACTTTCTGAAATGTAACATAGGTAGTATCCATTTTGTCCAAATTTTTCCCCATCTAATTAGGTTTAACGAGTCCAGACGAGTAAACTTAGTGAATTTTTCATATTTAGAGAGTCTGAAAAATGTCGTAAAAGATAACTCCGTTCCCTCTCTGATTAGGTTTAACGAGTCCAGACGGGTAAACTTGGTGAATTTTTCATGTTTAGAGAGTCTGAAAAATGTCGTAAAAGACAACTCCATTGGGGTACCTTTTTCATGTCTTGATAACCGGGCACGACAAAGGGAGAATAGTAAGCCTGAAACGGTTCATTTTTCGTGAGTTAGTCCATCGAAGCCGGAAAAGTGAGAAATATATGTTCGATGGACGTCTACCTCATTTTGTTATGAGTACGAGGAGACAAAGTAAACTCAGTACTCTTTGTGAAATTTTAACGAGTCCAACAAAGAAAAATTCAGTGCTCTCCGTGAAATTTTAACGAGTCATGCAGAGAAAAATCAGTTACTTTTTCGGTTTAACGAGCTTTGAAAAAGAGGAAAAGAATGGCTCCTTACTCTCTGTTGTGGTAGTTTAGCGAGCTTGAAAAAGGAAACTCGAGGTTTTTTCAGTTTTATGAGCTAGAAAAAGGTCCCTAAAAAGAAAGCTCAGTGCTTCTTCATATCAGTTTTAACGAGTCTGAAGAAGAGAACTCCAAGTTTTTTGGATTAACGAAAAGACCATAAAAAGAACACACGGAATCGACTTCGTATAATTTTAACGAGTCTGAAGAAGAGAACTCGAGGTTTTTTGGATTAACGAGCAAGAAAAATACCGTAAAAAGAATGCTCGGTAAAAGGGTCAAAACATGTGTATGTTTGCATATAAATCTTGATCACTCATCAGAACATCAGTAACAAATCTCAATAGTTGCAACACATATGCAACAAGAATTCACGACTTTTTTCCGACTAGCTAAGAGAGTCATGCCCCAGAAATTTCTATAAGAAGGTCAGAATACTTTCATTTTCACTGTTTTGAATGCTGTGAAGGAGCTCTGGGGTGAAAAAGGGTGAAAAATTCAGCTGCCAATTGCGATCAATCCGGGCAACGGTTCTTCTTCCTGCGAGATCCAGGTAAGATATGGAACCTCCTACTATCATTTTATTATGTTTTTATGAAGTTTTGCTGGTCCAAAATGGGAAATTTGGCAAGCCCTAAAAAATATTACTAGCTAACGTTGCTGGACCTGCGTTAACGCACTTCCCGTGAAGGAAGGGCGTGTTAGCGTGCTCTATTTTGCTCTATGGCCCGCGTTAGGCGTAGAGAATATTTTAAGAACTCGTTTATAAGCATTTTGAAGTGTTCCAAACAATTTCTAATCGGTTGAAAATGTTGTATTTGTAGGCATTCAGCTGTTAACCATGAGTATCTGGCGAGAGAGAGAACATGAACGGGAAGAAAGAGATATGGTTACTGATGTGGCAAGCTTAATGGCTCTCCGCAGATGCGGTTTACTAAAATATGCACGTTTAGAACTAATGAGGGGTCAAGAGGACCTCCTAAGGTGGTTGATTCAGCAATGGGACAAGCGTCACCATGTCTTTCGGATTAGGGGCAATGAGCTCTCAATTGAGAAGGATGATGTTTACTTTTTGATCGACTTATCATGTCGCGGCCCAAGGCCCAACTTGATAGGGTCCAGAGCAGATCCGCGTTCCACTGCTGATCTTGTTTTGACTCATTGCATACGCAACACAGAGGCAGTGAGCAATCAGGTGCCTATTGCACAGGTGGCGTTGAGACCACTGAGGTCTATATTATGGATGATTGTTCACTTGGCAGGTGCCAAGAGTCAGCATGTGGCCACCAAGGCCCAGATGCTACTAGCCTTGGATTGTATGCAGCCTCAGGATTTTGACTGGTGTGATGGAGTTGTTCGTCGGCTCTGAGCAGAGTTCACAGCATGCAAGACCCGTACCCAGAGAGAGTTTGGGTACGACACATTGATCATTTCTTTCCTACTGGAGCGGGTACCATTGATGAGACCCATGATCATTACAGTGCCCTTGGGCCCACGCGAGCTGAGACAAGATCGATGGGTAGCTTTGCTTTCGTGGACTGGAGAGGGTCCCATCCGCCACTGTTTTGATGATGGGTTTTTTTATTGGCTGAACTCCCAGATTATTATGATTGAGGTATATCCCTATGCAGGGATGAAATTCACAGGTGATCCGGAGTTAGTGTTTCCCCCTGGCACCCAGTGGGGGCTTGATGGTAAGAAAGAAATGATCAGTGTACTCTAGGAAGTATTTTGTTTTTTTGTCTTTTGAATGTTTATGCAATTTTTTTGTTGAAATAGGGTGAAAATTATGTTTTGACATGAAACTTGTTTGCTTGACATAGATGTGGCACCTGTTCACCCAGTTGGGGCCCCTCGCTATGCACGGAGAGGACTGCAACTACCTGGGGCTAGTGCACCAGCTGAGGATGCGGAAGCCGCTGGGGATGATGATTCCCAATTCTTACATGAAATCTCCAGAAACCTGGAGGGTTTGATTATGGGTATACCACCCATTCCTATGCGAAAGGTTCCAGTTCATTTGCAGTGGCATACCGTAGGTGTGCCGGAGAGATACCTGGTGCCTCTGAGGAGGATAGCCAGAGCAGTTGTATGTTATCATGAGCATCATGCCTAGTTGGTGGAGCAGATGTATAAGTATCATAGCGTGGCTTTAGTATAGCCAAATTTTGTAAAACACCCGAGTTTTGAAAGATTTTTTGATGTAACTATTTTACTAGACACAACATATATATATACATAATTTTTGGTGATTTTGTGTTTTTTAATTTTTTATGTATTTTCAATGGGATAAAAAAAATATATACTCATGTGTAAATCTTTTATAACAAATGTGACAAATGCCAATCTAACATACAGTTTGCCAAAGAATTGGCTAATGCATTAAATTCTCTAGGAACGTGCTCAAATGTGATTGTTTGAAATTGACGTTATAAAAGTCGCACTCTTAAAAAATAATGTAACAAGACTGGATGACGGACATGGTAATGATTGTTTAACTGCATAATGACGAGTTGGGAATCTAACCTGACCACTAAATTGGAGATGTCACGAGACGCTGCCTCCGTGAGGAGTTGGATCACTGACATGTACTTGGCAACGTTATTGGTGGCACTGCCTATGAAAATTCCCCCAGAACCAAGAAGTTCCGACTCGGGAGTGTAGAGAACCCAAGTAGCTAAAACAATGTGTCTAGTGTGATGACTAGCACCGTCTGCGTATTCGACGTATGATAAGGAGGATGACGACATCTGTGTGAAGGAAAAAGATTGTAGATGAGAAAAAGACCTTAAAAACCAGAAAATATCCAGAGACATAAAAACAATAGGAAAAACTTATATACATAAAATTACAAAGCATACGCCTAGTGCAAAAATAGGAAAAATACTTCTTTAGATATAGCCCGTTGTGGGGCTCCTCGAGCGGAATTCCATTACAGTCTTGAAGTTCATAAGCCCCTTTTGAGAGGAATTTAGTGATGATGTAAGGACCAAGCCATAATGGTTGGAGTGTTCCTGCCCCCAAGAGGTCATGTTTCTGATAATAGAGTAGAACGAGATCACCCTCTTGGAAAGAACGAGGCTTGACAGATTTATCGTATTGAGCTTTGACTCAGTGTTGATGAGCATCGAGTGCTATTGTAGCATCTTGATGAGTTTCATCCAAATGATCGAGCGAGAGCAAGCGCTCTTCTGTGGCGGTGGTGCCAGGCATGAGTTCGACAGCGAGTTTGAGTGATGGAATTTCACACTCGATTGGAAGACCTGCCTCTAGGCCGAATGAAAGTTGAAATGGTGTGAAGCCTGTGGTAGTTTTGACTGACGTTCGATATGCCCATAACGTGGAATGAAAATTCTGATGCCATGTGGTTTTATGGTTTCCGACCAATCGACGAATCATGGTTTTGAGGACGCCATTTACAGCTTCGACTTGACCATTAGCTTGGGATAGTAAGACAATGATTGATTTTGACGAAAACCTAGCATGGATGTTAATTCGATCATCATATGATTCTGAAAGTGGGATCCATGATCTATGACAATAGATAGGGGTATGCCGAACCAACAGATTACCTGATTGAACAGGAAGAGAGCAGCGTTTTTGCCATCAACCTTAAAAGTGGGAATGGCTTCCGCCCATTTCGTAAAATAGTCGACCGCAACCACGATGTAGTTGTGTCTATTTTCCGAAATGGGATTATAGGTGACGAAGTCAATTTCCCATTTAGCAAAAGGACAAATGGAGATAACCGGATGAAGGGGGCAAGATGAGCACGCATTTTCTTTGTGAAAATTTGACATGGGTGGCACTTCTGGACCACTGCAATACAGTCTTTAAACAAAGTGGGCCAATAATAACCTGCGCGCAGGATTTTTTGGGCAGTAGCTATGCTCGAAAGATGACCATCTCACGCCCCTACATGGTAGTCATTCAAAATGTGTTTCGCTTCATTGAAAGTGAGACAACATTGGAGAATAGTATCGATACCACATCGATATAATGTATCATTTAGCACGAGGTAGTGCTTTTCCTGGTGGCGAATACGACGACAGTCGTCAGATGTGAGAGTTGGGCAGAAGCATTGGGTTTGTAGGTAGACAAAAATGTCTCCATACCATGGGTCTGAATAATCAACCGAGTATACAGATTCATGAGGAAATGGATCATGAGCTACTTCTCCTGGTTTGATTCTCGGAAGGTCTGATAGTAATTCGGCGAAGACGAGAGATTTCTTTACTTTGGCAGCTGTGAAGACCAAATCAAATTGTTGGAGGATTATGATCCATTTGGAATATTTTCCTCCAATAATTTTTCGAGACAGGATGTGTCGCATGGGGTTCTCAAAAGCAATAATCGTAGTCTGTCGCAGCAATATATAGTGTCGGAGTCAGGTGACGGCAAAAACTACCGCCAGAGAAAGTTTATCCACATGTGAATAACGTAGTTCGGGTCTAGTTAGACCTTTTGAAAATTAGTATATCACATGTTCATTATTATCATTGTGAACTTGAACCAGAACCATTCCAAGTGAGGATGGTGAGGCTACCAGGTAGAGGAGAAAGTCACGTGAGTAGTCGGGGGCACTAAGGAGTGGGGCTTAAACAAGTGCATGTTTTAAAGCATCAAATGACCGTTGGGCTTGGTCATGCCACAAGTATAGTGTTCCTTTCTTCAATAATTGCATAAATATTTTCGTCATCTCAGCATAGTTAACAATGAATCGACGTAAAATGTTTTCCTTCCCTTGCAAACATTGGAGTTGGAGGATGGATTGTGGTGCTGGAAATTCAACAATTTCTTTAACCTTATCGGGATCAACCTTAATCCTATTCTTGGAGACAATGAAACCTAACAGACACCCGAACTCGACCATGAATATGCACTTATGAGGATTCAGACGTATATTGTAGAATCTACACCTAGCAAAAATTTCTTGTATATTAGCAAGGTGATCAGGTCGTTTCTTGGAATGGGCTGGAAGGTCATCCAAGTAAGCCTGTACAATATGTCGAATGTCATGGAAAGTGTAGTCCATAGCACGCTAAAAAGTTGCTCCAGCATTCTTCAGACCGAATGGGAGTTTACGATATGAAAATGTGCCCCAAGGACAGATAAAGGCAGTTTTATGCTGGTCTTATTTTTTAATCGCAATAGTTATAGCCTGAGAATCCATCCATGAAGGAAAAAGATTCGCGTCCGGGACAATCGTCGAGAATCTGATCTATGAACGACATAAGATAATTGTCTTTGGGACAAGTGACATTTAGATCGCGATGGTCAACACAAAATCGGATGGTGCCTTATTTTTTATCGACGAGAACCGGATTGGAAACCCATTCCGTCAAAGGAATGACATAGATGAAACCAACATTTAAAAGTTTTTCTACTTCAATTTTGATGGAAGCCACTTTGCGCGGGTGGACAGGTCTAAGTCGTTGCCAAATTGGTTTGGCACTGTCATAAATCTTGATTTCGTGCTTGACTATAGATGGATCTATGCCAGGAATTTCGTCATAAGACCAAGAGAACACATCGCAAAATTCCTTGAAAATGGATGTGAAGCGCGCAATTTCCTCAAGATTGCAATCTGCTCCAATCTGAATATTTTCCATGATACCCGTTTTGACCGAGATATAAATGAGCATTGTCTTAGAAAGATTACCCATGTTCCCTTTTGAATTGATAGTTTGAACGGTCATGTAAGCGAAGGGAACCATCTCAGGTGGGTCAAAGGATGGGATTTTAGTATTTATCATGTCCGAGTTGATCATCGAAGCGCGATGGTGAAACTCTCCCCAAGGTCGTTCTTCTAGAGACATGATCCCTCGAATAGCTTCATCTATAGGCAAGACTTCATTGAGGAGATCCTTAGAGAGAACTGTGATGGGTGGCAGGTTTGTACCTTTGGTCAAAACCATAGCAGTGGAGGGTTCAGATGTAATTTGGATGGCTTGGTAGGCCAACTCGGCTGGTGAGAGCGGCATCTAATCTCCATAGGAATCAATTTCTGAAGATGTCGGGAGGATCCATGGGTCGATAGAGCCATTGAAAGTGGTGGATATCATTGCAACCGTATTTGGGATCTCTGGCGGCGGGAGAGGAAAACAACCCAGTAGGGAAGATGCCTTCAGAAGACCGGTACCAATACTGATGTAAGAGTCAGGAAAGCCTCCTATTAGGGGTACAATGCTACTTGGTAACGTGGAATAATTAGGGGTGCAGAAGGATAACTGATCCACTGTGACTATTTTCACATCCAATGGAAATAGGATGAGTCGGAAGACCGAAAAAAAAATGGCAGTCATGGCATAAGACCAACTGCGACCGAGAAATAGATTATAGTCGAGATGGCGATCTATGACTTCAACATCCACAGTTACCGTTTTCCTACTCAGAGTGATGGGAAAGCTAGCAAGGTATCCTTTTGGGAGGAACGTGTGGCCATCAAAAGCTTTGAGGGAATTCGACAGCAGTGTTAAGGTAGGAGAACCTAAAGCAAGCCAACAAGCTTGTGACATAACGTAGGTTGAAGCACCTTCGTCAATGACAGTGCGATGGATTGGTCTCCCTTTTGACATAGCCTGCACCTGGAATGCGAGTTGGTGTGAGAGGCGAGTCTGAGATTTTTCCATACCAAAGATAGCTTGCATGGAATCCTGGGGGTCTATTCCACCAATGGCTGAAAGCAAGGCTTTCCTTTGTGCTGGACAAGTTTGCAATACTTCGAGAGAAGACATAGCTGATGGTGCCTACACCAAATCTTCTATAATTTTGTAGTTTTGGGATGCACGTGCAGAGGTGTTATGAGTCGTGCGTCAAAGTTTCCCTTTGGGGGGACAAATTACAGGATCAGCAGTAGGCCGTTCAATATGCAGATCGTTGGGCAACGGTGGAGTTGAACTAGTACCAGGTTCTTGAGCGTCGATGGTAGGATTTCCATAAAGCTTGGCTCGTGTTTGAAGTTCAACACTCTCAATGCCATAAATGGTGGATGAGCCTTCACCGGAAGGATGATAACCACCATTACCTCGTTTTTGGGGTTGTGGCAGGTTGTCAACCATATGTTGGTGCTGCTGCCGTTGATTAGGGAAAGGATTATGAAGAACAACAGGTGTTCACCAAGAATCCTTGTTTGTGATAAAATCGGTGCATTCCTGCAGCCGAGGACATTTGTATGTCAAGTGGTCCTCCACACAAATCTTGCAAGGAAATTTCATGGGTTTATCCTTCGCTTTGTTTTTTTTGGTAGTGTTTTTTCTGATTAGGATTATTCTGATTGTCCGACTGCTCTTCTGAAGAAGATGCCTTTTTCTTGTTCTTCTTATTCTTTCCACTAGGTTTTTGTGAAGTTTGCACAGAATTTACCTCAGCGGTAGGAAGAGTAGTCATTTGGTTAGGGGCAGTGGCAACTGAGGATGGATGGGAGGTTTGCCCTTGAGACTTTTTTGTGGCTACACCAGAGATTGTGCCAATGAGACCGTCAGCGTGAGCTCCAATTTTCTGAGTAATGGGAGGATTTGGGTTACCAGGGGCATTGGGGAGTAAATCATATAGTGTGATAGATTGTGAATAGATTAAACCCAAATGTTGGGCACAAAAAATGCATTGATCTTCTGTAACTGCACCGGAAAGGCCAATGTCTTTAGAGATGTGGGGTAAGAGAGACTTACAAAACTAATTAGATAGAAGATGATCCGGGATTGGCACTTTAACTAGCCTCCTCCTACGCCTCCATTCATGAATGTGATCAGAGATGTGGGTGGCAGTGTCTTGGCGCAGTGAGGTTAACAGTTCTGTTCCAGTTTCAAATCTGATTGGTAATTGGAAGTTCTTTAGAAACTTCGTCACTAAAGTGCCAAGAGTGTTTATGGCGGTGCGTGGAAATTCAATATACCACTTGGCGTTATTGCTTGTAAGGGTGTAGGGAAACAGTCGAAGTCAGGCACTATCATCCACCATGGAATTAGATATAGACCATAAATGAAAGGTGGTGATGTGTGTGGCTAGGTCTTCCCCTTGTTTCCCATCGAAATTTGGGATGTCAGAAGGAATATTGTGCGGTACTAGAGGCCAGAGTGGGCTATGATTGTTGGTGTCATTAGTCAGTTTATAGATGTCGGGAATGTCTAGAGCTGCCAAAAATGGAAATTGCGGGTTCGCCCTCGAATCTAACCAAGGAATTATTGGTTGACTATGTGGACCATAGGGTCTTCCCATCAATGTGTTACCAGTAGGATAAGTAGGACTTTGATAAAAATTTACTATAGGTGGAGGGGTAGGGATATATGGTTGCTGTCCATAGGGTATATTGTATTGCGGGGTGAATGGTTGGTTACCCCCATTATAAAAGTGCCCTCCCATTCCAGATGGAGGTTGGGGTGGGTTAGTCCATATGGATGAAATAGAGCTTCTCGGAGGCATGCTACTACTTGCATAGTTCGGCAACGGCATAGAACCTACACCGATATTTAAACCACTTAATGGAATAGTTTTAACAATAGGTTGTCCAATTTTTCCTAACCATTGCAGTGGTAGTGAAATGTTCCCTATTATTTGCATGCTAGTAACACTGCCCCCTAGTATGGTGGCCAAGGGGTTTGAACTCAGCAAAGGGTTCCAAATGAAAGGGTTGCTAAAAGGAACCAAAGTAGTCCCACTCGTGGGAGGAGAAATCGTAGGTCCCAACGTGGTCACGGTAGGAGTAGATCTCGAAGGACTCGGAAAGTTACTAAAAGTTTTGATGACCGTAGGGTTGGGACTAGGCATAAGTTGACTATTGGGGTTACCATGTGATGGCATAGAACTGACAACTAGCGGGGAGGATGGTGGCAAACCTGGGATGGTTGCCATCAGTATCGACCCTGTGGATGCCGGTTGTGAAATGGATGTTTGTGAGGCGAAAGAAATGTCTTGGCGTGGTGGAATCTGAACTATCACAGGCCCTAATGGATCAGTGAGTGGAGGATTGTAATGAGGTACGACACCTTCCGTGAAAGGGTCCTCTGGAAATTTCGTATGATATGAGGCTATGTGAAAATTAGATTTTTTCAATGGAGATTGCTCTTCCACAGAAGGCACGGATTCACCAAGGTTCAGTTCTTCCTCAAGAGTCAAAGGAGGTAGACCCTTTTGTCGTCGAGACAGACGGCGTGGGTCAGATGACGCCACGGTGACCTGTTTATTTTTAACAAATTTTAATAAATTGTGATGTATTATAAAGTCTCAATGACAGTAACCACACACCTAAAATAAAAAAAATAAAAAAGGACTCTCTAAAATCAATCAGCAAGCAGCCAAAATAGGGTGCCTTGTTTGAGTACTACCATTTTCTGGTGATGAAATCCAGTATCACAATAGTATACAGAGAGGGTTGGTTGAAAGTACAGTTACGATCACTCTAGAGCTTCACTCAAACCTCAGACAATAGGTGTAAGCACTCTCGTGAAGACAAGTACCCTCCTAAAGACCAATGACAGAGTGGGTCCCTCTGTTTCAGGTACCAGGACAGCCTGTCCCAGTCACTTTGTGTAAGTCCCTAAAAATTATGGCCACTAAAGATACCTCAAATCACAGACATCATCAGGGGGGTCCATGGTCTAGGACAACATGCTATATAGGTAGAACACCTAGATCTCCGATCTAGTTTCGACATCCCTGAAGGGAACCCCAATATATAGCATACCCACCGGATGCAGTCAAAGGTGGGCTACCTTCTTGTGCACCCAAGTATTGTCTCGCGCTGATTTCCAGTAAAGGAACGGTCCCAATAATATGAGTGCAGTAGGATTTTTCTCGTTAATGACTCTAGTCTCAAGTTTTGAGATCTTGGGTGATTTTCTCACTTTTCCTAACCCAAGATCCTAGCCTAAACTACTGTTGGTGTGAGCACAGAAAAATTAATGTGATTGATTTTATTATCACTTGATTCTTAGTATACTTGATTATTAGTCTTGCGGAGGGGGAGTGGACGTATGAAATGTAATGAGACTCTGTCTTAGAAAACCATGCAAAAATATGCTCTAAATATTCAATTCGATGAAGAGTATTTCTACAAGGAGAGGTTCTTTTCAACATCCATGCACTAACATTCAAATAGCAAAGTTCAACCTTAAAGATTTAGACATCTATTTACCTCATCTTAACAGTCTTTTAACTAAAATTTTCAGAATTAATTCAGCTACATGCAGAAAAACTAAAAAAAAAATCTTCTCTAAAAAGCAAATGTTTTTGACACTAACTTTTTAAACAAGAGAAAATAAACAGAAATGTCAGCTTAGTAAACAAGCACAGGGATTCAGTAAAGGAGGGATACTGATGGCCAAAAACTCTGCAACCAAAAACACAATCACAGGGGTGAACAAAAAATTTTGGCTGAGTAACGCACTATCTTTGAGTAAAGACAGTGTTAATCCAGAGACTAACGCATTGTCTTTAAATAGAGCCCATGTTATAATGCACTGGAACACCAACAGAGGTAGCGTTAGCCAAGGTAAAGTCCTTCAGATGGTCAAATATAAACAGGATTGAACTTTGTGAGCTTTTGAAATGTCTACTGGGCATACATACTGGTCAGAAGGGTCTATGAACAGAGGAAAGAAGAAAGGGGGAAAGAGATAGTCCAAAAACCATGGGGAAATCCCCAGCGAAGTCGCCAATTCTGCTATAGGGTAAAATTCTTGGGTTGTTGGTTTTCTAATATCCCTCTTAGGGCTTTCCGGTTCCCGAGGAAGACAGTAAGATTAGGTGTATAGTTCACAAAGAAGGCATATACATGTTCATATCAACTTAAAAAACTTGATGGAATAATATGGAATATTACCTCTTTAGTGATCTTGAAGTATTTTGGAGAGCGCTAAGCAGCGAAGCAGGGATCCTTCTTCACTAGCTCCAAATCTCGACCCTGTGATCAATCAAAGCACCTATGTAATCTCTACCACAACATACATTTCCTATAAATTAAGTTAATATATGATAAACATTTAAACAATGCACATCTAAGCCATTCATCTCATGCTATATAAGTAATCGAAGAATAATGAAAATATCAACACATAGAATGGACAAAATAGATACAGTTCTATTAATTTGTAAAAAGGAGGATTACAACCATCAGTTGTACCAAGCCCTCCTTAGCGCATAGTATCTTCCACGCGGTAGCATATCCAGATAAATTTCCACCACAAGCCCCAGCATGATAATCATTTAAAACTTTTTCGGCCTCCTCATGAGTGAGGCACCTCCTTAATATGGTATCGACACCATGACGATAAAGTGTATCATCGAAGATCAGATAATATTTTTCTTTGTATCGAATACGTCATTGTTCAGAGCGAGAGGTATTAGGTCAAAAAGTTTGGGTTTGGAGATAAATGATGAAATCCCCATACCAAGGATCAGATGATCCGATCAGAAACAGAGACTCTTCAAGAATTGATGGTTCTGACATAGTTTCAGTACTATTAGAGGGAAGGTCACAAAGAAGCTCAGCCAAAACTAAATACTTATTTGACTTGGATTTGATGAATTCCAAATAAAATTCCTGCAAAATGACAATCCATTTTGAATATTTTCTCCCCAGAAATTGGCGTGATAAGATATAAGTCATGGGGTTGCAATATGAAATGATAGTGGTTTTTCGGAGCAGGATATAATGGCAAAATCTTTGGACAGCTTGAACAACTGCCAAGTAAAACTTTTCTACATATGAGTACTTAACTTCTGTATCATTGAGATTATGACTCAAATAATAGATCGGATGTTCAAATCCATCTTCTACTTGGACCAATACCATAGCAATGGTCATTTCAACCGTGGTGATATATAGGAAATAATCATTTTGATAATTAGGGGGATACATTAATGATGCTCGGACAAGAGTATCCTTGACAACATAAAAAGAAGCTTGCGCAACATGGTCCCAATGGAAGGGAACCCCCTTTTTCAAGAGTCGAGTAAATCCTTTAGCCATTTCGGCGTAGTTTGGAATGAACCTTCTTAGGAAGTTAGCCTTTCCTTGAAGTTTCTGTATCTGAAGTAAATTTTATGGCATAGGCAAATCAAGAATGGCCTGGACCTTCAATGTGTCTATTCGAATTCCTTCTTTTGAGACTACGAATCCAAGCAGACGACCTGAACCAAAAAAAAACACACATTTATGTGGACTGAGGCATATTTTGTAGTGTCGATAGTGTAAGAAAATGGCTCTCAAATGCATCGGGTGATCAGTCTGATTTTGTGAATGCGCTGGTAAATCATCTAGATACGGTTGGACAATGTGCTTGATGTCATTGAAAGTATAATCTATTACTCTCTGAAAATTTTCCCCAGCGTTCTTTAAACCAAACGGAAGTTTCCTATAAGCGAATGTGCCCCAGGGACAGATGAATGATGTCTTATTTTGGTCCTTTGGGTAGATATTGATTTGATTGTAGCTAGAAAATCCATCCATGAACAAAAATATTTCACATCCAGCACAATCGTCAATAATCTGGTCGATAAAAGGAGTAGGATAGTTGTCTTTTGGACAAGCATGATTAACGTCCCAATAATCAACGCACACTCTAATGCTTCCTTGTTTTTTCATGACAGGAATGATATTGGAAACCCACTCAGTTAATGGAACATGGTAAATGAAACCAACACGCAAAAGTTTTTCAACTTCTGCTTTGATGGCAGCGGCTTTCTTTGGGTGAACAAGACGAAGCCGTTGACTCACCGGTTTGACATCAGGATACATATTAATAGTGTGTTCAACTATACTAGTATCTATGCCTGGAATTTCCTCATAAGACCAAGAAAATACATCATGTAATTCACGAAATAGAGAGCGATATGATTCGAGTTCTGATGGAGAACAAGATACGCCAACATGAATATTTTCTACAACACCAGGTTTGGTCAAAATATCAATATAAATGGTTTCTTCAATATTTGAGAGATTTCACTTGGAATCGATTGCATTAATAGGTAAATAATTCGAAAAGAAATTTTTGATTGATGGGTGATATAGTTCACTAAGATAATTTTCTTCATAGTTAGAAATATGGGAACAATGATGATAGTATTCCCATGGTTCTCCTTCTGACATCATAGCTTCCAAAATATTTTCATCTGTCAAAAACATTGGGGAAAATAGATCAGATGGAGTACCAAAATCTAAGGAACGATCAACCCAAACACTCGAGAATTCTAATTTTAGATTTGTCGCCCAATCCAGATAGATTGATTGTTATGCTAGCTCAATAGGGCTAGGCGGTAAAAATTCATCCAACGTAGTAATATCAGAATCACCCGTAGTCTCCCTTAAGCCAGATAGAGTGGAAGAGATCATGTAGCAAGTCTCTATAATTGCAATTTCAGCCGACATCATGGGCAGCAGTAATGCAAAGGTTCCCATGAGAGTGGAATCCTTTAAGAGTCTTACACCAATGTTTTGAAGTTCTAGTTGGGGTATGTGAACGAATGGAATGCTTCCAGTTACCTGCCAAGCGGAGGTAAAGAAGGATAGCTGATTAATGACTGTGATTGTACCTTTATGTGGAAAGGAAATCATTCTAAAGTATGTAGAAACAATTGCAATCATTGCAAATATGCATGGCCTTCCAAGTAGAATATTAAAATCAAGGGGTCCGTCAACAACCTCGACATCAACATTCATTGTTTTTCTCCCTATTTCAACATGTAGGTTATTAATAATACTACAAGGTTTACATGTTCGTCCATAAAAATATTTCAACGTCATTGATGATTGTGATAAGTGCGGCGAGCCAGGTGATTTCCAACAATTTAGAGACATAATGCATGTAGATGCCCCCTCATCAATAATAGTGCAATGAACAAGGTGATTGAGAAAATTTACTTGTATGGATAATGCCAATTATGCTAGTAGTTGTGGCACATAGCCCGTATGATTAAAGACGACAAGATTAGAATCAGTCGGATCAATTCCACCAATAGCCAACAAAAAAGCCTCCTTTTGGGAGGGAAAATTTTGTAATACCTCAAGAGCAGACATATCTGAAGGGGATTGAACCAAATTTTCAAATATATTATAATTTTGTGCAGCTCTTGCTCGAGGATTATATGTCGATTTGTAAATTAATCCCTTTGGTGGCTTGATTGTCAATTCAAGAATAGCAGTAGGAAGTATTGATTCAATAAACGGATTTGTAGTCGAGGTAGTAGGTTGATCAGTGGCCTGACTACCATAATCTTTATTACACGTTGACACAAAAATATTTGTTGAATTTTTTGTGGATAACATTAACACTTGGGAGCTAGGAATTGGATCCGTAGTAACCAAATTAGTGTCTGGATTTGGAAATGGGTTTGTCAACACAACTGACACATGAGAAGTCTTGATGATTTTTGAGACTTTAGCACAGTGACGACAATCCCTAAAAAAAATTTCCTCATTACAGAATATGTATGGATAACGACGTTTCCAAGGTCCAGACGGTTGAATAGATGATCTTTCTTGCAGGTTAGAAGTTTTCTTTTTCTTTGATTTCCCCTTTTTCTTACTTCCAGGTTGCTTGTCACCTTTGCCTTTGTCAAATGTCACAGCATTAATTTTGGAAGTAGGAGTAGGATCAGATGTAGTAGTGTGGTGTGTGCTTGCAGTGCTTATCAAGCCATCTCTGGCATGAGAGTCCTTTAATTGAGGAGGAACATTGAAATTAGATCTCGGCGCGTTAGGAATTTTTTCATAGAGTGTGCCATACTGAGTGTAAATCAAGTCTAAATATTGGGCACGAGCGATAAATTTCTCTTCTGTGATGACGCCACCCTTAGCCACATCCTCAATTATAGATGGTAATAGGGACTTAATGAACCATTCAGCAAGGAGCTGATCCGAAACAAATGTGTTAACCATCCTACGACGACGACGCCACTCATGAATATGATCAAAGATGTGAGTAGCATTATTCTGTTTGAAATTGGTCAAGAGTTTCTTTCTAGTTTCATATCTGATAGGTAACTAGAAATGATTCAAAAAGACAGTAGCTAGGGCAGTGAAATTATCAAAAGAAGCTCTAGGTAACTCAATGTACCATTTTGCAGCTGGACCCGTGAGCGTATGCTGGAAAAGGCGTAGTCGAACAGAATCATCATTTAAGGAGTTTGATGAACACCATAAATGATAAGTCATGACATGAGTCAACAGATCTTCTCAAGAGTTTCCATTGAACTTAGTAATATCTGAGGGTAATTTATGAGGTATTATCGGCCACCAAGGAGCATAGTTGATTGGATCATTGGTTAACCGATTTAAATCTGGTAACTCTTAAGTTGCAAAAAAAGGAAATTGTCTATTAAGGTCAGGTTGAGCATAGCGAGGGTAAGATGGAATTGCTTGAGAAATAGGCCTTTGAGCACCAGCATAAGGAATCTGTTGTTGGTAACCCAGGTAGGGTTTGTTTTGAAAAGAAAATGCTTGAGGATTCTGTTGACCAAAAATTGGATATGATACTTGTTGAAATGAAGTTTGAGGCATTTTCCCCTGAGGTTTCCAAGGGGTTTGTCCACCAAAATTATAACCCAAATTAGGATAACTTGGATTCGGTTGATAGGTATAACCAGGTTGCGATTGTGACATCCCATAAAATGGTAAACCAGCTTGTGAAAAAATTATTCCAAATACAGGTTGTTGTAAATTAACCGAAGTATTTGGAGTCTGTGGACCCAACATTTGATTGCATTGAGTTGAAGGACCCGCTTGATAAGGTTGGTGTACAACATTTTGATTCTGTAATAGGGGTAAATATGTATTAAAAACTGGTAATGAGGTGGGTGTAACAGGTTGAACTGGTTGATACGAGTGTACAACCATTTGTGGTTGGATAGGAAGAGTGGGCTGCCATTGACAAACATTCATTTCGACATTAGGTTGACCAAAAAGTGACAGAGTACTATCATATTGACTGACCAAAGGTTGCCCCCCAGCATGAGGAGGATAATAAGATAGAAAATATTTCTCTCCAAATGCTAGGAGTCCAGTTGATATGGTACTTAAAGGAATAGACCCAAAAGGACTGGCTTGATATTTTCCTAATGATGTATATAAATAATCAAGTCATTCAGTACTTACTATAGGATTACCAGCTAAAATACCGTATGATGACAATGGTAAAGACCATGGTTTTGAAGATGCACCAAAGTAAATTCTGGATAATGATTTATAACCTGATGGGACCACAAGGCCTCCATGAAAATATGACTTTGGTGAAGTTGTAAACATCAACAGAGTAGTGAGGGCAGGAGCTGACATAATTGGAACAGTTGTCCCAACTGAAGATGTTGGTTCAAGCATGGTTTCTTGACCAAATGTATACCCTTTAAGATCAATGAGAGTTTGAAGGGGAACACGATCAATAAAAGCATAGGGAAATGATTGAGGAAAAGACTCATACAGGTAAAGGTCCTACCCAAAATGGGTTGGAGTTAAAGGTGTCTCATCTTGTGGGATTTCTTCAATCGCAATTAAACCAGGTGGAAGTATTTCACTATCAAGCCCAAAGTATATTTCAGGTGGTTGATTGTGTGATATAGGAGACTCAATGGCTACAAAAATTTGTGGAATGACCAAGGAAGGAACAACTTCCGGTTGTACAACTTTGGGATTCAAATGTTCTGGCAAATAAGAGAAAGGATCTAGATCAATTTGTGATTGAACAACATCGGGTCCAGGACGTATGGTCTCACTGATTAGATGGATCGTGACCATGGGTAGCTATGAAGACTCTATTTCGACAACATTAGATGAACCTGGATGTGTAGAAACAACTTGATCTAACTCTGGTTTATGGGAAAATGATGTTTCACCAAAGGTATGAATTGTACTTGATTCGGCAGATCGTGATCGCCTTTGCCTACTAGAAGTAACTTCTAGTGGTAAATGTGGTTTTAAATATAATCTACACGAACGATGGGGGAAAGGATTTTGTTCTTCCATTATTAATTATTTATTTTAACCAAAAACAAATAAACAAAATAAAAGGGTAATACTAGGCAAAAAGGTTTACCAAGAAACTGTGAATTGCAGAATACCTCCTAGTGAACCAAGAAGTACGGGCAGGAAATCTCCCCGAATGTTGTGTTTTGTGTATCAAAATTTACAAGGTGGCTGACTCAGTTCACTATGGATGGATAGAACTTATAATTTTTCCTCCTAGATATACCCGAAGGTACGTGGAGGCCCAAGTCTGTATTAACGCTGTCTGATGTGAAACCACACAGTGAGAGCACCCCTTTATAATTATCATACTATAACATCGCCTGATATACCCGAAAGTATGTAGACGAGATACGATATACTTACATACATGGAGTGAGGTATCATACTCTAAATGTATCACAGACAAGTTAACGACAGCTGCTATGTTTTACAATGTCGGAACACGTCTCTAGCCTAGACCTTCTAAATGTTATCGTTATGGTTCCAATGCTTTGTTAGGTAAATTGAGATAAATTTTATGTTGATCTTGTTTAACAATTTTCCTTTCAAAGGTTCACCACGATGATGTATTGGAAATTCCTAAAATGAAAACTAAGAATGATAAGCAATCTTTCACTTTTAGTTTTTCAATGAAAATCCTAGCAACTAGAGGGAAAGAGCAAACAATTTGTGAGCAAACAAATCAATGAACACGAACTAAATGTAGATTTCCTAATTGTTCCTTTTGCAAAACACACAAAACACTACATGTAAATAAAAAAAATTTCTTTTCAGTTCCTTTAATGTTATGAATGCATAAAAGAAACTAAGTGCACTAAATCAACAAAAACAAATGCCTTTTACTTTCGAGAAATGAGGAATACAAACAACAATTTCTCTTTTGAAGGAAAATGAGGAATTTAACAACAATACAAACATTGAACAAATTTACTTTCAAAGGAGGAATATGTAGATAGATTCACTGGTCAATATGAGGTTCAAACCTTTCAAAACACAGCAAAAAACAAACTAAATCAAATTGCAAAGACAAATTCAAGGGAATTTGGATGGTTTCAGGAAGCAATGCAATCTCTAAGGAGAGACATTTCTTTGCAACACAGGCCTGAAAGGGAGACAGTTCTATGCAAAGCACTATGTCCTATCCAAGAGTGAGTTGGGCACAATGTATAATGAAAAACACAGTTTTTTAACACACTTCTTTTGAAAATTTGGATTTCAAAAACTTTAATCTTTGTGAGTAACAACTACTGGGTGAATAAACAAAGAAAATCATAGGCTAAAACACCAATGACAAAGAGTAATCTCCCCAGTGGAGTCACAAATTTGTTGGATAGAATTGTGAATTACAGATAAAACACGCTTCCCTAGATAGGTGCTAATCTATAACAACAGGTTAAAGACTATGCGACTACTTTTCCTAACTAAGAACAGACACACAGAATGGATTAGAGGCTTACTTGGAATCCAAGCGCTTCCAAATGATTCCTTCTATCGCTTCCGTTGTAGCTTCAAATTCCAGTCGGCTATGAAAAATATTTCCTACAAGAATGAACAATAAACAATGAAATATTGCAATAATACAGATGTCTATTCAAGTTAGTTTGCTAAATCAATAAAGCATAAATCATATACATCAACTAAGATCTTGTAATATGAAAAATCAAATCCAATACAGATGCATATAGGGAAAAGTAAGCTATACTCTTTATTAATGATAGAAGGGGAGGTTAAAACCTAGTGACTGATTTGAAGTGACCATCTCCAGCAACATCCCAACCTCATCACAGTATAAATCTCTCCAATAGCTTGTTACACAAATCTTCTTCTCATTTGAAATTACACCAGCATTTCTCTACTCAAATTCTTCCTTCTCAAACACTAAGATCTGTGCTCAATTTATAGAGGAGCTGAAGGTATTTTTACAATCAATGACTTTCCAATAATATGCAATACATGTTCCCAATATTGTAGATGTCAAATGGAAACATGGATTCTAAGCTTGACACAAGTGAACTCTTCTAGAAGGCACTAGCCAAGTGGAGATTCCGGAACAATGAGAATTTCGCTCCCAATGTGACCAACGCACCTGTGAATGTCGGGAAGTGTTTTGGAGAGCAGCCTTGCATGGGGCTACCTGCATATGCAACACACTTAGTCCCTTTAGAGGCAGCGTTGGTGAGCTCTCATATGCTATATAATAAACTTCAAATCTTGGAAACCCTTGCTTGATGAAAGTCATGTATGATTTGTCTTGTACTTTGTCTTAGGGCATGTAGCAACTTGAAATGATAGGGGATGATAGACCATATTCATTGGACCTGGAGATGATGCCCAGTTAGCCAGGTCATTGGGAATGATGCCCAAATTTACCTATAACAATATCTAGGTCAAAATGTTAAAAATGAATAAAATAATAAGAAAATGACCATAAATATCCAAAATTAATTTTCATTTTTACCATTTCACACTTTACCTTCAAAGGTGAATATTTGGATCCCCTTTTCCCTCTATCTTATGTTGCTGATTGTGACCAATCCAGGGAACCATTACAATTTATGTTAGATCTAGGTAGGAGCTAAGACCTTTTTCTATCTTTCCACGGTTCATTTTTATGTTTTCATGCAAAAGTTTCATGTTTCTTAGCCCCTTGGGGTTCATAAAAAATGCCTTGGGACCAACAAACCCCCTCTGTGTCAAAAAGGCTGTTGCACCTAAGTAGTGGAATAATGTAAACAGAGGTTCAATTCTCTTTCTAAGCCTCCTGAATTGCATTGGGCACATTTCTCCAAGTTGATTCTCAGTTTTCCTGAACTTTTGTGAGGTTTTTTTCTTGGGAAAGAGTCTAATGAGTCCTTTTTTGATGTTTTAAGTACCCATTGTCACAAAATTTAATTTATGTGGAGAGAAAGAGAGCAGGAAGCACAAAGCATGGATGCATCAAATGACCATGCTACCGTCTAAGTGCTTAGAATTGCAGGTTGTTGAAAATTTTATGGCTTCCCGGTATGAGGAAGAAAATGGGGTTGTTAAAGTACCTTATGCATTCATGGGATGTTCAGGCACAAACGTTCAAGTTTGGGGAGAAAATTCTTGAGATACAGGTAGATGATATTTATTTTCTAATAGGATTGTCAAAGCGAGGTGTCCCCATCTCTCTTCTAGGTGGAAAAAGTTGTGGTGAGACAGTGAAAGATTACATTGCTAACTATTGCATACCTTGAGTTGTTTCTACTAGGGAAGTAAATATTAACATAAAATATGTGACCCAAATACCTTTGAGAGTGATATTTTTCATCATAGAAATATTGGTAGGAAAATTGACATTACATGTGGCAATCAGATCATACATGCAGTATGGGGTAGAATGTCTAGTGCCAAAAGTGTTCAACTAGAGCGAGGGTGTCTTGGTCAACTTGAAGGAAAAACTTACTAAAGCAAGGGAGGGGAAGTTCAAGAGCTTCAACTATGGTTCCATCTTGGTCTCTTTTTCTTTAGAGTAGGTACCATTACTACAACCTCAACAGATTGTACTCGATTGTAATGTTCCAAAATTTTAGCTTCCAAGCTAAATGGAACATTAGAGTTAGCAGCAGTTGTAGCCGGTAAATAAATGGGTAGAAAATCCTATAAGTCACCTAAGGAGGATAAGAATAATCCAAATGTGAAAGGAGACACTCTTTCTAGCCAAATAAAACACCTCCATGTGTGAACAAGGTTAAATTGAAGATGCTTTGACTAAGTCAACAATGCAGTTTTAGTGGAGGAAGCATCCTAGGTTGGAAAACACAATTTTGGAGGGAAACGTAGCTTGGGTTAGAAGCAACCTAAGTAAGTGGGGCCAAGGGAAAGAAAACTCACATATTATATAAGGAAGAGGATGGCAGCATTTTTCATCATGTTGTAGATTATTATTCTTGCTTGCCAAGAATTGTTGCTGCTTTGCTGCTTAGCAAAGTTGCAGTGTTGTTTAGCACTAGGTGTTCCCGGGCGGAAATCCCACCTCTTTCCTTTGAGGAGCTCATTGGGAGAGTTTGTATTCATCATTACACATCAGGTTTTCAGGCAAATCTTCAGCCATCTACATCAGCATAGCTTTTCCGGAGATTGTGTAGTGTTGCTAGGTACAACAGTGGAAGGGATTGGAATCCCAACTTCTGAGCTAGTTTCTTATTGGAGGAAGGTTTCCTTCACTTGAGAGATCTGTTTGGAGATATCTAGAGCATATTTCAGATTTTTGGTATCAGACCACACATTTCTCGTACCCTCCCAACGTTTTTTCTGCTAGGGAGTGCGTTTTTCAGGAGGCAGAGTTTATTGCATGGTTTGGTGGCTCCAATGCTGAGTTTCCTTGTGATTGAGAGGTTCATCCTTTCATGGGAGGAAGCCCTTGAGGGTTATATATCAGATCAGACATATTTAAGACTATTTCACTTATTTACTTCAGTGTTGCAGTGATTATTCAGTCATTTTCTGAATATCACATTTTATATATAGAGTGTTTGACAAGAAACCCTTGTCGGGTTGTCTTGTATTTTGTATAGGAGATTAGATCTTTTTACTTCAGCATTATTTATCAATATATGAGTATATCTATGCTTCTCCTATAATTTTATTTTTAAACCCTCTCTTATATTGCGCAATCCCTTGAGTAGTTGCTCCGAAATTTTGCAGTCTTGGGGTTTTTCACTAGTTTTTACTACACTAGTGTGGGAGGTCTGTTTAGCCCACCTAGTTTGATTTGTTTCAGCTCTATTCTTGGATTTAAATTGAATATTGATTATTTTATGGGATCCAAGAGTCCATTTCATTATTTTGTTGCATATGTTGCTGGAAGAGAGTTTTTTATGCATGTTTTATGAGCAATCCTGAAAAGGGAACATTACATCGATCCCTTCAATCCGAGGGTCCCACAGATGAGGAGGTGGATAGACCACATGGCCAGACATGCAAGTCCATTAGTGATCAAATTTTCATCAGCCTTCTTTGGATGGCTATGTATATAGTTCATCGTGATCAATTAGTATCCTTACAGAGGGATGGATTTTTGCGATGATCAGAAGCTCGTGCTTCCTGAGGGAGAGCAATGGGATGCTACAGGTAAGATACTTTGATCTTAAATTTTTAATAATTTTCACAATTTCTTTGTGTTTTTTTCATGTTTCCATGACTAAACGATTTGATGTTTTCATGCAAACATTGGACTTGTTCTACCAGTGGGTGTTGTGTATCTCCATCGCATAAAGAGAAAACCATGTGAGGACAGTGGGACCAGTACAGATTGTTGCGGTGGGACAAGATTCGCTACAGAATCTTGATATAGAGGATGTCTTAGAGGATGTGGAGCACCACATGGATGGATTGATTCACGGGTTTGATGATATCGTAGTTGATCAACTTCCATTGCAACGTCAACGACATAAAATAAGGGTACCTAGTCGTATTGGTTGATTACTATGCAAGATAGCTCATGCAATGTCATTTTATCATGAGCACCACTGATTCTCTACTTAGATGTTTGCATGTAGTTTTTGTATATGGGAAATGTAGCCATATGTGTCTCAGGACACACATTTTCTAAAACCAAAATTATTATATATATATTCAGTCTTTCCTAGTTTCTATTCTACTTTCAATATAATGTGATGTGAATTGAAAGTTACCTACATTCATTGCAAATTTCTATCTAAAACTAAATTAGCTAGGGAATCTGCTATAGTGTTTATATTTCTAGACATGTGTTCATATTTTATGAAGTTGAAATTTCTTTCTAGAAGACGCACTCTCAAAACCATGCGAAGGATAGCAAGATTCCTCACTGAATAGATATTTGTGAGTTGTAGTAGTACGAGCTGTGAGTCAAGCCTGATGATTATACGATGGATACCATGTGAAATAACATCAGATAAAAATTCAACCACTACACTATACTCAGCAATATTGTTAGTAGAGAGGCTAATGAAAATCCCTTGCATACTCACTGTTAGTATGAATTCTTCGTCGAGGTGTACGAAAAAGAACCACTTTAGCTACGCATAACTAATAGCCCTAACAACAATAGAGGCTGCCAAACATCTTCAGATCTGCGATTAGTAGTAAAAATGCTGCAACAAACAGATCTATAAATGGAAAGACATTAAGCAGTAAAGTAAAGAGTTTGCTCCATGCATCCAACAGACAAGACAAGAACACGATTTTTGAATGAATTTTTATATTACAGGGCACCTGGGAGGAAACAAGAAGGTGTATCCAGATCTCCTCAATGGGATGGGTTCTTTGTAGTCCTCAGCACTTGAGATCTAAGCTTTCTCTCTCTTGTAGATGTAGAAAACCCAATGTAGAAGGTAGAGCTCAATGGGAGCAACAATGGCAGAAAATGAGACCGAGTGTATAGATCCAGAGTGATCTAGTATGCAACAAAAGGTGAAGAATGATGGGGGAAAACCCTCCTATTTATAACAAAATATTGGGTCATTCTAGATCTTGGTGCATGATTAAAATAATGTTAACCAAATCTAGATCCACCTATATGGAATATTTTATTATTATTTGTTGGAGGGAAAGGGTGTTTGACTTGGGTCAAATCCCTTGATTAGTGAAAAATAAATAAATAAATGATTTATTTATCTTTTTAAGGAAGTGGTTAGGATATAATCAAATAAATAATGATTTATTTGATTAATGGTGGTTGATTTGGTCATATTTAACAAGGAATATTATTTAAATAATTATTCCTAGAAAATAACAAGATAACTATGGGTTTATCTCATTAATTTCTTTGTTTTTGGGTTAAACATGACTGGGAATAATAATTAAATTATGGTTTAATTAATTATTCCATGAGAAAAATCAAACAAATATAGGTTTGTTTAATATTTCCTTTTGGGGTTTCCTGTTTTAACATAGTGAAAGCAGTTTTACTTAGGGTAAAACTGGTCTTACATGGTGTACTTGGATCCATCTAATGATAATAGGTTAGATGACCAAAAAATGGTGTAACAGATTGCCCCCCAGCGTGCGAGTGTCAGGAGCAAATCGTATGACCGAAGTACGTTGTAAGAATACAATCACTAGACAACAAAAAGGGATGTCAGAGAGAGAAATGTGAGGTAGATAGTGTGCTGAAGGACTAGACCCTGAGGAGACGAGACTCGCAAGTGCAACAAGTCTCTTTTTATGAGAGGGTACCTGTGCTGAAGGCGGCGGGGGAGGCATACCTATGCCCGCCGAGACAAAGTACAAAAGAATAGTGTGTCCAGTAAACAAGGGACCGAACTATAAGATACAGCTGGCATAAGCAGGAGCCAGATAAAAATACAATAAGGAATCCCACATACATGCTGTGCCTGGGATAACAGCCAGGACTGGTACAATAATATCTGAGTACATGAGATACAAATACAACCCAAATGCCCCCTATGAATGGGGAAGGGCTCACAAAATCTGACTGATACATGCAAATCAAAAAGAGGCGCTGCAAGTGGCGACGGCCAACATCATCAAAATCTGGAGCGACATCGAAGGCTGCAAAGAAGAGGTTATCCGGGTATGTGGGGGGCTACCTGCAGAGCCACCCCCTCATGAGGGTTGAGACATCTCACACACACCCGGGAATCATCAAGAGCTGCTGCTGGGTCACTGGACCGTCAGGTATACGAATCTCGATCATGCTGAAAGGAGCTGGAGAAACAATCAAGTCAAAGGGAAATGAGAGATCCCCCTGCCTGATCCGAGGCACCGAACAAGAGTGGAAGCTGGAACCAAGGTACACCGCCCTCTAGACCTGGCTTCTGGAATGAATGTGTTGATGTCGACAGAAGGAGGTCCGCCATAGGTGAGGTAATGAGAGATCCTCAACTAAGGCACGAGAGAAAACAGTAGGGCGACGGATAGACTGATACTAATGACGATAGGGAAATGGAAAGGACTGAGTAGCGAATGGACGACTTCCCTTGTTAGAGCATAAAGGGCATGAATGACATGGCAGCTACTGACACAATATCGGAAGGGATAGGGGACAGTGGGACTAAAGGTCATAATGTGCGACGCAAGAGAGAGACCAAGCAATGAAGGATGGAGGACTATAGCGGGGTATGAAGGGACTCAGGATAGACTCCATGAATGCGATGATGACTCAACTTGGATGCTCGAAACAAGGGTGACTCGATGGTACTGCCACACAGTAAAGGCCCAATGGGGGACCATGAAAAACACGAGTACAAGGGGGAACTCATGACGAAAATCGACACGAACATGGACAAGTATGGAGGCGAAGTGGTGCCCCCAGTACGAGTGTTGTAGTGAGGAAGTTCGATTTTAAGGAGGTGTGAGGTGATCCTTCTTGGACAAAATAGGTCCTGGCGAAGGATGAAAGTACAAAAAGGATGCTGGCTATCTAATAGAAAATAAAACACGCATCTCAGAAGGGAAATGCTAAGGGTAATATTTCTTAAGATAGAGTGCATTGCGAGGATTAGGAAGAGGGTTGCCTTCGAAGTCCTCTAAAAAGTAGGCCCCCTTACCAAGATCCTTACTGATGATGTAAGGGCCTAGCCATAATGAGTCGAACTTCCCATGACCAAGGACATTATGGGCCTGTTCATATACTAGAACAAGGTCGCCTTCGTGAAAAGGACGAGGCTGGACTTTTCGGTCACATTGAGCTTGGATGCGTTGCTTGGCCGCTTCCATGGTTTGAAATGCAACACAGCGGTCTTCAGAGGCATTCTCAAGCATGATAAGTCGTTGTTCTAGAGGTTGGGTGTCAGGGAGAAGTTGAACAGCCAGATGAAGGGAAGGGATTTTACGCCCGATTGGTAAGACAACCTCCTCTCCAAAAACGGGGTGAGGAGGGTTATGGTTGGGGGGCATAGGTGCCCCCAAGCATGGTGTGGTCATGCCAAAATGTATTTAGAAAAATGGGAATCTAAACACATTTTGATGATGTGGTGTGCCATTTGTTCTCATTATGGTTATGCAGTATGAGAATGGAGGATTACCAATCTCTTTGGGTACTGCATATAGGGATCAAATGGACTTTAAGTTTCCGAGTCGGCATACCTGGTGTCACTATCCCAAACAGAGGATTTGGAGATAATGAACTGATGCTC
The DNA here is from genome assembly GCA_034641835.2 of Pinus albicaulis. Taxonomy (NCBI): domain Eukaryota; kingdom Viridiplantae; phylum Streptophyta; class Pinopsida; order Pinales; family Pinaceae; genus Pinus; species Pinus albicaulis. The sequence goes on from CM076582.1 coordinate 1,503,283,897, forward strand.
TCGTAGAAAAGTTATAGGTTGATCAAAAATAATGTCTAAGAGACTGGGTTGCTGATGGAAGATGAGGGAACGATAAGAGGTATCATCCTTAGAGTGATCTGAAGTGATATGGGACTTTAGAGGTTCTTCTAAATGTGGAAGAATAATGGTACTAAAGTCAACACGACCAGATACACTAGGAGAGTTATGGAGAATTGCTTGTCTTGGTCTCTCAAATGTGGGTGCCCCCTTACCCAAACATTGGGTTTCGATGTAATGGCCACAAGGTGGATGTGGTGTGAACACATGGGTTCGATGTAAGGGGGAATATATAAAGTCAGGGGTGGGAATTTCTTCCATAATGTTGTCATCGTGATAGAAGATGGGGTGACTGGTGGAAGAAGGACCACCTGATGTGGTGAAGTGACCTGAATCATCATCATGAGAAGAGAGGTTCACATGCGCATCGTCACAAGGGGTGACTGAAGAGTAAGTAGATAAAGGATCTACCGATTTTGAGCCCAAGATGATCGCTGAAGGAAGGTCAAGCGAAACAACAGGGGAGGATTCAGATGGAATGTTCCCCGAGGGTCTCATGGATGATGATAGGTAAAAAATGTTGGATGAAGGCTCCGTCATCTCGACATCAGGAGGGGGAATGTCAATGGGAGCAGTCATATCGGGTAGTTCTGCTGAAGCAGAATGCGCAAATAGGAGAGAGGTGGACTCATTGCGCTTGGCCTCGAATTGGTGGACCGCAGCGAGAGAGGTGCGGAATTCCTCGAGGCGGGGACAAATATGGGTGTAATGGCCATGGATATCACACAAAGCACAGGGGTGGTTGGTGTGAATAGTCTTGGGGTTCTTGGCCGCGGTCGCGGAAGGAACAGAGGCTTCTAGGACCGCAGACTCAGGGAACGTGACATTAACCATGGGCTTGAGATGAAGTGATTCAGGACAGGTATGGGAGGCGTGACCGACAACATCACACAAAGCACACTGGATAGTATGCTTTGGAGGCTGAGGAGGAGTAGAGTTTGTCGGGGCAGCCTTGTCCTTTGATGCCCCCTTGCGAGCTTTTCCCTTCTTACCCGAAGCGGTCACAACAGGAGGTGGTTCCTGTTGAGGTGACTGAGGCACTGATGCAGCGGGAGAAGTCATGGGGACCGGTTGAACCGGGGTCAAAGCGATATAAGGTTTGGGCTGACCAGGCAAGGTGGGGGCTGGAGGATCAAGGTACCAAACGGGAATCCCAAGGGTCAAGTTAGGAAGAGAGAGGGTGGCCATGACTGGTACCGTGTACACTCCTGGTGGGGGAGCTAGGAACGGTATCTGACAAGAGGGGTAATGGCCGGGTGGGACAGCTCCTAAATGGCTAAGGCCTGGAGGAACCGTGCCAGGGGGATAAAGGGGCTCATGACTACCAACTGCAGGTGAAGGGCTAGGAGCAAGTTGCGGAGGGCAAGGTTGCTGACTAGCCGAAGTAGGTTGCTTGAGAGCAGCCCGAGACGATTGCATAATGCAAACATTCGATGAGCTGGGGTCAGAGATAGGAGGAGGGGGAAGATTAGGAAAAGTTCCAAGTAGGGAGGAATCTTTGTAAACGCCGGGGGAGACACTGGTCAAGGAATCGACGGTTTGCTTGTTGGCTACAGAAGAGATGGTCGTCTCAGGTGAGGTCTGAGATTTTGGCTCATGATATGTCAATTGGTCAATGGTGACTATCTTTCCATTATGGGGGAAAGACATCTTGCGAAAGACCGCGGATGGGACAGCAGACATAGCATAGGTGTAGCTTCGCCCCAAAAGAATGTTGTAGTCCAGCGGGGCGTCAATGACTTCGACGTCAACGCAAACAGTATTACCGGCAAGGGTAATAGGGCAATTACGAAACAAGCCGATGGGCTGGGAGGCATGACCGTCCCACGCTCTAAGGGTGATCGTGGAAGGGGCCAGCGCAGGGGATCCGAGTTGCTTCCAAACTGAAGCGGACATCACGCAGGTGGATGCCCCCTCGTCAATTATACACCCGGAGACGATGGCGTTCCGTATTTCGACTGAGATTTGGAAGGCGACGGAAGGAGGAAGGGGAGGATGGTCCGATTGAGTGGCGTCGAAAACAATCATTTGGTCGTCAGCAGGATCTACAGCGCCCACGGCAGATAGTAGAGCCTTCTTTTGGGAAGGGCACGACTGGAGGAGTTCCAGTGTGGAAATGGCAGCAGGAGATTGCGCCAAGTCATCTACTATGCTATACGATTGAGCGGCTCGACCGGAAGCAGCATTTCGGCGTAATGGTCCCTTAGGAATCTTGGTATGAACCTCAACTTTAGGTTGAGGGATATGTAAGGGGCCGCTGGATGTCAAAAGAGGCTCTGTAGAACCTGAAGAAGGAGGCTCGGGGGCAGACTGAGCAGGAGGCTTGGGGTACTGGCGAGACCGAGTTTGAAGGTTAAGGTCGACGGTTAGAGGTGGATCAGATTTCATCATGAGGATCTGGGAATTGGAGGAACCAGAAGGGGAAGGTGGAGTGGCCACCTGTCCGTTAAGTAGTTGGGTAGCCATGAATCCCTGCTGTGCAACCACCGGCACTTTAGGGGGTGGTGACGGCTGTTGCAGGGGTTGAGAAGGCAAGGGAGGTGAAAGCGCATATGCTGGAGGAGCTGGTGCACCAGGTTGTGGATGAGGGTAATGGTTAGGTTGGGCAACATTGAGGTAAGCAGGAGGTTGGGCAAAAGGATGAGGCATGCCGTATCCTGGATGTGTGCTACCGGGAGGGGGAGAAGTGCAGGGAGTGGTGCCCCCTCCCCCAGGAAAACCATAGCTCATGAGAGGTTGAGCCGATGGATGAGAGATAGATCCAGCGATACTGTCGGTGGCATGAGGTGCCCCCAGTGTATGGGCATCACCGGGTTTGGGAGAGTAGGTAGGACAGTAGGATCATAACCTGTCTGAGAGTAGATCAGGTCATACTTTAATGCCATTTGGAGGGCATCTTCTTCGGTTTGAGGAAAATGCGATGCGACATCTTTCCCAATAGGGGACAAGAGAGATCTAAGGAACCAGTCCATGTAGACACGGTCTTCGAAGGGAGGAGATTGGCATAGGCTCCGTCTTCTTTGCCATTCCTGGACATGGGTAGAAAGGCGAGTTGAAGAGGTTTTCTTGAAGGAAGTCAAGAGTTCGATACCAGTGTCATAACGAAGGGGAAGCTGGAAGTAAGATAAAAAAGCCCGGGCAAGAGTTGCAAAGGTGGTATGGGAGGAAGTGGGCTGATCAACATACCACTTAGAAGCTTCGCCTGTAAGCGTGCGTTGGAACAATCGAAGACGAACAGAGTCATCGGTAATGGAGGTCGATGAAAACCACATGTGGAAAGATCGAACATGATTTGAAGGATCTTCTCCAGCATGGCCTTCAAACTTTGGGATGTCGGAAGGGAGCTTTGTCGGCATAGCAGGCCAACTAGCATCATGGTGTATAGGGTCGTTTATCAACCGGTCCAAATCGGGGAGGCTGAGGCCTGCCAAGAAGGGGAGTACAGGTGAAGCCGAGGTAGTTCCTGTGGTGGTTCCGCTAGTAGTAGTCCCGGCATTAGGGCCGGGATTCCCGCTAGTGTTAGGCCCTGGACCAGACATAGTGGAGGTGACAGGGGGGAGAACCAGAAGGAAAAGGAGAACGGGAATCGGAGAGGAAGGACTCGCTCGGCAGAAGCGGTGGGACGGAAGCGGGTCGATCGACACGGAGGCGAGGTAGAGGAAGCGAAGGCTCGAAGGGTGCGCTAGGGCGCGGTAGACGGAAAGAGAGCGAACGGGGGCGAAGAGAGCCAGCCGAAGTCAATTCGGGTCCCGAAGTGAAGAAAAGGGTGCCGACAATTGATTTTAGAGTCTTTGCCAGGCGGTGTTAACCAGGCGCTTCTTCACTTAGGGTCAGTGTGTTTCGTGCGTTAATTTTAATTTTTAAACCCTTTTCATTTTGAGAGCAAGAAAAAGTGTGCTGCGTAACTGAAAAGAAATCTGCATAGAACAATAGAGATTGTTGAAAAGACAGAACATTTAACAGCTAACGATGCACCGATCTAACCCAAAGAGGTGGGCCTCTCAAAACTACTCTAAAAGAGGGCAAAAATCTAGTCAAAACACACATAAAAAGGGCTCGACAGATCCCCAGTGGAGTCGCCATTTGTTAGTATGAATTCTTCGTCGAGGTGTACGAAAAAGAACCACTTTAGCTACGCATAACTAATAGCCCTAACAACAATAGAGGCTGCCAAACATCTTCAGATCTGCGATTAGTAGTAAAAATGCTGCAACAAACAGATCTATAAATGGAAATACATTAAGCAGTAAAGTAAAGGTTTTTCTCCATGCATCCAACAAACAAGACAAGAACACGATTTTTTGAAATAATTTTATATTACAGGGCACCTGGGAGGAAAACAAGAAGGTGTATCCAGCTCTCCTCAATGGGATGGGTCCTTTGTAGTCCTCGGCACTTCAGATCTAAGCTTTCTCTCTCTTGTAGGTGTAGAAAACCCAATGCAGAAAATAGAGCTCAATGGGAGCAAATGGTGAAAAATGGGACCAAGTGTATAGATCCAGAGTGATCTAGTAGGCAACAAAAGGTGAATAATGATGGGGAAGAACCCTCCTATTTATAACAAAATATTGGGTCATTCTAGATCTTGGTGCATGATTAAAATAATGTTAACCAAATCTAGATCCACCTTTTATGGAATATTTTATTATATTTGTTGGAGGAAAAAGGTATTTGACTTGGGTCAAATCCCTTGATTAGTCAAAAATAAATAAATAAATGATTTATTTATCTTTTTAAGGAAGTGGTTGAAAGATAATCAAATAAATAATGATTTATTTAATTATTTGTGGGTGATTTGGTCATTTTTAACAAGGAATATTATCTAAATAAGATTTAAATAATTATTCCTAGAAATAATAAGATAAATAAAGGTTTATCTAATTAATTTCTTTGATTTTGGGTTAAACATGACTGGGAATAATAATTAAATTATGGTTTAATTAATTATTCCATGAGGAAAATCAAACAAATATAGGTTTGTTTAATATTTCCTTTTAGGGTTTCCTATTTTAACATAGTGAAAGCAGTTTTACTTAGGGTAAAACTGGTCTTACATGGTGTACTTGGGTCCATCTAATGATAAAAGGTTAGATGACCAAAAAATGGTGTAACACTCACTAGCTCGCCATTTGGAGCAAATATGGCCCATGCTGCAAAGGATAGGTTCCAAGTACTATGGATAGAACCATCGGCATAACCAAAGTACAGTTCAATGGAGGTTCACATATGCAAACCAAAGTAAACAAGGATCAACAAAAACCATGGTAAAATTTGAAAAACACACTCAACACACCTATAGAAAATATGTACATTGTGTACTACGCATGGGATCAAGCATTGTAGTTTTTGGGATACAACCCATTTCTGGGCTGCGATAGTGGAACTCCACCAAGATCTAATAACTTGTCAGCCCCTTTTTCCAAGACATGTTTGAAAATGTATGGGCCCAACCACAGAGGCTGGAACTTTCCTTGGCCTAACTTATCAGCCTCTTGGTTGTACAAGAGTACCAAATCTCCTTCCGAGAAGACTCTAGGCTTGAAAAAATTTTCATATTGTGATTTGATGGATCTTTTATGAGCTTCATTTTCCAAAGAAACATCGTGTCGGGTCTCATCTAATTGATTCAAGTGTAAAAGATGCTCCTCTTCCATGGAAGTAGTAGGGAAAAGTTTGATAGCTAGTTTTAGCAATGGAATTTCGCACTTAATGGGAAGGACCACTTCTAGACCGTAAACCAAATGAAATGGTGTGAATCGGGTAGCAATCCTTACTGAGGTTTGGTATGCCCACAAGGAAGCATAGAGAAGTAAATTCCAGTCCAAGTTATGAACCCCTATCATGTGTTGAAGCATTGTCTTAAGAAAAAAAAATTCATAGCTTCAACTTGTCTGTTAGCCCGATGATAATAGGGAGTGGAATTTGCATGTGAAAGTACCAATTTGGTAGTTAATTTGATCATCATATTATTTTGAAAACGCTTTCCACGATCTGTGACTATCACTTGCAGAACACCAAACCTAGAAATCACGTGTTTGAAAAATAAGTATGCATCATTTTCACCAGTGTTACTGAATGTAGGCATCGCTTTGGCCCACTTAGTAAATTAGTCAACAATGAAAATGATATAGCCATGCCCCGCGATCGAACAAGGGTTACATTTCATTAAGTCAATACCCAATTTCACAAATGGACCAAGAACGATAACAGGATGCATTGGAGCAAGTGGAGCGCAGAATTTTCGATTGTGTATATGGAAACCATGACACTTTTGGACTAGAAGGATATAATCACAAAAAATAGTGGGCCAAAAATAACCAGTGCGTAAGATATTTTGCACGGTAGTGTAACCATATAAGAGCCTGTTAGAGTCTCCTAAATGGAAATCATTTAGAACTTTCTCGACCTCATTTATGGTGATGCACCTTCGTAAAATTGTATCGATACCACGACGGTAAAGGGTGTCACCGATAATCAGATAATTTCGGGACTAGTACCAGATACGTTGTTGCTCAGAGCGAGAGGTATTAGGTTGGAAAGTTTGGGTTTGGAGATAAATCAGGAAATATCCATACCATAGGTCAGATGATGATATCATAAACAATGAATCACTAGGGATGGAATCTTCAGATGTATATTCTGCATTAAGGGAGGGATCCGTTGGTCATCTTTCCATAATCAGGGATGAATCTCATCAAGAAGTTAGCTTTCCCTTGGATTCATTATAACTGAACTGAGGAGGGCACAAGAAAATAAAAAAAAATCTATACTTTGAAAGGATTAATATGAATTCCTTTCTTGGAGATAATGAAACCAAGGAATCGACCAGAACCAACACAAAAAACAAATTTGTGTGGTTAAGTTGAATTTTGTAGAGCCAATAGTGGAGAAAAATGCTAGTAAATGTAGAGGGTGATCAACTTGATGCTTGGGATGAGCAGGGAGGTCGTCAAAATAGGTTTGCACAATATGCTTAATATCATGAAAAGCATAATCCATTGCATGTTGAAACGTGGCCCCTGCGTTATTGAGACCAAATGGGAGATTTTTATAAGAGAAAGTACCCTAGGGAAAAATAAATATTGTTTTAGGTTGGTGCGTAGGGAAAATTTTGAATTTATTGCAACCCAAGAATCCAACCATAAATGAATAGATCTTGCAACCAGCGCAATCATAAAAAATCTAGTCGATAAACAGGGTCAGATAGTTTTGTTTCAGACAAGATCGATTAACATCCCAATAATCAACACATACTCTAATTGTGCCATGTTTCTTCATGATAGGGACTGTGTTTGAAACCCAATCATTTAATGGAATGGGGTATATAAAACCAAACCGAAGAAGCTTTTCAACTTAAGCTTTTATCCCAGTAGTCTTCTTAGGATTAACAAGATGGAGGCATTTCTGAGCAGGTTTGGCATCAGGATACATTTTAATTTCTTGCACCACCATATTTGGGTCGATGCCTGGCATTTATTCATATATACAGGTAAAGACATCTATAAACTAAAAAAAATGGCTCGATAGGTCTCGAATTCATATGAATAAAAAGATGCTCCGATGTAAATATTTTTTACTATTCTTGGTTTGATCGAAATATCGAGAGGAATGGTTTCTTCAATATTCGAGAGTTTATTTTGAGATTTTATCTCATGAATGGAAACAAAATTCATATAGGACTCGATTAAACTAGGTAGATACATGGTGCTAAGATTATATTCTATGGAATCGAGAAGAGAGGAACAATGATGATGCTTGTCCCACGACATGTCTTCTGACATCATGATCTCCATGATGCTTTCGCGGGTTCATAATATATGCGAGAAAGGATCAGAGTGGCCACACAAGCCAAGTAGATGGCTTCATAATATTACTCACCGAGGCTAAGTGACATCTGGTCACCAAAACTTTGGATGTCAGTTTCATTCGATAAAATCCATGGATCGACCAACATCATAGAGGATGATACCATATTTATATAAGAAACCAAAGGTGGGAAGATAAAAGGTGGAGGGGGGAGGGAAAAAGTACCCATAAGCAATGAATCCTTGAATAATCCAACTCCAACATGCATCCATAGCGTAAACCCATGTATGTCCTAGTAGAATATTATACTCAAGAGGACCGTCAATAACTTCTATTTCAACAGAGACAGTTTTTCCTCCAAGTTCCACTTGGAGGGAACTAAAAATAACATAGGGTTTATATGTCCTTCCATTAAATGATTTTAATGTGGTGGTCTATTAGTTTTGTTGAGGTGAACCAATCACCTTCTAGCAATACATATACATGATGTAGGTTGATGCTTCCTTATCCACAATAGAACGATGGGTGTTCTTTCCATGGAAAGTGACTTGAATCATAAAATCTAAATGAATTGGAAGCCAAGGATTATAGTTTTCATGAGATAAAAACACTAGGTTGGAATAATATGGGTCCATACATCTGATAGTCGGCAAAAAGGCTTTATTTTGGGTGAGGAAGTTTTGCAACACGTCAAGAGTGGACATGGATGATGGAGACTGAGCCAAGTCTTCAACCACATTGTAATTTTGGGAAGCTCTTGAATGAGGGTTGTAAGAATATTTATGAATAACACCCTTTTGAGGCTTGATATTAAATTCTGGAGGCAGAAAAAAATCAGATGAGGTTGGTGTCGAACTGGTAGATTGATCAGTAGCTGTTATGCCGGAAAATCCTCTCTATGGACAGAGACAATCCCTCTGGCCCTAGGATAGGTCTAGTAACAATAGGGAACAATTATAAGCCTACTTTCCTATATTTTAAATGCATGAAAATCATTTATAGATCACCTATCTCAATCTGATGCTAATTCTCATTTGAATCCTTTGATCCTTCGCGTTCCGTGGTCAGATCTTCGCTATCACCAGCGCTTGGTTACCTACACAAGGGATAAAACAACAAAAAACATGAAAGCATAACATATATTTTTCATATAGAACCTACTTAGCTGATCAAGGAAAACTAAGAATCCAATCACACATTAAATATGGGAATGGAAAGCATGAACCAATTGTATTATTTAAAAATAGAGAGGGGGAGTTACAACCTGTGCCTTGATGTCACTGCTCTCCTTCAATGGGTCCTGATCAAGGCACGTCTCCAAAGCGCTCTTTCAACTTGAGGTAGAGGGAAAAAGGTCTCAACTCTCGCTCGATACCTATAGAAAAAAAATATCTCTCTGGTGTTCTTCTATCTTTGTTATAACTAGCAGAGAGATGGGATATTGTCCCTTATATAGCAAAGGAGGAGGGATAATAGATCCACTTTAGGTGGGGAAATGGGTTATCCCTTTGGGTGGTTCCACTTCTGTAGGAACAAAGATCCCAAAGGGAGAAGCTCGGCTCTATCCTTTGAAACAAACAACCAGCTCTCCTCCATGAAGCTTCCAGATCTCAAAGCTATAGTTCTGTTAAGGTCCTGTGATTTGGCTGATTCGCAAGCCAAGTGATAGGGTAACATCAAAAAACTTTGGAGCCCAAGGACCTAGCCTTCCTGGACTCAGAGAGGGCTCTCTCTATTTTTGTAAGGGATATCTATGTGTTTTGCTTCTTATGTTTCTAATTTTAGGCTAGTTGTGAAGTAGGTTTTTGGTTTTGTTTTTAGGTTTTTGAGGGAGGAAATGATCAAAGACTAAGATAGATAAAAACATTGTTAGATCTGTTGGGAAAAATACTGAGAGGGGGGGTAGTGTTATTGCATTGACAAATCTTTTTACTTGTTCCTTAAAACCCATACGCTACTCCTTCGGTAAACTAGCGTATACGCGGATCCCCTTTATGAAACTAGAGCGTATACACGAGTCTAGTCACGTCCATTAAATCTTCACTTATATTATTCCATCATTCATTCATCGGATGTTCAATAAACAGTAAGCATGTGCAGTAAGAACAGAATAAGCCATCACACAAAGCGTCACACATGAACACCAGGATTTTTAGGTGGAAACCCAAGTCGGGAGAAAACCACCGCTGCAGTTGCTCAGCCTTCAATATTTTATTATAGAGAAAACATCTTACAACATATGTGCTGGCGCAGACTTGACCAGCACGCAGGCACCCACCTGCGCTCGTTTACCAGCCTCTCCTGGAAGGGAGCTACGACCCCCTGACTCGTTTACCAGCCTCTCCTGGAAGGGAGCTACGACCCCCTGCTCTCGTTTACCAGCCTCACCTGGAAGGGAGCTACGACCCCCTGATTGAAGGCTACAACCCTCAGCACCACCTTGGACCACGTTTCATCAATTTTCACACTGGATCCAACAACTTCAATAGAACACCACTTGCAGGCCACATTTCATCATATTTTCATACTGGACCCTTTCCATATTTTTAAGCACAAACATACGTCACCAACAGATACATATCAACACAGATCAGATAGCAGAAACACAGCAGAACAGATCAGATATTTCATACCCCTTGCTTCAGCAAACCCTAGTTTGCATACGCGCTTTTACTTCACCGATGTCGCGTATATACGCGCTTCCGTCCACACAAACCAGCGTATACCTCAGTGTATATTTTATTGCGCATACGCGCTTTCTCTTCGCTGAAGCTGCGTATATACGCGCTTTCTCCACGGTGAAGTAGCGTATAGATCTTCAATCACTACAGAGCAGCATACTTCATCAGATCAGATAATCAGTTCAGATCTACCCTTTTGCTTCAGACAGATGTTCGCCTAGATGCTCGCCTCATCACAGATCTAAGCCTTCCATAATCAGATCTAGCAAATACAAGAGCAATTCGGATCTAGATCCCCTTCTTCATCATTGGTGCATCATACAATCAGATTTATCATTCAAGTGTAACCCTTTCCATTCAGATATACTTCAGAGAGAAGTATTCATTCAAGCTCAGACATCTTGCACTCACACTCATTATTTGCACAATGAATTTCTTCTCCTTATATAGGTTTATCCTTTTTCAATACCATGAGCCCCTTTTTCAATGCCATGGGCCAAAGCAATACCATGAGCCCAAAACAACCTGGACGGGGTCAATTAGGCGGATCATTACCCAATACAATGGGTCAATACCATGGTGGTTACCCTTGGTTTTGCACTTTTTGAGCGCTTTAGCCCATACGCGACTTGGCACGTTCTTTTCCGCGTGCATACGCGACTTCCCCTAGGCCAATCCGTGTATACCTAGAGACATACTCTTTTTCATCATAGAATTAGCACATGCTGAATTCCTTTCTTCATTTCCTTCTTTTCACACTGTAGATTCATCAGATTTCCTTCATCAGTGAGTTGTCTTTCAAGGACAACACTCCACATCATATTGTCAACAAACATCATATCATATTAGATATACATCATTTTCCAAGTCCATCAAGTCAAGCATAACTTCATCAGGTGGATTGCCATCAAGGACAACACATGTCAACAGTCGCATGTCTTCATCTTCATACAGTGGGTTGCCATCAAGGACAACACTCTGCATCATATTTCCAACAATCTCCCCCTTTGGACTTGATGGCAACCACGATGGTGTTTGGTTACCACAACAGATAGGTACCATGTCACTCTCCCAAATATGTCACTCTCCCAAATATTTGACATCACTATCTTCTCTTCATTCAAACACAACACCATGTCACTCTCCCCCTTTGACATCAAGGGCAAAGGACGGATCAAAAACCAACATTCTCCCCCTATTCTCCTCATGTGGAAGAAGCATTCTGCAGATCTGATATGTGCTGAAGTGGCCAAGCTCCCCCTGAGTTCATGCTGAATCTTCAAACAAATTTTTCAATAAAGAACATGACTCTTCCTATCACCAAAGACTCATACTTACATCAAATATCCAACCAAGTGGATTTACATATGAGACTCAAGTACCCAACCAAGTGGGTTTACACATTTCAATTCAGTTACCCAACCAAGTGGGTATACAAAAAAAAATTGACTCAGCTACCCAACCAAGTGGGTTTACAAATTTGACAAGTTCATACATGACTGAATATTACAGATTTTACATCAAGGGTCTCAACATGACCTTTTCATCAAAAATACAAATATGACTTTTCATGACCAATACCAAGAAGACCTTAAGAGAGATCATATAACAGAACCATCAAAATGCCAACAATGCATTATACTCAGCAACGCTAATGCTCCCCCTGAATCTGTGCATTCATGCATCCTTTTCATATGACTAAGGCTCCCCCTTATTTTGTGCATCCTGAACACTTTCACCAACAAATCATCAAGGCATCTTCATCAAAACATTTAGAAACAGAATTATGAGAACTGGAACACCACCAGAGATACCAAACAGCACAACAGTTGTGCTGAAGAGAGCTGAACCAACCAAAAATTGTCAGCAACCAACCATACGCGGTTTTCTGTGCAGGAACTCGTGTATATACGCTACTGTGTTTCAGGAAACCCGCGTATCCCAAGCCATCTTCTAAAATTATGAAGATTTGTTCTTTTGACTGGCAGATAACACTCCCAGCTTCTGTCTTAGATACTCGAACGCTTCCCTGGGCAGAGGTTTGGTAAAGATATCAGCAACTTGTTCTTTGGAGGAAACATACTCCAACTTCACCGTTTGTTCAAGCACTTGTTCATGTAAGAAATGATACTTGATGGGAATGTGCTTGGTCTTCGAATGCATAACAGGATTCTTTGAGATACTGATGGCACTTGTATTATCACACATAATGGAGATAGGAGTTGCACATTTGATTTGAAAATCTTGCAAAGTTTGCATCATCCATAGGAGTTGAGTGCAACAAGATGCGGCAGCTACATACTCTGCTTCAGCTGTTGATAAGGCAATATAATTTTGCTTCTTGCTAAACCAAGATACTAACCGGGGTCCCATATAGAATGCACCACCACTAGTGCTTTTCCGATCATCAACACTTCCAGCCCAATCTGCATCAGTGTAAGCATGAAGAGTAAGATTAGCATTCTTTGGATACCATAGACCAAAATCTTGAGTTCCTTGTATATATTTGAAAATTATTTTGACAGCCTGAAGATGAGACTCTTTTGGATTAGCTTGGAATCTTCCTACAATCCCAACTGCGTGCATAATGTCTGGTCTAGTCCCAGTGAGATAAAGCAGACTTCCTATCATCGATCTGTATTCTGGTTGATTCACTGTGGGAGAATCATCATTAGAACTGAGACTGCATCCGGTTATCATTGGTGTACTTACATGTTTGCATTCTTCCATGCCATACTTCTTCAGAATTTTCTTAAGATATTTTGTTTGTGATAGAAATATACCATCTGCAGCTTGATGCACTTGCAAGCCAAGAAAGAATGTTAGTTCCCCAAGTAGAGACATTTCAAATTCTTGCTGCATGACAGAGGCAAATTTTTGACTCATAGATTCTTCGTTACTCCCAAAAATGATGTCATCAACATATACAACCACAATCAAAAGTTTGTCATTTTCAACTTTTGTGTATAAGTTGCTATCAGCAGACCCTTTTGAAAATCCTTGTTGATGAAGATATTTGTCAAGACGATAATACCAAGCCCTTGGAGCTTGTTTGAGACCATATAGAGCCTTTTTAAGTTTACAAACAAGATTTGCATCATTTCCCAAAATGAATCCTTCTGGTTGTTCTATATATAATTCTTCTTCTAGATCACCATTAAGAAAAGCAGATTTAACATCCATTTGATAAACTTTGATGTGTTGATAACTTGAAAAAGCAAGAAACATTCTTATGGCTTCAAGTCTAGCTACAGGAGCAAAAGTTTCTTCAAAGCCTATACCTTCTTGTTGAGTATACCCTTTGCAAACCAGTCTAGCTTTGTTTCTTACAACATCCCCATTCTCATTTAACTTATTCTTGAAAATCCATTTAGTTCCAATGACATTTTTGTCATGAGGTCTTGGAACCAAATCCCAAGTGTCATTTTTTTCAATTTGAACAAGTTCGTCATCCATGGCTTGCCTCCAACATTCATATTTGCTAGCTTCATTGACATTGTGTGGTTCAATTGTGGATATGAGTGCCAAATGATTAGAAGATCCTACAAGAGTTCTCCTTGTTCGTACACCAGATTCTTTGTCACCCAAAATTTGAGATTCGGGATGATTCTTTTGAACATATCTGGATGGAGCTTTTTCAGATAGATCATCTTCAGGTTCTTCATTGGATCCATTGTCTATATCATTTCCATCTGATGTAAAAGGCCATATGTCGCTATCATCTTCTTTTGTTGTTTGTTTTTCTTCTTTAGGAGCTGCAGGAGACTCATCAACAACAACATCAATACATTCAACAACCTTTTGAAGCCTTTTATTGTAACATGTGTATGCTTTGCTTGAAGATGTGTAACCAAGAAATATCCCTTCATCTGATCTAGGTTCAAACTTGCCAAGCTTTTCATCATTATTTTTGATAAAGCATTTACTTCCAAAAACTTTAAAATGCTTCACAGTGGGAGAATTACCATACCAGAGTTCATATGGAGTTTTGTCACCATTTACCCAAACATGAGCCTTGTTGATAATTTTAACAGCTGTAAATGCTGCTTCACTCCAGAACATGTTAGAAATGCCAGAATCAGCTAGCATAGCTCTAGCCATTTGAACAATTGTTCTATTCATTCTTTCTGCTACACCATTTTGTTGTGGAGTGCCTGCTACACAGAATTGTCTTTTTATGCCATGTTGTTCACAAAATTCAAAAAGAATTCATTTGATGAATATTTCCCCCCCCCCCCCCGATCGTATCTAAGACACTTGGATTTTAGATCTAATTCATTTTCTCGCTAATGCTTTGAAGTTTCCGAAATTCTTCAAATGCTTGGACCTTTGTGTTTAATGAACCCGATCCAAACGTTACCCCAGAGTAGCCACCAATAAATAAGATAGTATTCATCCCTATGTAATGGCTGCCCCTCATAGGTCTGCTGGGGACAAGCCGCATGAATGAGTTCAAGAGGCTTACTTGATGATCCTTCTTTGGCATTGAATCGTACTCTGGTCTGCTTACCAAATTGACAAGATTTGCATATGATACTTTCTGGAAGATTGACCTTGGGAAGATCACGAACAGCTTGAAGTCTGCATGCTTTGTTGATTTGAGAGAAACCCAGATGCCCCAGCCTTCTATGCCATAGCCAATTTTCTGAAGATTTGCTCAAGTAACATTGATCTATGCCGTTTAGTACATACAGGTTGCTTGGATTTCTTTTTCCTTTTATAATGATTCTACCTGTATCAAGATCACGAACCACACATTCTTTGAAACTGAAGACCACTTCTGCACCTTGATCACACATTTGACTAACACTTAACAGGTTATGCCTTAATCCATCAACATACATGACATCTTTAGCCTTCACCTTTTATTTTAGAAATACTGACCCTTTTCCTTTAATTACAGCAGGAGTATCATTTCCAAAAGTAACTTTCTTTTCCTTTTCTAGAGCATTATAAGTATGAAGTTTGCTTTTGTCACCTGTCATGTGTCTTGAGCACCCACTATCGATGTACCATTGATTTTCTTCACCTTCCGCAAATAATGCTATCCCACAATTTTCAACTGGCGGTTCTTTCTTTTTCCACACTTTAGAGCTTGAGGGAACATGTTCTTTTGGCTGGATCTTGTTCCTACATTCAGATTCTTCATGGCCAAAGTTATTACAATAAGTACATTCAACTTCACTTTGAAGAGGAGAAAAATTGTTATAGGTATTCTTCTTTGGTTCAATATCCAACCTTTTCTTTCTTGCTTCTCTTGTCATGATGGTTTTATATGCAACACATTGAATAGCTTTATGACCAAAATTGTGACACGTGAAACATTGCCCATTGAAGTAGAAATTTCTGCGATCATGGAATTTTCTATTTGAATTTACCTGTTGGTTGTAGTGTCTTTGAAAGCTATCCCTGTTAGTGTTCCTTGAATTGAGATGGTCCTGCTTTCCCTGTAGAGATCCTTTATTCCCTTGCTGAGTGGCTGAATGATGTAAACCACTTGTAACTGCTTTTAGATAGTTTGGTGCTGAAGTTTGAGAAGATTCTCCGGTATATCCAAGACCTGTCTTTGTAAGAGGAGAACATTGTACCTTGATGATCCCATCTAAGGTTTCAGATCCTTTAGCAAATCTAAGATTCAAGGTTTTTGCTTTCTCAACTTCTTTCCTTTGACTTACCACTTCACATTCTAGTTTTTCAATATGTTTCTTTGCTTCTTCAAGCTGCTTTTCAATGGTCTCTCTGATTATCTTTTGTTCTTCTAAGCGTAGTTTGAGTTGATTATTTTCTTCAAGAAAATCGTTTTCCTCTAGAGCATCCATAAAAGTATCCTTTTCTTCTTTTTGTTCAAATGCCATGAGAAGTCTAAGATCTTCTTCACATTCTTCCTCACTATTAGAAGACTCATCACTATCTTCATTAGCATAGTAACTTTTCTTAGAGCTAGATCGGTTCTTATTCCTTCTTACTACTTTTCTTTTATAAGGACATTTTGCAGCATAATGACCAACTTTACCACACTCAAAACATTTGAAGGGAAGCTTACCTTTGAATCTTCCAGTACCTAGTTGGAGTTTTCTCACGAAATTTGCTTCTTCTTCATCGGATACATAGCTGGATTCTTTGACAACCTCCTTTTCCTTTCCTTTTGTAGATGCCTTAAAAGCAGCTTCTCTTATTTGAGAAGGACCTCCTTGTCTCATTTCAAAAGCAGTCAGAGTACCATGTAATTGAACAACAGTAAGCGTTTGCAGATCTTGCCTTTCTTCAATAGCTGAAACTTTAGAGTCAAATTTTGAAGTCAAGGATCTTAAGACCTTTTCCACCAGAGTAGTATCAGTTATGGTTTCACCCAAATTTCTCATTCGATTTACAATATCATCCAGACGAAGAAAGAAACTGGCAACACTCTCATCACTATGCATTTTCAAATTTTCATATTCAATTCTAAGAGTTTGGAGTTTTGCACTTTTTACCTTTGTGTCTCCTTCATAGCTTAGAATGATTTTGTCCCATATTTCTTTTGCTGAATGTAGCTGCATCACTTTAGCAAATTCTAATTCAGACATGCTTCCTAGCAAGACATTTACTGCTTTGGCATTGGTTTCATACTTCTTCCTTTCTGCTGCATCAGTAGGAATACTTGCCGGGTATTGATAACCTTCTTCCACGATTGCCCATACATCCGCACCAAGACTTTGCAGATATGCTTTTGTACGTACCTTCCAGAATATCAGATTGCTTCCATTGAATAGAGGTGGCTTTATAGACATTACTCCTTCTTGACTTCCCATTGCGACGGATCTCCTTTAAGCGATCAAGCTTCCGCACAAGGACCTCGCTCTGATACCAATTGTTGGGAAAAATACTGAGAGGGGGGGGTGAATCAATATTTACTGCATAATCAAATCTTTTTACTTTTTCATTCCTTAAAACCCATACGCTACTTTCCTTCAGTAAACTAGCGTATATACGCGGATCCCCTTTATGAAACTAGCGTATACACATAGATCTAGATCTGTCATTAAATATTCACTTATATTATTCCATCATTCATTCATCAGATGTTCAATAAACAGTAAACATGTGTAGTAAGAACAGAATAAACCATCACACAAAGCATCACACATGAACACCAGGATTTTTAGGTGGAAACCCAAATCGGGAGAAAACCACCGCTGCAGTTGCTCAGCCTTCAATATTTTATTATAGAGAAAACATATTACAACATATGTGGCCGGCACGTACTTGGACCAAGACGTTGTGCACCCACCGCTATGCTCGTCACACACTGCCTCGTGCAGACAGCGGACCGACTCGTCACTGTACCCCTCTCTTGGAAGGGAGCTACGACCCCCTGATCTCGTTTACCAGCCTCACCTGGAAGGGAGCTACAACCCCCTGACTGAAGGCTACAACCCTCAGCACCACCTTTGACCACGTTTCATCAATTTTCACACTGGATCCAACCACTTCAATAGAACACAACTTGCAGACCGCAATTCATCATATTTCCAGACGGAACCCTTTCCATATTTTTAAGCACAAACATACATCATCAACAGATACATATCAACACAGATCAGATAGCAGAAGCACAGCAGAACAGATCATACCCCTTGCTTGAGAAACCCTAGTTTGCATACGCGCTGTCCCTTCACTGATGTCGCGTATATACGCACTTCCGTCCACATAAACCAGCGTATACCTCAGTGTATATTTCATTGCGCATACGCGCTTTTACTTCAGATAAGCCGCGTATATACGCGCTTCCTCCGCGGCGAAGTAGCGTATAGATCTTCAATCATTACAGAGCAGCATACTTCATCAGATCAGATATTCAGTTCAGATCTACCCTTTTGCTTCAGACAGATGTTCGCCTAGATGTTCGCTTCATCACGGATCTAGGCCTTCCATAAGCAGATCTAGTAGATACAAGTGCATTTCAGATCTAGATCCCCTTCTTCATCATTGGTGCATCATACATTCAGATTTATCTTCAAGTGTAACCCTTTCCATTCAGATCTACTTCAGAGAGAAGTATTCATTCAAGCTCAGACCTCTTGCACCCACACTCATGTTATGCACAATGAATTTGTTCTCCTTATATAGGTTTATCCTTTTTCAATACCATGAGCCCCTTTTTCAATACCATGGGCCAAAAAAATATCATGAGCCCAAAACTACCTGGACGGGGTCAATTAGGCGGATCATTACCCAATACCATGGGTCAATACCATGGTGGTTACCCTTGGTTTTGCACTTTTTGAGCGCTTTAGCCCATACGCGACTTGGCACGTTCTTTTCCGCATGCATACGCGACTTCCCCTAGGCCAATCCACTTATACCTAGAGACATACTCTTTTTCATCATAGAATTAGCACATGCTGAATTCCTTTCTTCATTTCCTTCTGTTCACACTGTAGATTCATCAGATTTCCTTCATCAGTGAGTTGTCTTTCAAGGACAACACTCCGCATCATATTGTCAACAAACATCATATCATATCAGATATACATCATTTGCCAAGTCCATCAAGTCAAGCATAACTTCATCAGGTGGATTGCCATCAAGGACAACACATGTCAACAGTCGCATGTCTTCATCTTCATACAGTGGGTTTCCATCAAGGACAACACTCTGCATCATATTTCCAACAAGATCAACTGGGCTATGGGGTCGAAGAAGTTGAGAAATCCTCAGATGGTGGTAAAAGGTATGTTGAAGGGCCAATTTGATCAAGGTAAAATGGATCTTAAGTTAAAATGAAGTGGGATGGACACTAATTTTGTGAAGGACAAAGGCTTTCAAACATAAATAGTTTAATAGCAGACATTTATATGGTAGGGCTAACCATTAATCATGATAAATGTAACTACAAACTAATAAATTCATGGAAATAAACATTCAAGCAATACATAGAGATATATGACTCTCTAACTTTAGGAAATTGCTATCAGACTTTGCGGAAAGACAATTAAGACAAACAAATAACTCAAGCTACTAAGAGAAAACTCCTAGACATAGTATTTCGAGCTATCGGGCACTTTGAACAAAGATTGCAGAGTTTTAGGCAAAGGGAACGATCGATACAAGACCTCTTTGGTTCAACTAGGATAATCAAACATTCAGAGAAAGGTTTCAGAGGCGGAGCTATGACTAGCCATAAGTAAGCAGGGCATACTTGTATCATACTTAACATGCATAAAACCATAAATGAAACAAGCAAACGATTTCTTCAGTGATCAAAGAGCAATTAAGAATTCTTTGATATGACTAAAAAGGAAGAAAACATAGAAGCTATAATGAAACAGGAAATCTGAGGTGCCTCCAAGGGCACGTCTCAAATCTATTATATATTGTCTTATAGCAAGAAAGAGCATGAAATGTGTATTAAAACTAAGAAACATAATAGAGAGGGACACTATACCATTTTACCAAGTCAAGGAATCCAACAGCAATCCTCTTTCATCATCCAAAAACATTCAAGAAACTATCCAATGCATGAGACAAGTGTTTCTTCCAAGCTTGTATAACCATATATTGCTCTATATCATCAAGTTCAGCCTTCTATTACAATTAATCCTCTTGGAATATATAGGCCAAAGAGGAGGAAACCCAACCAAGGCCACTAGCTAGCCATTGGCTCAAAAAAAAAAAAATCTTATCTTGTCCTTGAGGCTTTGCAAATCCCAAGGCACAAAATATCCAATAAAATATCTCAAAATGCTAAAAAAGGGAATAAATTTGAATTTTTATGACTGAAAATGTCCCAAAATAGCTTAACGCACATTTGGAGAGGCCACTTCAGAAAACTGCCTTTTTTGGCCAAAAAACACTAAGGGTGCAAGAGCAGAAAATTGCTTGTCTTTCGGATGATTTTTGAGGGCCTTCCCGATGTCGAAACGAGGCTCGTGATGGCTCGTTGGAAATATATTGATGTTTATTTTCTGTAAAAACTTTAATTTTCTCAAAATTATGCCTGTAAGTCTATCAAATACTGAACTGAGTGAAAAAAACCAAAAAATAGGCCTTGCTGATATGTGGGCAGAGTGTTGAAAAAGTGAGTGTTTTTTGCCTCTTTGGGGGACCAAAACAACTTCAATTTCTCTGAAAATTTTTGAGTAGATGACCCTAAATTTAATACATCCAATGGTACCACTCTCAATAGCTAAGGATGCTCCAAGAAAAAATGGCGGTGCCCATGATTTTATGCAATTAGGCCCAAAAATGTCAAAAAACAAGAACATGTCAAAATTCGCTCAATTTTGGTGAGCAAGTACCTCAAGGCTTCATAGAAACATGTCTAGAAGCTTGGGCCAAAATTCCAAGCCTATAGGTGTTTTTCTCCTTTTTTCTCTCCGAGCACCCTCTTTGGGAGATTTTGAGTTTTTCTTGTGCATCCTTCAAATTCTTTCGGGCAAACTAATTTGGCTTTTTGTAGCACCCGTTGTTTTTTATACTCTTTAATATTTCACCAAGATAATCTGATTCAAATGATCTCTTGAAAAATCTTCTCAACACAAAACTCTTTCCTCTTTGTAATTTACTGTGTTCTTGGATGCTAGCAAACAAGCATGTGTCAAATGAGAACAAAAATCACTTTTTATACTGTTTTTGGGCAAAAGATCTTCAAAAATGATATGTTTGTGGTTTTTTTTGAAGAATAATCTCTTTCTATTTTGTCACAAAAACTCTCCCCTCAAACACTACCTCTCTTTTTGATATCACAATTTTTGAAAATTAAACAAGATTTTTTTTAAAACTGATACAACCTCTTCCCTAATCATTGTTTGATCCTTGATTTAGCCAAGAATTTTCTTTCAATACTCACAGCAAAAAGATCTCTATAATTTTGACAAAAAACCCTATCTCCAATCAATGTCTCTCTTTGTTTTTAGATGACCATGGCACTTTTGAAATTAGTGTTTAAAGACTCCTTTCAATTGACAAAAACTTCATCTCCTAGCCACTGTTTCTTCTCTGATCTAGCAAACAAATTGCCCTTTGCAAACATTGTTAAGACGCCTTTTAAACAGATTTGGAACCCTTCAAACTAAGTCTTCTTTTCTCCTAGAGACTGTGTATAATCATGGCTAATTCATAGCACAAACAAGACTGTCAAATTGGTACATCAATCATCCTTTATTTCATTGTTTCTCTCCTTTAGTATTCATAAAAGAGACCTCTTTTAATTTGACAAAAGCTCTATCTCTTTTACCACTATCTAGATGATCCTTTAAACTGATTTGAAACCTCTACAACTCTATATTTCTTCTTAGCAACTATGCGCATTCTAAGCCATTTATAGAAAGAAAAACTTCTTAAAATGACACATCAACCATTATCCTTTTCACTGTCTCTCTGTGGTTGTTAGAAACAAAGGGATTTATTGAAAACACTCTTATAACATACTCCTTTTGTTTTGAAAACCTCTGCAATTCTGTCTACTTTCTCTTAGAGATTGTGCATACTCTAAGCTATCTCATATCACAAAAGGACTTTCAAATTTGCATATCAAACCATATTCCTTTCACTGTTTTAATAAACAACCCCTTTTTGCAAACAGATCTTCAATAAAACTATGATGACTTTTTACCTTTCAATCCCTATTTTGATCTTTGAGACTTGTAAACAAATCCTCCTTCAAACTAAGACTCTAGTAAAGAGACGAGAAGAACCTTTGGTAGAGTTTTCTTGGTGTGTTGGAGATGAAATTTTGTGGGCAAAATTGCTTGGTCACCTTTTTGAAAGACTGTGTTGCTAGTGGCCCGGGCGCCTGTGCGGTGGGCCATTCAGGAGTATCCTGGGCAGAGTTAAAAATAGAGGTTTAGAGATGATTTTTCACAACCTCAAGGGTAGATAGTGGAAGTTAAGTATAACTGGGGCATGAGGCATTTGGAAGGAGATTATTTAGTGATCTGAGGGCTTAGATACATGATAAAAGGCTATGGGCGCCGTGTTTAGAGGTAACCGGGCATTCAGAGGTAACACTGGGCCAGGCCATTCAAAATCGGGCAGTATGGAGGTAACAAAATGGAAATTTAATGACTAATATTGTAAGAAAAGGTGTTAGAAACATATGGCATCTGAAAGGGGGGCTTACCATGGCTTCGAAAATCGGATGGAGTTGTTTGAAACTTCGGGTGCCACGTTCAGCAGGTCATGGGGCCGTTCAGGTATGAATGCGTCGTGTTCAGGAGTAATACTAGGCACTGGGAATAGGCATGCCACGCCTATCTACAGACACGCTGCACCTCTTTATAAATCATTTGTAGTGTTATCTACAGGCATGTTGCGCTCAATTTCAGGCGTGCCGCACATGGAAAATCATGGATGCCATGAAAAACACCATTTCTCTCCTTCAAGCTGCAATTTTCCATAATGATCTTGGAGACCTTCGTAACCTAAAAACAGCTCTGTGAGACTTTTACCAAGGCTATATCATTTTGAAGAACTTCCAACAAACCTTACACACAGTTTTTGTCAATAAACACTCATGTATCCACTGTTTTTATGAGGTGAATAGGTCCCTAAAAATCTGTTTTGGTCTTTTACTTGCTCCGGAAAAATATTGTATGACGCTAATTGTGCAATTTTTTATGCTTATGATGAAAAGGGCTAATGACACATTTCTATTTGCAGCCTTTGAAACCATATTGCTTTTTAAGTGACGGGGATCCTTCCATACGCATACCTTCTGATTTTTACCAAGGAGAAAAACCATTTATAATACTGATGCATTCTCTATTTTATGAAGTGCAAGAGATCATCCACCATGGCTTGACCTTCTGCCTGTCTTTATGAAAATCATCCCAGAATTCAGACAGTGTGCCTATTTGTCTTTTCAAAGGTGGCTAATTCAGTCTTAAAACTTGAATTCATCCTCTATTTTAAAATTCCTAAAGACATAGATTGCGTGTATCCACCAAGATTTGGTTTTCCTATAACTCTGTTATACCCTTGGATTAAGCTAATCCATATGAACTATGACCAAATGTTTGCATGCTACATATCTCTTGGAGGAGGTAATTGGATAGATTATGGTGGATCTGTCTAAAAGAACAAAGGCCTCCTTTTTCATAAATCATCTTTGTGGGTTGTTTGTCTTGTATCAGTTTGTAGATATGACTAAAACCCGAACTTGGTCTATCAAAATCACCATTCAGAAAAGACTTGTTTTAATTAAAAATATCACCTATGATTTTTCCTTGGAGGGATGTTTTCATAATCATAAGATCATAGGTCCTTTAACACCAATATGTTGACCATCTTTTTATAATATGAAAAGGCCTTCAACCTATCATCTCTCATTAACTTACCACTAATTTTCAACCATGTATTCCCAATTTGCAGCATCATTACTGGACTGATCCTCAAAGGCGAGACTACCATCTTTAGATTTTTGTCTTTTTCTCAAAGATCTTTGTTCTGAAGATAGCTCTGTTCTACTAGAATACTCAGGTTTTGGCTCTATTTCACAATCTTTCTTAATGTTTGAAACATTTCTGTTTTCATACAATTCTCAAGCTGTGAGATGCTTTGACACACCTTATCATCAACTGATGATTCAATAACACCAGACACTTCTGGTAGCTCTGCAACAGAGGGTAGTCGAATAACAATGTCCTCAATACAATAATTATAATCTGGGTGCTCAATTAGCTCATACACACTTACCACTTCTTCTTTGTCAAACTCTCTAGGGTCTTCCGGCTGCAACCAAATTGGATACAGAGTCATTTCCAACTGATTCCGAAATTGTAGGGGCAACAAAATCTGAATCAGGAAACGTGCGATTCCCTACAAGTGTTTTTGTGTTTCTATCCGGTGCAGTATCTTGCTTGGAAGTGGCAGTTATGTCTAAGATTCTCCTTTCAGATATGGGATGGAGACACCAATCACTTAGTTGCCAAGTTGCATATGAAAAGAAAGACAAGAGCCTCAACTCTTTAGGATCCTGCATATCTGCAGGGATGGTTGTTGACTTCGAAGTAGAGCCGGTATTTACTGCAAAAATCCAGAAAAGATATATTGATCCCACCTCCACATTATTGACTATGCCTTTATCTTGAAGAAATGAATCCATCAACAACTCCCTTGCAAACAGTCTTTTTGATGTTGTCTCCAAGCTTTTTTCCACAAATGACAAACACTGGGATCATTAACCTTCTCCAAGGCAGCTGGTTTTCTACCAATGGTGACTCTCTTGAAAATTTGTGCTACACTAACACACTAGCTATATGGATACTCAGAAGTTATCATTTCCAGCAAGCACATCCCAAAAGAGTAAATGTCCACCAACTCATTATATTCTTTTCATAAAGTTCTAGGGCCATGAAATCATGCATTTCTCTATCATCTGGATCTGGTTCTGAAAATTCTTGTTCAAGATCAATGCTTGCATATTTTTTATTAACTCTTACTCTAGAACAATCATCTGGATTGGGTTCATCTTCAGTTTGTTATTGTCAATGAAATGGACCCAACAGCAAGGGCTGTAAAATTCTCTCCAGTCAATATTTATCAAAACTCTGCCAAGGGCTTATGTGTGCCAAATTTTATGGAATTCTCATTTCCATCTAGAATGTATAGAAGCTCTGACCTAGGTATTTGAGAATGAATTTGAGGACTTCTAGATATTTTTTTTAGCCATACTAAAATCCAAAGGAAACCACAGATTCTGAAGATAATTAAAGGACCAAAGACTCCTATCTGTGCCATTATAATGGGTGAAAAATTTAAGCTTATAACACTGTCAAGATGAAATCCAGCCATCGAAAGACCCACTGCTCTTGCTTGTTTATTACGGGGAAACCACCTTGAACCATGTTTTTCATGCATGGCATAACTACACCTTCTACAATTTGAATAGATCATTTTAAGGAGTAGCTATGCCTTTTCCTTGATTTAGTCAATAAGGGAAATTATCACAAAACTACTATTGCAGCTCTTTTTAATGACCTTTTAGACCTATCATGAGGCCTTCTCTTATTATCTGTTGAGGAAGGTATTTATAGACAGAAACAAAAGGTTTCTTCAATAATATAATATCACTGCTTTTCTTATGATGTAATACTATAATTCAACTTATAAACTTTCAATTGTTCCCACTGATTTTCAACTTTGACTTTCCAATTGAAAACTTTCTTAAACATAATCCAGACCTGCTGATGCATTTTTTGTCTTATCCCTTGGAAGGAGGTGACCTACAATAGCTTTGAGATCACTTAAAACACCTTGACCCTCTGCTTTTAAATGAAGGAGGTCTTATTGATCTTGTTCCTAACCATCTGTTCTTAAACTGGAGGAGGTTATCAACATGTTTCCCAACCATCTGCTTTTAAATGAAGGAGGTTTTTATCGTGTTACTTAACCATCTACTCTTGCTTGGAGGAGGTTATCAGCATGATGTCTTCTAACATTTTCTCTTTTGAAAGAGGTCAACACAGTCATGAAATTTCATCTATTTCCAAAATTGTGTCATCTTTCCTTGAAATATATATCTCTGCTTGGTATATCACAATAAGTAATAAAGTGAAAAAATTGACAATATGCTATAAGAGGCATGTTCTGAGATATGTATCCTGTTGTTAGAATATCCTTGTGAAATTTTAAACCAGGAGCCACATTACTTGTATTTGTAGAGTATTTTCTTGCTATTCATTACTTACTAACCTTTCCTGACTGTGTTTGCAGAGGTTTATTGAATTTGATCTCTGACTAGTATTCTTATCCCAGGCTCAAGACAACATGAGAAGCAGTTGTCTTCTTATGTTCAATTTGATGATGTCTTTTGGAATACTTGTGCATATCTGCTTTTGAAGGAGACACTAAAACACCATAGATCAATATTATATCAGTTTGGCTTTTGAAACATGTACTCCTTCTTTCTTTTCATTGCAGCTCTCCATCTGCTTAATGATGGCAAATTTCTTCAACATGAGAGACTTATTTGGACTTGTCTCTTTTCCCTTGTCTGGATACTGTTTGTCATTCAATTTGCACCCTGCAGAGATGCAAAAAATATGACTTTGAACCTTGGAGAGCTCCTTTGGTGTCTTATGGATATTTTTCCCAATCTTAAGCATATTCTTTTAGACTGTGAACATGCTTATCTTCTTCTGTTTCTGGATCTTTGTAGAATTTCTTCCAGACTGAGACAACAATACCTCTTAGTGGCGCGACCTATGGGTGTATCAAGATTTGTTTTTATAGAAAAGGAAGACAATCTCTGACTGATTGGTACTAGAAAGAGGCTCTTTGGCTTAAGATGTTTTTTCCAAGGGAAATATTTCCTAAAAACCACTATCTAACTTAGGGGAAACTTTCATTGATTCTAATTGTTTTTGACAAGAAAATCAGGGATAGGAAGGGAGAAACTTTGTCAAATATTGGATAGTGAATTTCATGAGAAACAAGGGAAAAATGATAGTAGATAAGCAAGGCTAAGATAGCTATAGATAGGGATATTTTGCTGAAGCAAGACATGACTTGAAAACTGAAGCTTGCTTTGATCATAGGCTGACAAGGAGAGGTAGGAGGATAAAAAAATTGTCTGGGGTGTTTTCTAGATGAAAATTTGACATATTGAGATTAGATTCTAGGAAACTCAGCTAAGGAATCTAGTCATCAAAAACAGGTGAAAAATATTGATGACTAATGGTGGCTCCATTTGGGGAGGGTAGCTCCTTTTCAGGAGGTGTCCAGAATTTTAGATCTTTGGCTTTTGAAGGCCAGTGCCTTATCCATTGGTACAAATTTCTTTCTTTCTTGATGCTATTTCTAAAAATGAACAGCATGATTAGCATCAAAGTCATTTTCTACCTACCCAGCTACATTCCCTAACATTTTTTCTTCTTTCAGGTGCATTTAGACTAGCAACCCTTTGGCATAATATATTTTTTAGAAAATAAACTATCTATTTCTACACTTGTATCTTTCGAGAGTTCAGATTAAACTGATGAACTCCTTTGTTTCTCTACCTATGCTAGATTCACTGTCAAGATTAAGCTGTTTGATAGGATTTTATTCACTAAACTAGAACATTAAATTGAAAAATGACCAAATCAGGATTAGACATTCTAATTTTTCATTTGTTTGTGGCATGAAAGACAAGCTGCACACAAATATTATTTTGCATGAAAATGAGATCTAGAAAAATCAGGGCTAGGACACATAGTTTGTTTTTCATCCCTGTTTTCCTCTTTGGTTCTATTTTGAGCATGTGGAACCAGTATCTTTTCCTAATCTACTTCTATTGACAAGTCAAGATTACACAATTTTGACTATCATTTCTTTCACTAATTTATCAGCAATCAATTTAAAACATGTTCAGTTATGATTAGGCTAGATAACTGAACAAGACATCTTTTGAGCACTAGTCGCATCATTTAGACTTGCTTGCTTTCATCATGACTATTTTTTGGTATGGGGTTGTACCATTTATTTAGAAACTGCCCTCTTTTTCTACTTTTTACTGTTTTTGTATTTTCTGCTTTTTCACTTTTTCTTCAAACAATCTAGAACTGAAAAGATGCTTGCAAGGCTGAGCTTATTTTTCACAGCTATCTATCTATCCTAATCTAACCTATACACGATAGAAATTTATTTGGTGAACTCTCTTTTCCAATGTCTCATTTTTACTTTTTCATCAAACAATCTAGAACTGAAAAGATGCTCACAAGGCTGAGCTTATTTTTCACAGCTATCTATCTATCCTAATCTAACCTATACACAATAGACATATATTCGGTGAACTCTCTTTTCTAATGTAACCAGTCAAGTAGATGATTGCATGGGTGACTCTGGTTCAGTTCTTTCATGATGTTAAAGAAATGAAAAGGCCACTTCCATTTGGCATGTTTTCGAACAGTAGTGTCTAAAATTTTTCTCACTCTTTGCAAGAGACTGTTCTGGGCAGAACACACTATTCCTTGAGATTTCTCAAGGAAAACAACAAATGGATCTTTGAATAATACCTGATCTAGAGGATTTGATATATAGGCTTCATTCAGGACTACTCTTTCTTCCACTTGGCTATATCTGGGACTCTCCTGGGAAAGAAACTCTTCCCCTTGCTTATAATTACTTGAAATGTCAGACTCATAATATATTGCAGTGTAGTCTTCTTTCCAAGCTGATGAGTTCTGATTAAGTGGACTGAAAACTGTGTGAAGGTCATCATGTTCATGAGCAGGGATACACTTTGGCAGTAAATCTTCTTGAAAGGATAGTGTGACAACTCTCATGTGTTTATCAACCTCTATTTCTTCATCTGCAATTTGTAACTCAATAGAACTTGGTGGCTGAAAATATAGAGTTAAGGAATATTCCATGTCCAAAAGGATTTCTTCAACTATTTTAGGAAAAGGCTTCTCATTTACAACATGCTCAATAATTTCATCATCCTCCTCAACCTCATCATCAAAGTTGAAAGACTGTTGATTTCCAATTATGTGAATGTTATTTCTGATGGACTGAAGTGAAGTAGAGCAAAGAGTCAGAGACTCTTCACTTACTTCTAAACTCTCAAGGCTCTCCTCATCAGTGTCATAGATGACCTATATTAGCTGCTTACTTTTTTCAACCTGATGATAATGAACTTCATCCCACAAACCAATTGTTGATTGCTCTGCAAGGTTAGTTTCTGTTTGGATATCATAATCATCAACATATTGATCAAACCTTGTAGAATCATCAATATAAGTAATGTCACCAGCCATGCATATTGGACTATTAGATTGCTTTTCTTCAAATTGATTTACAAATCTATTTTTTGACTCATGGTATGCAAGATTAACAGGAGAAAGATCAGAAAAGTTTTGGTTATATGAAGTTTCAGAGGTTGCTTGCATGTTTATAAGTTGATCTATTTCCTCTTCAGTTAAAAAGGGAGGCATTTTCATTTCTCTTTGGATATAACTACAATAATCCTCTTTCTCTTGGGAAATTTGATTTGGAGGATGAATGTCTTTTTGGGCTTCACTTATGAGAGATGATGAATCATCACTTGTGCCTTTAGAGAGATCCTGTGGATTCTCTTTCATTTCTTGCTTGTTTTCATCTTCAACCAATTCTTTGTGATGTTGAGGATAGTTAGCATGTAATTCATTTGTTTTTTTTCTGATAGATTTTCAGGAGGCCAATTTGCTCGTATGAACTCAAATGACTCCCAGCATAAAGGTAGAGATCCTACAGGTTTTGATTTATCTTCTATTTCGGATCTGAATTCATCTTCACTCAACTCTTCTTGATGTTTGGGATAATAAACATGGGATTCATGAGTTTCCTCTGATGGATTCTTAGGAGGCCAATTTTATTTTATGAACTCAAATGACTCCCAGCATAAAGGTAGAGATCCTATAGGTTTTGATTTATCTTCTATTTCGGATCTGAATTCATCCTCACTCAACTCTTCTTGATGTTTGGGATAATAAACATGGGATTAATGAGTTTCCTCTGATGGATTCTTAGGAGGCCAATTTTCTTTTATGAACTCAAATGACTCCCAGCATAAAGGTAAAGATCCTACAGGTTTTGATTTATCTTCTATCTCATATTTGAATTCCTCTTCAATCAACTTTCCTTGATTTAGGTGAGAGTTATCTTGAGCAGGGGTTTCCTGAATAACTGCTAAGAGATCTTTAGGATGCAAATTTTCTTTCAAAGGCTGGATTGATTTAAAGCATAAGGGTAGAGAACCTAAAGGTTTTGATTCTTCTTCCATTTCAGAATTTGTGATTTCAAAATGGCTGATAGTTTCTTTAGAGCATTCCTCTATGTTTTTATTTGCAACTTTCTCATTAGGCACATTTTGTTTATAACTCTTGTCTTGTAATAGTTGACTGTGTTCATCCTGAGGAAGAAGTGTAGGTTGGTTTGAATAAGTAGTGTTAACCTTAACTTTGTGTCTTTCTCTTTTCTTGTCAAGTAGATGCTCTAGTTTGCTGAAATCATATACCAATTTTTTCAACTTTTCCTCTGAAGATATTAGTCTCTCTTGATTTGCTTTGTCTTTCTCTATTATTCTTAGTTGTGCCTCCCTATTTAGTATGTTGAATTCTACATCAACTGCTATCCTTTGCATTTCTTCTAGGGTCAAAGGATCTTTATCTCTTATCCGGAAAACCATCTCTGGGTCAAAAGAATCTGGGTAGTGCAAGAGAGCACATTCGAGGGGTGGCTTTATGTTAGCAGGCATTGCATGGTATACTTTATTGAACCTGGCTGAAAAGTTTTGTATTGTCTCCCCTGGTTGTATTTTTAACTGATTGTATTCCTTTATGATGAGAAATTTATTACCCATGACCACCCACCTATCTAGGAAGATTTGAGTGAACTGATGAAAATTGGTAATGCTTGCAGCTGGAAGGTCTTTAAACCAACTCTTAATTTTTCCTTGTAATGATAAGGCAAACATTCTAATACGCACATCATCTTCTTCTATTTCATAAAGGTCAAGTAAATTCTAAATATTTTGGACGTGCTCTTCAGCGGTGACTTTGGAGCTTTCTCCATCAAATATGGGTAATTTATTTTGAGGGTTTGCAGGGAGGGCTTAGAAGATGGGAGGTAAAACCAGACGCTTGTATCTTTCTGGGACCTTTGTGGATATAGGTAGTGTAAAAAGAGATTTATGACTGTTTGAGGTTTCAGCCAGAGTGGGAAAGGTAGCATGAGGCTCATGTTTTACTAGGTTTTCCATAGGTGAATCTGGGGTAAGCACAGGTGTATAAGCCTGCTCAAGGTCTTAAATTTGAGGCTTAGCTTTTCAAGGTTTGAGATCTTTCCAATGATCAATGTAGATCTCATCGTTGTATTCTTGATTAGGCTCAACGTAGGATAGAACATATTTATAGATAAAGACAATAATTTCTTGAATCCAACTAAGGCCTGAGTTCTTTTTCTTTCTAGGATGACTGGTCATGTTTTAGGTTCTTCCTCCAGTGGAGTTTTAAGGTCTATTGAGAGTTTTGGAGTTTCCAGGTGGATTTTTTTGTAGCTTTTAGAGATATGTGTTTATGGTCCACCACCAATAACTGATAAAAATCCAATCTAGGGATGTTTTGGGGTTTTCAGAGTTTTTATGAAGCCCTAAAGTTTGTAAGAGTGTCCTATAGTTGGGTCATCATTTTGCTAGGATGATGAGACAACTATATTCTACTCTTTGATAATACTTCTAGGTTGAGGGGTTTTGAAGTCCTAAGGTATACTTAGGTTGTCACTAACTCAGAAGGTCCCACTGTGATCGACATTATGTTAGTGAGTGGTGGGATAATTTCACAAGATAGTATTCTCAAAGGTCTCTGAAGGTTTAGGGAATCTAAGTTTTTTTATCACTCAGGGTCCCACCGTGATCACCATTATGTTAGTGAGTGGTGGGATAAGTTCACAAGATAGTATTCTCAAAGGTCTCTGAAGGTTTAGGGAATCTAAGTTTGTTTGTCACTGAGGGTCCCACCGTGATCACCATTATGTTAGTGAGCGGTGGGATAAGTTCACAAGATAGTATTCTCAAAGGTCTCTAAAGGTTTAGAGAATCTAAGTTTGTTTGTCACTCAGGGTCCCACCATGATCACCATTATTTTAGTGAGCGGTGGGACAAGTTCACAAGACAGTATTCTCAAAGGTCCTTGAAGGTTTAGGGAATCTAAGTTTTTTTGTCACTCAGGGTCCCACGGTGATCGTCATTATGTTAGTGAGCGGTGGGAAGAGTCAACCAGATAGTATTCCTAAAGGCTGCTGAAATGTTTATGGAATTATAAGTTTGTTTATCACTTAGAGTCCCACCATGATCGCCACTATGTTAGTGTCCCATGATTTGGCTGATTGGAAAGCCAAGCGACAGGGTAACATCAAACCAATATTTGGAGCCCAATGACCTAGCCTTCTTGGACTCAAAGAGGGCTCTCTCTATTTGTGTAAGGGATATCTATGTGTTTCGCTTCTTATGTTTCTGATTTTAGGCTAGTTGTGAAGTAGGTTTTTGGTTTTGTTTTTAGGTTTTTGATGGAGGAACTGATCAAAGACTAAGATAGATAAAAATATTGTTAGATCAACTGGGATATGAGATCAAAAAGGTCGAGAAAGCCTCAGATGGTGGTACAAGGCATGTTATAGGGCTGATTTGATCAAGGTAAAATGGATCTTAAGGTAAAATGAAGTGGGATGGACACTAATTTTGTGAATGACAAAGGCTTTCGAACATAAATATTTTAATAGTAGACATTTATATGGTAGGGCTAACCATTAATCATGATAAATGTAACTACAAACTGATAAATGCATGGAAATAAACATTCAAGCAATACATAGAGATATATGACTCTCTAACTTTAGGAAATTGCTATCAGACTTTGGGGAAAGACAATTAAGACAAAAAAATAACTCAAGCTACTAAAAGGAAACTCCTAGACATAGTATTTTGAGCTATCGGGCAATTTGAACTAAGATTGTAGAGTTTTAGGAAAAGGGCAAGATCGATACAAGACCTCTTTGGTTCAACTAGGACAATCAAACATTCAAACAAAGGTTTCAGAGGTGGAGCTATGACTAGCCATAAGTAAGCAGGGCATACCGTGAATCATACTTAGCATGCATAAAACCATAAATGAAACAAGCAAATGATTTCTTCAGTGATCAAAGAGAAATTAAGAATTCTTTGATATGACTAAAAAGGAAGAAAACATAGAAGCTATAATGAAACAGAAAATCTGAGGTGCCTCCAAGGGCATGTCTCAAATCTATTATCTACTGTCTTATAGCAAGCAAGAGCATGAAATTTGTATGAAAACTAAGAAACATAACAAATAGGGACACTATACCATTTTACCAAGTCAAGGAATCCAACAGCAGTCCTCTTTCATCATCCAAAAACATTCAAGAAACTATCCAATGCATGAGACAAGTGTTTCTTCCAAGCTTGTATGACCATATATTTCTCTATATCATCAATCTTAGCCTTCTATTACAATGAATCCTCTTGGAATATATAGGCCAAAGAGGAGGAAACTCAACCAAGGCCACTAGCTAGCCATTGGCTCAAAAACAAAATATCTTATCTTGTCCTTGAGGCTTTGCAAAGCCCAAGGCACAAAATATCCAATAAAATATCTCAAAATGCTAAAAAAGGGAATAAATTTTACGTTTTATGACTGATAATGTCCCAAAATAGTTTAACGCACATTTGGAGAGGCCACTTCAGAAAATTGTCTTTTTTGGCCAAAAAGCACTAAGGGCGCACCATCAGAAAATTGTCTATCGTTCGGATGACTTTTGAGGGCCTTCTCGATGTCAAAACGAGGCTCGTGATGGCTCATTGGAAATTTATTGATCTCTACTTTCTAGAAAAACTTTAATTTTATCAAAATGATGCATAGAAGTCTATCAAATACTGAACTGAGTGAAAAAACCCAAAAATTAGGCCTTGCTGATATGTGGGCAGAGTGTTGAAAAAGTGAGTGTTTTTTGCCTCTTTTGGGGACCAAAACAACTTCAATTTCTCTGAAAATTTCTGAGTAGATGCCCCTTAATTTAATACATCCAATGGTACCACTCTCAACAGCTGAGGATTCTCCAAGCAAAAATTGTGGCGCCCATAATTTTATGCAATTAGGCCCAAAAATGTCAAAAAACAAGAACATGTCAAAAATCGCTCAATTCTGGTGAGCAAGTACCTCAAGTCTTCATAGAAACATGTCTAAAAGCTTGGGCCAAAATTCCAAGCCTAGATGTGTCTTTCTCCTTTTTTTCTCGCTGAGCGCCCTCTTTGGGCAATTTTGAGTTTTTCTTGTGCATCCTTCAAATTCTTTCGGGAAAACTAATTTGGCTTTCTGTAGTGCCCGTTGTTTCTGATACTCTTTACTAATTCACCAAGATAAGATGATTCAAATGATATCTTGAAAAATCTTCTCAACACAAAACTCTTTCCTCTTTGTAATTTACTGTGTTCTTGGATGCTAGCAAACAAGCATGTGTCAAATGAGAACAAAAATCACTTTTTATACTGTGTTTGGGCAAAATATCTTCAAAAATGATATGTTTGTGGTTTTTTTTGAAGAAGAATCTCTTTCTGTTTTGGCACAAAAACCCTCCCCTCAAACACTGCCTCTCTTTTTGATATCACTGTTTTTGAAAAGTAAACAATATTTTTTTAAAAACTGATACAACCTCTTCCCTAATCACTGTTTGATCCTTGATTCAGCCAAGAATTTTCTTTCAATACTCACAGCAAGAAGATATCTATAATTTTGACAAAAAACCCTATCTCCAATCAATGTCTCTCTCTGTTTTTAGATGACCATGGCACTTTTGAAATTAGTGTTTAAAGACTCCTTTCAATTGACAAAAAATTCATCTCCTAGCCACTGTTTCTTCTCTGATCTACCAAACAAATTTCCCTTTGCAAACACTGTTAAGACACCCTTTAAATAGATTTGGGACCCTTCAAACTAAGTCTACTTTTCTCCTAGAGACTGTGTATAATCATGACTAATTCATAGCACAAAAAAGACTTTCAAATTGGTACATCAATCATCCTTTCTTTCACTATTTCTCTCCTTTACTATTCATAAAAGAGACCTCTTTTAATTTGACAAAAGCTCTATCTCTTTTACCACTGTCTATATGATCCTTTAAACTGATTTGAGACCTCTACAACTCTGTATTTATTCTTAGCAACTGTGTACATTCTAATCCATTTATAGAAAGAGAAACTTCTTAAAATGACACATCAACCATTATCCTTTTCATTGTCCCTCTATGGTTGTTAGAAACAAAGGATTTATTGAAAACAATCTTAGAACATATTCCTTTTGTTTTGAAAACCTCTAAAACTATGTCTACTTTCTCTTAGAGATTGTGCATACTCTAAACTATCTCATAGCACAAAAGGACTTTCAACTTTGGATATCAAACCATCTTCCTTTCACTGTTTTAATAAACAACCCCTTTTTTCAAATAGATCTTCAATAAAACTATGATGATTTTTTACCTTTCAATCCCTATTTTTATCTTTGAGACTTGTAAAAAATCCTCCTTCAAACTAAAACTCTAGTAAAGAGACAAGAAGAACCTTTGTCATATTTTTCTTGGTGTGTTGGAGATGAAATTTTGTGGGCAAAATTGTTTGGGCACCTTTTTGAAAGACTGTGTTGCTGGTGGCCCGAGCGCCTGGGCAGTGGGCCATTCAGGAGTTAAAAACAAAGGTTTAGAGATGATTTTTCACAATTTCAAGGGTAGATAGTGGAAGTTAAGTATAATGGGGGCATGAGGCTTTTGGAAGGAGATGATTTAGTGATCTGAGGGCCTAGATACATGATAAAAGGCTATGGGCGCCACGTTTAGAGGTAACCAGGCGTTTAGAGGTAACACTCGGTCGGGCCATTCAAAATCGGGTAGTGTGGAGGTAAAAACAAGGGAATTTAATGACTGATATTCTAAGAAAAGGGTGTTAGGAACATATGGCATGTGAAAGGGGGGCTTACCATGTCTTGGACAGTCGAATGGAGTTGTTTGAAACTTCGGGCGCCATGTTCAGCAGGTCATCAGGCCGTTCAGGTACGAACGTGCCTCATTTAGGAGTAATATTGGGTGTTGGGCATAGGCGTGCCACGCCTATCTACAAGCACGCCATGCCTATCTACAGGCGTGCTGCGCCTCTTTAGAAATCCTTTGTCGTGTTTTCTACAGGTGTGCTGTGCTCAATTTCAGGCATGCTGCGCATGGAAAATCATGGATGCCATGAAAAAACACTGTTTCTCTCCTCCAAGCTGCAATTTTCCATAATGATCTTGGAGGCCTTCGTAACCTAAAAACAGCTCTGTGAGACTTTTACCAAGGCTATATCATTTTGAATAACTTTCAAACAAACCTTACACACAGTTTTTTTCAATAAACACTCATGTATCCACTATTTTTATGAGGTGAATAGGTCCCTAAAAATATGTTTTGGTCTTTTACTTGCTCCGGAAAAAGATTATGTCATGATAATTGTGCAAGTTTTTATGCTTATGATGAAAAGGGCTAATGACACATTTCTATTTGTATCCTTTGAAACCATATTTCTTTTGAAGTGATGGGGATCCTTCCATACGCATACCTTCTGATTTTTACCAAGGAGAAAAACCCTTTATAATATTGATGCATTCTCTGTTTTATGAAGTGCAGGAGATCATCAACCATGGCTTGACCTTCTACCCGTCTTTATGAAAATCATCCCAGAATTCAGATAGTGTGCCTATTTGTATTTTCAAAGGTGGCTAATTCAGTCTTAAAACTTGAATTTATCCCCTGTTTTAAAATGCCTAAAGACATAGATTGCTTGTATCCACCAAGATTTGGTTTTCCTATAACTCTACTATACCCTTGGATTAAGCTAATCCATATGAACTGTGACCAAATGTTTGCATGCTACATATCTCTTGGAGGAGGTAATTGGATAGATTATGGTGGATTTGTCTAAAATAACAAAAGCCTCCTTTTTCATAAATCATCTGTGTGGGTTGTTTCTCTTGTATCAGTTTGTAGATATGACTAAAACCTGAACTTGGTCTATCAAACTCACCATTCAGAAAATAAATTTTTTAATTAAAAATATCACCTGTGATTTATTCTTGGAGGGATGTTTTCATAGTCATAAGATCAGAGGTCCTTTAACACCAGTATGTTGACCATCTTTTTATAATATGAAAAGGCCTTCAACCTATTATCTCTCATTAACATACCACTAATTTTCAACCATGTTTTCCCAATTTGCAGCATCATTACCGGACTGACCCTCAAAGGCGAGACTACCATCTTTAGATTTTTGTCTTTTTCTCAAAGATCTTTGTTTTGAAGATAGCTCTGTTCTACTAGAATACTCAAGTTTTGGCTCTATTTCACCATCTTTCTCAATGTTTGAAACATTTATGTTTTCATACAATTCTCAAGCTATGAGATGCTTTGACACACCTTATCATCAACTAATGATTCAATAACACCAGACACTTCTAGTAGCTCTACAACAGAGGGCAATCGAATAATAATGTCCTCAACACAATAATTATAATCTAGGTGCTCAATTAGCTCATATACACTTACCACTTCTTCTTTGTCAAACTCTCTAAGGTCTTCTGGCTGCAACCAAATTGGATACAGTTTCATTTCCAACTGATTCTGAAATTTTAGGGGCACCAAAAGCTGAAGCAGGAAAAGTGTGAATCCCTACAAGTGTTTCTGTGTTTCTATCTGGTGCAGTATCTTGCCTGGCAGTGGAAGTTATGCCTAATATTCTCCTTTCAGATATGGGATGGAGACGCCAATCACTTAGTTACCAAGTTGCATATGAAAAGCAAGACAAGAGCCTCAACTCTTTAGGATCCTGCATATCTGCAGGGATGGTTGTTGACTTCGAAGTAGAGCTAGGATTTGCTGAAACAATCCAGAAAACATATACTGATCCCACCTCCACATTACTTACTATTATTTTATCTTTAATAAATGAATCCATCAACAACTCCCTTGTAGACAGTCTTTTTGATGTTGTTTCAAAGCTTTTTTCCACAAATGACAAACACTGGGATCATTAACCCTCTCCAGGGCAGCCGATTTTCTTCCAGTGGTGACTCTCTTGAAAATTTGTGCTACACTCACACACTAGTTGTATGGATACTCAGACGTTATCATTTCTAGCAAGCACATCCCAAAAGAGTAAATGTCCACCAACTCATTATATTCTTCTTCATAAAGTTCTGGGGCCATGAAATCATGCATTTCTCTATCATCTGGATCTGGTTCTGAAAATTATTGTTCAAGATCAATGCTTGCATATTTTTTATTAAATCTTACTCTAGAACAATCATCTGGATCAGGTTCATCTTTAGTTTGTTATTGTCAGTGAAATGGACCCAACAGCAAGGGCTGTAAAATTCTCTCCAGTCAATATTTATCAAAACTCTGCCAAGGGCTTATGTGTGCCAAATTTTATGGAATTCTCATTTCCATCTAGAATGTACAGAAGCTCTACCCTAGGTATTGGAGAATGAATTTGAGGACTTATAGATATCGTTGTTAGCAATAATAAAAGCCAAAGGAAACCACATATTCCGAAGATAATGAAAGGACCAAAGACTCCTGTCTGTGCCATTATAATGGGTGAAAAATTTAAGCTTATAACACTGTCAAGATGAAATCCAGCGATCGAAAGACCCACTGCTCTTGCTTCTTTATTATAGGGAAACCACCTTGAACCATGTTTTTCATGCAGGCATAACTACACCTTCTGCAATTTGAATAGATCATTTTAAGGAGTAGCTGTGCTTTTTCCTTGATTTAGTCAATAAGGGAAATTATCACAAAAACTATTATTGCAGCTCTTTTTAATGACCTTTTAGACCTATCATGAGGCCTTCTCTTATTATCTGTTGAGGAAGGTCTTTATAGACAGAAACAAGAGGTTTCTTCAATACTATAATATCACTACTTTTCTTATGATGTAATACTAGAATTCAACTTATAAACTTTCAATTGTTCCCACTGATTTTCAACTTTGAATTTCCAATTGAAAACTTTCTTAAACATAATCCAAACCTGCTGATGCATTTTTTGTCTTATCCCTTGGAAGGAGGTGGCCTACAACAACTCTGAGATCACTTAAAACACCTTGACCCTCTGCTTTTAAATGAAGGAGGTCTTATTGATTCTGTTCCTAACCATCTTCTCTTAAACTGGAGGAGGTTATCAGCATGTTTCCCAACCATCTACTTTTAAATGAAGGAGGTTTTTATCATGTTACTTAACCATCTACTCTTGCTTGGAGGAGGTTATCAGCATGATGTCTTCTAACATATTCTTTTTTGAAAGAGGTCAACACAGTCATGACATTTCATCTATTTTCAAAACTGTGTCATCTTTCCTTGAAATATATATCTCTACTTGGTATATCACAATAAGTAATAAAGTGAAAATTTTGACAATATGCTATAAGAGGCATGTTCTGAGATATGCATCGTGTTGTCAGAAGATCCTTGTGAACTTTTAAACTAGGAGCCACATGACTTGTATTTGTAGAGTATTTGCTTGCTAGTCATTACTTACTAACCTTTCTTGACTGTGTTTGCAAAGGTTTATTGAATTTTCTCTCTGACTAGTATTCTTATCCCAGGCTCAAGACAACATGAGAAGCAGTTGTCTTCTTATGTTCAGTTTGATGATGTCTTCTAGAATACTTGTGCATATCTGCTTCTAAAGGAGACACTGAAACACTATAGATCAATATTATATCAGTTTGGCTTTTGAAACATGTACTCCTGCTTTCTTTTCATTGCAGCTCTCCATCTGCTTAATGATGGCAAATTTCTTCAAAATGAGAGACTTATTTGGACTTGTCTCTTTGCCCTTGTCTGGATACTATTTTTCATTCAATTTGCACCCTGTAGAGATGCAAAAAATATGACTTTGAACCTTGGAGAGCTCCTTTGATGTCTTATGGAGATTTTTCCCAATCTTAAGTATATTCTTTTAGACTGTGAACATGCTTATCTTCTTCTGTTTCTGGATCTTTGTAGAATTTCTTCTGGACCGAGACAACAGGACCTCTTAGTGGCGTGACCTATGGGTGTATCAAGATTTGTTTTTATAGAAAAGGAAGACAATCTCTGACTGATTGGTACTAGATAGAGGCTCTTTGGCTTAAGATGTTTTTTCCAAGGAGAAGATTTCCTAAAAACCACTATCTAACTTAGGGGAAACTTTCATTGATTCTGATTTTTTTTTACAAGAAAATCAGGGATAGGAAGGGAGAAAAATTTTCAAATATTAGACAGTGAATTTCATGAGAAAAAAGGGAAAAATGATAGTAGATAAGCAAGGCTAAGACAGCTATAGACAGGGATATTTTTCTGAAGCAAGACATGACTTGAAAAATGAAGCTTGCTCTGATTATAGGCTGACAAGGAGAGGTAGGAGGATAAAAAAAATTTCTAGGGTGTTTTCTAGATGAAAAATTGACATATTGAGATTAGCTTCTAGGAAACTCATCTAAGGAATCTATTCATCAAAAACAGGTGAAAAATATTGATGACTAACAAGTTCCATTTTAAAAAAACTTTCCAGAAGAGGATCGACGCCAGTATGATCCTCATCCAATGTCGATCGACCCTATCCTAGACCAAAAAGAGGCTATCAGTGTAATAAATACATAAAGATGGTATGCCTCTCCAGATAATTAATTTTTCAAGGATCTTCTTCAAGAATGGTCAACAGAGAGTTTACTCATTATGCTGGAAGGGATATGAAGGCATGTTTTCATGATCAAAAATAGATTCAGGGGTCACTATTAGGGGTCTCCAGGATTAGCAACGGGGATTAAAGGCACAGTGACAAATTTTGTGTAACAGATTCCCCCTAAAGCATGAATTTTGAACGAGAGGGATGAGTGAAATGATTTATGAATAAGTGCCAAGACCAAGACATCGTCGTCGGAAAACTTGTGAAAACAAGCACACATATACATAAAGTGATATCTCTGAAATAATCACATGAAATAAGGTATGGATGCAACCATCCATAGAAGTGATCATGAAACAGGATTCGAGGTATGGTTGCAACCATCCAAATAAAGAGGATCACAAATATAGACACAAGGTATGTTCGCAACTATCTGAATGAAACAGTCATGTGTACAATCATGAATAATACATATCACCTCGCAGCCTAAGCTTTATTAGACAAAACCTAGGGTCTTGCACTCCATCACAACCTGATCAAGTACAAACTCAAGTATGTGAATAAATGAGCTGAATTCAAACATGCAATAAAATCTCCTGATTACCAACCAATGATGTAAACCGTTAACAGGCGCGAGAGAAACCACAAATGATGACAATGGCTCTCAAGGTACTAATAGTACAATCCATGATATGAAAATAAGGAGCTGACGTCGAACACCCACGAAATCACCCGATCGAAGGCTAATGATGTAAGCCTGTTGTCGGATGAGAACAACCTACCATTAGGGCATGTGTGCTCTAAGGTACTGAAAAGGGGATCTCTAGATCAACTTCTTGGATAATGTGTTGAAGTCTAAAAGAAGTGATCTGTCGAAGGAGGGCCATAAAGTATCCCACATCATCAACACGAGATGAAGGAAATAAGACAATAATGAAATTGATCAGAGAACCAAGGAATGAATGAGATGCAGAAGGAACTTCTCTTGAACATATCAAAGACACGACTCCGGAGTTTGGAAGTATTTGACTCAAATGGAATTCGAGGTCAAGGTCGACAAGAATGATGATGGCACGAGAGGCAAAATAGATTTCCCAAACCTGCGGAGGCAAAGTGATGAATGAAGGAAATCACCAACCCGACACAAAATAGAGGATGTGTCATGTTCAAGAGCGACATACTTCCAACACAATCGACTAACGCTTTCCATTTTCCCTCACTATTTTTGGAAATTACCCCAACTATTTTTGTATACAATCTTGAAGGGAATAGCATATGCTTGTGATATAAGTTTTTCAGAAAAATCCATCCTAGTACATTTTACAAGCCCTAGGAAGGAGGAACTCGGTGTCGTCATGATGACGGATCCAATGTCGTTAAATTTTAACGAGTCTGACAAAGGTGAAACTCGGCGTCATTTCATGTTTAGAGAGTTTGAAAAGAGGCAAAAATAAAACTCTAGATGGCCCTTTTCGTAAATAGTCCCTCATACCCGAAAAGGTAGAAAACAAAGTGTGAGAGAACCTCTTAGTCACGCTTGACTAAGGTATTCCTTTTTCGTAAATAATTTATCCTAGCCCGAAAAGGGGGTAAACGTATACTGGGTAAATGATGTTTTTTTCACTTTAACAAGCTCAAAACGACAAGAAATCGGAAATATTTTCATGTTTAGAGAGTCAGAAAAGAGCTGAAAGATGACTCCAGGGGGGGTTACTTTTTCATTTATTTTTAATTGAGTCTAAAAAAGTAGTAAACTAGAACTCGTAAATGCATCATTCATGAAAAAATTGAACCCATCACTGCACAAGAACAAACCATAATTTTTTTTCGAGGTAAGAGTATTAAAATATTATTAAAATAATGGTAAAAACCCTAAAATGACATTAATCATTTATAAAACATGGAAAAAGTAAAAAAAAATAATTTTTACTTTCACATTATTGAGAAATATTTTTTACCCTCTTTTACCTCAAAAATTTAGGAGAACATTGCGGGAGATCTGGGAGGCTAATCAAAAAATCGTTTGTGCCAGGTAAGAGGCGCTTTCCTTGCCTGCATTTCAATACTAATTTTACTATTTTTTAAGGCATATTTTCATTTTGGTGAGAGGATTTAAACTTTTTTAACATCGTGGATCAGTACGGGTATCCCATATCGAGACCGCACCGACTTGTACTTTTTACAATGGGCAGGTCGCCGATCAGCCCCACTATTTTTAAATCAACCACGCCGATCGCGGAGCAGAAAAATGCATAGAAAATCTCAGGAAAAATCATTTTAAGCCAATTTTTAAGTGAAAACACTAACAATGGACTTGTTGAATGTTGTTTGTAGGGAAGACAAGCCATCAATCATGGTGATTGAGTGGAAAGAAAGAGATCATGATGAATTTGATCAGGCAGCTATGTAGAACAGACCTTGCATGGATGCAATGAGGAACTGTGGTCTCCTAAAGAATTTTATGACCTCAAGCATAAGAGCCCAACCAGATTTTATACAATATCTTATTAACATCTGGGACATGGATCAGGAGCGATTCATTCTTGGTGACCAGGAACTAGAAATTGAAGTGGCAGATATCTACTTCATCACTAGCCTCTCACGTAGAGGGGTAAGAGCATGGTTTTCCAGAGCCTGAATCATGTGTGAGAGTATGAACATGCTCATTGGGAGATCATGCTTTGAGGCAACAATATCCTCTAGTGGCAAGATAGCCATAAACACAGTGGATGATCTAGCACTCAAGGTAGTGTTATACACTATCACATGCATGGTTGGAGTGCAGGCGCTGCATGAGGCCACCAAGGCTCAACTGAAGATGGAGGTGGATTGCATGGCACCCACCATATTCAACTAGTTTGAGGCCGTAGTGGAAAATATGAAGAAACAACTCACGAAGTGCAAGAAAAACAAACTGAAGCAGTTCGGATATGGGTCTATTCTGACAGCCTTCTTCTTAGAACGAGTACCCTTATTCAAGTACCGAGGGATAGAGATAGAGGTGAGAAGCGTTGGGGCAGACAACGGATGTCTTTTAGAACTACCTTCTTTACATGGTTGAGGCGTCAACTAATCATGGTGGAAGACTGGCCATACTTCGGGACAAATTTCCAGGGTGACCCTGATTTGCCACTTCCAACGAGTGAACGCTGGGATGACAGAGGTAAAAACACGTTTCTGTTATTTTTTCATGTTATATATGATTATATATATATATATATATATATGAAATGATGTGAAACTTTATGTGTCGCACATGTCAGACCACAGAGGTCGGAAAAGATGTCACCGATCGGTAGGAGAGTGGTGAGAGACTTCGAGGGTGCCCACTACGTGGAAGGAGTAGACCCAGAAGAAGAGATTGTGAGAAACCTAGATGCCTTGACCACCGGGATTCTAGAATACGCACAAATGGGAGTCATTCCCCGCCAGTACCAGCAACATATTGTCGGGTATCCAATCGTATTCATCGACTGCTGACTCAAGTCATTCGAGTAGTAGCCTTCTATCATGATCACCATGCGGATTAGTTTAGAATTTACTTTTCTACAGTTTTTCCGAGACCTGCGAGTCTCGCTATGTACCCACTATGTACCAAAACATATATTTTTTGTGGGGGTTATGATGTACTTTTGAACATTATTTTCAAACCAATTGATATATGTGTGTGTGCATGTGTGTGTTATTTTCCTGTTCTGTGCATGTTATAATGATTATAAACTCCACAAATGTCTATCTAGAACATGATTAGCCAATGCATCTGTTAATGTATTCATGCATCATGGAATGTGATTATATGTAATGTAATCAAAATTTCTTTCAAACAAACGAACACGCAGATACATTCTCAATAT
Source organism: Pinus albicaulis (assembly GCA_034641835.2). NCBI lineage: Eukaryota > Viridiplantae > Streptophyta > Pinopsida > Pinales > Pinaceae > Pinus > Pinus albicaulis. The sequence continues at coordinate 1,503,328,523 of CM076582.1, forward strand.
TTGAGGGTGTCTAACGGAATATTTCCCATTGATCTGTAGGAAAACAAGCTATGAATCCAAGTTAACAACCAGTCTCTAATGCTGAGAGAGATTGCTTCTGATAGAAGTTTAATAACTGCACTGCATTCAACAATATTATTGGTTGTGCGACCTAAAAATATACCTTGCAAATCTACTAAATCACCCAGGCCGCAGAAGATAGATTTCGGGTACTACGGTAGGTTCCATCAGCGAAACTAACATAAGGAGCCAAAAACATATGAAAATCAAGTAAAACAAGATAAGTAGGAAAAACGCTTGCAAACAGACACCAAACCAAAAATGTACAAAAATTAAAAGCACACTAATGTACAAGAGTAGATACATGAGAAAATCATGCATAATATCTCTTTAGATAAATCCCATTTCGGCATTTATCCAAAGGATAACCTTCATAATCAATCAGCTCATAGGCCTCTTTCTGCAAAACACGTTTCACGATATACGACCCATGCCACATAGGTTCAAATTTTCCTGCCCCCAGTTTGTCATGTGCTTGGTCATAGAGAGGGACCAAGTCTCCTTCAGAGAAGGAATGCGAAGAAACTGTTTGATCAAAATGGTCTTTGAACCGTTTCTTTTGTGCTTCAGTAACCAAAGCGGAAAAGCGTCGAGTTTCATCAAGTCCTTCCAAGTACAAGAGGTGTTCCTCTTCTAGCGAGGTATTCGGAAGTATTCGACAGCTAACTTGAGCGAAGAAATTTCACATTCAATCATTAAGGTTTCTTTGAGGCCATATACTAACTAAAATGGAGTGAATATAGAAGCATTCTTGGCTAAGGTTTGGTATGCCCAAAGAGCTGAAAACAACATGAGATTCCAATTTGGCTTGTGCATCCCAATAGTGCGCTGAAGCATAGTAACTAAAACTTTATTTACTACTTCAACTTGGTCATTGGCCTAAGGGTAATATGGATTTGAGTTTTCGTGATGCAAGCCCAACTAAGAAGTCATCTCAGCCATCATGTAATGGAAAAAATGAGAGCCATGGTTGGTGACAATGACCTGAGGAACACTGAATCATGCGATAACATGATTGAAGGGAAATTGAGCTGTAGTTTTACTGTTAGTAGCATATGTAGGCATCGCCTCGACCAATTTAGTGAAATAGTCCACAATGAAAATTATATAAGAATGCCCCTCGGCCAAGTGAGGGTTACATGACATGAAGTCAATGCCCCATTTTGCAAACGGGCCTATGGTAACAACTGGGTGTAAGGGTGCGGGTGGGGCGTGCATCTTGCACTGATAAATCTGGCAAGCATGGAATTTATGGATGGCAAGGATGTATTCTTTGAAAATAGAAGGCCAGAAGTAACCAGCACAAAGGATTTTTTGAGTTTTTGCATAGCAAGAATTATGACCACCACATGCCCCAAAGTGCAGTCATTGAGCACTCTCTCAGCTTCTTCGAAAGTTAGACAGTGGTGAAGAATCGAATCGACGCTGACTCGGTATAAAGTATCCCTAATGATACGATACGATTGGGAATGATGTCGAATCTGTCGAAAATCAGACTTGTCCAACTCATATCAGAAATTTTTGGTCTGGATATACATGATGATATCACTGTACCATGGATTGACAATGTTGATCATGAAGAGAGTGTCGTCTGGAATGTGCTCATCGAGATCAGATGGAGCAGAGGCAGAGGGAAGGGAGAATATTAATTCAACGAAAACCAATGATTTATTTGATATGGAAGCAGTGAATTCCAAATCAAACTCCTATAAAATGACAATCCATTTTGAATATTTTCCCCCCAGCAACTAGCTGGTCAAGATATAAGTCATAGGATTGCAGCCGGAGATCACGATAGTCATGCGTAAAATAATATAATGTCGGAAGTATTGAAAAACATGTACTGCAGCTAAATCCAATTTCTCGACATGGGCATATCGAGTCTTTGTATCCATAAGGTTACGGCTAAGGTAATAGATGACATGTTCAGTACATCGTTGTCGTCCTGGACAAGTACCATAGCTATGGTACCAGAGGAAGCTGCTAAGTACAAAAAATAGTCACGATGATAATTTGTGGGATGCATTAAAGGAGCATTGATGAGAACATTCTTTAAAGCATATAAGGAGCTTTTAGAGACTTCATTCCATAGAAATGGGATCCCTTGTTTCAGTAATCGTGTAAAACCCTTAGCAAGCTTTGCATAGTTGGAAACGAAACGACGTAGGAAATTATCTTTCCTTTGCAAACTCTGCAAGTGCAATAAAGAGGAGGGATGGGTAAATTAACGATAGCCTTGAATTTCAAGGGATTGAGATGAATTCCTTCTTTATATATGAAAAACCCCAAGAGTCTGCCAGATTCAACACAGAAAACACACTTATGCAGATTCAAACAAATATTGTATTGTCGACAGCATAGAAAAATATCTCGAAGGTGTACAGGATGGTCATGGTGCTTAGCTGAATGAGCAGGGAGGTCATCCAAATAAGGTAGCATGATGTGCTTAATGTCATGGAAATCATAGGACATCACACGTTGGAAGGTAGCACTGGCATTCTTCAGACCGAAAGGGAGATTTTTGTAAGCAAAGGTTCCCCATGGACTGATAAAGGCGATCTTGTGATGATCAGCGGGCAAGATGTTAATCTGGTTGTAGACATAGAAACCATCCATAAAGGATAATATCTCACTCCCAGTGCATTCATCGATGATCTGGTCAATAAACGGAGTGGGATAGTTATCCTTCGGGCCAACCCGATTGATATCTCGGTAATCAACACAAACGCGAATGTTACACTACTTTTTATCGGCAGGGACAATATTGGACTCCCAATCTATCAACGGGATGGGATAAATGAATCCAATATTAAGAATTTTTTCAACCTCTCCCTTAATGGCAGCAGCCTTTCTAGGGTGCATAGGGCGAAGTCGCTAACTAACAAGCTCACGTCAGGATAATTCGGTATTTCATGCACCACTATACTTGGGTCGATGCCAAGAATTTCCTCATAGGACCATGCAAAAACATCTCGAAATTATTGAAAGAGACTAGTATAGAGCTTGACCTCGTCTGGAGAGAAATTTACCCCAATGTGAATATTCTTGACAATTCCTTGTTTCACAGAAATGTTGATAGGCGTAGTTTCAGTGATACTGCCCATGTTCCCATCAAAAAAGATGTCATGGGAGACTTTAATGTCAGGATTGGATCATCCAAAACATGGGGAGTGATATTTTTATGACACGAATGAGTTACTCCAGGACTTGGTAGAAACAACGAGCGACGATGGATATCATTCCAAGGGGTTTCCTCGAGAGACATAGTTTCCACGATATTCTTGTCGAATGGAAATGCCTCATACAGGGGATCAGATGAATTTGAGAACCAAGCCAAGGGGATTTAGAGTACACATCAAAATGCATGCTAGAAGTAGCATGTTCATAATCATTAGCCGAAGTCGAGATGATTTCAAAATAATTTACCTCTACCAGGCTTAATGACATCACATCACCAAACGAAACGACCTGATCAGGTGAAGGGATGATCCAAGGATCAGAAGAAGTGGAGATCATATTGACCTGAGCAGTGTTTGGTGGAGGAAGAGAAAAGAGACCCATAAGGACTGAATCTTTGAAAATCCCTACCTCCACACTCTCATAAGGCGTGATGGTATGGTCTACATACGGAACATTTCCTTCTGAAGAAGTGGAAGAGAAAAAGGACAACTGATCAACAGTGATAATCTTTCCTTCATGCGGGAAATGGAGAACATGAAAGAGGGTTTATGGCACACAAAGCATAGCATGAATCGAGATGTGTCTGAGGAGAAGATTATAATTGATCTTGGCATCAACGACTTCAACCTTGACGTTGACCATTTTTCCTTCCAACGTGATAGGAAAATTGGGAAGAATACCAAAAGGACAAGAATCTCTCCCATTGAAGGCCTCTACAATATTTGGAGATTGATTGAGAGTTGGAGAGCTAATGGATTTCCAACACGAAACATACATAATGCATGTAGATTCACCTTCGTCCACGATTGCCTAATGGATATTCTTGCCATTAATACCAAATTGTATAATTAAAGCAAGTTGATGAGGGAGACGTGGAACGAAATTCTCCAGATCGAAAGTAATAAGGCTTGAATTGACTAGATCAACTCCTCTGATAGCAGATAACAACACCTTTTGTTTTGATGGATAGCTCTGAAGTACCTCTAGCACGGACATAGCAGAAGGCGCCTGAGCCAAATCTTCAACAAAATTGTAATTTTGAGTGGCCTAGGCGTTGGATTATAAGAGGACTTGCAGAGCACACCTTTAGAAGGTGATCATACAATGGGATCAGAACTAGGCCTTTCAATATGAAGAGGGTCAAAAGTAGATGGGGGAGAAGGAGTATGAGCATTGGAAATTTATTTCCCCGCTGACTAACGTGGTTCCGCATAATCTTTTGATCTGGTAGTGATAGATATGGGTGTAGTACCATTCATCATGAAAACCTGAGAACAAAAAGGGGTGGAAGACTGGGGTTGTTCCACCATTTGTGTTTGTTGCGATGGAAACGGTTCCTTAAGAATAGCCAGAGTCCCTTAGGTGCCCTTCAGCAATTGACTCACCTCAGCCCGTCATGGACAGTCCTTGGTGTAATGCTCGTCATCACATATTAGGCATGGGTACTTCGGTTTACATTTAGCTCCATCATAAGTGTGAGGATTGGAGGAATCCTATTTTGGGGCATCCTATTTAGATTTTCCTTTGCCCTTGTTTTTTCCTTTAGAGGATTTATTGGCCGTAGAAGACTGAACAGAATTAACCTCTGAATTTTTTCAGGATTCAGGGGATTCTGAGGAACATAATCGGAGAAATAAGACAATTTCTTCTTAGAATCAGAAGAAGACTTCCATGAAGTCTGGGAAATAGAACCAATGATTTCGTCCACCGGTGGTGTCACCAGAGCTTTTGAGGTTGTAGACTGAGAACTTGGGCGCAGAGCATCAGGAAAGATATCGTAGAACATGTCAGACTGAGAGTAAACCAAATCAAGATACTGGGCATGAGCTATAGCTTTCTCTTATGTGACAATTGCCCCCATAGCAATATCCTTAGTGATCTTATTGACAAATGATTTAGTAAACCATTTTTTCAACAATATATCAATAATGTCAAATTTTATCAAACGATGATGCCTTCTCGATTCATGGATATGATCTGAGATATGCGTAGCAGTATTTTTGTTTAAGGATGTCAGGAGGTGGGTCCTGTTTCATAACGAATAGGAAACTGAAAGTGTGTAAGGAAAGCCATGGCTAAGGAATTGAAATCATGAAAAGTCTTGCATGAAAGTTCAATGTACCACTTTGCAGCAACACCAGTCAACATTCTTTGAAAGAGACGTAAACAGACGTAATCGTCGACCCAGGAATTGGAGGAGCACCAAATATGGTGAAATATCCCAAAATGGGGAATGCAACAATACAAGACAGATATGCAGTAAAATAATGCATATCATCTAATACAAAGCAGGAGGCCAATATGGAGACCTTTCAAAAGTATTTAGAGCAGAAAAATAGATGTACAAGATGGCCCATGAGGTGCATAAGAGGAAATATGAGTCTCCAATAGAATAAAATCCTCATAAAGAGGTGCTACAACCATGTATTAAGACTAGAAAAGGCTTTACAACGTTATTTTATTAGGCTGCAACAACTATTTATTAAAATTCAGATCTAGATCTATAACAGATCCATACACTATAAAGGCTCTTCCTCAAAATCCCCTTGGGGTTTTCATCATTACACCATATACAAGGAGTAGATCTGAGATCTAAATCTGCAGATCTACAGAAATGTTCAGATATTCAGGAATATTCATATCTAATCTGATATGAACAAGAATATGATCCTCTTAAATGGATCTCCTAAGTGAAGGACAGATCCCCATCACTTGAAAACCAATCCTCCAAATGATGTGCCAAAATACCTTGCAATATCACCTACAGGAATAACATAGATCTGGAATTAAAATTGCATTGTAGGGTTTAGAATGTGGTTGGCCACATGCCAAGATCATAAAATGTAGCTCAAATCATCCAATACTCTCCTACCAATGGAATAGAAGCCTCCTCCACTGAAATGGTCTAGATTTGAATAGATCTAGCCTCCACTTGCTGCAGCTTGCAAAGACAACCAAACCCTCAATAGGATCTGCATTGTAGTTGAAAGAAGAAGCTTGGAATTCAGCCAGATAGTGGACTATGCAACACAAACTCTTCCAAGAGGCCTCTTAAGGAAAGAGGTGGGATTCCTGATCAGGAACACCCAATGCTAAACAACACTACTCTCAGTTAAACAGCAAGAGAATGAGATATGTCTAAACAGAGAATATACTCTGAAAATACAATACCATCAACAACCTTCTCATGCTGCCATCCTCTTCCTTTTATAAGTTAAGAGCTTGTAAACCCTAAACCACCTTCAATGAAATCACTTCTTTCACACTAGCCATCTCCATCTAAAACTGTGTTGTGCCTCATTGATGGCCACTCCTCCAAGACAGCGATGTAGATTTGGTCAAGGTTGACCTAGTCAAAATGTCCAGCCCCTTTCCACACCTAAGGGTGCTTGATTTAGCAGCCAAGATTTAGCCTTTTTACATTTGGTATTGATTGATTCATTGTTTAGGAGTATTATGGACCTCCTTTAAATTTTTATTCTTGAAACAGAAACATAAAAAAAAATGAATATTCCCATTAGCTTAGGACTAATTGGGAATAATACATATGGTACGTCATAACATGTGCCTAGGGGTCCTCCCCAGATTTGACTTCAAACTTGGGGCAATCACTCAGAATTTCAGTTGGAACTAGGAACCAATACGGATTGTGAAGAATTGGATCATTGGTCAATCTTGACACATCAAGAAGTTCCAACGTCACGAGAAATGGGAATTGTGGATTGAAAGGCATGGTGTTTGGTATTTGATACATGCCCATTTGTGGATGCCAATCAATTTGGGAGAAATTTTTCCCACAAGGGTTCTGCCCCGAAGGTTTTTCCCATAAGGATTGAAACCATGATACTATCCATAAGGGTTGAAACCTTCTGCATTCTGACCATATCCCAGTTGCTGACCAGAAAACATATTTTGACCTACAGCAGACCCCTGAGGTCTAGGTTAACCATAGTTCATAGCATATGGATTTTTCTGTTGTTGGAAGGTTTGGTATGGATTTCCCAAGAGTTGACCCTAGGGTTGCTGGACTGTACCCTAAGGTTGCTGAGGTTGAGCAGGTTGTGCCTGAGGACCAGGTTGTACCTGAGGACAAGGTTATGCCTGAGGACCAGGTTGTGCTTGAGGACTAGGTTGTACCTAAGGACCAAGTTGTACCTGAGGACAATGTTGTACCTGCGGGCGAAGTTGCGCTTGAGGGCTAGGTTGTACCTGAGGACCTGGCTGAACAAAGACCATATTCGGTTGAATGGATGGTTGTCATTGTTGGACAAAATGTTGACCTTGCTGAAATTGGGGTTGACCTGGTTGACCAGAAGGTTGTCCCTGATGAAAATAGGAAAAATGACCTTGATGAACAAAAGGTTTATTAGGTTGTGCGTAAGGCATTTCTTGATTACGAAATTTTTCCCTTGTGGCCCATAAGGTTGATTTTGACCATAGTTAAAACCCTGCTGATAGATGTAACCCCCTGGCTGAATGTTAGGTTGCCCTTGAAATCCCTGTGGATTTACCAACTGAGTTTGAAATTTTTGGGAACCATACAGGAGATAATGCTACTGGTTAAGACTTTGCAAAAATTGTTGATATTGATCATATTAGACCATGTCGAACCAGACGATCCAACAAGCATGGGAATGCTTCCAGCGGCTTGGGAGGAACCCAGGATGTAAGCTAAAGTTCCATTCACAGATGGTCCAATGGTAGGTTGGAAACATTATATAGGGTAGGACCTCCTCCATAAACTGAAGTCAATGGGGTCGACATCGGAGTACTGACAAGAGGTGTTGAAACACCTTCGCAAATAGTTGGCTTGGAGGAAGTAGGCATGACTATAGTCCAAGTATACCAGGGGAAGATACTCCAGTATTATTCCAAATAGTATTTTAATACAAAGGTGTACCACTTGACATACTTGAGATCAGGTGTCCCAACGAGGTGTAATTATGTGAAATATATGGCTAGGAGAAAGGCTGAGTCGTCACATAAGGAAAACCCTTGGGAGGGAATTGGGGTCCCTCATATATAGTCTCATCTACACTACTGATGGTGCTTGAAACCTCCATAGGGGATGAAACTTCTCCCTCAGAAGCCATCGGGAATAACTAACATGCAGCACTTCTAGATGGATGCGGTGAATTCAAAAATGATACACCAAGTGTATCATATGGACTATAGGGTTTTTGAGGGGATATTTCAATGGGATCCAATAATGGATTCGGAGGGTAGGAAACGTAGCCTACTGGCACATCATGAGGAGATCAAGAGGTGTGAGGTTGAATACTTAGAACAAGAGCAAACTCATCAATTTGAGTCCCAGTCGAAGGTGGACAGTCAGAAGAGACATGTGAGAATGTCTCTTCGGAAGGAGTGGATGGAAAGGAAACTGAACTTGGTGGTTAATCCACGATGATATTATGTCAAAAAGTAGAAGAGGATAAAGATGATTAATTCAAAGCTTTAAACAATATCTTTATAAGGAGTTATTCATGATGAGGCCCAGAAATGTTCTAATAGGTAAGCCATGTGATCGTGGGCAATTAATTTTATAAAAAATGAAATAAATCAAAAATGGGTAAGCTAGGAAAAAAGGATTACCAGGTAGCCGCGAACTGCAATTTACACCTTGGTGATCAAATGAAAGAGAAATCACCAAGGACTTAATGTACGACATCCAATCTCCCCGAATGTTGTGTTCGGTGTATCACGTATACAAGGCGGATGACTCTGTTACCTATGGCAGGTTTGCAGCCTAGTGGTGTCTCCCAAAATATATGTGATGGCACGTGGGAGTCCAAATCCATAGTAGTGTATCTGATGCATAATCGTTTGATGAGAGCATCCCAAAATATACTTTCATACATCAATATACTTTGATACATGGGATGGGAGATCACCCCTAGGTTGTAACGTAGACCGTTAGCAACATCTCCTACATTTAATGACGTCGAAACACGTCTCTAGCCTAGACCTCTAAATGTGATTCGTTAGGTTCCAAATTCTCCTTAGATTAATTGAATCAATTTTAAGGTTGATCTTGAATTATGTCTCGGTTTCAAAGCCCTATCGATGTCATCTGAATACCTAAGATGTAGCTAAATGAGAAAAGAGACATTCATTTCGATGAATCTTACGTTAATTAGGGAGAGAGAAACTCACACAATCAATGTAGAAACAAAAAAAATGCATAAAACAAAATTCACTTTTCTCTTCAAGTGCGGAATTTTAAAGCAAAACAAAAAATTTACAATTTTCTTCCTTTCACCAAATGCACTAAGAAGCGAATCAAAATGATACTTTCATTTTCTAAAGCGAAATGAAACAAAAAATGTTTTGTATTTTCCTTATAAGAACAATGATAAATGTAGAATGCAAATTAACCCACAATTCTTTGAGAACTAATGAAATCTCTCAAACATGCATGTAAGAGGCAAAGATTTCGAAAATCAAAGAGAGGCGTAAACCATTTTCTTCAAAACAGAGCACTCTTCATTCACACACTGATCAATCACTCAAAGAAAACAAAATTCAGTCGGAGGACAAGCAATTGTAATCTATGCTTGATGGCGACTAGAAACCCAAATGCATTTAGAGTCGACACTTGAAAAATTATATCCGTGAGAACTGATCGAAAGACAAAACCCAATCAAACACTAAGTCTAAAAGGTATGACATGAATTGATTTAATGATAAGACTGGAAGTCAACAAATTAAGCAACCGCTCGAATGGCCCGAGGACACCTAGAAACCCTAGGAAGACAAGGATGCAATAGCTTTACAAAAAATACAACCAAAGGTGCAAAATTTGAACTAGAAATTTCACTGAACAGAGAAGAAATAGAGCTACTAAAACAAGCAAGAACACTCAAAAGGATAAGACTCTCTGGTTGACCAAATGAAGGAAACCCTAAAAAAGTCACACACATGAATCAACATGATTGTGAGGTCGCAACCCTTGCTAGAAGGGTAAAAGCGCGACTATGTAAAACTCATACATCGCTGATCGGCACGACTGTCATAAAAATACCAGTGCTGATCATGGAAGAGATTAAAAAATAAAATGGTTTTCTAAACTGACACCAAGATATCACTTCAGCAGAGAGATAAAATTCTGTAAGCAATTAGAGGAGCTACAAAGAAAAGGATATGTGCACTCGATGAAAATCGAAGAAAAGATAAGAAATAAATAAATCGAAAATAGGAGACTGAAAGCCTAGCACTCCCTAGTGGAGTTGCAAATTTTTTACGTAGGAAAATCCTCTCTGTGGACAAAGATGATCCCTCTAGCCCTAGGATGGGTCTAGTAACAACAGGGAACAATTAGAAACCTACTTTCCTAGATTTTAAATGCACGTAGATTGTGAATAGATCACCTACTTCAATCTGATGTTAATTATTTTTTGAATCCTTTGATCCTTCATGTTCCATGGTCAGTTCTTCGTTGTCACTGGTGCTTGGTTACTTGCACAAGGGATCAAACAATAGCAAACATGAAAGCATAACATATATTTTTGATATACAACCTACTTAGCTGATCAAGGAAAACTAAGAATCCAATCACACATTAAAGACGGAAATGGAAAGCACGAAATAATTGTATTATATTAAAATAGAGAGGGGGAGTTACAAACTGCACCTTGATGTCATGGCTCTCCTTTGACGGGTCCTGATCCAGGCACGTCTCCAAAGCGTTGTCTCAACTTGATGTAGAGGGAAAAATGACTCAACTCTCGCTCGATACCTATAGGAACAAAATATCTCTCTATTGTTCTTCTATCTTTTTCTAACCAGCAGAGCTATGGGAGATTCTCCATTATATAGCAAAGAAGGAGGGAGCATGGATCCACTTTAGTTGGGGAAATGGGTTATCCCTTTGGGTGGTTCCACTTTTGTAGGAACAAAGAGCCCAAATGGAGAAGCTCGGCTCTATCCTCAGGAAAAAACAACCAGCTCTCTGCCACAAAGCTTCTAGATCTCGAAGCTTCACTTCAATTTTTAAAAAACTTTCCAGAAGAAGATTGACACAAGTATGATCCTCATTCCAGTGCCAATTAGTGATGCCCTAGACCAAAAAGAGGCCATCGGTGCGAGAAAGACACGGAGAGGGCGCACCACTCCAGATAATTAGTTTTTCAAGGAGCTGCTTCAGGAATGGTCAACAGAGAGTTTACTCATTGTGTTGGAAGGGATATGAAGGCATATTTTCATGATGGAAACTATACACAGTGGTCATTTTTAGGGGTCTACGAGATCAGGAATGAGGATTATAGGTACAATGAAAAAATTTTGTGTAACAGTAGCCTGACCATTCGGTGGATTCACATTACCATATTGTTTTGAATGGCCACGAAAACATCAGATCTCATATTTGAGGAGGGAAGAATCAAAACCGTGTTATAGGAAGAGGGGTCTCGGGCAACCATATGAGTCTCCTAATTGGGAAACAGGTCGGTCAACACAGTGAAAGAAGTGGATTATTTAAGAAACTGATTCACTTTAGTGCAGTGCAGACAATAACATGTAAAGTGATCCTCGTTTCAAATCAGCATGGATATCGAGGCTTTCATTTCTCATCGGAATACGAATTTGTTTATTTATCCTACGGAAATGAATCATTATTTTTCTTACCTTTACCTTTCTTCTTGATTCTAGGTTTCTGTTGAGATTTTCCATTATCAAATGAAATGGAATTTATTTTGGAAATAGAAGCCGCGGGAGGGTGGGATTGAGGGTTTTGAGCAGGAGCGGTGAGAGCTATACCAGATGGTTTACTCACCTATCGTGAACTGGTAGAACCAATAATTCCATCAACGACATGAGATTATTTACCATGTGGAAGAGGAACAATTTTTGAATGTTGCATAGCATTTGGTATTTTATCATAGAGCTATGATATTCCTACTTAGCCTAAGCTAAGAAGAATATTCATTTTTGTTTTATTTTCTGTTGCATGAATAAATGAATAAAGGAGGACATTTAAAACTCCTAAGAACACTGAATAAATAAATTCCCATGTGAAAAAATTTAAATCAGGGCCATGTAAATAATCACTTGCAGGCGTGAAAGTGGTTTGAGCTGTGATACTGGTTCAACCTTGACCAAATCTACAGCGCTGTCTAGGTTCAATGTATCTCCTAAAGGGACAACGCAGTTTTAGAAGGAGGCACCTCATGTGAAAAGTGCTAAATCATCAAGGTGGTTTAGGGTTTGCAAAGGCTCTCATCTTATAAAAGGAGAGGGAAGGAAGTAAGAGAAGATTGTTGATTGATCATATTTCTGAGTATTTTGTCTACTTAGAAAAATACTATTCTCTGCTATTTAGTGGAGGATTGTGCTTGGAATTCCTATGCAGGTATTTCACCTCTTCCTTTGAGGATTCTTGGAGGAGTATTTGATGAATTGATCCACTATCAAGCTTGAGGCCAAGCTCTACTTACAATTTCAGCGCTGATCCATTGAGGGTTTTGCTACTCTTGCAAGCTGCAGCAAGTGGGAGTCTAGATCTACAGAGATCTAGTTTGTTTTGGGAGTCTCTTCTCATGGAGTGTGCCTTTTAACCTCCTGGAAGAGTGCCTCTCCTGTTTATACTTCAGATCTGCAACTTGGCAGTGGCCATCTATGTCATTTTGAGCTACATCAATATTACCATTGATGGACTATGTTATTTTGATATGAGGTTCATTGTGGTGTTTTGATTCTAGTTTTGATCAGAGATCTCTAGTGCTAGGCTTTGCCTTTCACTTTGGTGATCCATGGATTAGCTTGCTGATCCATGTTCTGTTTAGATCTGATATTTTTTTATGTAATTTTATATTCAAAAATTACTACAATATTTTACATATCTGCAACTTTTATCTCAGATCTACTCTTATTTATGCATGATTTGGTCAAAACCCCAAGGGGATCTTGTAAAGAAAACTATCTAGTTTCCAAATTTGATATAGATCTAATGTTTTGTCCATAGATCTATCCTAGAGCTGAGTTGTAATATGAAGCTGCTATAGCTCCTGAAAATAATGTTGTTGATCCTTTTCTCCTAATATACATATGTTGCAGCTCTCTTTTCTAAAGATATCTTGCTCTCTTGTCTCATGTAATCTACTATATATTGAAAGGGATACACTTTACTTATGATTTGCTGCTTTACATTCATTTATTAATTATATTTTATGGCCTCCTACTTAAATTTTAAAATACTGCGTTGTTCCTGAAGCTGCTTGTTGTGCATAGCTGCAACCCCTCTTCTAGGGTGTTTTCAAGCTAGACTAGGTTGTGGGAGACCTGTTTACCACACCTATTTTGAATTTTTTTTGCTCCCCTCTTGGATTTAGACTCCAAATATGATGATATAATGGATCCAAGGGATGAAAACTCATTTTTTTACATCAATCTCCCAAGGAGTGCGTTATTTTTCAAAGCCTGCTGTGCAATCCCAATTTGTGAACATTATAGTGGTATCAGAGCTCCTTTATTGGCACAGCCTGTGCTTGCCTTGGAGCACTAGTCATGTTGTATTCAAAAGAAGATGATCCTCTTACTGAGAGGGAGAAGAGGTACTAGAATAGGAGTCATAAGAAGTATGACTACACTGCTGATGATCTTGACAAGGGTCAAGACAATGGGAAATCCCCTGAAGCTGTGAATGATAAAGAAGTAGAGGAGTTTGCAAAAACTCTTTTGGAGACAATGCAAGATATTTCCAAGGAGATAAAATAGATGAGGGTGGACAAAATGAGGGAATCTCCTGGGAGATTTCAGTTGGGAGAGAGCTCAGATATGTCTCACCATGGGACTAGTCAACTAGTGAATCTACCACCATCCCCACAAGCTTCACAACGCTCCACTATGCCTAATTTCTTGGTTGTGGAGAATGAAGGACCACATGAGAAAGCTTCCCTTGAAGATTACTTTGTAGAGTATGATTCTCGGAGTCAGAGATTCAAGGATCACTTGAGTTTCCAAGACTTTTGTCACCTCAAGGACAGAAGAAGACCAGGACAGCAGTATAGAGATGGTGTTTTCTTTCATAGTAGACAACACACTATGGGCAGATTCTTTTTTCCCAAGTTTGATGGATCCTCCTCCAGTTCTGCCAAAGCGTGGGTAGAGAAGCTAGATATCTACTTCTATTTTAATAAGGTCCCTAAAGCTAAAGCCATCAAGGTTGCAACACTGCACTTTGAGGGAGAAGCACACAATTGGTGGTTCCATGGGTTGTCTACATTGGGACATATCAATGTGACTTCCTACTCTGAGTTTACAAGAAGACTGGTGGAGAGGTTTGACAGGAAGGATCTTGAAGCACCCTTCATAAGTCTTGCAAATTTGAAGCAGTCAAGAGATGCAGAGACTTATATCTCTGAGTTTTTGAGATTATCAGTGATGGTCCTTGATCTATCTGTAGCCAGGAGGGTTTACATGTTCATTGATGGCCTGGAGGAACCTTTGCATGGGTTGGTTAAATATACCAAGACCATCACTTTGCATGATGCCATCAAGAGAGCTAGAGATCTCGAAGATGCCTTGCCAAAAGCAAAGGCAACTTTCCAAAGCAAGGCCCCTCACTCCTCTAAGGGGAAGGAGGGAAAACCTTCTCCTCCCAAGGAGAGCTCTTTGAAGAAGCCTCTTGATGTTGATCTCAGGATGGAATTGAGGAAGAAGATGTTGTGCTTCACTTGCCAAGAGTCATGGGTACCAGGACATAGGTGTGCTTGAAAGTGCAAGCTTATGTGATCCATAACATATTAGATATAAATCTTCTGGGAAAATCACATGAGAATTTTAGGGATGACACGTTTCGAACTACCAACTGTAGTTCATCATCAGGATAATGAAGATTGGCTGATCTCACAAACCCAATTTATACCAAAAGGCGAGAAGAAACAGTCAAAACCCAAGAAAAGTTAAAGAATGGTTAAAATTAAAAATATAAACCAAAAAATAAATGGTCAAAAATAAAAATAGAAATAAAAACATAAAACATAACAAACCCAACCCTAAAAACGCTAGTCAAGACTAAAAAGATATAAAATCAAAACTAAAAACTAAAACGACACCCTAAAAAAAATAAAAAAATAAAAAATAATAGATAATAAATATAAATATAAATATAAAAAATATAAAAAATATAAAATAAAAATAAATAAATAAATAAATAAAAAGTAAAATAATAATCAAAGTCAAAATAAAAATAAAGGAATTAATCCATAAATAAATACATTAATAACTAAATGTTTAATTACGACTAAAATAAAAATAAAATAAAACTAAAAATAAAGGATTTAATCAATAACTAAATAAATTAATAAATTAATAAATAAATACATTAATAAAAATTTTAAAGACAAATAAAATTAAAAATAATTTTTTTATTATTATTTTTATTTTTATTATATCTATATAACTAAAATAAAAATAAAGGAATTAATCAATTAATAAATAAGTAAATCAATAAATAAAAATATTAATAAATACATAAAATTGGAAATAAAATTAGAATAAAAATAATAAAATGAAAATAAAAATAAAGGATATAATCAATAAATAAATTAATAAAGTAATAAGTAAAAACATTAATAAATAAATAAAATTAAAAGTAGAATAAAAATATAAATATAAATATAAAAATAAATTATTTTTATAAATATCAAATCAAAGAATAATAATAAAATGATCAAAAACATATTCAAATACCACAGAAACAGAAAGGAGGGACCCTTATAAGGAGTGAAGCGATGGAATCCAGCAACTGCTAACCTTCCATCCATCATCCCTATTCAACGTACAAGGCCTCATTTCAATCTCTATCGCCTCCCTAAATTTACGGTGATGGAAATGATCAACCCTAGCAAGGACTCTAGTGTCTTCCAAACAAATATGATGCTTCGTCTTCTCCGCATGCTAAGCAAGCACTGAGGACTTGGTTCTACCATGCCTAATATCTGCAGAATGCTCCTGGATCCTCTTATTAATCGATCGACCAGTTTCGCCAATGTAGGGAGTCCCACAAGAGCACGGGATCAAATAAACACCTTTCATGCTTTTTGGTTCCAACTGGTCCTTAACCGATTTAAGGGAGCTCTGAATGGTGTTTAAAGGCTTAAAAGAAGACGATATCTTATGCTTCCTTAAAATCCGAGCGATCTTGTCAGTAGTACCTTGAATAAAAGGTAAATGAACTTTACCAATACCATCATCCATCATCATTTTCTGTCTAGGACCTTTGCTTGCATTCATGAAAGCCTTCAAACCCTGACTTCTACTATAACCATTTTCTCCGAAGACCTTAAGGAGATGAGCCTTCTCCTCATCTAAATGATCATCATCAGAAATTCTAAGAGCTCTCGTAGCTAAAGTGTTTAGAACCCCAATTTTCTGAGCAGGAAAATGATGAGAACCAGAATGAAGATACTGCTCCGTGTGCGTCTTTTTCCAAAAAACATGATGTGAAAAAGAGCCATTATTATTTCTAGAGATGAGAACATCAAGGAACGGAAGGCTCCCCTCATTCTTCGTTTCCATAGTGAACTTGATGGAATCAGATTGATTATTCAAGTGCTGATGAAAAGCCTTTAATTCTTGTTGTTTATGAGACCAACTGATGAAAGTATCATCTACAAACCGCTTCCAAACCTTGGGTTTTAAAGGAGCAGACGCTAAAGCTCTAGATTCAAAATCTTCCATAAAAAGGTTGGCCACTACTGGCGAGAGCGGGGAACCCATGGCGACACCACAAGTTTTCTCATAAAATTCTCCTTCAAAACTAAAAAAGGTAGAAGTGAGGCAAATTTCCACTAAATTAGCAGTATCAGGATCAGTGATACACCTGATAACTTCCACTGCCTCCATGATAGGAATGTTCAGCCCCACTTATCTCCTAGCTAAGTATTTGGCCCGCAAGCTAAAGCCTCTTGTTGGTCAGACAGATTCTTTCGTGAAAGATTCTGCTTCTTTTGTTCATGAGTTAAAAAGTTGGGTTTGCGAACCTAATGACTCTATGGTTAGTTTTGATGTTTTTTCTCTCTACTCGAACATTCCTATCATGGAGGCAGTGGAAGTTATCAGGCGTATCACTGATCCTGATACTGCTAATTTAGTGGAAATTTGCCTCACTTATACCTTTTTTAGTTTTGAAGGAGAATTTTATGAGCAAACTTGTGGTGTCGCCATGGGTTCCCCGCTCTCGCCAGTAGTGGCCAACCTTTTTATGGAAGATTTTGAATCTAGAGCTTTAATGTCGGCTCCTTTAAAACCCAAGGTTTGGAAGCGGTTTGTAGATGATACTTTCATCAATTGGTCTCATGGACAGCAAGAATTAAAGGCTTTTCATTAGCACTTGAATAATCAATCTGATTCCATCAAGTTCACTATGGAAATAGAGAATGAGGGGAGCCTTCCGTTCCTTGATGTTCTCATCTCTAGAAATAATAATGGCTCTTTTTCGCATCGTGTTTTTCGGAAAAAGACGCACACGGAGCAGTATCTTCATTCTGGTTCTCATCATTTTCCTGCTCAGAAAATTGGGGTTCTAAACACTTTAGCTACGAGAGCTCTTATAATTTCTGATGATTATCATTTAGATGAGGAGAAGGCTCATCTCCTTAAGGTCTTCAGAGAAAATGGTTATAGTAGAAGTCAGGGTTTGAAGGCTTTCATGAATGCAAGCAAAGGTCCTAGACAGAAAATGATGATGGATGATGGTATTGGTAAAGTTCATTTACCTTTTATTCAAGGTACTACTGACAAGATCGCTCGGATTTTAAGGAAGCATAAGATATCGTCTTCTTTTAAGCCTTTAAAAACCATTCGGAGCTCCCTTAAATTGGTTAAGGACCAGTTGGACCCAAAAAGCATGAAAGGTGTTTATTTGATCCTGTGCTCTTGTGGGACTCCCTACATTGGCGAAACTGGTCGATCGATTAATAAGAGGATCCAAGAGCATTCTGCAGATATTAGGCATGGTAGAACCAAGTCCTCAGCGCTTGCTGAGCATGCGGAGAAGACGAAGCATCATATTTGTTTGGAAGACACTAGAGTCCTTGCTAGGGTTGATCATTTCCATCACCGTAAATTTAGGGAGGCAATAGAGATTGAAAAGAGGCCTTGTACGTTGAATAGGGATGATGGATGGAAGGTTAGCAGTTGCTGGATTCCATCTCTTCACTCCTTATAAGGGTCCCTCCTTTCTGTTTCTTTGGTATTTTCTTATGTTTTTTATCATTTTATTATTATTCTTTGATTTGATATTTATAAAAATAATTTATTTTTGTATTTTTATTTTTATTTTTATTTATTTATTAATGTTTTTACTTATTACTTTATTAATTTACTTATTGATTATATCCTTTATTTTTATTTTCATTTTATTATTTTTATTCTAATTTTATTTCCAATTTTATGTATTTATTAATATTTTTATTTATTGATTTACTTATTTATTAATTGATTAATTCCTTTATTTTTATTTTAGTTATATAGATATAATAAAAATAATAATAATAATAATAAAATATTTTTAATTTTATTTGTCTTTAAAAATTTTATTAATGTATTTATTTATTAATTTATTTAGTTATTGATTAAATCCTTTATTTTTAGTTTTATTTTATTTTTATTTTAGTCCTAATTAAACATTTAGTTATTAATGTATTTATTTATGGATTAATTCCTTTATTTTTATTTTGACTTTGATTATTATTTTACTTTTTATTTATTTATTTTTATTTTTTATTTTTTATATTTATATTTATATTTATGATTTATTTTTATTTTTTTTATTTTTTTTTTAGGATGTCATTTTAGTTTTTAGTTTTGATTTTATATCTTTTTAGTTTTGACTAGTGTTTTTAGGGTTGGGTTTGTTATGTTTTCTGTTTTTATTTCTATTTTTATTTTTGACCGTTTATTTTTTGGTTTATATTTTTAATTTTAACCGTTCTTTAACTTTTTTTGGGTTTTGACCGTTGTTTCTTTCCTTTTGGTATAAATTGGGTTTGTCAGATCAACCAATCTTCATTATCCTGATGATGAACTACAGTTGGTAGTTCGAAACGCGTCGTTCCTAAAATTCTCACATAGGTGTGCTGTTGGAAGAGCACACTACATAGAAGTATTCTCTGATTTTGAGGAGGAAGATGATGATGAGGGACCTAGGAGGGGTCACAACGCTGATGATGATGAGGAAGAACAAACACCCACCAAATATCGGAAGGGAGCCTTTGCTCCAACCAGTGGGACTCTTGCCTCTTTGAGAAGAGTGCCTAAGTACTTGACCCTAAGAGTACAAGGTTCAGTTATGAATCATAGAGTATCTGTACTGATTGACAGTGGGGCAACCCACAACTTTATTGATGCTCACCTTGTGCAAAAGAGAGGAATCCCCACTAACACTTTTGAGGGATTTTCTGTCTTGGTTCTGGGAGATAGGACCATGCAGTGCATGCAATATGTTCCATCACTCTCTGTCACTATGGGATCCTACACCTTGGTGGATCACTTCTTTGTAGTTGACATACCAGACACCAACATCATCTTGGGTGTCTAATGGTTGATTACCTTTGGGAAGGTTACCACTGATTGGAAAGATTTGAAAATGGAGTGGGTGGACTTGAAGAGTGGGAAACCACAAATTATTCAAGGCATGCACACTTATCCTTCACCTAATGTTTCCACACAGACAATAGAGATGGATTTGCGTAGTGGAAGTAGGGATCTCACAGTTCCTTCTCTCATGTTCATGAGAATGCTGCAAGGGACATTCTCATCTCATGGAAAGCCACCTGGAATGCCATCAGATTCAGATCTTGTGGGAAAAGTTCCACAAAGTGCTGTTCCAATTCTAGATCCAGGTAGGATTGGAGCAATGAGAGACCAAGTTACAGTGCTGGGAGGCTTGGGACAACCCAAGAATGAGGCAGATCTTCTTCCTACTTCACTATCTCCCTCTCACTTTTTTGAATCTGCGCTATGGGAGGAGACCAATTGGAGGATCAGCCTTCCAACAAACCATTTTGGCATGTATAATGTCAAAAGAGAAATTAGCAACATGACAAGCACTTCCATGGATGTATCAGCAACACTGTCATTGTTGAGCAGTGTGGATATTTATTGTAAATATCAACTGCTTGTAGAGTATTCCAAAGATCTCCACATAGGTATGATACTAGATGGCATGCATCAAGAAGAGGGCTACTTGGTCCAAGGAGAGATCATCTATTATCATGGTAAGGTATTTTTGGCTAGAGCTTCCAATCTCAAGAAAATGATCCTACAAGGGGCATATGAAGAATTATTCCTTAGCCACATGTATTCAATGAAGATCTATTCCCTAATCGTGAAGAGTTTTGATTGGGAAGGCATGAGATATGACTTACATCAGAAATTTCAAGAGTGCAATAGCTATGGAGGATTGGGGTAGCCAATGGACTCTTTGCAAGAGTCATCTCAGCTAGCTCTTCCTTTGCTTGAGAGGAAAGGAATGCTCATGCACAACTCCATGTGTGTGAAGGACTATGATGGTAAATGATTTGATCATGATAAACAACTTTTATTTTCTAATCTGTTACATTCCTTTGCCATGTTTTTGTAGGATATGACTCCTAAAGGGAGTGAGAGATAACATGGATCTCATAGTTTGTTGGGGGCCAATGAAAATTCTGAACTTGGCCACTCCCTTGATGTGCAAAGGGAGATTCCTTTCCATGATGGGTGCTTCCCAAAGGCACCAAACTTATGTAACACCTTCAGCCATGTTAAGGTGACTTATGTTGCAAAAGTGTGGTGGGAATGCCACTTACCACACCTGGATCTAATGAAGACAAGAGGTGCACTACACTGGCATCACATGTGGGATTTTGACCCACCTCCTCAAGTTCAGATTTCAGTTTGCATCTATGTAGTCTTGATTCCATACATTGATGATATAGTTGTATTGTTTATGGTATTGCATGGACAAAGGATGGGCAGTGTGTATGTACTAGATGGTTTGGAACTTCAACTTGTACTTGATGATACATGTTTTAGATGTAGCATTGCTCCACCCATGTTTATTTCTGTTGATTTTTTCACTCTTGAAGGGATGGACTATGCACATATTATGTTGGCTTTGGAGGAAAAATTCATGATGCTTTGGCTTGCTGAGCACTTGGTCTATGATGAGGATTTTATCCTTGATGATGACAATAATGAAGGAGGGAAGTACTACAACTCTTACCCTATTATTTTCTTGAGTACAAGCAACATTTTGGATGGGAGCACTATGATATGCCTACTTAGCCTAAGCTAAGAGGAATATTCATTTTTGTTTTATTTTCTGCTGCATGAATAAATGAATAAAGGAGGACATGTAAAACTCCTAAGAAGACTAAATAAATCAATGCCCATGTGAACACAGTTAAATCAAGACCATGTAAATGATCACTTGCAGGTGTGAAAGGGGTTTGAGCTGTGAGACTGGGTCAACCTTGATTAAATCTACAGCACTGTCTAGGTTCAATGTATCTCCTAAAGGGATAGCGCGGTTTTAGAAGGAGGGCCCTCATGTGAAAAGAGCTAACTCATCAAGGTGATTTAGGGTTTGCAAAGGCTCTCATATTATAAAAGGATAGGGAAGGCAGCAAGAGAAGGTTGTTGATTGATCATATTTCTGAGTATTTTTTCTGCTTAGACAAATACTATTCTCTATTGTTTAGTGGAGGATTGTGCTTGGAATTCCTATGCAGGGATTTCACCTCTTCCTTTGAGGATTCTTGGAGGAGTATTTGCTGAATTGATCCACTATCAGGCTTGAGGCCAAGCTCTACTTACAATTTCAGCGCTGATCCATTGAGGGTTTTGGTGCTCTTGCAAGCTGTAGCAAGTGGGAGTCTAGATCTGTAGAGATCTAGTTTGTTTTGGGAGCCTCTTCTCATGGAGTGTGTCTTTTAACCTCCTGGTGCCTCTCCTATTTATAATTCAAATCTGAAACTTGGAAGTGGGCATCTATGTCATTTTGAGCTACAACACTATTACCATTGATGGACTGCGTTATTTTGATATGAGGTTCATTGTGGTGTTTTGATTCTAGTTTTGATCAAAGATCTCTGGTGCTGGGCTTTGCCTTTCACTTTAGTGATCTATGGATTAGCTTGTTGATCCATGTTCTATTTAGATCTGATATTTTGTTATGTAATGTTATATTCAGAAATTATTTCAGTATTTTACAGATCTGCAACTTGTATCTCATATCTACTCTTATTTATGCATGATTTGGTCAAAACCCCAAGGGGATCTTGTAAAGAAAACTATTTAGTTTCCAGATATGATATAGATCTGATGTTTTGTCCACAGATATTTCCTAGGCTTGATTTTTAATATGCATCTGCTACAGTGCATGAAAATAATGTTGTTGAGCCTTTTCTCCTGTTATAAATATGTTGCAGCTCTCTTTTCTAAAGATATATTGCTCTCTTGTCTCATGTAATCTACTGTATATTGAAAGGGCTAAACTTTAATTCTGATTTTATGTTGTACATTAATTTATTAATTATATTTGATGGCATCCTACTTAAATTTTCAAAGACTGTGTTATTCTTGAAGCTACTTGTTGTGCATAGCTGCAGCCCCTCTTGTAGGGTGTTTTCCAGCTAGACTAGGTTGTGGGAGACTTGTTTACCACACCTAGTTTGATTTTTTTTTGCTCCCCTCTTGGATTTAGACTCTAGATCTAATGATATAAGGGATCCAAGGGCTGAAAACTAATTTTTGTACGTCCATATTCCAAGGAGTTCGTTATTTTTCCAAGCCTGTTGTGCAATCCCAATTTGGGAACATTACAGTAGTATCAGAGCTCCTTTCTTGGCACAACTTGTGCTTGCCATGGAGCACCAGTAATGTTGCATTCAGAAGAAGATAATCCTCTTACTGAGAGGGAGAAGAGGTACCAGAATAGGAGTCATAAGAAGTATGACTACACTACTGATGATCCTGACAAGGGTCAAGACAAGGGGAAAGCCCCTGAAGCTATGAATGATAAAGAAGCAGAGGAGTTTGCAAAAAATATTTTGGATACCATGCAAGATATTTCCAAGGATATCAAAGAGATGAGGGTGGATAGAATGAGTGAATCTTCTGGGAGATTTGAGTTGGGAGAGAGCTCAAATATGTCTCACCATGGGACTGGTCAACCAATGAATCTACCACCAGCCCCAAAAGCTTCACAACGCTCCATTATGCCTAATTTCTTGGCTTTGGAGAATGAAGGACCACATGGGCAAGCTTCCCTTGAAGATTAATTTGTGGAGTATGATTCTCAGAGTCAGAGATTCAAGGATCACTTGAGTTTCCAATAATTTTTTCACCTCAAGGACAGAAGAAGACTAGGACAGCAATATAGAGATGGTGGTTTCTTTCATAGTAGACACCACAATATGGGAATATTATTTTTGCCCAATTTTGATGGATCCTCCTCCATTTCTGCCAAAGCATGGATAGATAAGTTGGATATCTACTTCCAGTTGAATAAGGTCCCTGAATCTAAAGCCATCAATATTGCAGCGCTGCACTTTGAGGGAGAAGCACATAATTTGTGGTTCCATGGGCTATCTACATTGGGACATATCAATGTGACTTCCTACTATGATTTTACTAGAAGACTGGTGGGATTTTTGACAGGAAGGATCCTGAAGCACCCTTCATAAGCCTTGCAAAGCTGAAGTAGTCAGGAGATGCAGAGACTTATATCTCTGATTTTTTGAGATTATCAGTCATGGTCCCTGATCTATCTGTAGCCAGGAGGGTCTACATGTTCATTGATGGCCAGGAGGAACCTTTGCATGGGTTGGTTAAATATACCATGCCCGTCACTTTGCATGATTCCATCGAGAGAGCTAGAGATATCTAGGATGCCCTGCCAAAAGCAAAGGTAACTTTCCAGAGCAAGGCCCCTCACTCCTCTAAGGGGAAGGAGGTAAAATCTGCTCCTCTCAAGGAGAGCTCTTTGAAGAAACCTCTTGATGTTGATCTCCGGAAGGAATTGAGGAAGAATAAGTTGTGCCTCACTTGCCAAGAGTCATGGGTACCAGGACATAGGTGTGCTACTGGAAGAGCACACTACATAGAAGTCTTCTCTGATTTTGAGGAGGAAGATGATGATGAGGGACCTAGGAGGGGTCATAGCGCTAATGATGATGAGGAAGAACAAATACCCACTAGATATGGGAAGGGAGCCTTTGCTCCAACCAGTAGGACTCTTGACTCTTTGAGAGGAGTGCCTAAGTACTTGACCCTAAGAGTACAAGGTTCAGTTATGAATCAGAGAGTATGTATACTGATTGACATTGGGGCAACAAACAACTTTATTGATGCTCACATTGTGCAAAAGAGAGGAACCCCCACTGATACTCTTGAGGGATTTTCTATCTTGGTTTCCGGAGATAGGACCATGCAGTGCATGCAATATGTTCCATCACTCTCTGTCACTATGGGATCCTACAACTTGGTGGATCACTTCTTTGTAGTTGACATACCAGACACCAACATCATCTTTGGTGTCCAATGGTTGGTTACCTTAGGGAAGGTTATCACTGATTGGAAAGCTTTACAAATGGAGTGGGTGGACTTGAAGAGTGGGAAACCACAAATGATTCAAGGCATGCACACTTATCCTTCACCTAATGTTTCCACATAAACAACAGAGATGGATTTGGGCAGTGGAAGTAGGGATCTCATAGTTCCTTCTCTCATGTTCATGAGGATGCTGCAAGGGACATTCTTATCTCATGGCAAGCCACCTGGAATGCCATCAGATTCAGATCTTGTGGGAAAATTTCCACAAATTTTTGCTCCAAGTCTAGATCCAGGAAGGATTGGAGCAATGAGAGACCAAGTTGCAATGCTGGGAGGCTTGGGACAGCCCAAGAATGAGGCAGATCTTCTTCTTGCTTCACTATCTCCCTCTCACTTTTCTGAATTTGCGCTATGGGAGGAGAGGAATGGGAGGATCAGCCTTCCAAAAAACCATTTTGGCATGTGTAATGTCAAAAGAGAAATCAGCAACATGACAAGCACTTCCATGGATGTATCAGCAGCATTGTCATTGTTGAGCAGTGTGGATCTTTATTGGAAATATCAACTGCTTGTAGAGTATTCCAAAGATCTCCACACGGGTATGATACTAGATGGCATGCATCAAGAAGATGGCTACTTGGTCCAAGTAGGGATCATATGTTATCATGGTAAGGTATTTTTGGCTAGAGCTTCCAAGCTCAAGCAAAAGATCCTACAAGGGGCATATGAAGAATTCTTCCTCAGCCACATGTATTCAATGAAGATCTATTCCCTGATCATGAAGAGCTTTGATTGGGAAGGCATGAGAGAGGACTTACATCAGCACTTTCAAGAGTGCAATAGCTATGGAGGATTGCAACAGCTAATGGAATCTTTGCAAGAGTCATCTCAGCCATCTCTTCCTTTGCTTGAGAAGAAGGGAATGCTCATGCACAACTCCATGTGTGTGAAGGACTATGATGGTAAAGGATTTGATCATGATAAACAAGTTTTATTTTCTAATCTATTACATTCCTTTGCCATGTTTTTGTAGGATATGAATCCTAAAGGGAGTGAGAGATCATATGGATCTCATAGTTTTTTGGGGGCCAATGAAAATTCTGAACTTGGCCACTCCCTTGATGTGCAAAGGGAGATTCCTTTCCATGATGGGTGCTTCCCAGAGGCACCAAACTTATGTAACACCTTCAGACATGTTAAGGTGACTTATGCAGAAAAAGTGTGGTGGGAATGCCACTTACCACACCTAGATCTAATGAAGA
Organism: Pinus albicaulis; assembly: GCA_034641835.2. Taxonomy (NCBI): domain Eukaryota; kingdom Viridiplantae; phylum Streptophyta; class Pinopsida; order Pinales; family Pinaceae; genus Pinus; species Pinus albicaulis. Next base: position 1,503,354,565 of record CM076582.1, read on the forward strand.
CAAGAGGTGCATTGCGCTGGCATCACATGTGGGATTTTGACCCACCTCCTTAAGTTCAGATTTCAGTTTGCATCTATGTAGTCTTGCTTCCATACATTGATGATATAATTTTATTGTTTATGGGATTGTATGGACAGAGGATGGGCAGTGTGTATGTACCACGTGGTTTGGAACTTCAACCTGTACTTCATGATATATGTTTTAAATGTAGCATTGCTCCACCCATGTTTATTTCTATTGAGTTTTTCACTCTTGAAGGGATGGACTATGCACATATTATGTTGGCTTTGGAGGAACAATTCATGATGCTTTGGCTTGCTGAGCACTTGGTATCTTTGATGATGCCAAAAATGAAGGAGGAGAAGTACTACAGCTCTTACCCTATCAGTTGCTTGAGGACAAGCAACATTTTGGAGGGGAGGACTATGATATTCCTTCTTAACATAAGCTAAGAGGAATTTTCATTTTTGTTTTATTTTCTACTGCATGAATAAATGAATAAAGGAGGACATGTAAAACTCCTAAGAAGACTGAATAAATCAATGCCCATGTGAACACAATGAAATTAGGGCCATGTAAATAATCACTTGCAGGTGTGAAAAGGGTTTGAGTTGTGAGACTGGGTCAACCTTGACCAAATCTACAGCACTGTCTAGGTTCAATGTATCTCCTAAAGGGACAGCGCAGTTTTAGAGGGAGGCCCCTCATGTGAAAAGTGCTAACTCATCAAGGTGGTTTAGTGTTTGCAAATGCTCTCATCTTATAAAAGGAGAGGGAAGGAAGTAAGAGAAGGTTGTTTATTGATCATATTTTTGAGTATTTTTTCTGCTTAGACAACTACTATTCTCTGTTTTTTAGTGGAAGATTGTGCTTGGAATTCCTATGCAGGGATTTCACCTCTTCCTTTGAGGATTCTTGGAGGAGTATTTTCTGAATTGATCCACTATCAGGCTTGAGGCCAAGCTCTACTTACAATTTCATTGTTGATCCATTGAGGGTTTTGCTGCTCTTGCAATCTGTAGCAAGTGGGAGTCTAGATCTGCAAAGATCTAGTTTGTTTTGGGAGCCTCCTCTCATGGAGTGTGTCTTTTAACCTCCTGGAAGAGTGCCTCTCCTATTTATACTTCAGATATAAAACTTGGCAGTATCCATCTATGTCATTTTGAGCTACAGCGCTATTACCACTGATGGATTGTGTTATTTTGATATGAGGTTCATTGTGGTGTTTTGATTCTAGTTTTGATTAGAGATCTCTAGTGCTGGGCTTTTCCTTTCACTTTGGTGATCCATGGATTAGCTTGTTGATCCATGATCTGTTTAGATATGATATTTTGTTATGTAATGTTATATTCAAAAATTATTGCATTATTTTACGGATTTGCAACTTGTATCTCAGATCTACTCTTATTTATGCATGATTTGGTCAAAACCCCAAGGGGATCTTGTAAAAAAAACTATATAGTTTCCAGATTTGATATAGATCTGATGTTTTGTCCATAGATATGTCCTAGACTTGAGTTATAATATTCAGTTGCTACAGCTCCTGAAAATAATGTTGTTGAGCCATTTCTGCTGATATACATATGTTGCAGCTCTCTTTTATGAAGATATCTTGCTCTCTTATCTCATGTAATCTACTGTATATTGAAAGGATACACTTTACTTCTGATTTGATGTTGTACATTCATTTATTAATTATATTTTATGGCCTCCTACTTAAATTTTAAAAGACTGTGTTATTCCTAAAGATGTTTTTTGTGCATAGCTACAACCCCTCTTGTAGGGTGTTTTCCAACTAGACTAGGTTGTGGGAGACCTGTTTACCACACCTAGTTTGATTTTTTTTTACTCCCCTCTTGGATTTAGACTCCAGATCTGATGATCTAAGGGATCCAAGGGCTACAAAATCATTTCTATACATCAATCTCCCAAGGAGTGCGTTATTTTTCCAAGCCTGTTGTGCAATCCCAATTTGGGAACATTACAAGAGTGTTCCCAATTGGGTATAGAACATATCTAAATATTGAGGATGAGAAATCCCTTTCTCTTCAATCACGACTCCACCTTGGGCCATATCTTCTGTTTAAGGAGCTAACAAATATTTGACAAACCTTTCTACCAACAATTGATTGGGAAAAAAGGCCTTGACCAACCGACGATGATGCCTCCACTCATTAATATGATCTGAAATGTGCATGGAATATTATTATTTTAAGTTAGTGAATATTTCCATTACATTTTCGTATCTGATTGGAAACTAGAAATGTGTGAGGACGATGGTGGCTAAAGTACTCAAATTTTGAGATGATACTCTAGGTAATTCAATAGCCCATTTAGTTGCATTACTTGTAAGCCTTAGCTGGAAAAGACGAAGTCAAATGGAATCATCATTAAGGGAGTTGGATGAACACCATAGATGATACGTCATAAAATGTGTCAACAGGTCTTCTCCAAGATTCCCATTGAACTTCTGGATACCAAATGGCAACTTAGTGGGAATAATCAGCCACCATGGTGAATGAGCGATGGGGTCGTTAGTAAGCCGAGTTAAGTCAGGTAATTCGAGAGTATCCACAAAAGGAAACTTTCGATTAAAGTCCAGAGGATGATGTCCATGGAAAGAAGGGATTTCCTGAGAAATGGGTACTTGCATGCCCAGATAAGGAGGGTTCTGATAATAAGGAACCCGGTTACCAGGATATGTAGAATTATGATAACCAACGTACAAGTGAGTTTTTTTCCCAGCCCCACGATGACGATAAAGCTACTGGAATGGTTGGGTTTGGATTTTATCACATTGAAAAGGCGTGTGATGAGGTCCATATTTTTTCCCAATAGGATTTTTTATTTCCCCGTTATATTATGGGTTCGATTGAGACTGCGCCAAATTTTGAAGAATTTGACCTACCGTAACTTGAGTAGCACTTTGCGCAAGAGATTGAGAAGATGAGGCACCTTGTAAAAATTTTAATAAGTGATGCCTGGAAAGACGTAGATACTACATGAATAGGTTTTAAATGTTGAATCACATGTATTTGATATTTTTGAGGTGCTCACGGATAGATAGGAAATTGTGATGAAGATGGTGTATCTCGAGGATTCAGAAATCGATCCCAAAGAAAACCAGGTTTAACGAGGGAAGTAGGTTTCCAAACATTGGCAACCGTTTCAGGATAAGGCTGACCATAATTACATATATTACCATATTTAGGCATACCAACAATAGGTTTTCCCCTACATAATAAGAAGAATATGACGAAGGCTACTGTGATCTAAATGGATGGTACCCAACATAAGGAGAGTTAGGCTATTAAGGGTAACTTTGTCCATTGATGTAAGGACCAAGCTACTACTCTATGGTAGGTGTAGCTAGATGAAGAGGATCAGACTGTGTGTCATTAATAAGAGAAGTAACATACATTATTCCTGAATTAGATGACATGGGGGATGTCCAAGGACTAGAAGCTGCACCAGAAAAAAGTAGCAAATAATGACTGATAACTAGGTGGGATGGACGAGACACCATATGAATGATTTTATGCTAATTTAATGAACATATATGAGTAAAAAACACTTGACGTCTAAACCATAGTGGTGGACATAGGTTTGGAGCTTCAATTGGCTCCATACATGGTTTCCAATCCCAACGAAGATTGTTTCCAAAGATCTTTGAGTAAGCCCAAAGAATCAGGTGAAGGAGATTGTATCGGAGTTTTAAAAGGTGGGAAAAGCTCAGTTTGATAAAAATAAAGTCCTTCACAATGAAAAGGAGAAGAAGGATGAGGATCTTCTTGAGGGATCTCTTCAATACTCAAAATTTCGTATGGAATAGGTTCATCGTCGGGCCTAAGATATATTGGTTTTGTCTGAGACAAAGCAAGAGAAGAGGAAGGTCCCACTAAATCAGGCGAGGATGGCTAAGACTCCTTAGGTTCAATGACCTTAGGAAACAAAGTGTCTGAATCAGGAAGCTCAGGTTCAGTGATCTCAGGTAACAAAGTTTCAGGGAATTATGTTTCAATTGTTTCAGTGTCACCAATAGGGATTGTTGTAATATCAGGTTTAGAAATCAAAGGGACATATGATTTTGGAAATTTAGTATCAAGAGGAGGGCCATAAGTAGTGCCTGAAGTTCTTGATTCGGTAGTTTTCATTTTCTTATTCTTTAGAATTCAGTTAGGTGTAACCTCTAGAGTTAGAGGAGGCTTATTTTGCATTCTACGTGAACGACGAGGAGGGGGATTTTGTTCTTCCACGTTGGAAAATAAATTTTATTAACACAAAAATAAAAATAAATAAAAAAAGAGGGCAATCTAGGCATAAAGGATTACCAGGAAACCATGAACTACAATATACACCTTGGTGAACCAAGGACTTAACGTATGACAACCAATCTCGCTGACTGTTATGTTCGGTGTATCACAATATGCACAGTGACAAACTCAATTAATTATGGATGGATAGTAACATTTCAGGGACTCTTAAAATATAATTGATGGTACGTGGGAGTGCAGTCCACAGTAGTGATATCTAATGCATAACCATTCGATGAGAGAATTCCCATATAATTTTCTTGCATGGAGCGCCATCCGATATTATCGAAGGTACGTGGAGAATGATCCTATACACTTACGTACATGGAACAAGATTTCACCCCTGGGATGCAATGCTGGAAACCAACGACAACTACTGTGTTTAATGATGCAATAACACATATCTAGCCTAGATATCTAAATGTTTGCGTTAATATTACAAATTCTTCTTAGGTTGATTCACTAGATTTTACTTTTTATCTTTTATTAAGTTACATTTTTAAGGCTCACCAGGAACATCACTTGAATATCCTAAAATGAAAATCTAGCAGGAGAAAGTAGGAACCTTTTATCTTTCAATGAAAATATAGCTAAGGAAGGGAAGGAACAATCAAGGTGCAACACAGAATATGAAACGAACAAGATGCAATGTGAAATATTCCTTTCCATACAACTATTCCTAATCTAATGCACATGCAAAACCCTAAATTCCAAATGTAATTTTTTTCTTTTCACCACACTTTATTTTCAAAATGAAGAAAACTAAGATGAAAATGTTCAATTACTAATTCAATTACACTTTTCAGAATGAGTACTCAAACAAAAATTCATCGAAGCGATCAACAAAAAAAAGAAAAAAAATTTGCAAGCGACTAAATGATAAGAACAAAGAAAAAATGAAAAAAATTCTTATCAAAGGTAAACAAACACAAATGAAATTTGAATGGGGGTTTTAGAGAGACCACAAGACACTAAAGAATCAAGGAAGCTCAGCTGGTAGCAGGACGATGGATGAGAGGCTCAAAAAATAAGGAAAAACTTGTGAAAAAATAGGGACCAACGTTGGTGCTGAGAGGGTACTAGTGCTTTGAAATGTTGGGAAAGAGTGGTTCAAGGTTAGGTGCAATGCTATGTTAGAGGCACTGGGGAGCGTTGGGCTTGGGAAAGAGGTTTCCAACACAAAAATTATAAAAAATGTTGAATGAAGCCACTTCCTAGGTATGTTCTTGGTTGGATGATGCAACAAAGGTCTTTCAAGGAGATAACCAAACACAAAGGATAAGGAAAAATGTTACACCATTTTTTGGTCATCTAACCTATTATTATTAGATGAACCCAAGTACACCATGTAAGACCAATTTTACCCTAAGTAAAATTGCTTTCACCATATAAAATAACTTATTTGTTTATATTCCCTGGTCATATTTAACCCAAAACAAGGAACTTAATTAAACAAATCCTTATTTATTTAATTATTTCCTAAGAATAAGTTATTTAATCATTATTTAAATAATATTCTTAGTTAAATTTGACTAAATCATTCATAAATAATTAAATAAACCATTATTTATTTAATTATATTCCCATCATTTCCCTAAAATGATAAATAAATCATTTATTTATTTATTATTTACAAATAAAGGAATTGACCCAAGTCAAGAACCCTTTTCCCTCCAACAAATATAATAAAATATTCCTAAAGGGTGCTTCTAGAATTCGATTAATAATATTTTATTCATGCACGGAGTTCTAGACCGCCCCAATATTTTGTTATAAATAGAAGGTTTTTTCCCATTCATTAATCACCTCCATTGCATTAGATCACTCTAGATCTACTCTTGGTCACCATTTTTCCATTTTTGCTTTGTGAGCTCCCACTAAGTTCTATGTTTGTTTTTCTACACCAATAAGAGAGAGGAATGTTAGATCTGAAACACTGAGGACTTTCAAGAACCCATCCCACTGAGGAGAACCGGAAAACACCTTTCTTGTTTTCCTCTCAGGTGCCCCATTCTTTAATATAATATAAAATTATTTTAATTACATTGTTCTTGTCTTGTCTATTGGTCGCATAGAGCCATATTATATTTTATCTGCTTAATGTCTTTTGTGCTTAGATCTAAATTTGTGCAGCGAAATTAAAGATATTTTGCATCCATAATCGATGTTAGGGCTATTTGTTATGCGTAGCAAAAGTGATCTTTTACGATGAAAGATTCATACTAACAATTGGCGACTCCACACGAGTTTTCTTTTGCGACCGCTGTCGTTTTATATATTCCTGCATATCCAGTTGTTTCAGACCCTAGGGTTTCTCTTCCATTTTCTGTTTTTCCTATTTTTATGGTGCTTTTCACCCCTAAAACCCTCAAACAGTCAAATTTTTAACTTTCGTGTGTTTCTGGCCTTATTGCGCAGGTGACAGACATCAGCTGCAGCTGAGACGACAATTTTTTCTGAAATCTGCCACCGAGAGAACCAGATCTGCAGGTCACACTTATCGGCCCAAAAAGTGCGACCTAAGACTTAGGACGCACTTTTCTGCCCCAAACCTGTGACCTGGACTGAAAATAGGTCAGAACCTGCGACCTGCACCTTTTTTGCAAATTTTCCAGCACTTTTTCTGGGTTTGTCTGAAGCTTCTGTCAAGGTTTTCCAGCCTCTGTCTCTGCTCATTTAGACCTATTTATGATCTGCTTCACTCAACTAAGAGGGAATATTTCCCCTTAGGGCTCTAGTACCCTCCACTTTTTGTGGGAGAGCCTTTATTGTTTCATACATCTGAATTTCCAGAGTTTCAGCCTTATTTCTCTCAGATGTGATACCTCTTTTTCATATCCCTTTAGATCAACTCTTCTCCCTTTCAAATCACCTCATATATTTTTTTTTGCATTCATTTCTAGGGCCACTTCCTTATCCCTTCTATTTTCAATTGATCTCCTCCTTTTTAGCAGCAACCTTGTGTCTGCTTCCTTGCTGTTCTCTGCACCTATTTTCAGCATATTTCCCCTTTAGATCCCAGTCCCTCCTGACCTTAGATCTATTGGCCTCTTTTTAGTGTGCTTTGCTTAGTCTTTCCCTCTTATAGACTATTTTTGAGAGACCCGCCTTCTTGGGTTAGATTGATGCATTGGTAGCTGTTAATTTTCTGTTCTTTTAGTCTTATTTACTGCAGATTTATTTTCAGTTACGCAACACACTTTTTCTTTTACTCTCAAAACGTCTAGATTTAAACAATTAAAATTAGCGCATGCCACACACTGACCCTAAGTGAAGAAGCGCCTAGTTAACACCGCCTGAAAAAGACTTTAAAATCAATTGTCACTGCACCTCTCTGCCCTTGACCTCACTTGATTTTTTCCCTCCCTTCCCTTGTCGGTTTTTCTTCTCTCGTCATCATTGCGCCCCCAAGGCGCCTCTCCCGGAGACTTCTTGGCCTTCACCCTCAGTTTCTGCTTGGTCGACTTCCTCCTTCCCGTCGTCATCGAGTAAGTCCTCCCCCGAGTCTGCACTCTGACTCTTCCTCTGATTGTTCGGGTTCTTCCCCTACTCCTAGTTCTCCCCCTATCACTTTCACCATGTCTACTTCAAGGCCTACTACCAGCAGCAACCCCAGTACTACTCCTGGGTCTGTTTCTAGTGGAACCACTTTGGGACCTACCTTGATTGCCCCATTGGTCCCTTATATGGCCGGCCGTAGTCTCCCCGACTTCAATCAGCTGATCAATGATCCTATCTGCCACAATGTTAGTTGGCCTAATATGCCAACCAAGCTCCCTTCCAAAAATTCCCAAGTTTGAAGGCCTTTCTAGTGAAGATCCCTCCAACCATATCTGATCCTTCCATATGTGGTGTTCCTCCAATTCCATTACTGATGACTCCATTCGTCTTAGATTGTTCCAACACATGCTTACCGGCGAAGCTTCTAAATGGTATGTTGAATAGGCCATCTCCTCCCATACCACTTTTGCGACCATTGCCCAAGCCTTCTTATCTTATTTCCAGCTCCCTCTCTGATACGACACTGGTACCGAGCTTTTAACTTCTTTCTGTCAATCCTCTTCGACCCGCCTCTCTGCTCATGTCCAAGAATGGCGGGAAGAAGAAGCTTATGTCACGCTCCTCCTTTTGAAGATCAGGTTTATATGGACTGGTTCCTTCGCTCTCTCTTACCTCCCATTGGAAAATATGTCGCCTCCAATTTCCCTCAAACCGAAAAAGATGCCCTCCAAATAGCCTTGAAATATGATCTTATTTATGCTCAATCTGGTTATGTTTATACCATCCTTCCTGACCTCCCCAAGCTCGGTGGCACTAACGCGGGAGCATCTCACTCTGTCGACGGTATCGTTGGAGCTCTTTCCCATACCTCTGTCCAACCTCCTATGGGCTATAGTTTCCCTCCAGGAGGGGCCAGCAACTCTAGCACCTTTCCCCCTCCAGGTAGCATGTATCCAGGATACGGCATACCTCCTCCTTTTGCCCCTACTCCTGCTTACCTCACTATTGCCCATCCTAACCCCTATCCTTACCCATAGCCTGGTGTCCTAGCTCCTCCAGAATTTGGACCTCTCACTCCCTTGCCTTCTCAACCCCCGCCACAGCACTTACTACCCCCTCTAGGGCAAGTATTTGCACAGCAGGGCGCGACCAATTCTCTTCCTTCTCAAAGAAAGCGGAAAGGAAATTAATCTGCCCCTGGTAACCATGGACCCAATCCTTTAAGTATTGATCCTCACGCTGCCAACCAGCCACAGGGTTCTTAGCCCAAGCCAGACAGGCCACTTTGCACCAATAAGCCCTATTTGTGTTGTGGTGTTTATGGTCATTACACTCACGATTGTCCCTTATTACCACAAACGCGGAAGATGTGAGATTCTCAGGTCACCGTGCGGGGACAACACTCCTCCCCTACTATCCCTCCCACCCCAGCTACTTCTCAACCTGTTGTGCTTACCGATCCTTTCCCTCAACAAGGATTTGTGGCCACTCAACCCCCTTATGCCCCGGTAACCACTCAACCTTCCCCTTCTGGTTCCTCTGATTACCAGATTCTCATGATGGCCTCTGACCCACCCCTCACCGTCGACCTCAACCTTCAAACTCATTCCCATTAGTATTCCACACCTCCCGTTCCATCTGTCTCCGAGTCTCCATCTCCAGGTCCTACAGAGCCTCTCTCGACACCCAATGGTCCCTTGCAGCTCCCTCCGCCCAAAGCTGAGGTTCATCCCAAGAATCCTAAGGGACCATTATGCCGAAATGCTGCCTCTGGATGAGCTTCCCATTCATACAGTATTGTAGATGATCTGGCACAATCTCATGCTGCCATTTCAACACTGGAACTCCTCTAGTCGTGTCCTTCTCAAAATCGGGCTCTACTATCTGCCATGGGCATTGTAGATACTGCTGATGACCAATTGATTGTTTTCAACGCCCGTCATTCAGACCATCCCCCTCTTCCTCCTTCAGTTGCTTTCCAAATCCCAATCAAAATACGAAATGCCAATGTCACTCGATGTATTATTGATGAGGGGGCATCTACCTGCATAATGTCCGCTTCGGTTTGGAAACAACTCGGATCTCCTGAACTGGCCCCTTCCACAATCACCCTTCGTGCATGGGATGGGCATGCCTCCCAGCCCATTGGCCTATTCCGTAACTATCCTATCACCCTTGCAGGCAAGACTGTTTGCGTCGACGTTGAAGTTATCAATGCCCTATGGCTACAACATTATTTTGGGGCGTAGTTACACCTATGCCATGTCTGTCGTCCCATCCGCAGTCCACCGCAAGATGTTCTTCCCTCATAATGGAAAGATTGTCACCATTGACCAGTTGACCTACCATGAACCAAAACCTTAGACCTCCCCTGAGTCCACCATCTCTACTATCACCAATAAACCAACTATTAATTCTTTGACCAGTGTTTCCCCTAGCGTCTACAAAGACTCCTCTTTTCTTGGAACTTTTCCTGGTCCTCCCCCTCCTCCTGTCTCTGACCCCAACTTAGCGAATGTTTGCATGATGCAATCATCTCAGGCTGGCCTTCCACGGCCTACTCCGGCTAGTCAGCAACCTCAATCTCGCCCACCGCAACTTTCTCCTAGCCCTTCGCTTCCGTCGATCGAACCATTTTCGCCTGGTCGTTCCCATATACCTCTCACTCCGTAACCTCCCCACCCTCCTGAGTCGATTCCCTCAGGTCCCCACCATATGGGAGTCATCCCTCCTGGTCATTACCTCGCTGGTCAAATACCTTTCCTTGGTCCCCCCGCACCTATTCGGTCTCCCCGTCATGTACGCTCTTCTCCCCAATTTAACCCAAATTTCGCATGGTATCTTACTCCTCCAGCCAAGACCCCACCGGGCCACCCCAAACCATACATTGCTATGACACCAGTACAACCGATTCCCTTCGCTCCTTCCACCGCTACAGTGCCCCTAGCCCCTCCGCAGGACCCTCCTCATGCTGCGACAGCTACAGTTAAGAAACGAAAAACTCGAAAGGGGGCATCCAAAGACAAGGTCACCGCACCTGACCCTACCCCTCCCCCACCCACCAAGCCTTGTGCCTTATGTGATGCTATCGGTCATCCCACCCATACTTTTCCTGAGTTACCCCGTATCCAACCCATGGTTAAAGTCGCGTTCCCTGAATCTACAGTCCCTGAAACCTCTATTTCTTCCTCCTCCGCAGCCAAGAACCCCAAGACTCTTCACACCAACAAACCTTATGCTCTGTGTGGTGTCCATGGCCATTATTCTCACCATTTTCCTCACCTCACACATTACCGAGCCTCTTTAGAGGTCATTCGCGAGTACGAAGTTGAACAAAATCAATCCGCCTCTCCCATCCTTGCTCAATATACATCAGGTCTACTCGAGGATCCCCCTGCTACCATTGAAATTCCTCCCCCTGATGTTGAGATGTCGGAACCTGCTCCCCCCCCTCCTATACCTATCATCATTCACATGACCCTCGGAGTACATTCCCTCTGAATCCACTCCATCTGTTTTTCTTGATTCTCATTCAGCCACATTCTCGGGCTCTTCATGCTTTGACCATATTTTTACCTGTTCTCCTGTCATTCCCCGTGATGACCCATATCTGCACCTCTCTTCCCATATTGATGATTTAGGTAGCTTTTCAGCGTCATGTGGTTTCCTTGACCTTTCCATCTCCTCCCATAATCACGATCATACCATCCGTATCTATGATGTTCTTCGCAGCCTGAGTTCCCGCTCTTCATCCCATAGTTCTCATTCATCTCCCTCTCGTCGATCTATGAGTCATCGACTTCCTACCTAGACTGCTCCCTCCCGTACCCCCCCCCCCCCCCCCCCCCCCCCCCCCCCCCCCCCCCCCCCCCCCCCCCCCCCCCCCCCCCCCGGTCCGCACATTATCTTGGCTACGCCGATGGGGCAAGTCGCTATTCCTGCCATCTCGCTTTAGCATCATGAGCCATATTTACCCTTTTGCATACCCTGGTTCTTGCAAATGGGGTCTGCATTGGTAATGCCACCAATAATCAGGCCGAATATGATGCAGATCGTGGTCTCTTAGCTGATGCCCTCTCTCATCACATCCTCCATCTACACGTTCATTTAGATTCTTTGCTTCTTGTCCTCCAACTTAATGCTGTCTATCGTGTGCATAACCCTGTCCTGTTTAGACAATATTTATGAGTGAAACTTTTGATATGTGAATTTAGATTTGTTACATTTCACCATATACCTAGACATCAAAATCACTACGTAGATCAAATCGGAAATCATGTTCTAGACTGGAATTTATCACACACAAGACCATAACATTTAACATCATCAATCAAATGCATATAAATCATATATATTATACAATATGTGTTTTTAGAGTCCATCTACTCTGAAACATATGACATGCCCCTAGCATGTTACAAAAAACAAAATTACAAAAATGGGGGGCACCACTTGCCCCTACATAGCCACTGGAGGGCACCACCTGCCCTACATCTAATCACTCTCTGGAGGATCCCAAGCCAATGGCTCTGCTCCCACAGCTCGTAGATCACGCACAACCTGACCGGCCATCGCCATGCGCCGCACGATACCTCGCCACTCTGAGGGTAGCCCAATACATAACTCTATGTACTGGTCGTCTAAATCCTGCCAACCACACTCAGACACACCGGTCAGCAGGCCCTCGCATCTATGATGGATGTCCTCCACCAGAGCGGCCATATCCTCGTTCTATGCAGTCCTTGATCCACTTGCACCTGTAGCTCCTGCTGCTGTAGGATGTCCCATATATCCAGCCGGTTTTACCGAAGCTATATCTGCATTCCAAAAAATATAACGATTAGCACCATGCATACTAGTCACACATTCTAAACTACACATAATAGATTAGTTGCTTGTCACTTACCATCGGGCCCCCACACTCGACCAGGCGAAAGCGACAAGTCCGGATCTCCCCAATAACTCATCCCACTATAGGGATATTCATCTATGTATAATGGCATCTGATCCTAATGCGTGAAGAACTCTGGTCGGAACACCCATCCAACTGCCCCTCCCCCTCCTCTACACAGTAGGCGTCCCCACCGATGCATCTGGTGCTCTCTCATACCTCCATCAGGCAAATGTACATGAGGTCGTAAGGTCAGGATCTTCTCAAAGAAAAAAGAGCACAACACCGTCCCATAGGCACAATCATGATTCACTTGCCGCTTGCATAGCGACAGCTATCGTTTAACCGATACCAACATCATCTGGGCCCACCCATAGTAGGTCCCACTCAACACACTCTCCACAATCATCATCTGCCCTCCAGTGATGTGATGGAACACCTAGCTACCCAAGATCCACAACACTACTGCGACCATTGCCTGGGTCTCCAACCTCTCTAGATCACCAATGGATATCCGAGTCCCTTTGACTCGGACACCTGGTCAAAAATGTCACTCAAAAAACTCCATAATGTTACGCCCCCGTGGTAACACTGGCTGCGTATTCCCCACCATCCATAATGGTGGGAGACCAGTCAAGAAATAAAAATCCTGGACTGTCAGCTCGATCTTCTGCCCCTGCACTACAAACGCCTCATGATCTGAATCCCAATAACTAATAATCCGGGCCAACAAGGGCTCTCAAGCCCTCATCAAAGGGTTCTCCAAAAACTTCAGAACCCTATACCTAGCCAATGCATGACGGACACCCTGATCCGCCTGGATTTCCATCCGTAATGTACCTAAGTCTCTCTCTCTCCACTTGATCCGTATATCTACCATATCTGCACAAAAAAATCATTTTTGTCAGCCTCTAGATCAACAAAACCGCATTAACTTACACCAAAATAGAATGTCAACCCATAACAGCACTGAAACCTCCCACATCTAATAGGTCGCACTTTTTGGGAAAAACCTAGGCCAGGTTGCACTTTTTCAGGCCAAAACCTGCATCCCAGGTCATAGATTTTTCCCCAAAAGTGCGACCCGACCGTAATGATGAAGTAGGGGCAGTTACTGAGATTTAAAGCCCTAATCTGCAATTTGAATCTATCAAAAACAAAGCTTAGGATTAGGCCTCTTACCTGCAACTGACGGATCACAATTCCAACAGTCGGTTTGTCCGCTATGATCACCACAAGATTTAGGGCCTTCTCTCCTCTCCACATTCACCACAGCTACACAATAAAATGAATGATTTTGGAGGGAAAATGCCCTATTAGAAGAAAACCCCTGTTTGTTCTTTCACCCGCTGTGACCAAACCGTAGCCCCGTTTGACACACCGTCTGCACCGCTGGAAAGATCTCACTGAGCACTCAAATGGGTATCAGTCAACTTTTCATGTTTTGATACTTCACCAGGATATATTTTTTCCATGAAGGGTCTATTCACCTCTTCTCAAAATCGAATTTCTTCACTTACGACACTTGTACTTGGGGCACCACTTTGCCTCCTTACTCATCTTCGTTCGTGTTGATTTTTGTCATGAGCTACCCTATTGTACTCTTGCTTTTATGGTCCCCCATTGGACCCGTACTATGAGGCAGCACCATCGAGTCGCCCTTTCTTAGCGCATCCGAGTCGAGTCATCATCACATTCATGGAGTCTATCCCGAGTCCCTTTGTACCCTGCTATAGTCCTCCATCCTTTCCTGCTTGGTACCTCTCTTGTGTCGCACATTATGGCTTTCAGTACCTTTGTCCACTATCCCTCATGATATTGAGTCAATCTCTGCCAAGCCATTCATGCCATTTATGCTCTAACCAGGGAAGTCGTCCAACCACTCCTCTGTTTCTCTCATTACATCATCCTCATCAGTGTCTACTTGTTCGTCGCTCTACTTTTTTCCCTCGTTCCTTAGTTGGGGTTCCCTTATTGCCTCACCTATGGCAGACCTACTTCTGTCGACATCAGCTCATTTACTCCAGAAGCCAGGTCTAGGGGGCAGTGTACCTTGGTTCGAGCTCTTCCTAGCATGATCGTGATATATACACTTGATGGTCTAGTGATGCAGCAGCAGCTATTGGTGATTCCCGGGCATGTGTGAGATGTCTCAACCCTTCATGAGGGGGTGGCACTGCAGGTAGCCCCCCACATGCCCGGTTGACTTCTTCATTTCCGCCCTTGATGCAGCTCCTCTCATTTGATGATATCGGCCTTCACCGCTTGCAGCGCCTTTTTGATTCGCATGTATCTGTCAAATTTTGTGAGCCCGTCCCCATGTGTAGGGCGCATTTGGGTGTATTTGTATCTCATGTACTACCATATTATTGTATAAGTCCTGACGATTATTCCAGGCATCGCATGTATGTGGGATTCATCATGTTATTTATCTGGCTCATGTTTAGGCCAGCACATGCTTCATTATTGTGTTCCATGGTTTTTCGAGCGCCTTATTCTTTGTAATTTGTCTCGGCAGGCATAGGTATGCCTCCCCCGCCGCCTTTATCATAGGTAACACTACATAAACTAGAGACTTTTTGCACCTGTAAGTCTCGTCTCCTCAGGGTCTAGCCCTTTAACACCTCAGACAACCTTACATTTCTCTCTCTCACTTCCCTCTTGATGTCTAGTGATTGAGTTCTTACAACGTACTTCGGTCATACGACTTTCTTCTAACACTCGTACGTTGGGGGGAAATCTGTTACACCATTTTTTGGTCATCTAACCTATTATTATTAGATGAACCCAAGTACACCATGTAAGACCAATTTTACCCTAAGTAAAATTGCTTTCACCATATAAAATAACTTATTTGTTTATATTTCCTGGTCATATTTAACCCAAAACAAGGAAATTAATTAAATAAATCCTTATTTACTTAATTATTTCCTAAGAATAAGTTATTTAAATCATTATTTAAATAATATTCTTAGTTAAATTTGACTAAATCATTCATAAATAATTAAATAAACCATTATTTATTTAATTATATTCCCATCATTTCCCTAAAATGATAAATAAATCATTTATTTATTTATTATTTACAAATAAAGGAATTGACCCAAGTCAAGAACCCTTTTCCCTCCAACAAATATAGTAGAATATTCCTAAAGGGTGCTTCTAGAATTCGATTAATAATATTTTATTCATGCACCGAGTTCTAGACCGCCCCAATATTTTGTTATAAATAGGGGGGTTTTCCCCATTCATTAGTCACCTCCATTGCATTAGATCACTCTGGATCTACTCTTGGTCACCATTTTCCATTTTTCTTTGTGAACTCCCATTGAGTTCTATGTTTGTTTTTCTACACCATTAAGAGAGAGGAATGTTAGATCTGAAACACTGAGGACTTTCAAGAACCCATCCCACTGAGGAGAACCAGAAAACACCTTTCTTGTTTTCCTCTCAGGTGCCCCATTTTTGAATGTAATATATAATTCTTTTAATTACAATGTTCTTGTCTTGTCTATTGGATGCATGGAGCCATATTATATTTTATCTGCTTAATGTCTTTTGTGCTTAGATCTGAATTTGTGCAACAAAATTAAAGATATTTTGTAGCCATAATCAATGTTAGGGCTATTTGTTATGCGTAGCAAAAGTGATCTTTTACAATGAAAGATTCATACTAACAAAAACCACCAAGGGAATAATCCATTCCCGAGTATGGTCACCAATTTTTTATACGGTATTTACGATTGTAGGCAAAGGTATCTTCCCTGGGTTTGGTGATCAACCTAGAACAACAAACAGACAAGGAACCCAATGCTTTTCCTTAAAGTAAATAGATTATGGAGTGATGCCTACCTAGAAATTTTCACTCACTTCACTCCTCCTTTAGCTTGGAAGCTCCAATTCCAGCTCTGATCACCAAAATTATATCCTACATAGTCAGATAACACAATCCAATAAACTATGAGATGTATGGAGTATCATCCAAATACTCTATTCAATAGATCAACATGGTATTGAAATAAGTGAAATAACAACATCACATATAGAAAAACATAGAATTATTTGCATGAATATTAATGGAAGGAGATTACAACCATACGTGGCAATCGATCTTGTAGAAGAGATCCTCCAAGTTGTTAAATAGTCCTTTCCCTGTCACAATATGCACCTTCAGTCACCCTATGCATGATATGGTAACTACTTACTATAGCAGCATAAGTGTTGAATCACTCCCCAAAGCCAACCATTACCTCTTGCTTATGAGAGGGTAAATTTATAGGAGAGAGGGCTAAGTTGGGAGTTCTTATCGAGTTATCATTCTAGGGCTTTAGATCCACCTTTTATGGAGGGATAAGATCAAAGGATAAGTGGTGAAAACTCCAAAGTAGGGTAGGATAGGATCTGAATGTAAATCTAACGAAACTAGTTGAAACAAATTTTGGAAACTCCTACAAGGTGAAGCTTCCAGAATCTCGCTCATTCTACCGAGATTCTAAAACCAGCGCAAGTGAAAAGCAGGGAAAAATACTGGTGACCAACGTTGGCCACATTGGAAAAATTAATGGTTGAGTGCACCCAATATGATTTCAGGGAGTGTTGGTCCTCAAACTAGCTCAAATAGGGCAGTTTAGGGTTGAAATTTTGAGGGATGAAAGGTACATGCCTAAGGCTTTGTGCAAGATGATGACAAGGGGAATAAGATGTTGATTGATCACATTAGGAGGATAAATTTGATTGGATGTGACAAAATGGCCCATAACAATTATCACTTTTTGTGATATTTTATATCACATGAGTCATATTTACTATTAGGATATCATTGATTTCTTATCCAATCAATCAAACAATTTATATTTGTAATTTCTCAAAATAAATGCTTGCTATGATGGGAGCTTTCTATTTATGGGCTCCTATTTTCAAAATATCACAGTTGGACTAACACATATAGAACTTATACAATAAAAATATATATATAGAGACAATGATACATCAATCACATGGTCATCCAAAGACAATAACACCATGTTATGTTATTCACTCTTCTAGCCTAGCAACATGTTTTACTCTAAAACATTGCATAAGAAATCACACCTAGAAAAAATGACCAAGAAATATGGCAACAAATATGCAGAGATTATTTTCATAAAATAAGTAATAATAACATAAATTTCAAAGCCCAAAACTTTATAGTTTACCAGAAATTATACCTAGTGACTATAGAAATTAGAATGACCACCGAATGAAGCTTAAAGCACTTGCTTATGAGATTTCCCTTTGGTTGACTATGAACATCATAAATACACACTACTATATACGATGTATATGAAATTATATGCAAAATCCATTGTTATTACAAAAATTACAATTTATCAATAATAATATTCATTAAATTCCTAAAACATGCTATGCCCAATAAGCCAAGTAAAACAAAAAAGGATAGAGAGATCATGGTGCCTCCAGAGAAGTTGTGAATTGGAACTGAGAACAAGTTATAATTCGAACATGATAGCAATATGAATAAAAATAAAACATTAAAAAAACATATAGAGTAGTGAACATGGTTCCTCCAAGTAGGAGGATTCACATGAAGAACAACCAAAGAAGAGATGTTTCTTCCACACAAAATGAGAAGATACAAAAGAAAATGAGAAATTGATGTTTAAAGGGAGATTGAACGTATGTTCAAATGGAAAGCTCCATTACATAGTATGGAACCCATAGTGGCACTAGTCATATAGAATGGAAATAGGATGGATATTGTTTACGTATTCATTATTAATATGGAATTGATCATAGAATGTGGAATAAATCAGTATGCATATCAGCGAGTCATGAATGCAAACATCACTAAAAAGTGAAATGAGATATTCTAACTCATGAATAAAACACATAATGATAAAAATTATATTTGAATGAGAGATATGTTCGATGCATAGATATTACTGATTAATATTTGATAAATATTGGCATATATGTGTATGTGTGTGTGTTATGAATATAAGCATTCTAATATAGATCAAACTAAGAAAATAGAGAATATGAATAACCTAAAAGTGCCCATACCTATGACATAATGTTTGAAAGATATTCTGAATATGGATTGAGGATAATAAACTACCTTGATTAAAACTATACTAATTAACCTAGACTTAGCGTACCACTTGAAGCTAGAGAACTGTGCAGACAGTGGAAGGCTACAAGTCTTATAAATTTCTAGAATTTGAATAGAAACCCAAGGAAATATTATGAAATTAAATGATTATTGGGATAAATAAACATACCATGAAGCATTAATATTAGTCTCAATATAGATACTTGTGCCATGGTGAGTGAGGCCACTCACACACCATGAAGGAGAAAACTAGGGATTGTGTGTGAACATAGGTTGATTGATTAATTGAGCACCAAGAAGGGGGAAATTGTGCCACAAACAAAGAAATATATAAGGAATAAAATTGATTATTTATATGTTTTGTTTACATAATATACATTTTTTCACAACCATTTTTTATGGCAGATATTTCAATTACTAAATAAATTGTTAATCTCGATTTTCATGCATTATATAGGAAATGGTGTCAAATTGACACATCAAAATCCATTTTTCAACGAGGTCATGGTCAAAAGGGTAAGTGAATTTATATTATCATCATTTAGAGACAAAGGTGTTATAATTCATTGATGGAAATATGGATTACTGCATTAGAGGCCATACTACATGCATAAGATTGATTGTTTATGTCATTGTCATGATGAAAATGACATAGAATGATTTCTCACTCTCTTGATGATCGCTATAATATCTCAATAATATTGTCAATTGTCAACCCTAAAATTACGGATATAGGGTTTCTTAGGTTCATTTTTCATATGTCCTTTAGATCTGCCATCATTTCATATGAGTCATAGAAGAGACTCATCAAGGAGATATTTGTCATTTGAATGTCTGGATTAAGATTCAAAGCATCATTAAGATTTAACTTTAGGGTTGATGACACAATATATCTATATATATATATATATAATGTGATAGTGAGAAAATACAAGGTTTTGATGCCATCTGCCAAATAATAAAATAAAGACTTCCATATTGTAAGCCAATGTCATGCCAAACAAACTTTATATTGAGGTCATATGTATTTAGTATAGAAGCCATAATTCTCATAGAAGACATACCATATGAATTGTATAAATAATCTATGCCAAGATTGTATGCAAACTTCCATCATAGAGCCAAAACAAAATTTTTATTGAGGTCACATGTATTTGGAGTAGAAGCCATAATTCTTAGAGAAGACATACCATATGAACTGTATAAATAATTGATGCCAAGAATTTATTGAAACTTCCATCCAATATCCAAAAAAAACTTTATATTTAGGTCATATGTATTTGGTATAGAAGCCATAATTCTTAGAGAAGACATACCATACGAATTGTATAAATAATAATTGCCAAGACTAGTGTATGCAAACTACCATCTGTAATATTCCTAATTAGCTTTCAGCTATTTGGAATATTAATTTTTGCTTTTGATAAAAAGATATGTGAATAAGTAGGTAGGGAGACCCATAAATCTCTTTAGTAGGAATAAAACCACTTCTCATGTGAATGTGGATCATTTTATCAGCTGTATAGAGCACCTAGAGGTGTGAACAGTGGCTAAAGCAGGTGGACAGGGTCAAAGTTGACCAAATAAACAACATTTTTATGGAGGGAGTGGATAGTTAATGGAGGACATCGCAGTCATAGAGGAGGAGTGTATGCATGAGAGTAGCTTCTTTAATGAGTGGGACCCAGGTTGAGGAAGCTCACCAATCATATAAGGAATAGTATGGCAGCCATATAAGGCATTCATATTATTGATATTTTGTTGGTATTTTATGACTTTTTCACGCTTTAGTTGTTTATCTAAGTCTGTTGTGTTGTTTAGCACAAGGGTGTTTCTGAGCAGAAATCCCACCCTCATCCTCGGGAAACTTTGAGTGCCTACTCAAGATAGTTTCATTAAGCATCATTTCCACTATTCGACTTCAGGCCAAGCTTCAGCCTTTATCCACAGTGCAGTCTCCTTCAGAATTGTGTTGTTTTGCAGTGTAGCAGCAGTGGAGGGTTGATAGACCCAATTTCTAAGCTTTTTTTTTCTATTGGAGGGATCAGCCCTTCATCTGGGAGGCTAGTCAGGAAGTTCTTAGAGATTTATTCCACCATCCAGAATCAAGCCAAGTAGCATCATTCGCCGACAGCGTAGTCTCCTCCAGAAACTGCGTTATTTTGCAGTGCAGTTGTAGTGGGAGGTCAAGTACCCAATTTCTTGACCTGGTTTTCAATTGAGGGGATCAACCTTTCATCTGGAAGGTTGTGAGGAGGGATATCAGCCATTGTCATATCATATTAGCCACCTCCCACCAGTGTTCCAGTTGTAGAGTGTTATTCAGCCCTAGGGCCACATTTTGTATATTCTGCATTTTGAGTATTTCTGGAAACCCTTCCTGGGTTGTCTCGGAATAGTGCTAGAAATCCTAGATCTTTGATCTCGGCATTTACTAAGCACCATATCAGTAAATCCATGAGTTTACATTTATAGTAGAAGTAAACCCCAGCAAAAAATTTGATGTCTTAGCCTCTGGAATTCTTGTATAGCAGTTTTTCCTCATGTTTTATGTACTAGGTCTCCAGAGGCTTTTTTTGCCTAACTTGAGTGTCTTTTTCCTCAAGATCTTGTATACATTTGTTGCTATAATGTTTAATAGAATGGCTATATGATCTACTCTCATATTCATGTGTTTATGTATCACTGCAATTTCCACTGTATGTTCCATATTCCTGTCTTTTCTGTTTTTAGATATTACAGTGGTATCAAAGCATGATCTTTGGCTCAGCTTGTGGGCAATAGATCTTATGACACAAGAAGAAGAGGTCCATAATGATGGAGGGTATGAGTTTTGCCTAATTTCTTTTTATATCTATGCAGGACCTCTCCAAGGAGGTCAAACAAATGATATGGAAGAGGCACAAGGAGACCCCAAGGAGGTTTCAGGATGAGGAAGGTCCAAGCACTTCCTATCAGCAACAAAAGAAACTGTTATTCCATAGATCTCCAAAACAATCTACTATGTCCACTTGCTTGGAAGAGGAAGGTGAATGGAATGGATATGGAGGAAACTTATATCATGAGACTATAAGTGGTTATCTTGCAGAGTAAAAATATCAATCAAGGGCTTTTAAGGAGAATTTGACTCTCCAATAGTTCATTCAGATCAAAGAAGAACAGAAACCCTACAGCAACAGTAGAAGAAAAAGAAATAATAGATTTCTATTGTCTACATTTGATGGGTCATCCACAAGCACAAAAAAGGCTTGGAGGAATAAGTTAGATGCATTATTCCTACTATATCCAGTAGTAGAAAGAGAATTTGTTGAGATTGCAGCATTGAACCTTGAGGGTGAAGCAAAGGATTGGTGGTTCAGCCATTTGAAACATGATGGAGTGTTTGCTTATGCAAATTTTACTCAAAGGTTGATCGTTTGATAGAAGAAAATTGGAGGTAATTCCTATTGAGAAATTTCTCGACATTGCTGAGAAATCACATAAGGAGCCAAGGGAAGATGTCACCATTATCACTCTGGGAGAGGAGCAACTCCCACCACTATCAGCTGCAAGAGTAGTTGCATCAAGAGAAGGAACACTTTCATATTCACAAGATGGTCTTGACCTCTTGACATTAGGAATCACATGCATGAACCAGGAGACGCATGAGGAAGAGGAGACATATACCAGCGTTGGTTCATTAGTAGGAGAGAAGCCATCACCATCACCAGCAGTTGGAGAATTCATTACACCGGTAGGAGGAGCCCTTGTAGCTATACAATATGTTCCTAAGGATTAACTTATCCAAGGTATGAAAACATTTCCACCCTGTATTATTTCATCACATCAGATGGATAATTTTGGGGACATGCCATCAGGGCAATTGCATGACCAAGGGTTAAAGCACATTGCTGATTTGGAGCAACAGACTATCACTGCATAGAGGACCCTTGACTAGTTCAAGGAGGAGATGCATATCCATCCTGGTCTTTCATTATTGAGTTGCACACAACACTTTGGGTTGGAATGTAGAGTTTTGGAGGATAGGATGTGCATAATCCTAATCAATCCAATGCAGAACTATGTGTTCAACATTGTGTATGACCCTGAGACAACGGATGCACCATCATGGAGATCAGCAACGTTTTCACTAAGCAGTAGTGATGAGTTGGGGGGCCAACTATTATTGAAGAATTGTGATGACCATTCCACTTATGTAGCATTGGATAGGCATATGGTTGATGACGGACATATTATGATGGATAAAATCTCCCATTATTATGATAGATTCTTCTTGATGAGCACCTCACAGCTCAAGGAGAAGCTTTTTCCTACAACATATTTGGAACCTTATTGGTTCTACCAGTTCATTGATGAGTGGTATTTATGTATATATTTCCAGGAGGTTGCACTTTAACATATCATGGAGTGCAAAGATAGTCATTAGATTTGGGAGGATGGTATTCTCCATTGGATGGATACCAAATTGGAGCATGATAGGAGACACCCACAGTTGGATGGATGGGTGAGGATGATGAGCAAGGGGTTGGTGAGCCATTTGTAGATCTATGGCATGGGTCAGTAGGAGGCATGGCTGCGCTGGCTACTCTTGAGATATTTTGACCATCACATGACATATCCTTTGTCAAGGGGTGTGTTATGGTTTGGGAAATTGCATGGCACTCTTATGATATGGAAGCAGAGAGTTTGGTTGTATGGGACATTATATAAATCAATCATCATGATGTTACTCCATGACTTGTATGATGATGATATGAGGAGGCAGCAAGAGTCATTGTTGCTTTGGTTACTCTTAGGAGAGTATGGATTGAATTTCCCCCATACCTTGCATGATGTTTCAGGAATAGATGGTGGCACAATCATGGTGCAAAGGAGCTACTCCTTAGCATTTGAGGATCAAAGGATACTTCCACATAGGAATGATTATTCCATATATAGCAGAGGGCCATTGGCATTCATGCATACTTTGGCCAAAATTGGGAAGTTGTGGATGGGAAAAGGCTTTGACCTCCAAAAACTTCAATCTTTTTCTAAGCAGAAGCAGTTGCAAGGGAGGTAGCTGCAAGGGAGGTAACAACAATGGGATAGAAAATTTTCATCTTGTGACTTTGGCATTGGGCATGTCAAATAGGTGAGCTATGAGATGACTGGTTCTATATCACAAAGGCCAACAACGTTGTCACTTGGGAGTATAGATCCATATTGGGAGACCCAGAAATTTATGGAGTGTTCTAAGGATCACTTCACATATGAGGTACTTGATGGGCAAGTAGAATATGAGAGGTATAGAGTGGTGGATGAAGTCATCTACTACCAGGATAGGATCTTCTTAACTAGGAATTCCAAGCTCAAGAAGAAGGCTCTACATGCAACACATGATTCATTAATTTCCAGTCACCAAGGTCTCATGGAGACATATCAGACCATTATGGGGAGATTCTCATGGGAGGGCTCATCCATGGACCTCATCGCCATATTAATCATAGTACATGGTAATATTTGTGTACTTATTTATCATCTAACAAAGTTTTTTCATTCTCTTGACATTTATATGCAGTGCATTTCTCCACAAAATGGCAAGCCTCTCTTTAGACTTCATGTTCTTTTTAATACCAACACCAGTGATGGAGATAGTTATTTCTTGTATGGATTTGGGAAAGTATTTTTCTATTATTTGTATGCTCAGTTGACACACAATGCCATTTAATACCTTCCAGTAGATCAACAAACATGCACAACTAACAAGTGGTTTGGAGACAACTTGCCACATTATGTTTAGGGGCAACAGATAGTAAAAATGTGTTGTTTCCACTTGGGGAACTATTGTCACCATCCAGAATTTCATACAAAACTTAGTATCCTTCTCATTTGGATTCCATATTGTGATGATGTTCTATTCACTATATGTGGAATGGCTTGGGCAAGCAAGGTTCATAGAACCAAAGAGTGGATCCTTGAGAGTCTAGTTGTTTTTTGGCCTCTTGAGGACAACATTATTGCAACCAAAAATCAACAACAGCTCTATACATATAATAAATGGAGAGAGAGATAGCATGGGATGGAAAATTTGGTCTATCATGTTCATCCATACAGCCCATCTACATTGCATGAGCAAGAGGTGGAAGATTTTTCCTATGAGCTACTATTTTGGAGGGTGGTCCATTTTGTTTCGATGATAGCTTGGGGATTGGAGCTTCTCATGGGGATTTAGGTTCCCAACATTTTTTAGATCCCATGCCTCAACAAGGCCTCTAGACAGCATGTAGTTGCCTCCATAGATATCCCACTTCTTCATGATGAGAGCCAAAGGCTGACTTGTACACTTGGGAGGAGCAACTAGAGGACAGATTGATTGGAGAGCATCTTGTTTAGTGGAGGAGCTTATCATATGAGGATGCTACAGGAGAAGGAGAGGAGGCTTTGCAATATCTATCCTTGAATTTTCTTGAAGACAAGAAACATTTGGGAGGGGAGGACTTTAATATTCCTAATTAGCTTTCATCTAAATGGAATATTAATTTTTTCTTTTGATAAAAAGATAGGGGAATAAGTGGGTAGGGAGACCCACAAATTTCTTTAGTAGGAATAAAACCACTTCTCATGTAAGTGTGGATCATTGTATCAGTTTTATAAAGAACCTTTAGCTATGAACAGGGGCTAAAGCATGTGGACAGGGTCAAAGTTGACCAAATCAACAGTGTTGTTATGGAGGGAGTGGATAACTAATGGAGGACAGCGCAGTCATAGAAGAGGAGTGTATGCATGAGAGTAGATTCTTTAATGAATGGGACACAAGGTGAGTAATCTCACCAAGAATATAAGGAATAATATGGAAATCATAAAATAAAATTATAATATTGATATTGTATTGGTATTTTATGAATTTTTGCACACTTTAGTTGTTTAGCTAAGTCTGATGTGTTGTTTGGCACAAGGGTGTTTCCGAGCGGAAATCCCACCCTCATCCTCGGGGTAGTTCGACTGCCTACTCAAGATAGGTTCATTGAGAATCATTCCCACAATCTGGCTTCAAGCCAAGCTTTAGCCTTCATCCATAGTGCGGTCTCCTTTAGGATTATGTTGTTTTGCAGGGTAGCAGCAGTGGAGGGTTGATAGACCCAATTTCTAAGCTTTTTTTCTAGTGGAGGGAGAAACCCTTCATCTGGGAGGCTATTGAGGAATTTATTAGAGATTTATTCCACCATCCGGCATCAGGTCAATAAAAATAATTTACCCACAGTGCAGTCTCCTCCAAAAACTACATTATTTTGCAGTGCAGCTGCAGTGGGAGGTCAAGTACCCAAGTTCTTGACCTTGTTTTCCAGTGAGGGGATCAACCCGTCATCCAGGAAGGTTGTGAGGAGGGTTCAGACACCACTGTCATATCAGATCAGCCACCTCCCACCAGTGTTCCAGTTGCAGAGTGTTATTTAGCCCTTGGGCCACATATTGAATATTCTACATTTTGAGTATTTCCGAAAACCCTTCCTGGGTTGTCTTTTTATAGTGCTAGAAAGCCTAGATCTTTGATCCTGACATTTTCTAGGCACCATATCAGAATATCCATGTGTATAAATTTATAGCAGCAGTAAACCACAGCAAAAACTGCATTTTCTTAGCCTCCGACATTCTTGTATAGAAGTTTTTCTTCATGTTTTATGTACTGGGTCTCTAGAGGCTTGTTTTGCCTAACTTGGGTGTGTTTTTCCTCAATATATTTTATACATTTTCTGTTATAATGTTTAATAGAATGGATATATGATATTCTCTCATATTAATGTGTTGACATATCACTGCATTTTCCAGTTTATGTTCCATATTTCTATCTTTTCCATTTTGGGATATTACACCATCACAGATCCAAAACAAACTTTATATTGAAGTCATATGTATTTGATATAGAATCCATAATTTTCAGAGAAGACATACCATACAAATTGTATAAATAATAAATTCCAATACTGTATGCAAAATTCCATCACAAAGCCAAAACAAAATTTGTATTGAGGTCATATGTATTTGGTATATAAGCCATAATTCTCACAGAAGACATACCATACAAACTGTATAAATAATCGATGCCAAGACTGTATGAAAATTTTAAAGAAATGGGACTTTTATCATAAACTTTTAGAATGGTATTTTTCATTTGTTAGGTAATTAACCATATGGATCCACCACTGCTATATCAATCGAAACATATATAACACCTTACAACATATATAAACCTAGCCATATTGTTATCTACCCACCCTCTAACCCATTGACGAGGCCGGGAGAGTCGTAGTTATAAACTTTTTCTGATCAACCCTCACATTTGAGAACCATCTTTGAATCAAAAGGCAACACTCATAAACCAAACTGTCTTAAGAGGTTGAGTGCTTGAACCACGAATAAATTCCCTGGGTGGAAATAGGTGGGAATATTCAAGGCAAGTAAAGGAATGAGAACAACAAGAGATTTTGGGTCGAGCTTACAAAGGAAGGCGCCAATGTATTTGCAATAGATTGAGGTACTTTTTCTTGGGATTCATTTGGAGTTGTGGAATACAATAATTCTAGAAGGGGTAGGAAATGTTTTAGGCCATTTCATTGCTCTGGAGGATAAGTTCTCGGTTAAATAAGACATGATAAAAGTAAAAATTCTAGTGGAATTTGACCTCCAAGAAGGGTTACCTACATATATTTAGATTTTTTAGGGGAATTGGATATTCACACAGAAATTGGACTTCTATAGGATTCTGCTTTGATGCAGTGGTTGTCATGAAACTAGACACATTTGGGAAGAATGTAAGAAAAATAAAATCACAGTAGAGCCCAAAAAAAGGTCTGTGAGTTGGTTCTTAAAAAAATAGCAAACAGAGGATCCTCTTAGCACCATATCCTTGCTCAAATTCCCTCGTGCCCTTAGCTCAAATGTCCTTGTGGACTCCTCAAATTCCCTCCTGCCAAACTATGGAATATCCTCGTACCCTTAGCTAAAATTCCCTCATGGCCTCCTCAAATGCCCTGTGGAATGCCCTCATGCTCTCTGAGAACCTGATTCTATTGTGAACCTATTATTCCATCCGCACTTTTTACTATACGATCACATATAATCATATTATATATAATATATATAACTATATTATATACTATATATACTATATATATATATATATATATATATATATATATATATATATATATAATATTATTATATATTTCCTATGAGTCATACAATACTAGAAAGTAGGTTTTTCCATTTTCACTTAACTGGTGGATAAAATTTAGATTGATTCTATGCTTTCTCACATTAAATACTAAGCTAGGGGAGTTGGGCGATTGAGAAGCCAAAATGACCACATAGTAAAAGAAACATGCTAGTGCCTGATTATTTAGTAAGTACGAATGTACCCATGTATATCTGTGACTCAAAGGAATCAGACATCCAATCCAACAATCATTCATTATTCAGAGGTTATCCTTGCTTCATCTATGTAGTTTCCCACCATATTGAAAGAGGTTTATGGGAGGAAGGCAGTGAAGATTCAAATTTCATGAGATTCGTGATAAAAACAAATTTAAAATTATTTAAAAAATGATCCTAGATGAAACTATGTCACACTTTCATAGGTGATAGCACAAAATTTCACAAAAAAACATGGAAAATTCCTCATATCCATTCTTAAAGAAATTAAGAAATTTATAGAATGTGGTGCACATGATTAATCTTAATTAAGATTAATGAATTATCTCTAAATTGATTAATAGTGGTCAAACAAACTTAGATGAGTGGGTCAAAAAATTCGTAGATGACATTTGTGAGGATCAAGCAATAGAAGAAAGGAATCCCTTGATGATGTTAAAATAAGATTTTATGAAAAAATGTATAACTAGTTCCTCTACATAGTACCCATTTTAATTCACAAATTCTTGATTTTCTAAGGATTTGAAACATTGTTTAACCCCAATATCCACTACCAAGCCTAACTTGTACCTAATAGAAAAAATTACAATCTAGGTGGGAATAATTTTTGAATGCTAGACTTCGAAAATTTTCTCAAGAAGCTTAGGATTACTTTAGAAATGAATGGCTGATTTTGGTACCTTTCTCAAATAGTAAAAGTAATCTTGGCTTTGTGGTGGGGGTGACAATTTGTGAAAATACCTAAAATGGAGTAACCTTATTTGATACACATTTAAGAGTCATTATGCTGAGGAAAATGAGGAATTCAACTACAAGAGAGTGAGAGTATGCACTATATGAATAAAAAAAGAAAAGGATGCTCAAAAGAATGCAACCATACAAGGCAACGATTAATATTCAAAAATTTGAAAGGGACAAGAGCCAAAACAAAAGGATAGTGATGCATGATGTGGAAAACCATCATATATCCCAAAGAAAAAATTCTCAATAGTGGCAAGTCATTGGAGTGCTAAATTGGTTTGATGATTATATAGATGTTACGTGGGAAGAATCCTTGATGGTTCCTGAGTTGAATGAAGATATAAAGTTGGTAGAGGTATGCATTGTTAGCCTTTGATTGGTAGAGAATGTTTAAAGCATAGAGGTTGAGAGTTAGGACATATGATACAACATAATCATCCAAATCCTTATGTAACAAGTCACCTATGTTCAACAATTCTGTAATATTCCTAAATTAGCATGTGGCTAATTGGAATATTAATTTTTCTCTTGTCATTTAGCTAGATGAACAAATGGGCAAGGAGACCCATAAATCTTTTTAGAATGAATAAAATCCCTCTTAATGCGAAAATGGATCATCTTCATAGTTGGATAAAGAACCCTCATGTGTGAACAGGTGTTACACAGCATTTTGTCATTGTCCCTACAATCCCCATCCCACACATTGGAGGACCATTTCTGTGACTAATAAGAAGTGTCATGCCTTGGAAAAAACATCATTGCATCCCTTTCCATGAGGACAACATTCCTCCTTTCGAAAATTCTTTGAGACGACCATCAGAAACACATTTTTTGGGTTGGCGCTGGTAGACTGTTATGCCCTCATGCCAATGAAGGAAATTAACACTGGGCCCCGTGCCCATTGGCACTCTATCCCAGTGAGCTACCCGTGCCAAGATATTTTTGGAATTTTTTTTTAAATATATAGGCAAATTTTCTATGCTAACCACTTCGTGAGCGAGTCAGCTTGGGTTGTTCACCTACATAACCAAGAACACCTTCCTTTGGCCTCTTGTTTCCACCTTTTGGGGGAACCTCCCAAAGGATAAGTCCTCCCTTCCACCATTTGAAGAATCCCAACCTCCTCCTCTCCCTCTATAAGTAAACCTATCTCCCATTGATACACTAGCTGAATAGCTGAATAGCTAAAGAGAGATTGCTGAACATTCTGATAGTTGGTGAGATAGAGCAGAGAAAGATACCTTTGTCGAGAGAGAGCTTAGGCTTGCGTCCTTGCCTCATCCCATTCCCTGACGAACCTTCGAGATGTGCTTCAACTGAACCCACTGAAGGAGTTTGTAACGTCAAGGCTCCAGTTCTAATCTCTTTATTTCTATTTATATATACATGAACAATGTCTGGTTCCCATCTTATGTTGATATGGTTTATTTTACACAATATGTTTAATATTCCTTGAATAATTAGCTAGTTATGAATGAAATTATTGTCTTGTATGCTGCTTTTGTCCTTTGATCTTTGTGCAGGCATCCGAGTACCATTGTTGAAGGACCGCAGCCTGTCGAGACATAGATCAAGAGGTCGCCACTACTACAGTTATGACAATCACGTTGGACTACAGGTATGAAAATCTATCCCAACCTATTTCATTCGTTAACTAGGAACCTACACATTAGCTTGTTCCCTTGTTGCTAGACCCACTCTAGGGCTAGAGGGATCATCTCTATCCATAGAGGTGAATTACCTACACAAAAAGTTGGCAACTGTGTTGGGCATCAGTGTGAGTTTTTCATCTTGTTTCTCATTAGGAATTCACCTTGTCGAGTCGACTTCAGTCATTTGATTGCTTGTCTATCTTTTTTGTCTTGCTTGACTGTTTGGAATCCTCCTATTCAGCTCCAGAGTTTCAAGATTGACCTTTTCTCACTAGTTTTTTCCTTTTCCCATAGCTTTTTGGCTTGGCGTGCTTTTTCTTTGAACAGTCGTGCCAATTGGCACTTGTTGCTTTCGTTGCAGTAGCGCCAACTCCTACTTGGCACGAATTACCGCCTAACAGTTGCGCTGAATCCTGTAAGATTTGGTTTGACCTTCTTTCTGAGTTTTTGGTTAGTTTTTATTTGCTCTGGGTTGTTTTTTAGATCTACAATTGATCTTTTGGAATTTTTTTGACTTTGTAGGGTTACTCTTCTCATTTTTTTTCCATTCTCTCATCGGTGAAGTTCACAACCCTAGGGTTTCTAGGTGTCTCTTGCTCACTGAACCTTCTTATTGAAGTTCGATTCTTTTTTATTTTTGTCAATTTGATTCCCTAATCAATTGTGTTAGTCTTTCTTGATCCTTCGTGTTTTCGGTTTTTTTAATGATCACTTCGATTTTTGTTTGACTCTCCATTTCGTCACTTCGAGCATAAATCACATTACTCGTTTGGGTCATTTTGAAAGCCTTCTATTTGTTTGAAAGAGTGCATCATTGGTTTGAGTGTGTTTTTATGTCTGTATTGCTTTTGAATTATTCATTTTAAGATATATACGTTTGTAGCGCTTAAAAATAGTGTTCTATTTTATTTTTAATGTTATAGTGCATTGTGTGCTTCAATCATTGAAAAAACAAAAATTTTCATTCTTTCGTTTGCATCGGAAATGAAATTTTTTTTTGCATAACTGGCTCTTAGTGAACTAGGAAATTTTTTCATTTCTCGTTTGGTTGCATTAGATGCATTAGTGGATTTATTTTTATCTTTAATTGTTTGATGCTTTTTACAAGATCTCTATCCTTCTCTTTGTTAGCCTTCATCGAATGGAAAATGGTGTTCTTTTTCATGTAGTGTGCATTTAGGAAATTCGAGATAAAATTTGGTAGGGCCTTGAAAATCAAACATTAATTCAATATCGACCTTAAAATCAATTCAATCAATCTAAGGAAGCATTGGAATCTAACGCAAACATTTTAGTGGTCTAGGCTAGTGACGTGTTCTGGCGTCATTAAACCTAGTAGCTGTCGTTCACCACCTAGTTTTAGACAGCACTAGTACAGACTTGTGCTCCCCGTACCATCGCATATATAAAGGGAGACCCTCATAGGTTCAAATAATTTATCCATAGGAAGCCGAGTTTTCCGCCTTGTAACCATGATACACCAAACATAGCATTCGGGGAGACTACATGTATGTTAAGTCCTTGGTCATTTCTCTTTCATTTGATCACCAAGGTGTATATGGCAGTTCACGGAAACTTGGTACACCCTCTTGCTTAGATTACCAGAGTAGTCATTTTGATATTTTCATGACTTCTTAAAAAGTTAAAATATCATCGAGAACTTGTCCTTTCACGCTCGTTTAAATATGAAAGTGACTAGAGTCATCTTTTGCTTGTTTCCTGACTCTTAAAAAATGAAACATCAAAGTTTTGTTTCAATGTCGTAAAATCAACTTCCTATGATCACATACCCGTTAAAATTTTTCTGCTTGGCTTGTTTTCGTATTTCCTTAGAGTTTGACCTTGAAGCCTTGAATTGGCTATCTTGTTTTCCTTCCTGTATTGAAATATTGTCACAGTGGTAGAACCACCAATTTCGTCGTCTTCTTCACTTCCTCCTAGCGGTAGTTATTTTCCTGACGTTTCTCTCGAAACCCCTCAATCCACTAGGTCTGCCGAGTTTTTGCAGCCCATCCTCCTGACTACCTTGCCTCTTTCTACCTGGTCTACTCCTGAAGGGTTGGTTGATTTCAATTGGCCACCTCGGGGTGCTTGGTCTAGTTTTGGGAGCGAGGAAGAATTCCCTCCTCTTACCTCAGGATCACCTTTTTTAGCCATTGCTTTACCCCCTAGCCCTCATCATTTTTTCGACGATCTTACAACCTCATCAGACATGGATTCTTCGAGTCCTGTCGGCAGTGAATAATTGCATGTTTCTACAGGGGACTATCAGCTTTTCCAAGAAGATCTCCCACGCGTCTCCAGTCAACCATCTCCTCAATTGATGTCTCTTCCACCCAGTTATCATACTTTGAGTCAGATTATTTCTGGTGTTGCGTCCATAACACAGTCCAATACATCGACTCCTCCAAGGAGTTTGGTCCTTCCTACATTAGGAATGTCACGTTCGACACCTAGTTCGTCGGTCATTATTACATCTGTCCCAGTCCGACCCACCATTTTCGTGGCTTAATTTACACCGGTTGTTAGTACGACTGTGTCGTTAGGATCTTTCGCTACTCGTAGGTCTATCTTTCTTAATCCCACATGGCCTGTCAGACCCACCGTGAGTAGATCACAACCTTGTGCTATGGAAGCCACGCTTGTTTCTAGTGCAGCTATGGTTTCTACTTCTATCCCTAGCAACCTTACTTTCGATGAGTATATGTTGGTTTTCCTACAGCAAAACTCTCAGGATTCTCAGCAGCCGCAAGCTCCTGTCAATCCTCTGCATCACTATGATGTCTATGGTAACCCCGTATATATGCCTCCAATTGATCCTAATCAGGTTGTTTATCTACCTCCGGCTGATTCCTATTGGACCATTCCTCATCAAGGGCCATTGATATAGGGACAACCCTTAGGCTTACAAGGACAACCCTTATATGGAAAACCTTTGGTTTAACAGGGGCAACCCTTTGGTCCATAGGGACAACGTTACAATCCGCAACTGCAGGGTCAAAGAGAGAAGGTGAAGGGTTGGATGCCTCACCAATCAATGGGCTAAAGCAAGGGTTGGGTGCTTTATCAAGCCCCTCCACTTCTTATTAACCAGTGTCGTGTTGAGGCCAACCCTTACAGGGTCAACCTTCAGTCCAACAAGGACAACCCTACGGTCCTTCCAGTCAACCTCAATTTCAATCGGGAGCATCTTACATTCCTAGGGGGAAAATGTATCCACCACATGGACAACCTTTTTTGAAAAAGAAGCAACCTTACATTTCGCAAGGCCAAGATTTTGTACAGCAAGAAAAACCCTACGTTCCTGCTCCAGGTCAACCTGGTTTTCAGCGGAAACCTAGTCCATCGCAACCATCGGGCCAACCTCTTCCACAAGGGAAACCCGGTGGCCCTCAGTATCCAGGCCAACCTTCTTTGCAAGGACAACCTACCCAGTCTCAATAGCTGGTTCAACCTGTTCAACCTGATCATCAGCCGGTTCAACCTGTTCAACCTTCTCATCAGTTAGTTCAACCTGCTCAGCAGCCCATTCAACCTGCTCCGCAGGGACAACCTACTCAACCTCAAGGCACTACTTACCCTCCTCAAGGTAAATTTCAGGCTGTATACAGTGTGCCCCAAGGTTTCACTTATTACCCTCAACATCAATCCCAAATGGTGTATAATCCACCTCAATGCAATGCTTACATTCCGCAGCAGAATCCATACGTTGCTCAAAAATGACCCCAATGGTATGCTCAGAATTAGTATCCCAGTCCTCAACCCCAGTATGGGCAGAACTATCAAGCTTATAAACCCTATGGAAAAAATCATTCGAGACAAAACATATGGGGGTATAATTTCTCTCAACCTGGGTGGAATGTTAACAGTGGTCCTTACCAATGACCTCCAATGCTTTTTAATCCTCAATTACTATTTCTCGCTACCTTGGAACTGCCTGATGTGTCAAAATTGACAAGCAATCCAATTCTTTATAATCCGTATTGGCCTCCAGTTCCAACCAAAATTCCTGGTGATTGTCCTAAGTTTGAGGGCAAGTACAGAGAAGACCCCCAAGCGAGCGTTATGACATACCATCTTTGGTGTTCATCAAACTCTTAGGTTGATGATTCTATCTGACTCTGTCTTTTCCAACAGACTCTTACTAATGTCGCTGCAAAGTGGTACATTGAACTGTCTCGAGGTATCTTCCAATATTTCAACTCTTTAGCCATGGAATTTCTCACACATTTTCAGTTATCGGTTCAGTATGAGACCGAGATGCACCTCCTCACATCCTTGAAGCAATGTCGAGCTACTCATATCTCGGATCATATTCATGAATGGAGGCACCACCGTCGCTTGATCAATTTCAAGATTCTTGATCAGCTTCTAACTGATTGGTTCACTACCTCATTTGTCAATCAAATTGCTAAGTACATAGCCATGGGGCCATGTGTAACCGAAGAACAAGCCATTGCTCATGCCCAATACCTTGATCTTGTGTACTCCTAGTCTGACATGTTGTATGATATCTTGCCTGACTCTCCTCGACCTGGAACTTCTAAAGCATTGTCGACGCCATCTGTCGACGGTATCATTGGTTCCGTGTCTTAGACTTCTTGAAATTCTTCTCCTTCGAACCCTAGGAAGAAAAAATCTACTTCTTCCAATGATACTGCTTCTCAGCCAACCCAAAATTCTAGTAAGACCGCGGAAGTCAATGTCATTCAGGCCAATCTAGTGGATGAAACTTCCAAGGGAAAAAAGAAGGGTAAAGTTAAGGCCAAAGTTGATACCCCGAAACAGGATTCTCAAAAATCAAGTGTTGATGATGGTTCACAGCATAAACCGAAGTATCCTTGTTTGATATGTGACAAAGAGCACTACACCAAGGACCATCCTTGACGAGCCGAACTGAGTTGATTGCTCAAAGGAACCTAAGGAAATATGGTTAGTCTCAAGGAACCTTTTCCATTACAGCAAACCCATATGGTAGAGGAACCTCAGTCCTCTGCCCCATTTTTCTCTCAGGTTTTCATGATGAACCGTTCTGCATATTTTTCCATTGCTACCTGGTCAAAATATTATACTGAACCACGTCAAGCAGTAGGGAAGGATATCCTTGATGGTCCTCCTGCTCCACCTACTTCTGGCCCTCTTCAGATTGAAAGGCCCAGTACTAAGCCCGTTTTACGGCCACCTTCCAAAGGTGTACTCCGTAAGTCTTCTTAAAATATAAACATCCATGCTGCTCAAAATTACAGTATCGTTGAGGATTTGGCTCAAGTGCCATCTGCAATGTCTACATTAGAAGTGATTTAGAGTTGTCCTTCTCAACGGAAGGCTTTGCTATCTGCGATCGATGGGGTTGATCCTGCTAATTTAAGCCTTATGACTTTCGACTTGGAGAATTTATTCCCACGTCTCCCTCACCAGCTTGCGCTCATCATAGAAGTTGGCATTAATGGACTGAATATCCATCGAGAGGTCATGGACAAGGGTGCATATACGTGCGTCATGTCATCTGCCTACTGGAAATCCATTGGTTCTCTAGCTTTAAATTCATCTCCAAATTCTCTGGAAGTGGTTGTAATATTCCTAAAATTTATCTTTTAGCTAAATGGAATATTATAGATTATTTTGTCACTAGATAGGTGAATAAGTGGGTAGGGAGGCCCATAAATATCATCAAAAACAACAAAAACACTTCAAGTGTGAAAGGAGGCCCTCTAAGCAGCTAAATGAAGCACCTTTGAGTGTGAACAAGGGTTGGAACATGTTTAATAGTTCAACTTTGACCAAATCAACAGTGATGTTATGGAGGAGTGGACATTTAATGAGCAATAACGCAGTTTTGGAGGGAGATTGATTGCATGGAGGTAGTGACCTAATTGAGTGGGGCCAAGAGTAATGAATCTCATAACTTATATAAGGAAGAGGATGGAAACCATATGGGGGGATTTTTTGGATTATTATTTTGTATGTGGTCTGTTTAGACTTCTTGCATTCTTTAGTTGTTTAGTTGAGATTGTTTTGTTGTTTAACACCGAGTGTTCCCGAGCGGGAATCCCATCTCTTTCCTTGAGAGGCCTCTTAGAGGAGTATTTCACTTCATTTCCACACTCAAGCTTAGGGAAAAGCTTTAGCTTTCTTCATCAGCACAGTTTCTACAGAATATTGTGCTGTGTTGCAGGGTGCAGTAGTGGATAATTATATTGGGTGTCTTCAGAGCTAGTTTTGCAGTGGAGGAAGGTTTTCATCCATTGGAAGGCCTATAAAGAAGCCCCTTGGGCTTATTTGTCACATTTGGCATCAGGCCAAGGAGTATTTATCCCCTACAACATAGTTTTAGTCTAGATTTGTGTTATTTTAGGGAGGAGTTGCAGGGGTAGTTGCAGTGGTTGTTTTCGGAGGTGATTTCTTCAGTGGAGGAGCCATTCTTTCATCCGAAGGATCTATTGGAGAAGATCTATAGGTTTCTACATCAGCTTCAACCATATATTCTCATTTTTATTATTGCAGCATATCTTCGGCCCTAGGGCTACAACTTACATTGGCACATTGTGTGCATTTTCCAGAAACCCTCTTGGGCTGTCTTGGAAAGCTGATCTAGTGCTTAGATCTATATGTCTAGAATCTATTGGAGCCTATATAAATATTTTTACATAATTGTACCATCTCTAGCTGTATTTATGCTTAGTATGACTGTGTTATAGTTTCTCTCCAGCATTTTTGTATTGTAACAGTAGCTCATATTTGGGAGTGATTGCTTCTGGGACTCTTTTTTCCTCATTACATATGATTTATGCCTCACTATTTTGTATTGATTTTTTGTTCTTACACATAATTTTCTTACTCCATTTTAGTCTCCAATGTTGATGTGTTTATTTACACTACTATTTCCAATTTTGTGTTCATATATTGTTGCTCCCCCATTTGGGAATATTATAGTGGTATCAGAGCATAATCTTGGCTGAGCCTGTGCATTCAGCCAATATGTCACCATAAGGAGAAGCTTCACATAATGAGAGAAGATGTATAGAAGGGACAAAGACAAGACTCCAGTATTTGGAGGAAGAGAGGAAGAGGAGCTCTCAAAGCTTCTTTTTCAAACTATGCAGAGCATCAAGGAAGATATCAAGAAAATGAGAAAGGAGATGTGTAGGGAATATCCAAGGGGATTTGAATATGAAGCAAGCCCTAGAATTTTACATGATGAGTGTGAGAATTCAGCCACACAATCTGATCCACAACGTAGTTTTATGCCCATATTCATAGCAAGAGAGATGGAGGAAGAATATGCACCAAAGGAGGAGAGTTTGAGTGACTATCTTCAGGAGTATGAATCTTAATCTTGGAGATTCAAGGAGCACTTGAACTTCCAAGAGTTTTTCCAACTCAAGGAGGAAATATCTAAGAGGTTAGTGAAGAGATTTGATGGAAAACAATTTGAAACATATTTTTGAGCTAGCCAAACCAAAACATTCAAAACCTTTACCTGAGTTGGAAAGATCTATTACACCAACTCCACTTTATATTTCTATTGAGGGGGATAAAAACCTGTATGATACTTTTCCAAGGGCAAGATCCCCATTGCAAGAAGAGCTTTCTTCTCAAAAGTAAGACATGGAGATTCCTCCTTCAATGGAAGACCAAGATCTAGGGACTCTCATTGTTGATGAGGTATTTTCAAATATTGATGAGGAGGAAGAGCAGAGAGAAAGTAACAACATTGTCACTTCAGGAGGAGGACCATCACCTCATGGGCGTGGGCATGAAGCTATTGCTTCAATTAGAGGAGCCTTTTCATCCTTGCAAAAGGTTCCCAAGGAGCAGCATGTGATAGTAGTAATGGGTAGTAAGACCTTGATGGAAGGAGTAGAAGAAAAGGTGGATCATCATCAAAGGATGGAAAGCATGCACCCTTGTTTATTTCAAGGGGTTTATATACAGAAGAAGGAGATTGGTTTGCAGTGAAAGGAGGGACAAATCAGTCCACTCACCTATACAATCTACTTCAGAATTTGATGTCTCATTACATGGAGGCATTCCACCTAGGAGACCACCAGATCAGGAGAGGAGATCAGAGACATCTCACCACTCATTGATCAAGGAGGAGGGAGGATTTGGCACAATGCAGAGAGTCTTGGGTAGGATCAAGGAGGAGGGAGACATTCTCCCAATATCATCATTACCCACTCTCATCAGCTATTCTGCGTTGGGAGAAGATGTTTTTGAGATGAATGATGGCACCATCATGGTGCAAGGAGACCACTCCATGGAATTGGAGAATAGGAGGTTACTTCCACATATGAAGGAATCTTCCCCACTTGGTAGAGGAGGGTGGCCACTCATGCATGCATTAGCCAAACTTGGGAGATTTTGGAGAAGTGATAGCTTCCTATGGAAGACTAACTTCCAAAAGCTTCAACCTTCACTTGAGCATGATCAGCTACAGGAGGGGCAATAGGAACATGTTAGTAGCATACCGATGCTTGAAAATGGCATAGGAGATGTCAAGGAAGAAGGCAACCACATGATAGGGGCTACACAATATGGATCAGCAGCGCTGCCATTAGAGAGTTTGGATCCTTATTGGAGATCACAACTATTGGTGGAATACTCCAAGGATCTATTTACATGCAAGATACTTGATGACCAGTTTTCTAATCGAGGATATATATTGAGAGATGGGGTCATCTTTTATCAAGATAATATCTTCTTGGCTAGAGCCTCAAAGCTCAAGGACTAGCTATTACATGCAGCCTATAAGATATTTCTTTCCAATCCCATTGGTTTCATTAGAGCCTACCATACTATTTTGGAGGGATTCATATGGGAAGACTTCAAAGAGGAGATGCACTATCATATGAGGAAGAGCATAGATTGTTTGAAGGGTGAGGAGAAACATAGCTCTTGGGAAGAGTTATCATCACCACCTCCTTACTCATTGGGTGTGAGAGGGAGCTCATCCATGAGTCACCTCACTAATTTGAACCAAGTGTATGGTAAGGATTGTATTTCTGAGCATCATGATATATTTAATATATACTTGCATTTTTTTAACACTCATGTGCAAGGCATTTCTCCAAGAGGGGGCACTCTTTCTTATTGGATTCATAAGCTACTTGGGGCCATGAGAAACGATGATGTTGACCATTCCATAGAATATTTTGGGGAGATGATGTATACTTCAGGGTGTGCTTCATTAACACCAACCATCATACACCTTCTCCAAGCATGCAAGAAGAATGGGGCAGCAAAGAAGTGGTGGGAGTAACACTTGTTATATCATATTCTATGGCAGTTAGGAGCAAACTATTCTGGTTGCACATGAGGGACCATTGTTCTTCTCCTTTACTACATATGGAAGCTAGCATGACTTTGATTGTGATTCCATATGCTGATGATGTTCTTATCTTTGTTGGGAACATGATTGGAGGGAAGGCACATTGGTTGGATGTGTCCATGGGGAATGAAATTTCCCACATCTTTTATGCTTCATGATTCAAGGGG
This sequence comes from Pinus albicaulis, assembly GCA_034641835.2. Lineage (NCBI taxonomy): Eukaryota > Viridiplantae > Streptophyta > Pinopsida > Pinales > Pinaceae > Pinus > Pinus albicaulis. The sequence goes on from CM076582.1 coordinate 1,503,394,681, forward strand.
AGCATGGGAGATGATATGGACACTACTTTAGATCACTTGTTTCTTTATGAGGTGGGCCATATGATTGTTTGGAGCACTTGGGATATGCCTCTCATGAACATTTGGGAGGAACTTTTCTATGAATTACCATGCTGGAAGGTGATCCATTTCATTTGGATGATAGCATGGACATGGGAGTCTCTCATTGGGAATGAGATCCACTATGCTTTTCATCACTCCTACCTTGAAGAGGCCATTTAACATCAAGAAGGTTTCCATATATACCTTCCACTTTCTCATGATGAAGGCCATTGGTTTTACCCACCAAAGGCCAACTTGCACATTTGGGAGGAACCATTGGGAGACAGAATTGTTGTAGAAATCTGAAGCAATGGTCGAAATTATTTGAGAGGAGGCCACAAGAGGAGGAGGGAAGAATTTTGCTCAACCCTTATAGTTTCTTAACGACAAGCAACATTTTGGAGGGGATGACTATAATATTCCTAAAATTTAACTTTTAGCTAAACAGAATATTATAGATTCTTTTGTCACTAGATAGGTGAATAAGTGGGTCGGGAGGCCCACAAATCTCCTTAGAAACAACAAAAATACTTCAAGTATGAAAGGAGGCCCTTTAAGTAGCTAATGAAGCACCTTTGAGTGTGAACAGGGGTTAAAACATGTTGAATAGGTCAACTTTGACCAAATCAACAACATTGTTATGGAGGAGTGGAAATTTAATGAGGAATAACGTAGTTTTTGAGGGAGATTGATTGCATGAATGTAGTGACCTAATTGAGTGGGGAAAATATTAAGGAAGCTCATCACTTATATAAGGAAGAGGATGGAAGCCATATGGGGGGATGTTTTGGATTATTATTTTGTATGTGGCATGTTTAGACTTCTTGCATTCTGCAGTTGTTTATTTGATATTGTTGTGTTGTTTAGCACTAGGTGTTCATGAGCGGGAATCCCATCCCTTTCCTTGAGAGGCCTATTAGAGGAGTATTTCACTTCATTTCCACACTCAAGCTTAGGTAAAAGCTTCAGCTTTCTTCATCAGCGCAGTTTCTGCAGAATATTGTGTTGTGTTGTAGGTGCAGCAGTGGAGAATTATATTGGGTGTCTTCAAAGCTAGTTTTGTAGTGGAGGAAGGTTCCCATCCATTGGAAGGCCTGTAAAGAAGCCCCTTGGTATTATTTGACACATTTAGAATTAGGCCAAGGAGTATTTATCCCCTACAACGCAGTTTCAATCCAGATCTGCGTTATTTTAGAGAGGAGTTGCAGGGATATTTGCAGTGTTTGTTTTGGGAGGTGATTTCTTCAGTGGAGGAGCCATTCTTTCATCCGGAGGATCTATTGTAGAATATTTGTAGGTTTCTACATCAGCTTCGGCCATATCTTCTCATTTCATTTTTTTTATCATATCTTCAGCCCTGGGGCTACAGCTTACATTGGCACGTTGTGTGCATTTTCCGGAAACCCTCTTGAGTTGTCTTGGAAAGCTGATCTAGTGCTCAGATCTATATGTCTAGAATCTATTAGAGCCTATATCAGTATTTTTACATCATTCTACCATCTCCAGCTATATTTATGCTTAATATGACTATGCTGTAGTTGCTCTTTGGCATTTTCATATTGTAACAGCAGCTCATATTTGGGAGTGATTGCTTATGGGAGGCTTGTTTCCTAATTACATATGATTTATGCCTCACTATTTTGTATTGATTTGTTGTTCTTACACATAATTTTCTGACTCCATTTTAGTCTCCAATGTTGATGTGTTGATTTACACTGCTATTTCTAGTTTTGTGTTCATATATTGCTTCTTCCCCATTTGGGAATATTACAACATTTGATGTAAGGGAATCTAAAACTCTTAGTGTTCTCGCTAGTTTACCGATTACTTTAGAAGGGAAGATGGTCAATGTCGAGGTTGAAGTAGTTGACACCAAGCTCAATTACAATCTTCTTTTCAGTCGCAGTTGGACCCATGCCATGTTTTGCATGTCGTCCACTCTCTTTCATGTTTTGCGATTTCCACATGAAGGAAATATCGTTACTGTGGATCAGTTGTCATTCTTCACTTCTTCTTCTTATAACAACGTTCCGTATGTAGATCAAATTCCTACGCCTTATGAGAGCATAGGGCCGCGTATTTTCAAAGATCCTACCCTCATGGGTATCGTTCCTCTTCTTCCACCCAAAAGTGTTCAGATTAATATGATCTCTTGGTCCGACGATCCGTGGATCATCCCTTCGCCTGATCAGATTGATTCTTTTGAAGATTCGATGCCGTTAAGTCCAATCGAAATTGACTATTGTGAACTTATTCTGGCTTTGGAACCTCTGCCTCCTGATCATGCTCTTTTGGGCATGTCTCTTGACACTTATTCTCAATCGCCTTGGCTTGGCGATTCGGATTCACCCGACCCCTTGAAAGAGATATTTCCCTTCGATGAAGCCATCATGGAAACTGTGTCTCTCGAGGAGCCTGTTTGGGATTATAGTCATCATCGTTCCTCGTTCATGCCTTGCCTTAAGGCCATGTCTATGTGTATTGAGAGGTTTGCTTCTCAGGTTCCTTCTCCTCCGCTTCAAACGCCTATTCTGACACATGAATTTTTTACAGAAGGTAACTTGAGTAATATCACACAAATGATGCCTATCGACATTTTTGTTAAACCGGAAATTGTCGAGAACATCCATATTGGATTCACCTATTCTTTAGATGAAGTCTAAATTTATACTAGCCTTTTCCGTGAGTTCCGTGATGTCTTTGCATGGTCTTACAAATATATGCCTGGAATTGATCCTAGTATAGTGGTGCATGAGATTCCTAAATATCCTGGTGCGAAGCCCGTTCGCCAACGTCTTCGTCCTGTGCACCATAGAAAGGCTGCCACTATTAAGGGTGAAGTTGAAAAACTTCTCAAAGATGGTTTTATCTATTCGATTCCCTTGACAGAATGTGTTTCCAATATTGTCCTTGTAGATAAGAAACAGGGTACCATTCGGGTCTGTGTTGATTACCGTGACATAAACTGGGCCTGCGCTAAGGATAATTATCCTACTCCCTTTATTGATCAAATCATTGATGACTGCGCGGGAAGTGAGATTTTTTCTCTTATGGATGGATTTTCTGGCTATAACCAGATTAACATTCTCCTGACTAATCAACATAAGACTGCCTTTATCTGTCCTTGGGGTGCTTTCGCGTATAAAAATATCCCTTTCAGTATAAAAACTGTTGGGGCTACATTTCAGCAAGCGATGTCATATGCTTTCCACGATATTAAACACATCGTTCAACCTTATCTAGATGACCTTCCGGCTCATTCAGCTAAGTGTAAGGACCATCCTCACCATCTCCGTCAAATTTTTCTTTGCTGCTGATGCTATAACATCCGGTTGAAGCTGCATAAGTGCGTCTTCTACATTGACTCTAGTAGACTCTTAGGGTTATTGTTTCCGAAGATGAAATTAGCCTTGATCTGCTCAAATTTGAGGCTATCATTAATATCCCCTCTCCATCCTCATTACAAAAGCTGCAGAGTCTGTAGGGGAAGGATAACTACTACGTCATTTTATACCTAAATATTCCGAAGTGGTTAAAGGATTTACGCGATTATTGATGCAGGGCGTCCCGTTCCTTTCAGATGAGATCACTCAGAATTCTTTCGATGCAATGAAGACATTGTTGTTCAATGCTCCTATGTTGCATCCTCAGAATTATCACTGTGATTATTCCCTCTATTTTTTCACCACTTTCAGCATGATAACCATGGTGTTGGTACAAGACGATGATAATGGTGACGAACATGTTATTTACTATATATCTCGTAACCTTGTCGATACTGAAACGCAAATGCACATGTCGAGAAGTTGGCATTGGCTGTTGTTCAAGCTGTTCAATGTTTTTGTCACTACATTCTGCTGCATACAGTGACTGGGATTTCTGACTACAAGCCTATGACCTACATATTGTCTCGTCAATTGCTGGGGGGAAAGTACTCGAATTGGATTGTCATCCTCCAAGATTTAGATTTGGAGTGTGCTACTGCCAAGTCGAAGAAATCATTAGTCTTCGCCGATTTAATTTTCTCTCTCCCTTCCGACTCCACTCCATCTAGTTCTGAGGAACGCATTCCAGACGATACACTTTTTTTGATTAGCACCCTCGATCCTTAGCACAATGATATCATTGTATATCTTCATACTTATACCTTCCGATCTAAGTTGACGAAGGATGCTCGCTGACGCATCCAACATCAATCGCAACCCTATCGTATAGTCATAGATACACTCTACCGCATCGGAGTTGATTCCATTCTCTGCCGGTGTTTGACTCTTGAGGAAGCTGAGAAAGCCCTGAATGACTATCACAGTTGCGCCTGTGGTGGTCACATGTTTGGTTATGCTACTACAAAAAAATTCTTCGTGTTGGGTATTTTTGGCCGACCATATTCAAAGACTGTATTGTCGTTGTTCGTAAATGTCATGATTTCCAAATCTATCAGTGCAAGATGCGTGCACCACCTTCCCATCTCCACCCTGTCATTACCGTTGGTCCCTTTGTGAAGTGGTGCATCGATTTTATGACGTGTAACCCTCACTCAGCTGGGGTTCATGCTTATATCATCGTATCCGTTGACTACTTCACCAAATGGGCTGAAGTAATGTCTACACTTACGGCCAACGGTAAGACAGTAGCTCAGTTCATATTCAATCATATCATTTCTAGGATTGGTGTCCCTCAAGCCATCGTTACCGATCATGGTTCCCATTTTTGACATTATATGGTGGCGGAGTTTACTTCAGAGTTGGGTCTGCATCACGACAGCTCAATGTCGTACTATCCTCAAGCCAATGGCCAGGTTGAAGATGTGAATAAATTTCTTGTCACTATGCTTCAATGTACGATTGGGATGCACAAATCAAACTGGCATCTCATGTTATTTTCAGCTCTTTGGGCGAACCGAACCTCAATAAAGGATATGACCAGATTAACTCCATTTCAGCTTGCTTACGATCTAGAAGCTACCCTTCTGATTGAGTGTGAGATACCTTCGCTTAAGTTGGCTATTGAATTGCTGCCGAATACTTCACCAGAAGAAGAGCATCTTCTCTACTTAGAAAGGATGGATGAAACTCGTTACTTTGCTGCTCTGGTTATTGAATCACATAAGAAGCAGATCAAAGCTCGCTTTGACCAGTCGGTTTCCCCTCGCTCCTTCGTAGAAGGAGACCTCATCCTCCTATATGACCAAGCTCAAGATAAGCTAGGGGCAGGCAAATTTCAACCAATGTGGCATAGACCCTACATTATTAAACGTGTTTTGTGGAATGGGGCCTATGAGCTTATTGATTACAAAGTTCACCCTCTAGATCAGCCCATAAATGGATTGTATCTTAAAAAATATTATGCATGAGTCAATCGTGTGTGTTTTGTGTACATAGGTGTTCTTTTCATTTTTGTAAATTTTTGGCTTAGTGTGCTTTACGAGCGTTTTCCTGCTTATTGGATCGTTTCTCATTATGTATATGTCTATTACCCCTTATGTCGGTTTAGCGGATGGTGCTTCCCGCAGTACCTGGAACTTATCTTCAGCAGCCTGGGTGATTTATGATCTTGCTGGTGAGTTGATATATCTTCAAGGTATCTGTCTAGGAAGAACTACAAATAATGTTGTTGAATATAGTGCTTTTATTGAACTATTAACCGAGGTGATTAACCTCAAAATTCATGCATTGATTGTTAACCTAGACTCACAGCTTGTTGTTCTTCAACTTAATGAACATTATTTAGTTAGAAACCCTCACATATTAAGGTTGTATTTACGTGTTTGTTTTCTAGAAAGAAATTTTGAATACATTACATATCAACATATTCCAAGGCGAATGAATGCATTAACTGATAAAGTGGCTAATATTGTATTAGATGGACATTTGCGCAATTTGTAAAAATCATCATCACATGAAAAGATCCATATAGGAAAATAGATGTATATATATATATCAAATGTTTGCATCGGTGTGCATCATAAGTTCAAAAAATATGTGTGTTTTAGTTATATCCTGAGAGATCAGGTCTCTCAAAAATATGCGGAAATAAAACCTAGGAGTCTACTCGGCATGACGCTCATGATAACACGTCACTGCCCATACAAGCCGCCTCAGCAAGAGGTGAACTCGGTTTGACACCCCTGCAGTGTGTCTCTAGTATGCACGAGGAACATCATCAAATCGCACATAATTGGGGATCCCATAGGAGATTCCCTCCAAATTGCGTATGATTTCAGCCTCCTCGCCTCTCTCACCATGAGGGTCAATATCAAAGTCGTGAGGGATCTGCCTCGCTCTCGCGGACATGCCTGCAGGTTTCTCTAGGCCAATATCTGAAATTACATGGATTTAATGTCAAAACATGCATACCCAAAAAACAAAATCATAATACTCATAAAAATTAAAAAAAAAATGAGTCTTACCAAGTACTTCATCCCAATCCTCTCCTTCTGGGAGTGCGAGGTCTGCATCACTGGTGAAATCTATGCCAGAGTAGGGCCAATCCTCCACAATGATCAGATGTCAAAGGATCCACTCAAAAAACTTCGGTCTCCAAGACATCGGTTGACCACCCCCTAACCTTGGCATCAAAGCTTCACAATGGGCCATCCGTGGTTCTTGTGCTTGTGGTGTCAAAACTATCACCTCCTATCACTGAAATATTGGTAGTTGTTCCAAGATGAATGATACCAGAATGGACCTGTAACTGAACTTCTTTAGCTTGGTTTTCTTGCACTTTGTCAGTTGATGTTTCATGTTGATTGTCACTACCTCTACCCAATTATAGAGGATCGGTGTCATGCAATCTACAGCAGGAAGTAATTGTCTCTTTGTGGCCTCGTGAGGTGTCTATTATCCTGCAGCTCATGTGATGGTGTGTAGCACTACTTTTAGTGCCAAATCCGAAATAGTCTGAATATCAGCTTTTCCACTTCCTGATCCTTTCCTTGCCCCTAAGCACACCCTATCAATCACCATACTCATTTTCTCCAATGTGGGCTGGGTGCCGGTCAAGATTGGTACTGTCCCCCTCTGCGATAGCCCTGTTATGAAATAAACATTTGAAACTTCGATCTCGAGTTCTTGATCATGAATGATGAAATTTTCCTGATCAACGTCCCAGACACTGATCAATTATTGCAACAGCTCTGGTTTAGCTCTGAGGCATGGTGTCATGAAGAATTTCTTGAGCCCGCAATCTCTAAGAGCGTCATGTTGGAATCACGATTTCCATTAGACCAAAACCCACAAGCGTTAGTCTTCGCTACAATCTCTAGAGTTAGGATCCATGAGAGGCGGTTAGTCCATGTTGCAAAACACACTAGGAGTGTTGAAACCAATGTCCAACAATCTCCCCCCCAACACCAGCTGGGTGAGTTTCAAACTCGAAACCTGGCTCTGAAACCACTTGTTGGAATCATGATTGTTGTTAGACCAAAACTCGCAAGCGTTAGTCTTCGCTACAATTGCCAGAGTTAGGATCCACGAGAGGCGGTTATTCCATGTCACAAAACACACTAGGAGCGTTGAAACCAATGTCCAACACTTCCATGCATATTTCATTTTCCATGGCAAGTTCCTCTTCTTCACTGTGTTCTTGTTCTTTCCATTCGATCACCATTTTTCTGCTTTACACCTGCAAAAACATTCATATGTTTTTCATTAGCTGAATTTAAAGCTCTTTCTTGGTTAAAATGGGTGTGGTTATCTACATTTACATGCTAAAATTGCATGCTACGATTGGCATGACTGTTTTAGAAACAGTCGCGCCAATGGGCACGCCCAAGTTCATAATTTTGGTCGGTTGGCGCGAGTCCATGCCTCATACCCGCGGCAACCACCACGCCCTAAATTTTTCCAAAGCACCCCATTAACACATAAAATTAGGGTTGCAGGTGATGAAAAAGAAATCAAAATGCAGGAAAGGATTTTAGCTCTTACTTGGAACTGACAGATTCGAGATTGGTCTTCTAGATTTCCCACTATCGTCGCCGCAAAATCACAGTATAAAAAGAGTAACTATTGCTCACAAGAGGTAAAAGTGCAAAGTAATTATTTTTTACCATTTTTGGAATTTTATAACTTTTAAAAACCCTAATTAGGTTTTAAGACATATTTTTTGATTATTTCACTATGTTATTTCGAGAAATGGGTTTTACGTGCATCTCTTGTGCAGCGACGAGTTTTTAACATAACAATGATGAAGTAAAGAGTTGTATTTTATACTTTTTCGGACTCGGTAAAAACACGAAAAAGTCACTGTTGGAGTCATCTTTCAACTCTTTTCTAACTCTCTAAAATTGAAAATATTGTTGAGACTCTTGTCATTTTGAACTCATTAAATGGCTGCGAAACGACATCTACCCAGTATACGTTTACCCCTTTTTCGGGCTGGGATAGATTATTTATGAAAAAGGAATACCTTAGCCTATCGTGACTAAGAGGTTCTCTCAGACATCGTTTTCTACCTTTTCGGATCTGGGGGACTATTTATGGAAAGGGACTTGTTGGAGTTTTCTTTTCTGCTTCTTTTCAAACTCTCTAAAAATGAAAATATGTCAATTTCTTCCTTTGTCAGACTCGTTAAACCCTGATGACATCAGAAAACGTCACCATGACGTACCCGAGTTCCTCCTTCCTAGGGCTCGTAAAATGTACTAGGATGGATTTTTCTGAATGACAAAATTACATGACAAGCATATGCTATCCCCTTCAAGCTTGTTTTTTCAAAAATAATTAGGGTAATCGCCAGAAATGGTTGGGGAAAATGGAACCAGTTTTCAGTTGTGTTGGCAGTATGTCGCTCTTGAACATGACACTCATCTACATTCGTGTGAGGTTTGGGACATCACATTTCGTCATTTTTTTCCTCCATGGGTTTGGGTAATCTATTTTGGCCTCTCATCTGCTCTTTTCCATGTCATATCCAAATCCAGAGTCATGTCACTGATATGTTCAAGAGAATTTTTCCTTTGCAGTTTTCAACCCCCCTCTGATCTTCTGTTTGGTCATGAATCACTATTATCATGTTCCTCTGTCTCGTGTCGATGATGTGGGAAACATTATGGCCCTCCTTCGACCAGGTCACTTCCTGTCGACTTCAGCTCATTATCCAGGAAGTGGACCTAGAGACTCCCTTCCGATACCTTGGAACTTGCATGCCTCAATGGCAAGTTCTTCGCATTTGACAATAGGTCCACATCATTGGCATTCGATCAAGTGATTCTATGGGTTTTCGACACCAGATAATTGTTCACATTCTGTGGATTGTACCTATTGTGCCTTGAGATTCATCATCATTATTGGTGGTATCTCTTGTGCATGTTAACATCTTTCATCATTGGCTGGTAATCAGGTGACTTTCTTGCATGTTCGACTTTAGCTCACATATTCGCATGCTTGAATTTGTACTTGTTCGGATCGAGATGGAGGTCAAGACCCTGGGTTTTCTCTGATAAGATCCAGGCTACATGATATTTTTGTTTATCATGGCTTTATGCATGACTCTTCTGATTGGATGGTTGCGACCATACCTGAGTCTATTTGTTGATCCTTACTTCTGGATGGTTGTGTCCATACCTCGGATCTCAGTTTTTATGTACTCCATTATGGATGGCTGCACCCATGCCACATGTTCATGTATCAAAGATGTTATCACCAAAATAGGCCCTAAAAGGCTGCTAGTCAGGCTACCTCAGTGTAACTATTTCAAACCAGACTTTTAGTTGAGGCTTAGCCTCCTCAACCTAAGAGGGCTCTCTTAATAGGTTTATGATTTTCAAATAAGGATTAGATGGCTAAATCTATGAGTAAAATGGATAAAAATGGATAATTGGTTGCACTTCTAATCAACAAACATCTATTGGGCTTATGGAGTCAAGTGTTTTTCACAAAACATGAATATCAGCTTCATTTGGAATTCAAGGCATTTCAGGGTTTAAATGCATCAAAGAAACAGTAGGACAGAAAATAAACACAGTTCATGAACATATGAAGGAAGTTAGAGCACCTTCAGTGAATTATAGGTAACATACATTCATGCCACTACAAGTAATTGAAAAAGGAAAAACTATGAGAATATCACACAACCATAACCCTTTCTGAATCCTGAGTGATGAAACCAATATCTCTGTATTAACATAAAAACATATTTTATGCTACAATAACAGTATGGTTGCTTATGAAAATTTCCAACCCTATGCAATTTTACTTCTTGTCTTTTATAGAGTCATAATTACATTCTTGGATTCTTTCCAATCACTTGAGAGAAATTCGAATTTGCTAGCTTGACACCTATCAACTGCTAAAACAAACTTTAATTACATCTGACAGTTTAAACTATCTGTTCTAGAGTCCTAATACAACTAGGATTAAAACTCTTTATTATAACCTAACAACCTTATCCAAATATTGAATCTTCTATCTGACAGCTGCTCCTCCTAAACTTCAACCTTGATGATGTCCATCTCCTTGCTGTTTGACTGTATTGATTTTCCTCTTATCTGCCCTGAAAGATAGGAACATGCTCCCTACAAAATAGCTATGGTGTTTCATTTATGTTTCTTCAAACCATATGCTGACCAACTTGTGCTCAAAACATGTGGAAAAGTCTTATTAAGCTCTTGTGACTTCGTCCTTCCAGCTATGCCCAAACCAAACCTTTGAATAAATTCCCAAAACTGTTAACATTGTTGCGCTACGAAACTGTTTGCTGTTTTCGTAGCGCAGAAATTCACCTTTGAAAACCTTACTTGGAATGTTCATTTTCCTTTTTTTTCTATTGGATCTTCACTTATGGTCATTATACATCCTTCAGCAGCATCAAGGTTTAATAAACATGCCTTTTTACCCTTTGAAAACTTTCAAAATCGATCAAACTGCATCCTACATAAATTTCATAGCGCGCTATGAAACTGCTGTGCATGACACCTACAGCAGTTTCGTAGCACGCTACGAAACTGTTGTGTATATCTTTTCAATTTTTTTTTCCAAAAATTAAAGCTTCATACCTTTACTTCCATCCTTCCAATTACATATAGGCTTTCATAATCAACAAATACCAACTCTGAACTGCATCAAAAATGAAATCTTTCCACATAACCTCAAAAATGTGTTAGGAGATGTCACTTACTGTTTACACTCATTTTGGCTATGGTTGATCTTCAGGCTTTGCTAGCTGTATCTCAAGGTCTTCAACCTGCCTTTTAAGCATTCTATTATTTTCTCTTAGTTTGGTATTAACCATCCTTATAAACTTTGCTTCCCTGATTGCTGGGACAATCCATATGAATAATTGATCTTGACTGATGATTGACTCACTGTTTGAAACCTTTTCTAGCTCCCACAGACCTTTCATCCTCTCAAAGTTTGACCTTTCTACAGCATGCATTCTCACTTTCTTCTTCAATTTATCAATTTCAATGTTTGCAAGTCTGAGTTTGTCTTTAACCTCTTCATAACTACTCTTTTCTCTCTGAGTATTAAAAACTCTGTTTCTGTCTTCTTCAAGTATTTGAGATGATGTATTAATGGGTTCTTCAAAAACACTTGCATCCTCAAGATAGGAACATGCTCCCTGCAAAATAGCTATGGTATTTCATTTATGTTTCTTCAAACCATCCATTGACCAACTTGTGATCAAAACATGTGGCAAAGTCTTATTAAGCTCCTGTGACTTCGTCCTTCCAGCTATGCCCAAACCAAACCTTTGAATAAATTCCCAAAACTATTAACATTGTTGCGCTACGAAACTGTTTGCTATTTTCGTAGCGCAGAACTTCACCTTTGAAAACTTTACTTGGAATGTTCATTTTCCTTTGTTTTTCTATTAGATCTTCACTTATGTTCATTATACATCCTTCAACAGCATCAAGGTTTAATAAACATGCCTTTTTACCCTTTGAAAACTTTCAAAATAGATCAAACTGCATCCTACAGTAGTTTCGTAGCCCGCTACGAAACTGTTGTGCATGACACCTACAGCAGTTTCATAGCGCACTATGAAACTGTTGTGTCTATCTTTTCACAGTTTGTTTCCAAAAATTAAAGCTTTAGACCTTTACTACCATCCTTCTAGTTACATATAGGCTTTCATAATCAACAAAAACCAACTCTGAACTGCATCAAAAATGAAATCTTTCCACATAACCTCAAAAATGTGTTAGGAGATGTCACTTACTGTTTACACTCATTTTGGCTATGGTTGATCTTCAGGCTTTACTAGCTGTATCTCAAGGTCTTAAACCTACCTTTTAAGCCTTCTATTATTTTCTCTTAGTTTGGTATTAACCATCCTTATAAAATTTTCTTCCTTGATTGCAGGGACAATCCATATGAAGAATTGATCCTAACTATTGATTGACTCACTGTTTGAAACCTTTTCTAGCTCCCACATACCTTTCATCCTCTCAAATTTTGACCTTTCCACAACATGCATTCTCATTTTCTTCTTCAATTTATCAATTTCAATGTTTGCAAGTCTGAGTTTGTCTTTAACCTCTTCATAACTACTCTTTTCTCTCTGAGTATTAAAAAATTTGTTTCTGTCTTCTTCAAGTATTTGAGATGATGTGTTAATGGGTTCTTCAAAAACACTTGCATCCTCACCTCCTATTTGGTCTATCTCCATGTCTAGTTGTTGCATTTTCTTCGACTGCCTAGCCAATGGTTTTCTAGGCTTAAAAACAAACTCTGACACCTCATCCTCAAAGTCTAATTTTTTGGATGTTTTCAATTTCTTTGATTTGCCACCTGTATCCAGCTTTATGAACTCTGCTTGAACCAGGGGAGACTCTTCAATGTCAATATCTTGTAATATATCATTCAAGTCACCTCTTAATTGCAAATTTTCATTTGTGACCACAACCTTACCCTTATCCTTTGACCTTTGACTCCTAGTCAACTTCTTCTGAGTTGTTTTACTAGTTGATTGTTCCTGAATTGTATTTTTGACCTGAGTTCTCTTCTTCTGTGCAGATTGGGGAGTCCTTTGGATATTCAGTGATGTCTTTATCATAGGTTGCTTAACCTGTTTCCTAGGCTTAAGCTTGACAAACCTCCTTGATTTTGATTCTGTAGGTTCACTAGTCTTTGATGAAGATGTTTCTTTGACTTGAGGGCTAGCACCTGTTCCTTCAACCCCTATTCCACTCAAAAAGAGAAATGCAGACCATTCTCTTTTCACTTTATGAAGCTCATGCAAAACTATTAACTTGACTATACCATGATGAAATAAAGATGTTTCACATGCTTGAGTTTTCCTCTGTACTTTGTCTGCCATCTTGGCCAGACTTCGAAATAGAAAGAAAGGTAAGTCTAGAGAGATTATTCCTGTGAAATGAAATAAGGGCTTAAAGTGGTAGGTGTACACTTTGTTGTATCTCCCTTCACAAGTGAAGTATCTTTGGATGTTGTAGAGCAAATTGGAAAATGAATCCTTGACATAACTTCTTGGCACGATTGTTTTCAAATCAATATCCATAAACTCTAGTTTCAAAAATATTTTGTAGGGTTGCCTTTCAAACCTAAAATTATTGAACCATCTCTCCTCCCCTCTTGGAATTTCTGTGACTACTGATATAACTTCAGGAGAAATTGGTAAATTGAGAAAACCAACCTTTGTGTTTGACCCTATGAAGTTAGTAGAAAATTCTTTAGTAACCTGATTATGCCTTCCTTGAAGCTTTTCACAGAACCTCCAACACCCTACCTTCTTGAAGGCTTCTTCAACAGATTTATCTCTTGTGAGATTTTCTAAACCTTTAGGTTCTGTCCTCAGATAGTAACTAGACCGGTGATTTCTTTTTTCTTCTGTCGTATTTCTCCTGGAAACCCTGTGTCTTCAAAAAAATAGTAATAAACCTCCTTGTCGGATAAACTGGCTCGCTTGAGAATTTGGTTCAGCCTCGCTTGATGGAAAACTCTGCCTCACTTGATTAAAAAACTTGTTTCAGTTAGCAATTATTTTCAAACTCACTGGATTAGCAAGTATCGAAACTGCTGACATAATCATCAATTGAATTTTGCCTCACTTGATTGAAAACTCTGCCTCACTTGAAAACTTTAATGAGAGCTTTGGTATCTTATCATGAGCTTCTCTTTCAGCAATAGATATGCATGCGGTGCTTTCTTTTCATGAGATAAAAACAATGATAACAAATTCCCTTTTCAAATTTTCAAAGGAAAAATGACAAATGACCGCTAATGAATCTCATAATGATTTCATAACTGCTTTGGATGGTTGCATGTATGGAGGAGGATTCGTGGACTGACACCATAAAATTCTATTGCTAAACTGAAAATTCCAAAACCCTGATTTCGTAGTGCTGGTAGTGTGATTTTGGGATTTTACGCTACGAAAAGACCAGCATTTTCATAGCGCGGAAGAATTTTTTTACACTGAGCATACTACGAAAACGTGGTTTCGTTGCTTATTCGAAATTTTTTTGAAAAAGACTTAAGATATGGTTTTAAAAACATGGCATGAGACTTCTAAGGAGTAAAGCAAGGTTTATGAACTTGGTTTGATGATGAAATGAGACTTGTAACCTATGACTTAGACCCTATAAAATATAAAAATGACTCAAACCCTATCTAATACCATGACTTAAGAACAAGTATGAACTGACTGAATTTAGAGAATTTTAATAGTGATAACAAGAGATATCAATTTTATTTGTACTTGCAGGTATTTTGACAGTGGTGTTTGGTTAGAACGCATTCTTTTAAAGCATTTCACCCCTCCCTCTCTCTCATACCTCATGCTTTAGGGGGCATCTGTTACACAGCATTTTTTCACCGTCCCTGCAATCCCCATCCCGCACATTGGAGGACCATTTATGTGACTAATAAGAAGTGTCATGCCTTGAAAAAACCATCAGTGCATCCCTTTCCATGAGGACAACATTCCTCCTCTAGACAATTATTTGAGCATACCATCAGAAACACATGTTTTTGGGTTGGTGTTGGTAGACCATTATGCCCTCGCGCCAATGAAGGAAATTAACACTGGGCCTCGTGCCCATTGGCACTCTGTCCCAATGAGATACCTGCGCCAAGCTGTTTTTGGAATGTTTTTTAAATATAGAGGTGAATTTTCTATGCTAACTATTGATATTCAACAAGATGATGAAGCTTAGTGAAAATCAGTCACCTTTGCTAAGTGAGCCCGCAGGCTATTTTTAGGTGCAAGTCTATTTTTAGACATGGTGATCATATTTTAGAAGTTGCAAGATGCTATTTGTGGATAGTTGGTCAAGTTGGAAAAACAGATGCAATTCTATTTTTAGAATATTGGGCAAAGTCTATTTATAGATCGCCAATCTAAAAATAGATTCATGTCAATTATTATTAGCTCTTAATAATAATCCGACAATAAACAACAACGTATTCTCTTGGAGCACTTTATTTTAGTATACAGATTTGGAAAATCAGTGGGTTGAAGGAATTACGCAATTCCTACGGTTTACTGGTGGTTCATGCATGGAGGACTCAGTTAGAACCAAAGTGGCAAAGTTATCACAGAGTTGGAAGAGTAGTTCATGGAGTTGTTATTCAGTTTAACTCAGTTATTGGAGTTAAACTCAGTTGAGCTAGTTGTATCTAGTCTAAATGAATGATACACTAGTGAAAGTGGAGTGAATTAATTATTTAATTAATTCACAAATAATAACTCACTAATCAACTGAACAAATACAACAGTTAACTACAGTGCATGTCAGTTCCAGTGGAGACCCAGTGGAGAGATAGGTGAAAGGGTGAGATGGACTATCCGTTGTGACTAAAGTGATGCATTGATTGCATCACACACACATTGGAGTTTCCAATGATGATTTCCTAGTCAAGGCAAGGACAATTCGAATTCATTCAAAGGTCTTCTTCAGCAGGGATTGTGCAGTGGAGGCAGGCTATCAGGTGGCAAGAAATCAGTGCATGGATTTGCAGATTTCTTCATGTTAGTGTGGGATGATTGTATTGTACTGAGAGCTTGATGTACTAAGCTTTGCATGAGATTGTTACATGATCTCCATGATACATAATATATGATAGATGGGGTTCTTAGCTTCAGGATTTCCCGTTAAAAAATTGTGTTATGTGCGATTGTTTTTATTGCTTCATGTGTTTGCAATTGAGTTTAAATTTCCACAAAAATATTAATAGTGGAAGGATTATGTATTTAGCAAGAAGATAAATATTGTTAGATCAGGAGAATATGGATATATACATGCATATGTTATATAATTTCTACATGTTATCGGAGCAGTGTTAATTCTTGAAGATTGCAATTCTGAAGAATTGATGAGTTTGTGCTGGTGGACAATTCGAATTTGCTACAGAAACTTCTTGGTGCGAAAGTTGAGTATTCATTGAAATGTCTTTCAATGGGTTGTGATTGGAGTATGCCCTTGAGGGTAGCTTGAATTACATAGCCTGGAAGGATAGGATGGAGGTGGTGCTGGAAGATAATGGACTGAAGAAGTTCATTGATAGCGATGTTCCTAAGCCGGGTTCTAACGATGCTGCATTACTTGACGCGTGGCAAAAGAAGGTAATGAAGACAAGAAGAATTCTATTGGAATGTGTGAAGGACCATATTGTGTCAAGCTTTTACAAGAAAGCCACTCCATTTTCCATGTGGAAGGCTTTAATAGATTTGTTCCAAAGCAGCAGCGACCAGAGGAAGTTGACACTGAAAGATAAGCTCAGAAAAATAAAAATGGAGAAGGGCAACAGTATTCCAAAATATCTCACGAAGTTTTTCCACTGTAGGGATGAACTGGGAAGTGTGGGGATTGTTGTTGATGATGATGACTGGTGATCTTGGCTCTCCTTGGGCTTCTGAAGAGTTGGCATAGCTATGAAGACTCTGTCAATGGACTAGAGAAACTGTCAGGTTGGGAGCAACTTTGGTCGGATCTTGTGCAGGAGGAGATAAGGTGAAGTACCAAGGATGGCTCTTCATCGAAGAATGAGGATGAAGAGAATTTCTCTTTGGCTACCAAAGCAAGGAAAGGGAAGGGGAATAAATTCCCTTCAAAATCTAAGGCTAAAGGCAAGAAGCAGGATTTGTCCAAGGTGAAGTGTTTTCACTGTCATGAACATGGGCATTTCGCCACTAACTGCCCATAGAAGAAGAAGAACAAGAAGGCTGCTGGAGCTGCAGTGAGTGAGGCCTTAGCCTCAAAATTTGAACTTTATTTCTCTTTTATCGCATGCTTGGTTTCAAGTGCTATGGGATTGGTGTGCTATCTTGATAGTGGTTCGTCTTTCCATATGATGGGAGACAAGGAGTTGTTTAGTGACTTGGAGGAGAAGGATCTCCAAATGCATATAGAGATGGGAAATGATGGTCGATACAGTGCGAATGGCATTGGGACCATTACCTTTGAGAGGGTTTCAGGTAATCCATTTCTATTGAAAGATGTTATGCATGTTCCAGGTCTGAAGAAGAACTTGGTCTCAGTCGCGATGTTGGAAGATAAAGGTTATGACGTTGTTTTCAGCGATGGAAAAGCTTTCCTGTGACATAAAAAAACTGTTCAAACCAAGAGGATAGGGATTTGAGTTAATAATCTCTACAAGCTGGAGGTAGATGGTTGCGCTACAATGATGGGAAAAGCAGAAGAAGTGGTGAGCCGGGATGAGGGCGAATTATGGCACAGGATATTGCTCCATCTTCACCATGGTGCCTTGAAGATTTTGCAGCAGATTTCTATTGGACTTCCCAAGGGTACTCTTGCACAGTCAAATCAATGAAAGGGATGTATTATGGGTAAGTTTTTGAATAAAACCTTTCATGAGAAGGAGAACCATGCTTCGGTGATCCTTGAGAGAATTCACACATACGTGTGTGGACCTTTCTCGTTTGCTTCAACAGCAAAACACGGGTATTATGTTATTTTTGTTGACGACTATTATCGTAGATGTTGGATCTTCTTCATGCAAAAGAAGAGCAAAACATTCTCAAATTTATTTGAGTTTAAATCATTAGTGGAGAAGGATTCAAGGAAGTAAGTGAAGGCTTTGTAGAGCGATAATGGTGGTGAATATATCTCGGGCGAATTCAAAGACTTCTGTAGCAAAGAATGAATTCAAAGAGAACTCATAGCACCTCATAACCCACATCATAATGGGGTCGCGGAGAGGAAGAACAGAACGATCGTGGGTGCTGCACGAGCTATGCTGCATGACCAGGGCCTATCGATGCACTTGTGGGTGGAAGCATGTAACACTACGGTTTATGTGCAAAAAAAATTTCCTCATAGATTACTTGGCATGAGTACACCTGAAGAAGATTTTACTGGTAAGAAACCTGATATTTCTCATTTGAAGATTTTTGGCTCATCTATTTACATTCATGTGACAAAGGACGGTAGGAAGAAGCTAGAGCCGACTGCAGAAGTTGGGATATTTGTGGGGTACACAGAAACACCCCATAATTATCATGTGTATTTGCCAGATAGTCGGATGACTGTGGTGTGACGAGATATAAAATTCAATGAGGTGAAAGCCATGAAGTTGTCGCTTGAGAGGGAGCTACACTTGCATGCAGAGGAGGAGCCACTTGTTCCCAAAGATGAGCCTCTAGATGTGGATCAGCCACAGGAGGAGATTCATGGAGTGGAGGAGTCCACTCACGCAGATCCAAACATCATAACTAGTAGGAAGCGTACCACAAAAGTTGAGAGATTGAAGCTTGATGCAGCAAAAAATGTAGGAATCCCTACATCACAGCGTAGACAAAGATAGTCACCTGACTGATTTACTAAATACATGGATCTTATGAGCAAGTGTGTCGTGATAGAGCCATTTTCTTTTGAAGAAGTAGTGCAGGAGCCCACATGGGTAGATGCCATGGTGGAGGAGTATGACTCCATTTTCAGAAACAGTGCTTGGGAGATTGTTCCAAGGCCAGTGGGAAATCAGTGGTAGATTCGAAATGGATCTACAAGGTAAAGCAAGTTGTTGATGGGAGCGTTGAAAAGTATAAGGCAATATTTGTTGCCCGGGGCTTCTCATAGATCGAGGGGATTGATTATGAAAAAACCTTTGCACTTGTCGCACGAAATTCTTCCATAAGTACCATCCTTGCTCTCTCAGCGCAAATGGGTTGGCACATTCATCAGATGGATGTGAAGACTAAGTTCCTTAATGGGATCATTAAGGAAGAAGTGTACATTGAGCAACCTGAAGGATTCAAAATATTCAGCAGTGAGTCGCATGTATGCATGTTCAAAAGAGCACTATATGGGCTGAAACAAGTACCTCGTGCTTGGTACACTTGGATCGACAGCTATTTCACCAGACTTGGTTTCACCAAGAGTGAGGCGGATGCAAACCTGTACCAAATTGTGGTGGAGGGTAAGCTTTAAATCATTGTTCTTTATGTTGATGATTTAATACTAACGGGTGATGATCAGTTGATACACTCATGCAAGGCAGATCTTGCAAAGGAGTTCAAGATGAAGGATTTGGGCCTCCTTCATTATTTCCTCGGATTGGAAATATGGCAGCGGGAAAGTGAACTATTTGTGTCTCAAGGCAAGTATGCCCAGGAGATATTGGAGAGGTTTCACATGCAAGGATGCAAGCCTATCGACACTCCTCTTCTAGGGAATTGAAGGAAAGAGGATGCTACATCGGCAGAGGTAGTGGATGCCACTATTTATTGACAGTTGGTGGGTTCTCTCATGTATTTAGTTAATACAAGATCGGACATATGCTATGCGGTGAAATAGCTTTCACAAGCGATGGTTAAGCCTACCAAGCTCTTTTGAAAGGTAGGAAAGCATGTCCTAAGGTAACTCAAGGGCACATCTAAGTATGGCTTATGGTACAGACAGACGGGTGAGGTGAAGTTACATGGCTTCACTGATGAAGATTGGGCAGGTAGCCCAACGGAAAAAAAGAGCACATCAGGAGGGGTTTTCAGTATCGGATCTACAGCATTTTCTTGGCACAGCAGGAAACAAAGATCCATGGCACTCAGTTCAGCGGAAGCAAAATACATGGCAGCAAGTCAAGCTGCATGTGAGGCTATCTGGATGAGGAAGATCCTGGTTGGTTTGTTTGGTTCACATTTAGATCCTACATTGATACATTGTGATAATCAGAGTTGCATTAAACTCTCGATTAATCCTATGTTTCATGATAGATATAAACATATTGATATCAGGTATCATCATATTAGAGTTTGTGTGCAGCGGAAGATCATGTTGCTTCAGTACATTCCTATGGAAGATCAGGATGCAGATATTCTGACGAAGGCGCTTACCAGGAGAAAATTTGAATACCATAGAGGTAGGATCGGAGTGAAGGATAATCCCTATCTTGTTGAGAGGGAATGTTGAGATTCAACAAGATGATGAAGCTTAGTGAAAATCATTCACCTTCACTAAGTGGCCCCGTAGGTTATTTTTAGGTGCAAGTCTATTTTTAGACATGGTGATCATATTTCAGAAGTTACAGGGTGCTATTTGTGGATGGTTGGTCAAGTTGAAAAAATAGATGAAATTCTATTTTCAGAATATTGGGTGAAGTCTATTTATAGATCGCGAATCGAAAAATAGATGCATGTCGATTATTATTAGCTCTTAATAATAATCTGACAATAAACAACAACTTATTCTCTTGGAGCACTTTATTTCGGTATACAGATTTGGAAAATCAGTGGGTTGAAGGAATTACACAATTCCTAGGGTTTACTGGTGGTTCATGCATCGAGGACTCAGTTAGAACTGAAGTGGAAAAGTTATCACAGAGTTGGAAGAGTAGTTCATGGAGTTGTTATTCAGTTTAACTCAGTTATTGGGGTTAAACTCAGTTGAGCTAGTTGTATCTAGTCTAACTAAACGATACACTAGTGAGAGTGGAGTGAATAAATTAGTTAATTAATTCACAAATAATAACTCACTAATCAACTGAACAAATACAGTATTTAACTACATTGTATGTCAGTTCCAGTGGAGACCCAGTGGAGAGATAGGTGAAAGGGTGAGATGGACTATCCGTTGTGACTATAGTGATGCATTGATTGCATCACACACACAATGGAGTTTCCAATTAGGATTGCGTAGTCAAGGCAAGGCCAATTTGAATTAATTTAGAGGTATTCTTCAGTAGGGATTGTGCAGTGGAGGGAGGCTATCAGGTGGCAAGAAATCAGTGCATGGATTGGTAGATTTCTTCATGTTAGTGTGTGACGATTGTATTGTACTGAGAGCTTGATGTACTAAGCTTTGTATGAGATTGTTACATGATCAATACATAATATATGATAGTTGGGGTTCTTAGCTTCAGGCTTTCCCGTTAAACAACTGTGTTATGTGCGATTGTTTTTATTGCTTCATGTGTTTGCAATTGAGTTTAAATTTCTACAAAAATATTAACAGTAGAAGGATTCTTTATTTAGCAAGAAGATAAATATTGTTAGATCAAGAGAATCTAGATATATACATGCATATGTTATATAATTTCTACACTAACCACTTCGTGAGCGAGTCAGCTTGGGTTGTTCGCCTACATAACCACGAACACCTTCATTTGGCCTCTTGTTTCCACCTTTTGGGGGAACCTCACAAAGGATAAGGCCTCCCTTCCACCATTTGAGGGATCCCAGCCTCCTCCTCTCCCTCTATAAATAAACCTATCTCCCATTGATACACTAGTTGAACAACTGAATAGCTAAAGATATTTGCTGAACATTCTGATAGTTAGTGAGATAGAGAAAAGAAAAAGACCTTTTGTCGAGAGAGAGCTTAGGCTTGTGCCCTCGCCTCGTCCCATTCCCCGACGAACCTTCGATATGCGCTTTTACTGAACCCACTGAAGGAGGCTGCGACGTCAAGGCTATGGTTGTAATCTCTTTCTTTCTATTTATATATACATGACTAATGTCTGGTTCCCATCTTGTGTTGATATGGTTTATTTTATGCAATATGTTTAATCTTCCTTAACTGATTAGCTAGTTATGAATTCAATTATTGTCTTGTATATTTCTTTTGTCCTTTGATCTTTGTGCAGGCATCTGAGTACCATTGTTGAAGGACTGAAACCTGTTGAGCATAGATCAAGAGGCCGCCAGTGCTACAGCTGCGAGAATCACGTTGGACTACAGGTAGGACAATCTATCCCAACCTATTTCATTCATTAACTATGAACCTACACAATAGCTTGTTCCCTTGTTGCTAGACCCACTCTAGGGCTAGAGGGATCGTCTCTGTCCGGAGACAGATTCCCTCTTTGACTGCGTTATTTTAGTGAGCATTTGCAGTGGATGTTTCAGTGCTTTTTTTGGAGGGTGAGATCTTCAGTGTTGGGATCAGCCTTTCACTTGAAGGATCTATTGGAGGATATATATTCATTTATATATCATTTTCAACCATCTCCATCCATTTATTCAGTTGCAGCTATTATTCAGCCCTAGGGCTGCATTCCGGCATTTTGTACTTTTTGGTATTTTCAGAAACCCTTCCTGGATTGTCTTGGAAATGTGTTTGGGAGCCTAGATATTCACTCCCAGCATTGTTTGAGCTATACAATAGCAGATCTATATTGTTATATCTTTTTGTAGCATTTTATGCCCTAAAACTGTGCTATCATGGCTCATGTCACTTGTATAGCAGTATTTTCTCATGTATTGACATATTTGCTTAGAGGAGGCTTGTTTTGTATTGCTTGAGTGACTTGATCCTCAAGATGTTGTGCCTATTATTTTCTAATATGTTTAATAATATGGCTATACATTTGTCTCATATCATGGTGTATTGATTTTTTCACTTCTATTTCCATTATTGTGTTCAAATATTTCTGCTTCCCCGTTTGGGAATATTACAAATTCCTTGTGTTCAAGAATTATTTTGGGAACATTTACAAGTATTTTCTTAACAATATTCATAGTGGTATCAACTAGAAAACCATGTAAATTTGAGATATATGTTTTTCCTTGTAGGAATTCCCAAAAAAAAGTTTAATTCGTTAACTATTGAAGGAGATAATAACATACTAATCCACATAAAATATATTATAACTATACCCCTTATATGATTTACTATTTGAGGAGTATACCTCAATTTTTTTCAAACATTGCAATGAAGTGATTCAACCACAAAAAAGACATTTTACATACTATAAATATACAAATTGTTAGATCGATGAAATAAACCTTCTAGTAAAATAAACGAAAGTTTATCAATTAAACACTAAGAAACCATTGACTATCCTATGACTAGATTCACCTACTACAATATAGTAAAAAAACCACCCTCCTCAAACAAATGTTGCACCACCATCTACATACCCCTCTATGAGGGGGATGAAGATATTAAAAATCATTAGTTCATATGTGAGAAAAATTGGGTTGTGATGGACATAACACACACAAAGAAAAGAAAATTGCAAAGTGTATTGGAGTATTAAAGAAAATAATGTTAACACGGTTTATGAATATTAAGGAGAATTAAACAACAACAAAAAAACAAAAATGGAAGTTAACGGAAATTTTTTATCATTCCTTAAAACTCAATATGTCAAACATCTAATAGAAAAAAAAATAAAAGGAACTAATTAGATTCCTTGTGAACTTGTGCTAGAATACAACGAGAGGTTTTTATATCTTCTTAGCCATATCTATCCCATATATAGTCAATAAGGACTTTCTTATAAAATGGTTCATAGCATGCCTTCTATAAAATATAAGGGGTGCACACTCTTTGAATACATTAAATAAAAACTTTTGAATATGACGGTATTGATGATGACAATGATGACAAAGATGACGATGAAGGGTAAGAAGTTTTGTCAAATGGAAGGATAAGGAGTTTTCTCAACCTCTGGACTATGAAGTACATTATAAGCTCGCAACTGGTAAATAGTAATAAATAATTTCATCTCCTTGACATTTATATATTTTATAATTTACTCGTTT
Source organism: Pinus albicaulis (assembly GCA_034641835.2). Taxonomy (NCBI): domain Eukaryota; kingdom Viridiplantae; phylum Streptophyta; class Pinopsida; order Pinales; family Pinaceae; genus Pinus; species Pinus albicaulis. The sequence continues at coordinate 1,503,418,651 of CM076582.1, forward strand.
AATTGTCAAATTCTTTCTGTGAGTCTCAAAACCCTCCCATATTGTCAATGCATGAATCTACCATAACCATGTCAAATATTAGTGCATACGAATGTTAGCAATCAATAAAAGTTTGTCATATCAGATGATGGCTAAAATAATCCCTCAGATTTCAAGAAACCAAACTTTATGAAAAGTTTGTGAAATCTTGAAATCTCACTGTTTTCATTATCCTACACCTAACTATTTAAACTATAAATCTTGTCTTTTTCCTCCTAAAAAGTCACCCTGTTGTTTCAAAAAAAAAAACCTTATTTTCAGGTTCTATCCCTCAATTTCACCTCCATGATTCCCCCCCTCATTTACCTATTTTCTCTTCTAAAAATAGTCAGTTTACCCCATCAGTTTGTCCCTTTTCATTCATTATCTTCCACTAAAAATGCTCAAAAACCTTGTAAAACTCCCTTTACTTGGTTTAAAGTAAATTTTTTCCTCTATCGGAACCTTCAAAAAGGCTAAAAACCCATGTTTAAAGCCTAAATCCGATCACTTCTGAATATAAGGCCTTAAGCCCCTGTGGGATTAAGTTCCCCGCTCCTTCCTCATATAACCCAAGGACCGCGACTATTCACTTGACCCTTACCCCTTCATGTTTTTACCCCGTGCCCTTTGTTTTTCCTCCAAAGCAATCATAGTCATCGATCATACAGATCCAACAGTGATCGCGCACCCGCACATCATCGGCTCGCCCAACCATTCCCTCATCCACTTTTTCCTCGAGAAAAATCTCCACCATAGATCTCCCAGATCTAACGGTCATCATGCCTCCTCATCTTTTTGACCTTGCCAATAACATTTCGCTACCCGACAAAAGAGCTGACATCACCATCGGTCCCACCGCTCACTAAAACATTGCAATCCACTCTCCACCCGCCACCTATCCTCCACCATTCCCCATGATCGATCAACTCTTTGGATCAGCCGAGCCTGCACCGTTGACCTGACTCCCTCAGATCCAACGGCTATTAACCCATATCGCGCATGATTCTCCATCAGCATTTAACACCCCATTTCTGCACGAAATGGGCAGTTTTTCCCTAGACACGTGGAAAATGATGAATGGCATCACATCCATTTAGGCTAAACCACTAACCACCTATTTGTCGTGCAAAAACCGCCTGTTTTCCCAAAAACCACCTTCCCCTCTGTAATCACTCTGATGCCTCATAAGCCCCCCTAAAAGTAGTTTAGACCAAAAACGCAGGTTTTAAATTAATATTTTTTTGTTTGTGCAAGTTTAAATGATGGATAAAAATCGGTCAGGCTCTCCCATAGTCCATGAGGGATGATTTAGACCCTGGATGATGATCCAGGGGTTTTTAATCAAGCGAAAGATCAGAGGACCTTCTCTGAGGTATGAATGATGAATCATGATCATCGATTCGATCATGGACCCTCCATCACCTGGAAGAAATGATGAAGAAATGAGGACAGAAGACCAAAGCGCTTGATCAAAGATTAAATCTGTCAAAACAGAGATTAGCCCTTCAAATCAAAAATGAAAGATAAAAGGTCGAAAGCTAAAGGCCAAAGTATTAAGGAATAAATAAAAAAATTTAGCAGAAACAGAGGAGACAGTGAGGCAGATTAATTAATGGTCAAATCAAGCAAACTTAGACCAAAATCAGTCTTGAATGAATCAAAGGGTAGCAGTTATTCATCCAAAAGATCTAACTACCACCTATGGCCTTCCTCCTGTCTATAAAGGAAATTGACAGTTATTACACAGTAAGAAGATATTTTTAAATTGTCAAGGCAGTTATTGTAAAAGATGAAGATAGGCCTCAAAGTCAAACTTTTCACCCATTTTTCCTTAGAATGTAAGATAGAGTTATTAAAACAGAGAAGTAGCTACACATATTCCTACCTTATGCCTTGCATGGTTTTCAAGGTTAGGAATGCATTTACTCTGTATTTAATCACACTCAAACCCTAGATCAGTTCCACCTCCTCATTTACAGCATAAATACTGCATTTGAACTCATTATATTGTTGGCATTTGATGACTCTTTTAAGTAATACATAGTCTTGTTGAAGTTGAGAAGAAATTGGTGTTTTCGAACTTGTGGATGTCTTGACCTGTTTGTTGATGGAGAAGGCTAGATCATTGGATCCCTAAGCTTGTTTGTTGGTGAAGTACTCTAAATATGTTATTGTTATTTCCTTTTTTCATTATGTTTCATCATTCTATGTTGCGGTAGAGAAAAAGGTTTAGGCTAAGAAATGTCTTCTGAAAGCACCTTAGTCCTGTTTACTCTTCACTGACTAAATGTTTTCTTCTGTTAGGATATTTTAGAGAATTCTTAATTTCTCTCTAGAACCCCTATGTTTGTTTATTTCTTAAATAGTTCAATACAGTTGGTCTCAAGAATGATTTATGGTTTTCCTTGCTTACTTGCTGCCACTTAAAAAAAATTTCTCAAGTCTCCCTTCAAAGTACCATTGTTTAAAGTCTACCAAAGAGGTTTTGTTCCGATCATACCCTTTGTACTTGCTTAAGTAATTGTTTCGAAGGTCTTTATTGCTATAATTAAAGATGTTTAGGAGTTCCCTCTTCTATGAATGCAGTCATTTTTTAATCTTGATTTTTTCTTATCCTTGAAGGTGGAATCACTAGAAGTTAAATGAGTTTCTCGCCTTCTATATTTCATTGGAAAAATTTGTCTTGAAATTATTATTTGTTGAATTTTGGTTTGTATAATTTATGGTTATCCCTATCTATTGAATGCCTCTTTATGTTTAGATAATTTTTTAAGTCCCTTTGTTGAGAAGTAAATATAATTAAGGATTCTTAATTTCCCTTATTTCTACTTTTCATTCTAAAAACCATTGATGTCCATTTCATTTCACCTGAAAGACCTTAAAAATCCACTGGCCAAGTTAGATTTTCCCTTTGATACCCCTGATCCATTGATTGAATTATCATGACTTCCACTTGACTCCATTGCCCAATGACTTAGAGATTTCCTCTTTCTATCTATGCTTCCTAGATTATCATGTCCAACCAAAGAAACAACAAACCTCATACTTCATAACTAGCCTAAAATCAACCCTTGAAAGAAAACAATTCTTATCTTTGCAAAAAATTGAGAGATCCCTCTCTGAGACTAGGAAGGCTAGGTCCTAGACCTCTAAAGATTGGTTTTGATGTTACCTTGTCACTTGGTATTCCAATCTGCCAAATCACAGGACCCCAACATATTGGCTATCACGGTGGGACCATGAGTACATAGTAGCCTAGCAAGCCCTTATAGACTCATTTGTTCTTCAATTACCTCAGAAAATCAGTAGATGAGCCATAGAGTATAATCTATTTGGTTCAACATCTTAGCTAAATGATGAATCATGTATAGGACACTCTTACAAACCATAGAACCATATAAAAACTCAGAAAACCCAAAACATTTCATATTGGTCTTTGAAATTCTTATCGGTGGTGGACCATAACATATTTTACCATCAAAAGAGCTAAAAATTTCCACTTGGAGACTCCACTAGCCCCAGTAGGCCTATTACCTCACTAGTACTCCATATTTCCTTAGGATTGTGTTAACCAGCCCTAAAGAAGTTTAGAAGTCTAGTCCCATATTTTAGAAGTACATTAAGCACTGAGAGAGGTCAATCTTTGAAAAACGGTCCTTAAGCTTTTAGCCTGTCCAAATTTTGAAATTGAAATCTGGCTGCACATAGGATCAATACCAGATATCATCCAAACCCTAATCCTCCTACAACAGTTGATGACCCGGAAAATATTTTGTGGCAAACTTCTGGATTCGGAAATTTAACTACTGATAAGACTATCCAAAGAACAAGATATGTCCCTGAAAACCTTACAGTCTTGAAATATCCTCACTTTGACTTGCCTCATTCAAAGAACTTATTTAGAACCAAGTCATATAGTGATATAGACCAAGTTGACCTTGAGCCCACAGAATTGCAGAAGAGCTCCAGTAGAGAAGCCTCACCTTCTACTCCACCTAATTCTCAGCTTCTCCATCACTTCAGCTCCTTTCATAACAAATCTACCCAAAATCAGTTTGCTGGCACAAGTGTTTCCTCCACTCCCATTCACACATCCACTGTTCAAAACACTCCATTTCAGCCCACATTTCCTCTTGTAAACCCACCTCTTGTAAATCCCCCATTATTTCCTACCATGGCAGCATGGTATGCCCCATTAGTGTTACCACAACCTCTGGTTCCTTTACCAAATGATTACCAATCTAGAATTTCCAATTCCACTGGAACTGAATCTACTACTGCTCAACAACATGTATATAAAATGGATGATGCTTTTGATTACATGGAAATAGAAGAAGAGACCATTAAGATGAGAATATTTTCCCAAAGTTTAGGAGGAGAAGCCAAGAAATGGTTTAAAATCTTAACTCCTAATAGCATAAATGATCTCCCTTCTTTGTACCAAACATTCATAAATAAATGGGAAATTAAAAAGAACCCTCTCCAAATCCTTTCTGAATATAAAAACCTTAAGAGAAACACTGGGGAAAGTGTCCATGATTATTGCAATAGATTCAATAATGTTTACATGCACTTCCCCCAAATATGAAACATCCACTAGGCTTGGCCTTAGCTAAATTTCCTGAAGGCTTTGATCCATACATGGCCTGCCAGCTAAGAGAAAGAGACCCATTAACCTTAGAAGATATGAAAATGGGAGCCATAAGTGTAGAGGAAAATCTGATTGAGAAAAGAGCTAGGTTGAAATCAAAGAAAATACTTACATACAAGGATGAAACAATGGCATCAACCTCATCAACTGATGCCAAAATTGAAAACTTAGTAAGGGTAATGGAAAGAATGCTTGAAAAGATAAACCTGAATGATAGAGTGCCTCCTAAAGAAAGCCAAATCGACCCCCAAAATAGAAATAGAAATTCAAATTTCAGAAGAGACCCTATACGAGATAGACAAAGAGATAATGATCAACAAATTAGGCCTCCCTTCAACAAAATTATGTAGATCAAGAGGAAGAAAGGGAAATCGAAAGGTTGGAAGAAAATCATGTAAATTTAATAGGATCTGACAGTGAGAATGATTTTTTTCTCACTGAGGAAGAACAAGGCTTATTCTCCTTTGAACAAACTAAAAACAACCATGAGGATTCTAAAGATTATAGATTGGGGTTTGAAAATGAAATAATGGAGGTACACAAACAATATGACCTTAGAAGCAAAGGGAACCCAGAAAATTCAAATGATAAAAACACTAATACTACTGTTAGGAAAACTTTAGAAAATCAGCCCAAAAATACAGCAAGTAATGCCAACACTATGGCCAATAAAATTGATCTAAACAAAGATAAAAACAACCAACAAAGTGTTGAAAAAGATGCCCTAGTACCTCTGCTAATGCCCCTAAAAAATCTGTCCTAAATAGCAGTCCAAATAAAATTCAACAAATCAGAATGGCTGAAAGAACTATGCTTGACAAAACAGATGCAAATATGTCAAAAACAATAGTTCCTTTCAGCCTTGAAGGAGAAATTTCCAAGATCAAAATTAGCATACCCTTAGCGGAACCAATAACCCAGGATGTATATAAAACCCAAGTTTTGAAGGCTTTGAATATAGGCAATGATACTGATACTTTAAACTTCACAGATGACAAACCAGAATTGTTGTTTGGTCCTGAAGTTGAAGGAAAATACCAAGAAGGGGTTGTCCCTCCCTTCTATGTTAGCTTGACCATACATGAAAATATCTTGCACAATGCCATGCTAGACTCAGGTGCTTCTCATAACCTTATGCTAAAAGTGGTAATGGAAAGCTTAGGCCTATAAATTACTAAACCTTATAAGGACCTATATTCCTTTGATTCAAGCAGAGTCAAATTCTTAGGCCTAATCAAAGATTTATGTGTCAACTTGGCACAAATTCCTGCTAAGGGTCTAGTCATGGACATAGTAGTAGCTGATATTCCCCCAAAGTATGGCATGCTTCTATCCAGATCATGGGGAGCCAAACTTCAGGGGAGCCTTCAAATGGACATGTCCTATGCCACCATCCCAGTGTTTAACCAAACCCGAAGATTATACAAGGAATCCCATATGAAATACATGGTGAGAAATATAGATAGGCCCAACAACACTCTTGTTTACTCCATTCATTCAAATTTAGATTCCTTTATCTTATATAATGAAGATGAAACTAGCCAACAAGAAAAGGAAATTAAGGAAGAATTCAGTCCACCAAAACAATCAAATCTACCTTCAACTCAAGCACAAAACAGCTCAAACTTTAGCATCCTTGAACAATAGAAAGAAAATGAAAATGAAATAGAAACATTGTGGGGAATGTCCTTTGATGGCTCTTATAGCAAGATAGGTTCTGGAGCAGGTGTATGGATACACAATATAAACAAAGGACATTCTTATAAACTTGATTTTCCATGCACCAATAATATTGCAGAATATGAAGCCCTCCTCCTTGGCCTACATTTACTGAAAAACTTAAGGGCCAAGAAAATATCAGTCCAAGGAGATTCATAACTGATTATTAGGCCAATAAAAGGGGAGTATTCAGCTAAAAATCCAAGATTAAAATAATATAGGAATGTTGCCCTTGATCTCTTAAAAACCTTTGAAAAATATGAACTCACCTTCATCCCTAGAGCTCAAAACCACCTTGCAAATGAACTTGCCTTTGCTGCTAGCAATTTCCAAATACCCCAAATAAATGAACAATTCAATGTTAAAGTAAAAAACAGACCTGCACTCCCTAACAATGAAGAATATTGGCAAGTGTTTGAAGGTGACAAACACATAGATGATTTTCTGCAATCAAGGAATGATTTTTCCATACCAACACCTATCTTGAGCCATAAAGAAAATTGTTTTAAAGAAGAAAAAATCCCTGAGACAAAGTTGTCCTCTTATGCTGATGTAAATCAATTTGAGCATCTTTTTAAAGAAGAATTACTAAACAAACCAGACCAAAAGGACCTTGAAATTTTACAAATTGAAAATGATTCAATACCAAGGGGCCTTTCACCATTAGAGCAGCTATTTGATTTCAATGATGTAGCCAAAGAACCAAAGATAGAACCTACAAAAACTAATGTTGAAGAACATAACATAGGCAGCATAAATGAACCCAAAATGATCAAGTTATCTAGCACTCTCCCTACTCATGTCAAACAAGAATATATTGAACTTTTCAAGGAGTACAAAGATGTGTTTGCATGGGGTTACAAAGATCTGAAATCATATGATACCAGCATCATTTAACACAAAATTCCTCTTAAGGAAAATCAGAAACCTTTCAAACAAAAACTAAGAAGGATAAACCCTGCTTTATTACCTTTAGTTGAAAAGGAGATCAAGAATATGTATGATGCTGGGATCATAGTTCCCCTTAAATACTCGCAGTGGGTTTCCAATCTAGTATCTGTTAGGAAGAAGACCAGGGAGATCAGGCTTTACATTGACTTTAGAAATCTGAATAGATCCTCCCTGAAAGATAATTATCCCTTACCTAAAATGGACCATATAATTCAGAAGGTGGTTGGCTCTAAAAGAATATCATTGTTGGATGGGTTCTCAGGCTGCAATCAAATATTAGTACTCCCAAGTGATCAGCATAAAATTGTCTTTACTACACCTTGGGGTACATTCATGTATGTCAAAATTCCATTTGGTTTGATGAATGCGGGGGCTACCTTCCAAAGGGCCATGGACTTAGCCTTCTCAGAAGACATAGGCTATTTTATAATCATTTACCTTGATGACATTACTGTTTTCTCCAAAACTGATAAGGAACATTTGATTCACTTGAAAAAACAAATTGAGAAATGTAGAATGTATGGCTTATCTTTGAATCCAAAAAAGACACTCTTTGGTCCCCAAGAAGGAAATCTTCTTGGTCACATAATTTCTAAAAAGGGAATCAAAGTAGACCCTAAAAGGATTGATGGCATATTGAAAATCAGCGATCCCGGGAACCTCAAAGAATTACAATCTTTCATTGGGAAGATAAACTTTTTGAGGAGGTTCATCCCTAACCTTGCTAAGCTATTAATAAATATCACCAACATGCTTAAGAAAGAGATATGTGTTAGATGGAAAATGAATGCCAAACAGTCATTTGAACTAGTGAAACAAGCTCTAACTCAAACACCAATTCTTATTAGTCCTGATTTCACCAAGGATTTCTATATCTTTTCTTTTGCATCTGAACATACAATAGCTATAGTATTGTTGCAAAATAATACTATGGGGCAAGAACAACCAATATCCTTTTTTAGTAGGGCCTTAAGAGATGCTCCACTCAAATATAACATCATGGAGAAACAAGCCTTAGCCTTGGTAAAGTCATTGAAAGACTTCCGAGTCTACATTTTACATTCTCATATCATTTCTTTTGTCCCACATACAGTTTTCAAGGATAATATATGTCAAGACCCTAATAGCAAAAGGAGAAAATGGATTTATGTTATTTTAGAATATGACTTAGAAATCAGGCCTACCAAACTAATTAAAGGACAGGGATTAGAAAAGCTCATGGCTAAGTCAAACTTCCAAGCCTTAGATATAAATATGATGGATGTTTTAGAAGAAACAGAAGAATTCATAGCTCCATAAATTTAAGAAACATTTGTCAATTCACTTTGGTATGCTGATATCATATACTATCTGAATACCCCTCCTTATCTATCAAAAACTAAAGCTATATTTTTAAAACATAAGGCTTTAAATTATTGTATTTTAGATGGAATTCTATATTGGAGAAATACTGTTGGAATATTGCTTAAATGTTTGATTGAGATTGATGCAGGAAAAATCATGCATGAGCTGCATGAGGGAGAATGTGGAGGACACCTTTACTGGAAGACCACAGAAATAAAATCCTTAGAGATGGCTACCACTGGCCCACCCTTTTCCCAAATACTCAAAAACTAGTCATGACTTGCCATAAGTGTCAAATTTTTTATGGAAAAATAAAACTCCTACCTTTACCCTTGCATCCCATCAGTGTTGAGGCTCCCTTTCAAAAATGGGGTTTAGACTTCATTGGAGAAATTCATCCTTCCTCATCTTCCCAACATAAGTGGATCCTTACTGCCACTGATTATTTTACCAAATGGATAGAGGCCATACCTTCTAGGAATGCTACTGACTCTGTCATTATCAAGTTCCTTGAAACCAACCTACTATCTAGATTTGGTTGTCCTAAAACAATTATTACTGACAATGCTGCTGCCTTCAAATCCAAGAAAATGATTGACTTCTGCTATAAATACCATATCACCTTAGAAAATTCCACAGCTTACTATCCCCAAGGAAATGGCCTGGCTGAATCCTCCAATAAAATCTTGGTCAATATTATCAAAAAATTGTTGGAACAAAATCAAAAATCATGGCATAATAAGATAATTCATGCTTTATGGGCTGATAGATTAACCACCAAGAAATCAATCAATATGTCTCCCTATCAGCTGGTTTATGGCATGGATGTTGTCTTCCCAACATCTTTAGGAGTTCCAGTCATGAAACTCCTTCAAGAAGTACAAAATGAAGAAAATAATATGTAGAAAAGGGTAAACCATACCATTCATTTACAGCAGTCAAGAGAAGAAGTATACAAAAGGACACAAGCAGTTCAAGAAAACATCAAGAAGATATTTGATAGAAGAACCAAAGCTAATTATTTTCAAGTTGGAGATACAGTTCTAAAGTGGGATTCAAGGAGGAAAGATAAAGGTAAACATGGAAAGTTTGATAATTTATTGAAAGGGCCTTATATCGTTCACTCAATTAGGGGTCATAATGCTTTCTTTTTGGAAGGAATGAATGGAGAAGAAATTTTTGAAGGTCCTGTCAATGGCAGGATGCTTAAAAATTATTTATGTCAAGAGTCCTAGATTCAAAGGATTCCATTCATTATACATAACATAGCATGAGAAAAATCAAAGAATGTACAAAAACAATAAAAGAAAAGGAAAAGAGGGTAAACTCAAAAGAGGTACAGCCCCATACCCAAAAAAGAGAATTTTCTGAAAGTGTGCAAGTCTAAATTCCACTGCTGATTCAAAATGATATCTTGTTCAGTCATCTAGCCTAATCATGGTTGAACACACTTTAAATTTTTGTTGATAAGTTAATAGAAACACTGATTGATAAGATTATTTCAGACTTAACTTGTCAAGAAGAATGGATTAGGAGAAATATGAAGATGTTGGTTCCACATGCTCAGACCAAAGAGATAGATAAGAATGCATTACTAAAGAAAAAACATAGCCTTATCTTTCTGAATTTACTTTATGCAAATAATGTTTGTGTGCAGCTTGTTCCAAATGCCACAACCATGGTTGATCAAACTGACCAATCCTGATTTGGACCATGCTTTAAATTTTCATGTCAAATAGCTAGAGAATCAAGATTGCCAGACAGTTTAATCTTGGCAGTCAGTTAGTAGAGGTAGGAAATAAAAAGAGTTCACCAATTTAATATAAACTCTTGAAAGAAATAAGGATAAGATTAGATAATTATTTTATGTTTTCAAAAATAAAATGTCAAAGATTTTGCTAGTTCAAATGCACTCAAAGAAGAGAAAATACTAGACAAGTAGGTTTGGGTAGGTAGATATGTTGTTTAAAGAAAATCACAGATTTCAGATTATTGAAATATTTTCTTTTCAGAGGAATACCAGCATAAGGAAAGAGAGGTAAATCTACCCAAAGGAAAGGCATTGATCTGCTGAAACTCGGAGATTTCATAAACTGAGGTTTTGGACACATTGAAAAGAACACTGCCCTCCTCGAGTGGAGCCATTGTTAGCCATCAATAAAAAAAATTCATATCAGATGATGGCTAAAATAATCCCTCAGATTTCAAGAAACCAAACTTTATGAAAATTTTGTGAAATCTTGAAATCTCACTGTTTTCATTCTCGTACACCTGACTATTTAAACTATAAATCTTGTCTTTTGCCTCCTAAAAATTCACCCTACTATTTCAAAAAAAAGGACTTATTTTCAGGTTCTATCCCTCAATTTCACCTCCATGATTTCCCCCCTCATTTACCTATTTTCTCTTCTAAAAATAGACAGTTTACCCCATCAGTTTGTCCCTTTTCATTCATTATCTTCCACTAAAAAGGCTCAAAAACCTTGTAAAACTCCTTTTACTTGGTTTAAAGTAACTTTTGGCCTCTATCGGAACCTTCAAAAAGGATAAAAACCCCTGTTTAATGCCTAAATCCAATCACTTATGAATATAAGGCCTTAAGCCCCTGTGGAATTAAGCTCCCCGCTCCTTCCTCATATAACCCAAGGCCCATGACTATTCGCTTGACCCTTACCCCTTCATGTTTTTACCCCACGCCCTTTGTTTTTCCTCCAAAGCAATCACAGTCGTCGATCATACAGATCCAACGGTGATCGTGCGCCTGCACATCATCAGCTCGCGCAACCATTCCCTCAACCACTTTTTCCTCAAGAAAAATCTCCACCATAGATCTCCCAGATCTAATGGTCATCATGCCTCCTCATCTTTTCCACCCCGCCAATAACATTTCGCTACCTGACAAAAGAGTTGACATCACCATCAATCCCACCGCCCACTAAAACATCGCAATCCACTCTCCACCCGCCACCTGTCATCCACCATTCCCCGCGATCGATAAAGTCTTTGGATCAGATCAAGCCTGCACCGTTGATCTAACTCCCTTAGATCCGACGGCCATTAACCCATATCGCGCGATATTTTCCATCGGGGTTTAACGCCTCATTTTTATGCGAAATGGGCAGTTTTTCCCTGGACAGGCGGAAAACTATGAGTGGCATTGCATCCTTTTGGGCCAAAACCACTAATCACCTATCTGTCGCGCGAAAACTACCTGTTTTCCCAAAAACCACCTTCCCCACTGTAATCTCTTTGATGCCTCATAAGCCCCCCTGAAAGTAGTTTAGACCAAAAAAAAAGGTTTTCAATTGATATTTGTTTGTTTATGTAGGTTTAAATGATGGGTAAAAATCAGCAAGGCTCTCCCATAGTCCATGAGGGATGATTTAGACCCTGGATGACGATCCATGGGTTTTAAATCAAGCAAAAGATCAGAGGACCTTCTCTGAGGTATGAACAATGAATCATGATCATCAATTTGATCATGGACCCTCCAGCACCTTGAAGAAATGAGGAAAGAAGACCAAAGGGCTTGATCAAAGATTAAATTTTTCAAAACAGAGAGTAGCCCTTCAAATAAAAAATTAAAGATAAAAGGTCGAAAGCTAAAGGCCAAAGGATTAAGGAATAAATAAATTGTTTTAGCAGAAACAGAGAAGACAGTGAGGCAGATTAATCAATGGTCAAATCAAGGAAACTTAGACCAAAAGCAATCTCGAATGAATCAAAGGGTGGCAGTTATTCATCCAAAAGATCTAACTGCCACCTATGGCCTTCCTTCTGTCTATAAAGGAAATTGACAGTTATTACACAGTCAGAAGATATTTTTAAATTGTCAAGGCAATTATTGTAAAAGATGAAGATAGGCCTCAAAGTCAAACTTTTCACCCATTTTTCCTTAGAAGTTAAGACAAAGTTATTAAAACAAAGAAGTAGCTGCACATATTCCTACCTTATGCCTTGCATGGTTTTCAAGGTTAGGAATTCATTTACTCTGTAGTTAATCACACTCAAACCCTAGATCAGTTCCACCTCCTCATTTGCAGCATAAATACTGCATTTGAACTCATTATATTGTTTGCATTTTATGACTCTTTGAAGTAATACATAGTCCTATTGAAGTTGAGAAGAAATTGGTGTTTTGGAACTTGTGGATGTCTTGACATGTTTGTTGATGGAGAAGGCTATATAGATCCTTGCGCTTGGATATTGGTGAAGTACTCTAGATATGTTATTGTTATTTCATGTTTTCATTATGTTTCATCATTCTCTGTTGCAGTAGAGCAAAAGGTTTAGGCTAAGAAATGTCTTCTGAAAGCACCTTAGACCTGTTTACTCTTCACTGTCTAAATTTTTTCTTCTGCTAGGATATTTTAGAGAATTCTTAATTGCTCTCCAGAACCTCTATGCTTGTTTATTTCTTAAACAGTTCAATACAGTTGGTCTCAAGAATGATTTATGGTTTTCCCTGCTTACTTGCTGCCACTTAAAAACTGTTTCTGAAGTCTCCCTTCAAAGTACCATTGTTTAACGTCTGCCAAAGAGGTTTTGTTTCGATCATACCCTTTGTACTTTCTTAAGTAATTTTTTTTAAGGTCTTAATGGTTGTAATCAAATATGATTAGGAGTTCCCTCTTCTATGAATGTATTCATTTGTGAATCTTGAATGTTTCTTATCCTTGAAGGTGGAATCACTAGAAGTTAAATGAGTATCTCGCCTTCTATATTTCATTGGAAAAGTTTGTCTTGAAATTATTATTTGTTGAAGTGTGGTTTGTAGAATTTATGGTTAGCCTTGTCTATTGAATGCCTCTTTATGTTCAGATAATGTTTTAAGTCCCTTTGTTGAGAAGTACATATAATTAAGGATTCTTAATTTCTCTTAGTTCTACTTTTCATTCTAAAAACCATTTATGTCCATTTCATTTCACCTGAAAGACCTTAAAGATCCACTGGCCAAGTTAGATTTTCCCTTTGATACCCCTGATCCATTGATTGACTTACCATGACTTCCACTTGGCTCCATTTCCCAATGACTTAGAGATTTCCTCTTTCTATCTATGTTGCCTAGATTATCATGTCCAACCAAACAAACAACAAACCTCATACTCCATAACTAGCCTAAAATCAACCCTTGAAAGCAAACAATTCTTATCTTTGCAAATACTTGCGAGATCCCACTCTGAGACTAGGAAGGCTAGGTCCTAGACCTCTAAAGATTGGTTTTGATGTTTCCTTGTCACTTGGTATGCCAATCTTCCAAATCACAGGACCCTGAAAACGAGCACAAACTGAAAAAAATTCAACGTTGGCCCCATTCTCAAGTCATGTGTTGTCATGGGCCGACATTACTTATTTTGTGCAGGTGACCCTTGCCAAGTTGGACCAACCCACCAACTCATCGCACGGGTGCCCCTATTGAGTGGGTGCTTTGGCATGCCCAGAACGCGATTGTCATCACCCTCCTCCCACATATACCCAAGTAACTAACCAACCAAGGTAAACATGTGATGATATGATCTATGATCTGATTCAACTCCACATGTATTTTTAATAAAGTGGAACCGAAACAAAATAACCAATTTGACCTTCTACACATCCTACAAGGCCTCCAAGAGCTAACCCATCCTTCCAGGTGACTAATCCTTGAGGAAACTCAAAATTTCAATTAATTAAACTCCCAGACACTCCCTTTCCGAGGCTTTTGTTAGTGTCTGTCAGTCCTGTCAGTCACCAGTGATAAAATTATGCTCTTTCATATGGTTGATAGGGTCATAGGGAAATTTTTTATAGTTTCAGTAGGTCTTCAAATAAAAATTTGATCATTGGTTAAGATAGCTAGGTCATTACTACTCCTTTCAGTCCCATGGTAAATAAACATCATTATGGCCATGTAATTACTTTTTGCAAAATTTTCTTGGTCGTCTTGGTCATCATTCATCTCATTCTTCCATGTCGTGTCATCATTAGGTCATAACATCGAAATCATGAAAATAGGTCATTTCACCATCAAAATCACCATTTGAAGGAGTATAGGGGAAAGTGATCAATAAATATTTTTAAAGTGCATTTTTATATTTAGAAAGAGATAAATATATGTAAAAAAATTTCTAAGTTGTAGTACACAAGCAATCAAATCCAAGTGTGAAAAGACAAGGTGGGGCCACATCACCACCAAGAATAAAAAATGATTTCCAACATATAAGAAGACAAAAAAAGTTCATTTTTTGCTCATTTTTGTCTCACAAGACATCATTCCATCAAACAAGAGCTTTCCACCCCTTGGAGATCATTTCCTTCCCTTGGAAAGGAGGATTCTTTTTCCGCGCTGCAATTTTCTCACCATTGTTGTGCTTTTCCTCATGAAGGAAAATTTCTCATTTTCAGTGGTTTCATCATCAGTTGTAGGTTCCATCACATTAGTACAAGTAAGTGGGTCCCTCATCTACCTCTTTTGACTTCATTTCATGCTTAGAAAGCTCATAATTTCCTCTCTTAGGGTTTGTTGCATTTGCTTGGTCTCATAGTCTCTTTGGTCAATTTTCTGAGAAAAACCCTCACATTCAAGCTTACTGACCCTCACTCACCTTTCATATACCTTCCTAAACATTTTTCCTCACCCCTATCCCTCATTTTCATCATTTTCCTCCAAACCCTATCCTACACTACAATTTCCTAAGTTAGGGTTGTGTTGTTCCCTTTTGAACCCTTACCCCTCATTCATTTCCTAAAACTCCACTTTCCCCCACTCCTTAACATCTATCCCTACCTCCCTAAATTTTCCCAATAATTTAGACTCCCTTGAACCCCTTCATTCCCCTCCATTTCTAAAACTTCCTAAAATCCCTTGTTTTTCCCTATGCTAAACCCTAATTTCCCCTCCTAGTAAGCTAAGGTTTACTATGGACTCATAGATCACTGAGAAGAGGAGGCATAAAGGAATTCATATCATAAATTATGAACCCAATACAACACAGGATTTCATGGCTACACCATTCCTTAGGAAATCATTCCAAGATGCAGGTTGCCTTTCCTTTTGTCAAAGTGTTGACGAAATTGGTTTCAATGACAAGCTCACAAGCAATTTTGCCACTGGTCTAAGGAGAGAAAAGGTGACCATTGCAAGGGTTTTTTTCACTCTTTAAGCAGATGCTATATCCATAGCTACATGGATCCCAAACAATGGAGAACTTTGGTTCAAGAAAAGAGGCCTAGACATTGAAAACTACAAGATGCTTTTGAAACCTCCATACAGAGTTGTCATTAGAGAACTTTTCAGGTCTAAAATGGGCCTCCTAAGAAAAATGTACAACAAAAATAAAATTTATAATAACCGATATGATTCAAGATGATGATGTCAACCATGGGGGATGATTCACCATTTTTGGGGTAAAAAAGTAAAAAGATTAAAAATTAGTAAAATAATAAAACTACTTTTTCAACTCGTATTTTTGACTTATCTCCATATGTTTTTACTCAAATTTCGAGCAGGAATACTCGTTGAATGAAAAATTTAATTCTTCATCCAAGGAGTACCCATGTTACAAAAATTTTATGGACCCTGTTATATGAAACATGAGAAATCATGGAAAAGTGTGATTGTAATCACGTTTTTCATGTATTTCTCTTGTTTCGTATAACAGGGTACATCAAAAGTATGTAACATGAGTACTATTTGGATGAGGAATCAAATTATGCATCCAACGAGTGTTCACACTCGAAATTTGAGTAAACCCATAGGGAGATAAGTTGAAAATACTAGTTGAAAAAGTAGTTTGTTTCTTTTTTCCCTCTAAACTTTGATGATGTAATCTATTCTTATTTTATTATTTCCACTATTATTAATTTCCTTAGGAGGCCAATTTTAGACCTCAAAATTCCACTAATGTCCAAAGCACATATTTCCATTCAGACACTTGCTTGAAAAGTATACCCCTCTCATGAAAATGATCATGAAAAATTTCACATGTGAGGGTAGGTTCTCCAGGTTATATCAGTACCATATGATATTACTCATGCATTTCACCGATGTAAAGGCCCTCAACCTACCTCACTATCTCTACAAAAGCATGATCGAAATGTAGGAGAAGGAACATAACAAAGGACAGTATCATCATGCTATCTTTTTCCATCATAGCTTAGTGAAAATCTTTGGTTGCCATCAGCTTGCACAAGTAAACTTGTATTGGGATGGTTTCATGCATTCAACTTCACTCTTGCCTTCTACAACTCAGACAAGCAGTAACTCTACACCATTGACTTCACCAAGAAAACAAGAGGTGGGTTCCACAAGAAAAACTATCACAAGGACACCTAGAGCTGAGATGACAAATACCTACACTAGAGGGAAGAGGTTGATGTTTGCTCCTGCCAGTGTGGAAAGGGCTCAACCTACTACAATAGTTGAAGACACACCAGCACATGAGGCACCATTGCATGAAGAAGCACGGGTACAATTTGATACTCATATGGAAGATTTAGAAGTACATGAGGAGGTCAAATCACATGATAAGATCATCAAGGAGAAAGAGGTTGAGATTAGAGAGCTAAAGGACAAATTTTCCAAGGCAGATTTCATGATCACTTTCCTTCAGTAAGAAAACAAGAAGCTCCAAGCTAAGCAACTTTTGCTTAGCAAGCCCAAAGCTGATTTGGAGAAGGATGATGCCAAAGGTAAGGTATTTGTTGATTTTGATGAGTTATATGATTAATAAGAGAAGGAAAAACTAAGGAGACCAAGAACAAGCTGTCTCAAGAGCGCACTAGAGCAACAAAAATAACCATCTATGCCATTAGGTGAAGAGGACTTTGATGACCTAGTTGCAGTAGAAATTGAGAAAAATAAGGATTTTTGGCTTGACAAGGTCAATTTCCTCTTGGAAAATCTTATTAGGAGGGAAAATAGGAACAAAATACTTCATAGGCACATGGCCATGAATTATTTCACAAGGAATAAGATCTCTCAAATAAGAATCAAGCAATTGAAGAAGAAATTGAAGCAAACCCTAATGAGAAAAAAGGAGGAAAAACTTTATTTGTTGGTTGAAGCCTCCCTCATTGCTTGAAGTATCATCTCCTCACTTCATGGGGAGATTTTGGGGAAATTTAGGGAAAATTTTGAATTTTTTTGAATTTTTGGTGTTTTTGGCTTTACACGGGAAAACCAGTTCAGCCAAAAGCGTAATGCCTTGGCACTCCGATTTTCCATCAGAGGTCTAAATGAGAAAAAAACTACATAATTGGATAGATAATCACCTACACATCACATCTATCCACTTTTAGTGCCATTTCAACAAAAAAATTGGGAGAAAAGTTCAAAAAACATGCCAAAAAGTCACTTTCAGCCAACTTTTTGACCCAGGCAGTGCGCTCTTGGAGTGACCTTGGGAAAATGAATTTTTCTTAGCCTTAGAGAGGCCATTTTTCTTTCTTGAGGATTATAATGACAACTAAACATCCTAATATTTCCAATTTTACCTTCAAATATGGATTTGGAGCTCAGGAAGGTAGTCAAAAGTGCCCTGCAATATGGCGTTGCACTTTTCCCTTGTGGCGCTGCACTTTTCCCTAGTAGTCAATTTTTCGAGTTTCTTCTGTCAGATTTGGATTTTCATGATGTAATTCGCCTTTTTTTTAGTTTATCTGAGGTATATGAATGTAAATAGGATTTTTAATGATTTTTTTTTGTAATTTTGAAGATAATTTATGATGGGTAGCTTAGCCAAAGGCTAAAAGGAGAGTTTGTTTCGACCTCGCTAGTCATAGGTTTTGTTGGAGAAATTTTTGTAAACTGATCCTATCTTGAGGGATTTGACCCCTAAGAGAGAGGAAGATGGTTTTTGTCTAATTGTATCTAGTTTTCATTCAGAATCAAGGTTGTACATCAATGAGTACAAGGCTTGGATTCTTGTGTATAGTTGACATTTACAGAAATACAAGTTCAGTTGCAGCTAATATATAGGGATTCATGTGGTATGATTTTGTGGAATATTTTTTCTATTGTAATTAAATTTTATGAATTATTGATTCATCTTCTTTCCATATCTATTCTTTTCAATCATCTTACTATAATATGTTTAAAAAATTTATTTATGCTCATGCTATGTTTTGGTAGGAATTTCATGTTTATGTTAATGATCTTCTGATAAATGAACTCATGCTTGTCATGCTCATTTTGATCATTTGATTTTCCACCCTACACTATAATTGACAATCCTATAAGTCCCATTGAACATACGTTCCATGCCCCTTTGTATCCCTGCAACTGTAATCTTTTGGATCTAGCCTAGTTTCCTTGAACTCTCCTCCTCATCCAGCAAAAACCATAAATTTTCAAAACCATAGAGCTCAGACCTAGCCTAATATATTTACCCTTATTCAGTAATATTTGGCTGCAATATCACAGGGAGAGCCCTCTCTGACTTGGTAAGGCTAGCTATCAAATCCCAAGTGGTATTAGGTTACCTTCGTTAATTTCCATTCTTAGCCATGGACATTGGGGAGTATAACAACTTCCATGCGACTGAGATCCTGAGTCGCTCCCATGAGCCCTCCTAAGTGATACTGTAGCCTTTTTATGCCAATGCTATGCCACCAAATGTGTGATTTAAGGCTATTTTCTAGGTCCAAGACTCAATCTCTGCCCGAACTCCATGAAACTTCCAGAAATGAAAAGTAACATAGAAAAAATGATACCAATGCAAAAACTTGAACAAGGACTTGACTAGACCCCTAGTAGCCATGATAGACATTTGATAAAACATGTCACAAATATGCATTCTGCAGTTTAAAACAATAGATCTAAGTATAGGGGTCTCATACTTATCTGAAAATCGCTACGAAGCATTGATGCCTTATCACATTAACTGCAATATCATATATTAGGTCATATAATCATTGTTCATTAATTTACAAATCAAAAAATGATGAGATCCATACATCATCACTATCATAAAACATAATTTTAACCAACATATAAAGAATAGAAATAACATGGATATGACAACCATAAATACCACATATAAACCAATACATTTACACATGAAATACTAAGTAGAAGAAGCTCTTAATAATGAATGTAAATTCCAACCAGTTTTAGGACTTCCATGTTCCCCTCAACCATAGATTGGCTGAGACAAATATCTCTTCATCCAATCACCCATGTGCCACATTCTAAGCATGAATGTGGGATCTCATGAAACAAATCCAAAAAAAATCAACGAGGGTGTCCAGAATCTAAACCAACTCAACCCTCAACTGGTGATTCCACCTCACGGTCAAACATCACTAAACAGAACCAGATTGGTCTCTACCCAAGCTGTTGAGGGCTCTAGAGAATTTGTTCCAACCAAGGATCCAGGACTAGTAACTCAACCCACAATTCTTGCCGGGGTACAGATAATTTTTCCAAACAAGGCTCCAGCACTAGTAACTCAACCCATCAAGGGCTCCAAATCGTTTGTCCAACCAAGGCTTTAGGACTAGTAATTCAACCAAATCTATTACAGGGCTCCAATGAATTTATCCAACCAAGGCTCCAGAAACTAATAACTCAACCCACAACCAAAGGAACATGAGAACTAACCAAAAAACAAAAGGAAAATACTCCTACAACACCATGGATATCCAGGAAATGTCAAGGCTTGGAAAAACCTCTATCAATTTAGGAAATCCTCCATGCCAATGAAAAATAATGACCAAGAAACCACATGCATGTGCCATGTGTGCCAAAACTATTAAGGAAATCATACATGCAACTCAGTACCTGCAAGAAAAATATATTGTAATTGTTGATCCTGATGTCCTCTTGTGCTTTCCTAATTTTTGTTTGCCTTATTTCTCCAAATCCCAAGTGTGCCACACTCCTCCAAGAGTGCTCCAAGAAAACTCCAAGTGTCCAAGAGTAGGAGAGAGAGAATGAGAGCCCTAAAACTGAACTGCCAAAATCTGAACTGAAAAAATGTACCAACTAATCCTCATAAGCCTTTTTATCAATGAGGCCTATAATTTCTTCATTTTCCATTATTTTCCTTCAATTTCCTCCTCGCATGCAACCTGTAACCTTTCACCTTCCTTTTCTCCTAATTTTCATTAATTTCATAAATAAATGCCAATAAATTCCACTTTGCCTTTACAAATCCTTTGCCATTTCCTTTTCCAATTTCCATATCCATAATAAACCAAATTAACACCCACACTAGAATTTTTTTCCCAATTTTTATCTTGGAATACGTGTCCTGTGACCATGGTAATTATTTTTCCTTTATTAAATTTATTGCATGAAGTGTTAAATGCCACCTATAACCAACAATATTGCTGATAGCAAGACATACTACCCATGGATATTTATAACCTAGCTCATTGCAGTATTCACAATGATTAACCTACTGAGAAGCAACCAACAAGACAACATAATAACATAACAACCATAATGACATGACACCCATACCGCTTATTGGATATTTATAACAAAACTCATGGTGATATTTACATCCATATACATATGTACATATACTAAAATATCACATCAAAACCTATACCAAAAATATTTTCTCAAACAATGAATAGAGAAGGATGCATAGCCTGCATCTGATCCGTCATCTCCCATGTAGCTTCATCGAGCCCAAAGTGCTTTCACTACACTTTAACCTACTTGATTTCTCTGTTATGGATCATGAGCATATTTCTCTACAAAATGCATTGAGGTTACGACTAGAATTCCCCTTATTTCTCCACTTGCAATATAGAATAGTCAATCACATGATCAACATCTTTAACATACTTCTTAAGAAATGACACATGGAAAACATCATGGAATTTCACTTTCAGAGTGGTGCAAGTTGATAATCTACTGGTCCAATCCTCTCAAAAATCTTGAAATGCCCATAATACCGAGGTGCCAACTTGGCACATGATCCGAACCTTAAGTAGCTCTTCTTGGGATTGATGTGCAAGTACACTTTTTCCCTAACCTGAAACTCCTTATGTTGAAAATTCAACAAGAAAATGTGTGTCTAATTTATTTTTCACTTAAATAAATTAGACAATAAATTGTAATAGTATCTCATAACAACTTGTATTAGGTAAATAAGTGATATAGACTTAGTTAGCTCAATAATTTCGAGTTGAGGGTCATTTGTGAGGCACGTAGAGAGATTATATTATTTTAGGGGTCCAATTGCAGTTAATGCACTAGTGTAGTGTGATTTTAATCAGTTAACTCAAAATAATTGAGTTAAAATCAGTTTAATTAGTTATAACTAAGTGATGAGCTAGTGAGAGGTCAAGCGAATTAAATTAGATTTAATTCACAAGTAGTGATCTACTGAGTAACTGATGATTTGCTATTATTAGCTACATGCATGTCAAATCATATGAAGACCCAGTTGAGACAAAGGTTCAATGGAAGTAAACTATCAGTTGTACTATTAGCGAACTGCCCAAGTGAAATTATAAAGCCACAAGATGCCCATGAAGGATTGCACAGTCAAGGAAGGTTGGAATTCCTATATAATAGGGATTTATTTTCCTAGGAAATGCGTGAGCAAGGTAGGTTGAAGGTGGGCAAAAAATTGGCTATGTGTTTGTCCAATTGTGCCTATATTAGTGTGAGACGATTGGTAGAGTGTATGAGGTTCTTGTGAGCACACATGCATTGTATTGTTTCATGATTCCTTGGATTATTATACAATAGAGATAGATGGGTTTTTAGCAGTTAATTTCCCTAGGAAAATATTGTGTTGTGTGATTGATTTACATCTTTTTCTTACTTGCATGTGATTGAGCGATTGTGATTTATATTCTACAAATATTGTAGAAGGATTCGGTATCTTGTTTTAGTACATTGCATGATCAGATTAAATCCATTGTTGTAATTTCTACATGGTATCAGAGTGCTAGGAATCACAATAGTGGAGAAGAAATTGAGTTTGTGTTGAATAGTATTCAAATTTGCAGATACATTCTTTGGAGCTAGAATCTGATGATAATCTCTTTCACTGGCTTGAGACTCGAATATGCACTCAAGGTAAATTTGAACTATATTGCATGGAAGGACAGGATGGAGGTAGTATTGGAGGATAATGGGTTGAAGGAGCTCATTGACACTGATATTCCTGAACCCAACCAGGCAGATGTTGCGCAGCATGAATCATGGAGGAAGAATGTCACAAAGGCGAGGAGGATCTTATTAGAGGGAGTTCAAGATCATATTTTCTCGAGTCTCCATGGCAAGGCAATACCATATGCTATTTGGAAGGGCTTGACAGATCTATTTCAAAGAAGCAGTGACCACAGAAAATTGGCACTCAAGGACAAGCTCAGGAAAATCAAAATGAAGAAGGGCAACACAATCCAAAAATACTTGACCAATTTCACTCAATGTCGATATGAGCTTGGAAGTGTTAGGATTACTGTAGCTGATGATGACTTGGTGAGCCTAGCACTTCTAGGCCTTCCCAAGGGTTGGCATAGCTACCAAGACTTTGTGAATGGAAGGGAAAAGTTACCAAATTGGGAGTGACTATGGTTGGATTTGGTACAAGATGAGTTTCGGAAGAATACTAGGGATGGATCCTCATCCAAGTATGATGATGAGGAAAATTGTGCCTTGGTTGGTAAGGAAAATAAGGGGAAAGGGAAGAAGTCCTATTCCAAAACCTACACTGGCAAAGAAGGCAAGAAGTGAGACATGTCAATGGTGAAATGTGTCAACTTTCATGATCATGGAAACTATACCACAAATTGTCCACAAAAGAAGAACAACAACAAGAAGGCTCAGGGAGCTATAGGGGGTGAAGCTTTGGCCTCATAGTTTGATTTGGAATTATCTCTCATCACATGCATGGTGTCAACTGTGATGGGATCTATGTGTTACTTGGATAGTGGAGCATATTTCCACATGACTAGCAACAAAGAACCCTTTAGTAGCTTGGAGGAGAAGGATCTTCAGATGTACATCGATATGGGTGATGATAGGAGGTATAGCACTACCAGGATTGGTACAGTTACTTTCCAGAGACAGTCAAGTAAACCTTTCATATTAAAATATGTCATGCATGTACTAGGTTTGAAAAATAATTTAGTTTAAGTTTCTATGTTGGAGGATCTTGGATATGATGTGATTTTGAGTGAAGGAAATGTGTTCCTTCATCACAAAGCCACGGGACAAGTAAAGAATATTGGGGTTTGTGCGAAGAACCTCTACAAAATTTATGTAGATGGCTGCACAACATTGAGAAGTAAAGAAGATGGGGTGGTGAGTCGGGATACCAGTGAGTTATGGCACAGTAGGTTGGGTCATCTACACCACAATTCTTTGAGGATCATGCAACAAATTTCTACAGGTCTTCCAAAGGGTACACTTGAGCAAATAGACACATGCAAGTCATGTACCATGGGGAAGTATACAAAGGCCACATTTCATGAGAAGGAGAACCAAGAAGTGGTAATCCTTGAGAGAGTTCACTCAGACGTGTGCAGACCATTCTCAACAGCATCCACAGAAAATCATAGGTATTATGTGATTTTTGTTGATGATTTTTCTAGAAAGTGTTGGATCTTATTTCTGCAGAAGAAAGATTATACGTTCTCCAAGTTTTTTGAGTTCAAATAACTGGTAGAGAAAGATACAGGGAATAAGGTGAAGGCTCTGAGGAGCAACAATGGTGGTGATTATATCTCTAATTAATTCAAGAACTTCTGCACCAAAGAAGGAATTTAGATAGAATTGATTGCACCCCATAACCCACAATAGAATGGGGTTGTAGAAAGAAATAACATAACAATTGTGGGAGTAGTAGAAGCTATGCTACATGATTAGGGCCTATCGTTTGATCTGTGGGTAGAGGCATGCAACACAACGGTATTTTTGCAGAATTGTAGTCCTCATCAAATACTTCGAATGAGTACACCATAAGAGGCTTTCTCAAGTAAGAAATAGATGTTTCATATTTTAAAATTTTTGGCTCATCTATCTATTTCCATGTGACCAAAGATGTCAGAAGATGCTAGAACCACTAGCAGGGGTTGGGATATTTGTGGGGTACACTGATATTCCCCACAACTATCGGGTGTATTTTCCAGCTAACAAGATGACAGTTTTCAGAAGAGATGTTAAATTTGACAAGGAGAAATCCATGTGATTGTACCTTGAGAGGCAGCTTCACTTGCATGCAGAAGAGGAACTCTTAGCGAAAAAGGATGAAACTCAGGATGTGGAGTAGCCACATGGAGAGGAATAGTGAGTGGCAAAAACGACTCATGTAGAGCCATCCACTAGAAATGGTAGGAAGCGTACCAGAGAGGCTGAC
Organism: Pinus albicaulis; assembly: GCA_034641835.2. NCBI lineage: Eukaryota > Viridiplantae > Streptophyta > Pinopsida > Pinales > Pinaceae > Pinus > Pinus albicaulis. Next base: position 1,503,443,644 of record CM076582.1, read on the forward strand.
AGATTGATGCTAGATGCGACAAAGAATGTAGGTGCACCTACATCACAGCACAAGCAGAGAAGTTCCCCAGACATTTATAATGGATACATGGCTCTTATGAGCGAGTGTATTGCGATAGAACCATCCTCTTTTGAGGAAGCAGTGTAGCAGACAGTATGGGTTGATGCCATGGTTGAGGAGTGTGATTCCATTATGAGAAACAGTGCATGGGAAGTGGTCCCAAGTGTTGGGGTTCTCATGTTTTGGAAAGTTGGCAATACCAAAAGATGAGACAACATCAGAACCACTTTCAGACCTCAAGATCTAGCCCTCCTGGGTCCAGAGAGGGATCTCTCTATATAAGAAAAGGTTTTATGTCTTTGAAACTTCTGTGTTAAGATATTAGGCTATTTATAGGCACGGGTTTGTTTGTTTGGTTTTGTTTGGTTGTTGGGAATCAAGAAAGAAGGGTTAAATATAAGACAAGGATGAGAAAGGGGATTTTAGGCAAAGGGGAGATAAATCAGAGAACACTCGAGACCATTGGGCAATGGAGTCAGGAAAGGGTTTACTTGTTATTCAATATGCAGGCTTTCAGTTGGGCTAGTCATCTAAAGCATTGGATCTTAAAGATGATAGCGGGGCATGGAAAGACAAGAGAGAAGGTGAAAGCAACAAAACCTCCAAGGTGACCTTTCAGAAATCAGATCCAAGGACAGGACATGCCATTGGACAACTTGTGATCCAAGACCTAAAAGGTTAACTCTTTAGACAAGGAAAAATTAGAGATTTAAACACAAAGGAGAAAACCTGAGATCAGAGAGAGACTTTGAACTCTCAATGATTTGGCATCCAACTTAAGAGAACTTAGAAAAGCTCAATTAATTGAAAAGGACCTTGATGAGACAGAGACAGAGTTCTAAACTCCCAGTATCCCAATTCATTCAATTACAGCCTAACAAGAACATCTAAGAAACAGATTTCATTAATTCACACATCAGCTAGCAGTATATATTTGACCACTACACTAGTTAAATTAGCTTGAAATCAATCCTCAGATAACACATACAGTAGAAAACATTAAAGGAAAGGAGAGTAGAAACATAGGGTACCTAACAAGGGTAAATCCTATGCCAGATTTCTGATGCATGCCAGAAGAACTAAAATGTGATGAACTACAAAGGAAAATCAAGACAAAGTAAGAAAAACATCACCGTTGCTTTAAATCAGGATCCAAAGAAATGTGCTTGTCATATTAAAGAGCAACACCAGTCATGTACAACATTTCCAACAACTTGATATTCAGTTTGAAAACATCTTCCTTAGCCTATCTTACCACTTTACACAGAGCACTATGTCTCAAGAGAAACATCTTACAGTTCACAGATATCCGATCAACAACCTTTACAATGTTTTCTCATGAGTTTTTATATCAGAAAGAGAGGCATAGGAGGTAGATGAAACACTAAATGAAACATTAAACAGAGTAGGAGCAGTGGGTCAAAAACCATTCTGTTTTAATGTCTATGCATCGAACTTCTGTACTCTTTGGGTGAGAGAGTGGTCTTTGACAGGCTGAAATTTACTCCAGGTATGTCTTTGATGTATCTCATGCGCAATACTTGTGGTACTCTTGTGACTTAAACAAAAGGTATAACAATGATTCTAGGGTCTGCCATACGGTGTAACCAATGCTTCTAGTAGCAACAGGACTATTGTTAGGGTAGAGATCTCCTCTGGAACATGGTATAGAATGAAAATAGTATGTACATTTCATCCTTTCATGGGAAAGAACATTCCGCTGATGATAATGTTGGTATCTTGTTTTCTGAGCCCTTAGTCTTCAACCTGTATCTTCATCCTTTGAACGCAGGATCAAGCGCTGAATGTGAAATTAACAGGCCAGAATCCCTGTAATCCTACCTCTGTTGTGTTTCGGAATCACAGTGTGATGTGATTATGGAGGTAGAGCAAAAATTTTCACTCTGAAAAACCTGCAATCAATGAAATAAACCAATTACAAAATCAGGGGTGGCGAAAGACACGTGGTGAAGGCCTGGAGGACAGGTGGCACACAATGGGAATGGAGCCTAGGCGGAAGAATGAATATGGATTGTCCGATCGGCTGGGATGGGGATGATCGACGGCGAAGGTTAAATAGTGGGAAAACTTTTGGAAGTGGGCGAAATACCAAGAAAATGGGAAAATGCGATGAAAAATGTGACGCGGAACCTAGGTAGTGGGACTCAGTCAATGGTGAGGATGAGGATTTAATCCGGACCATCCGATCTCAGGAGGATATCGACAGATATGATCACATCAAAGGGCGATGGATGGTGGATCAGGAGTCATGTTCGCCTTGGACTATCCCCCAAGCATCTTGGGGGCGCGATCACCGTCCGATGAGGCAGCCCCAGATCGGATGATGTACGCGCATATCGCACCGAGCCCGCAGTCGAACTTTAACGCTCGGGGAAAATGGTATTGAAGACCGCCTGCAGCCACGTGTCAGCTGGTAATGATGATCGCTGCCGAACGAGAAATACCGCCTTCCTTTCAAAAGCAATGCGATAAATACTGCCTGTTTTTTACGGGGTGCGATCGCGGGGACCACCTGGATGGCTGGATTGTGGGCCATTGATCTGCAGATCAGATCGACGGTTGTTATGTGATCGGAGAAAGAATGGGGAACGTGTGTGCATTGTAGGGAAAGCGCGGACCGTCGGATTGGTGTTGATCGACGGTTGGTATTGCACTCGACCATTGATATGATAAGCGTGTCACGGGCTGGCGCTTGGTTTAGTGCCCAGGTCATGTGGAGAAATGGTTTGCAGGGGCTGGCCGAAAGGGGCTAAGCCTGATATATGAATAATCTGGGTTTTTTGGCCCGTTTTCGATGCAATTTGAGGCCAAAAAGGGATAACATTAGAGGGGAAAAGGGGTTATTTGGCCAAACAATGGGTATTTGTGAGGCTTAGGAGGGATTTGGGATGATTTAGAGGAATTAAGAGAGGGAAAAGGAGAGGAAAACAGAGGCTAAGAGAGGATGAAATAAGGGGAAAAGGCCTATTTGGGCATTCTCTTCACAACAGAGAGGCTTATTGACTTATGAAACAGTAGTGAGGATTTATAAAAGGATAAAGGGCATGAAAAGACTTCAAGGATGGTGTTTTTTCAGAGGAAATGCATTCCTTGAAGGCTCAAAAACTTTGTAGCCCCCTGTTTTCTTGTCAAAAAATTATAGGGGGCTAACAGTGGCTCCACATGGGGATGGCTTCTTCCTGAAGGAGTCAAGAATTCAGAGAATGATCTTTGGTGTAGGCCAGATGCCTGCTGCTTGTACCATCCATTTTATTTTTGGACCAGCTACCACAAATCATGAAGACATCAAATCAGCAAAAAAATTCTCCCAAACAACTACCTACCCACACTATAGTCCTATCCTTTTTTCTTCAGGGTGCATTTGGACTAGCAGACCCTTTACATCATCAATTATTTTTTACAAACCGGAAAATAAACCTATTCTATTTCTACCCTTATTGCTCCATGAGACTAGGTTAAACTATTGGTCTCACATGTTTCTCTACCTAATCTAATATCTGTTGGGATTAAACTGTCCAGCAGATTTCTTCTCTACATTCTACAGCAGAAATTTAAAAACAGCCAAACCAGGATTAGACAATCTAGTTTGCTGTGGATCCAAGGCATAAGACAAAACTGCTCTTGGATTGAAAACTTTGCAGAAAACTGAAAACAAAATTTGGAAGGCTTGAAATCTGAAACTTTGAAGCATCCTTCCTTTCTTGGTGACTCAAGTTTTGAGCTTGTTAGAGTCACTTTCTTCTTCATTTCAGCTCTGGTTTTGGGCTTGTTAGAGCTGACTCTTCTTCCTCATTTGCTGGTTCAAATTTGGGCATGTTAGAACCAGCTGTCTTCACTTAATTTGGCTCAGGTTTTGATCGTGTTAGAGCCAATCTTTGCACTTCAGAGGTTCACGTTTTGAGCGTGGTTGAACCTCTTTTTCTCTCTTTTTTGAAACATTTTCTCTTTTTCTTTGAAAACAAAACACAGCAATGGTATTTACAATGGAAATGGAAACTGGAAATTAGACATCAGCAGTAGTAGTGTTTGAGCATCCTGCCATTGACAGGACCCCCAAACAGCTCTGTACCATCTAGCTCTTGCAAAAAAAAGGCATTTGGACCAAAAGTAGCCTGGATGATGTATGGACCCTGCCACAAACTGTAAAATTTGCCATGCTTTCCTTTGTCTTCTCTTCTTGAATCCCACTTCAGAACTTTATCTCCGATTTTGAAATCAGAAGCCTTGGTTCTCTTGTCGAACAACTTCTTTATATTTTCCTGAACTTTCAGAGCTCTGTTGTAGACCTCTTCCCTTGTTTGCTAGAGATGAATTGTTTGTTTTATCGTCCTCACCATGTTGTCTTCTTCTGTCTGTATCTCTTGGAAAAGCTTAATCACTGGTACTCCAAGGCTGGTAGGAAACACCACTTCTGTTCCACAGACAAGCTGATATGGTGACATGCCAATGGATTTCTTCATTGTAAACCTGTCAGCCCACAAAGCATGCACTAACTTGTTATGCCATGATTTCTTGTTCACTTCAAGTAGTTTTTTGATAATGGTCACCAAGATCTTGTTTGATGATTCAGCTAACCCATTACCTTGTGGGTAATAAGCAGTTGAATGACCAAGTGCTATTTGATACCTGTGACAAAAATCAATCATTTTCTTGGATCCAAAAGCAGCAGCGTTATCAGTAAATATTTTTCTTGGGCAGCCAAACCTAGAGAGGATGTGGTCTTCTAGGAACTTAATGATGACAAAATTTGTGGCATTCCTAGAAGGTATGGCCTCTATCCATTTAGTGAAGTAGTCTGTGGCTGTAAGGATCCACTTGTGTTGTGCAGAAGAAGAAGGGTGTATTTCTCCTATGAAATCTAGGCCCCATTGCATAAAGGGACCCTCAACAGTGATTGGTTATAAAGGTAGAGGGAGGAGCTTTCTTTTGCCTTAAAAAATCTGGCATTTATGGCAGGCAATGGTCAGCTTGTGGATGTCATTGAAAAGTGTAGGACAATAATAGCCAGCTCTGAGTATTTTGTTAGTAGTGGCTTTCCAGTTCAAGTGGCCTCCACACTCTTCTGCATGGAACTCCTATTTAATCCTCTCTACCTCGTTTTCAAGAAAACATTTAAGCAATATGCCATTTGTATTTTTCCAGTATAAACATTCATTCGGAATGCAATAGTTTCTGGCTTTAAGCTTTAGGAATATGGCCTTAGTCTTTGATAGTTCAAGAGGGGCATTGAGGTTTGTGAGCACATGCAGAATGTCAGAATACCAAGGAGAGTTCTGAAACTTCTCCTCAACAATGGGATCAGGCAATCCTTCCTTCTCATCCAAAGCATCTACCATGTTTATGTCAAGGGCTTGTAAATTTGATTCAGCCATTAGTTGAGCTAGGCCCTGACCTTTGATCAGTTTTGTGGGTTTTATCTCAATGTCATATTCTAAGATTACAGCAATCCATTTTCCCCTCTTCTTGTCTGGATCTTGGGACAAGATGTCTTTAACCACTAAGTTTGGCACGTAGGCTATGATGCGAGAGTGTAGTATGTACACCCTAAAATCTTTCAAGGCCTTTACCAGGGCATAGGCTTGTTTTTCCATTATGTTATATTTCAAGGGTGCATCCCTTAGACTTTGCTAAAGAAAGCAATGGGTTGTTCCATTCCCTCTAGATTTTTCTGCAGCAGAACCGCAACCACTATATGCTCGGAGGCAAATGAAAAGATCAGGAAATCTTTTGAGAAATCAGGGTTGATTAAGAGAGGAGCCCGGGTGAGTGCAAGTTTAACTGATTCAAAATATTTTTAGCCTCAACAATCCATTTAAATCCTACACCTTTCTTCAACATGTTTGTCATATTCCTGAGGTGTTCAGATAGGTTAGGAATAAACCTCCTTAGGAAGTTGATTTTCCCAACAAAGGACTGTAACTCTTTGATGTTTCTCGGGTGTGTGATCTATAGTATTCCCTCAACTCTCTGTTGGTCTATTTGAATTCCCTTCTCAGATATGATATGGCTAAGAAGCTTTCCTTCATGCAGCTCGAATATAGTCTTTTTGGGATTTAATGACAGACCGAACCTTCTACATTTTTCAAAAACTCTTCTCAGATGTTTTAGGTGCTCTTCATCAAACTTGGAAAAGATTGTTATGTCATCCAGATAGATGACAATGAAGTGCCCTATTTCATCCTAAAAATCTATGTCCATCGCTCGTTGGAGGGTTGCACCAGCGTTCATCAGTCCGAAGGGCATTTTTACATACATAAAAGTGCCCCATGGAGTGGTGAAAGCAGGCTTGAGTTGATCTTCTGGGAGTACCAGAACTTGGTTGTAACCTGAAAAACCGTCTAACAGGGAGATCCGCTTTGAGCCAACTACCCTTTGCAGGATATGTTCCATATTTGGTAAGGGGTAATTGTCCTTAAGTGAGGCTCTGTTAAGGTTCCTGAAATCTATGCACAGTCTGATCTCACCTGTTTTCTTTCTCACAGCTACAAGGTTTGAGACCCAATCAGAGAACCTCACAGGAACTATTATTCCTGCCTCGTACATCTTCTTTATCTCCCTTTCTACTGCAGGAAATTTTTTTGGGTTTATTCTGCGAATTTTCTACCTGAAGGGCTTCTGGTTCTCTTTCAAAGTTATTTTGTGATGTATAACGTTTGTGTCGTAGGCCTTCAAATCCTCGTAGCTCCAAGAAAACACGTCAATGAATTCCTTGAACAAGTCAATATATTTCTTTTTCAGTTTTGCAGGCAGGGACTTAGCCAATTTGATCATCTTGGGCTTATCTTCTGTGCCTATGTTGCATTCCTCGACATCAGAGTCTGAGTGTTCTAAAGTGGGATTTTTCACTACATCATTGAAGTTGAAAAGATATTCTAAAGGTGCCAGACTGCGGGGTATGCTTTTGTACTTTGCCTGTAGCACCTCTATTTCCTCATTATCTATGTTTTTACATTCTTCAGTTGGATTTCCAATCTGTTCGTTTAAAGTGTTTATTTCTATGTTACAGGGTGGTTCTTCCTCGTCTGAGGGCTATTCACTTAAGCAGTTACCATTGGAAATAGAGTCTGAATCGGAAAATTCGAACTCATTCCTACCTATCAGGAAGTCCTCAATCTGCTTATCTCCCTCAAAAACCTACCAATATTTCTCATTATCAGGTACTGCAGGTTTGAAATTTTTTTGAATGATGATTTGTTGATCGCTGGGAGGCTTGTGATAGGAACTAGCTATACAGGCTAATCCATTTGCAATTACATTCTGACTCCTAGGAATAAACACTAGTTCATATTCTACAAAGGTTTTCAATAAATCCATAGCGTCATTCATGTACGCTCTCAGCCTAGGGTGTTTCACTATGTATTCACCATTCACTTGTTTTATGATTAGCTCAGAGTCTCCACACACAGCTATCCTACGGGCTCCTAATTTTTTCAATAGATTCAAACCTAGGATAAGAGCCTCATACTCTACGATATTATTTGTACATTTGAAGTTCAAGTTGAAGGAATGACTCTCTGCACAGTCACTTTCTGTGTTGTGTATCCACACTCCTGCTCCTGCAGTTCTCTTGGTGCATGACCCATCGAAATTCATTTCCCATAAGGGATCATTCTCGGGCTTGTCGTTATTTCCCTCCCTAATGTGGGTTTCACTGGTCTGTTGTGTTACAGGGTCTGCGTTGGACTATGGATGGTTTCGTTCTTCGTGTAGTGTACGATTTTGTGAGGGGTGACTAGCCAGTTGTTCACATCATGTTTCTTGTTTACTCGGAGTTTTGTTTTCAGTGCACTGTCCACAAATTTCATCTTTGTTTTCTTCTGAGGCTAGAGAGGCCATTATGTTGAAATATATGGGCGCCATCTCGTTGCTCGCGCCTCTATTTTCTAGCTCTGGGTCCTCTAAGGATTCATCATTGCAAAGGATAAAGGAGTCTAGATCTGTGTGTACAGAATACAGAGGAGAATTTTTAGGCTTCTCGGGGCTGCTGACCAGGAACTTCATTTGTGCCTCTCTATATAGTCTCCTAAGCTGGCTAAAGACAGGGATCATGGCATATGCCCCATCCATTTGCATTGTACCTTGCAGCTTGGCTCCCCATGATCTCGATAGTAACATGCCATACTTAGGTGGAAAATCTTCCACTACAATGTCCATAACGATACATTTGGCTGGAATCTAGGTTAAGTTCACACAGACATCCTTGATTAGGCCAAGGCACTTTACTCTACTAGAGTCGAAAGAATATAAATCTTTGTAGGGTCAGGTTATCTCTAGGCCTAGCCTTTCCATAACAACCTTAGGCATTAAGTTGTGTGAGGCCCCAGATTCATGCATTGCGTTGTGAAGGATCTTATCATGGATATTGAGACTGATATAAAAATGATGTATTACCCCGTCCTGAAACTTCCCCTCTATCTTTGGGCCAAATAGAAGGGCTGGTTGATCACCACTCAGATTGACAGTGTCACTGTTTTCCCCTAAATTTAAAGCTTTCAAAATTTGGCCTTTATATACATCCTGAGTGGCCAACTCAAAGAGTGGGATAGAGATTTTAATTTTTATGATTTCACTCTCCAAATTGAAGAGGGATTGACTCTTTGTAATATTCAACTCTGTCTTGTTAGCCACTACTTTAGTGGCAAGCTCAGTGTGCTGATATTTATTATGTACAGGATTGGGAACTGTTTTATCAGGAGCACTAACTGCAGTGCTAGTGCTGCTAGTTGGTTGACTTTGTTTATCAGTGTTTTGGTTGTCTTTTTCTTTGTTCTTCCTAGAACTCTCAGTTGTTGATTTGTTACTTTCTTACTTTAGAATATTTCTCAGGTATTTTCTTGATGGTAACCTCAGAATCCTTTGGTTTGGAAGTGTCTAGGCTCCTTTTGCTTCTACGTTCATACTATTCTCTGACCTGCATGATGGAATTTTCAAATCCTAGCCTGTAATCCTCAGATTCTAATCTTTCCTCATCCCAATATGAGGGTGAGGGTTGATCTTCTTCCGTGGAACAGTCATGGATTGAGTTATCTATTTCAAACATATTTATTATGTTCTCCTCAGACTCTTCTATTATCCCCTCATCCTCATGAAGGAAGTTCTCTTGAAATGGGGGTATAACTTGTTGATCTGATTCTCTTTGTCTGTTGGGAGTGGTATTGTTCCTTCTAAAGTTCTGGTTCTGGTTATGATTTTGGTTTCTGTTCTGATTACTAACCATGACAACCATTTTTTCCATCATTTTCTGTAGTTTTTCCATGTTTTTAGATAGACGGTCATAATTGGGGTCGGATGTGGAAGCTATAGTGTCATATCTATATGTCACCCTTTTCTCAGCCCTCATTCTTTCTTTCTTCTCAATCAGGTTAGCCTCTACACTCACTACTCCTTTTTGCATGTCTTCCAATGTGTTGTAATCTCTCTCCCTAAGAAAGTAGTCCATGTCAGCATCAAAGCCTTCAAGGTATTTCACTAGGGCCAAACCTTGGGGAGGTTTCATGTGTGGAGGAAGAGCATTATAAACGCTGTTAAACCTTGTAGAGTAGTCATGGACACTCTCTCCTACATTTATTTTAAGGTTCTTGTATTCTGCTATGATTTGGAGAGGGTTGATCTTGACTTCCCATTTATTTATGAAGGTCTGGTATAAGGAGGGTAGATCTTGGATGCCATTAGGAGGTAGGCCCTTAAACCATTTCTTCACATCACCTCCTAAGCTCTGGGCAAAGACTCTCATTTTGATTGTATCATCATCTATATCCATGTAGTCAAAATAATCTTTCATCCTGTCTACATGGTGTTGAGCTGTGGTGGACTCTTTTGTAGTGAAGTGTGGGATCTTTGATTGGTAATCAGTGGGTAAGGGCACTAGGGGATGACGTAACACCAGAGGTGCATACCAGGCTACCATGATGATGTTCTGATGAGGGAAAGGGTTGGCTTGAGTAGCTGGTATATGGATGACAGGGATTCTAGGACCAGCAGAAGTCTGTTGAGCAAATCTAGGGTGGCAGAGCCCCAAGTTTTGAATGAAGTGAATATCAAGAGGTGTAGATGGAGGGATCTCTCTGCCCCTAATGTGTTTACCACTTTGAAGTGGTGAACCAGGAAGCTCAAGGTTTGGCTGGTCTAGAGCATTGAATGACCTATTTCTAGGTAAACTGTTTTGAGAGTCTAGGTCAAAAGGTGGGTCTGATAGAGCTGTAAAATCTTCCGGTGCAGAGTTAGCTCTATGGATGTGGCTAGAAATAGTTGGTCCTTTAGGTGTAGGAGATTTCTGAATGATACTCTCATGGTTGTTAACTATTTCAGGTGGGTTTGGGTCAGGATAAGCTCTTGTATGAATGGTTCTTAACGCTAGAATGCTGGTTTCCAACGAAGCAGTTTAACCCTACTTGTTACTTTTGTTATGGTTGAAGTTGTTGTGGAGGCTGGTCTCCCAGTGGAGTCTTATGTAAAACCAAGATAATCAGCAAGCCCACTGATCATCAGCAGAGTCTTGGATCTGTAAGGAACTATGGAGTCGCCAGGTGGAAGGTTTAGGATGTTTCTAGGAGGTACATTATCCACCACAGTGCTTATGTAATGTCTATTTTCAAGGATATCCTTAAAACACAGCACACCCTAACCAGAGATGCACTGGGAGGGCTTTTACCAGATATTTCACCTCTGAAAGAGAGTGAGATCTAGAGGCTATCTGGCCCTTTCCAGACTCTGTCTAAGAGTGTGGGAGAAACACAACAAGTGTTGCAAAAAGTGAATTACAAGTGGAAGTGTTTCACTGCCAACCTAACCAGAGATTGTTGGCTTTCTGAGGCTCTTGTGATGTATTAATATGGAAAATACTCAGAAAGTCCCCAGAGGAGTCGCCATTATGTTTGGGTTCTCATGTTTTGGAAATTTGGCAATACCAAAAGATGAGACAACATCAGAACCACTTTCAGACCTTAGGATCTAGCCCGCCTGGGTCCAGAGAGGGATCTCTCTATATAAGCAAAGTTTTTATGTCTTTGAAACTTCTGTGTTAAGATATTAGGCTAGTTATAGGCACGGGTTTGTTTGTTTGGTTTTGTTTGGTTGTTGGGAATTAGGAAAGAAGGGTTCAATATAAGACAAGGATGAGAAAGGGGATTTTAGGCAAAGGGGAGATAACTCAGAGAACACTCGAGACCATTGGGCAATGGAGTTAGGAAAGGGTTTACTTTCTATTCAATATGAAGGCTTTCAGTTGGGCTAGTCATCTAAAGCATTGGATCTTAAAGATGATAGTGGGGCATGGAAAGACAAGAGAGAAGGTGAAAGCAGGAAAACATCCAAGGTGACCTTTCAGAAATCAGATCTAGGGACAAGACATGCCGTTGGACAACCTGTGATCCAATACCTAAAAGGTTGACTCTTCAGACAAGGAAACATTAGATATTTAAACACAAAGGAGAAAACTTGAGATCAGAGAGAGACTTTGAACTCTCAATGCTTTGGCATCCAGCTTAAGGGAAATTAGAAAAGCTCAATTAATTGAAAAGGACCCTGATGAGATAGAGACAGAGTTCTAAACTCCCGGTATCCCAATTCATTCAATTACAGCCTAACAAGAACATCTAAGAAACAGATTTCATTAATTCACCATCAGCTAGCAGTATATATTTGACCACTACACTAGTTAAATTAGCTTGAAATCAATCCTCAGATAACACATACAGCAGAAAACATTAAAGGCAGGGAGAGCAGAAACATAGGGTACCTAACAAGGGTAAATCCTATGCCATATTTCTGATGCCTGCTAGAAGAACTGAAATGTGATGAACTACAAAGGAAAATCAAGACAAAGTAAGAAAAACATCACCACTGTTTTAAATCAGGATCCAAAGAAATGTGCTTGTCATATTAAAGAACAACACGAGACATGTACAACATTGCCAACAACTTGATATTTAGTCTGAAAACATCTTCCTCAGCCTATCTTACCACTTTACACAGAGCACTATGTCTCAAGAGAAACAACTTACAGTTCGCAGATATCTGATCAACAACCTTTACAATTTTTTCTCATGAGTTTTTATATCAGAAAGAGAGGCATAGGAGGTATATGAAACACTAAATGAAACATTAAACAGAGTAGGAGAAGTGGGTCAAAATCCATTCTATTTTAATGTCTATGCATCAAAATTTTGTACTCTTTCGGTGAGAGAGTGGTCTTTGACAGGCTGAAATTTACTCCAGGTATGTCTTTGATGTATCCTTGGCTGCAGTACTTGTGGTACTCTGGTGACTTAAACAAAAGGTAGAACAATGATTTTGGGGTCTACCATACAGTGTAACCAATGCTTTTGGTAGCATCAAGACTGTTGCCAGGGTAGAGATCTCCTCTGGAACATGATATAGAATGAAAACAATATGGAAATTTCGTCCTTTCATGGGAAAGAACGTTCTGCTGATGGTGATGCTGGTATCTCTTTTTCTGAGCCCTTAGTCTTCAACCTGTGTCTTTGTCCTTTGAACTTGGGATCAAGCACTGAATGTGCAATTAACAGGCCAGAATCCCTGTAATCCTTCCTCTACTATGTTTCGGAATCACAGTGTGTTGTGATTATGGAGGGAGAGAAAAAATTTCCACTCTGCAAAACCTGCAATCAATGAAATAAACCAATTACAAAATCAGGGGTAGAAAAATACACGTGGTGAAGGCCTAGAGGACAGGTGGCACACAGTGGGAACAAAGGCTGGGTGGAAGAATGAATATGGACCGTCTGATCGGCTGGGATGGTGATGATCGACGGCGGAGGTTAAATAGTGGGAAAACTTTTGGAAGTGGGCGAAATACCAAGAAAATGGGAAAATGCGATGAAAATTGTGAAGTGGAACCTAGGCAGTGGGACCCGGTCAATGGCTGGGATGAGGATTTAATCCGGACCATTCGATCTCAGGGGGAGATCAATGGATGTGATCGCATCGGAGGGTGACGGATGGTGGGTCAGGGGTCATGTTCGCCTTACACTATCCCCCGAGCATCTTGGGGGCGCGATCACCGTTCTATGAGGCAACCTCAGATCGGACGATGTATGCACATATCACTTCAGGTCCGCAGTCAGTCTTTAACGCCCGGGGAAAATGGTATTGAAGACCGCCTGCAGCCACGTGTCAGCCAGTAACGATGATCGCTGCCGAACGAGAAATACTGCCTTCCTTTCAAAAGTGGTGTGATAAAGACCGTCGATTTGTACGGGGCACGATCGCGGGGACCACCGGGATGGATAGATTGCGGGTCGTTGATCTATAGATCAGATCGACGGCTATTATGCGATCGGGGAAAGAACAGGGAACGCGTGTGCATTGTAGGGAAAGTGTGGACCATCAGATTGGCGTTGATCAACAGCTAGTATTACACCCGACCATTGATATGATAAGCACGTCATGGGTCGGCGCTTGGTTTAGCGCCCGAGTCATGTGGAGAAATGGTTTGTGGGGGCTGGCTGAAAGGGGCTAAGCCTGATATATGAATAATATGAGCTTTTTGGCCTGTTTTCAATTCAATTTGAGGCCAAAAAGGGATAACAGTAGAGGGGAAAAGGGGTTATTTGGCCAAACAACATGTATTTGTGAGGCTTAGGAGGGATTTGGGATGATTTAGAGGAATTAAGGGAGGGAAAAGGAGAGGAAAATAGAGGCTAAGAGAGGATGAAATAAGGGGAAAAGGCCTATTTGGGCATTCTCTTCACAACAGAGAGGCTTATTGGCTTATGAAACAGTAGTGAGGATTTATCAAAGGATAAAGGGCATAAAAATACTTCAAGGATGGTGTGTTTTCAAGGGAAATGCATTCATTGAAGGCTCAAAAACTTTGTAGCCCCCTGTTTGCTTGTCAAAAAATTATAGGGGGCTAACACCAAGACCAGTGGGGAAGTCAAGATCCAAGGGGATCTACAAGGTGAAGCAAGCAACATATGGGAGTGTGGAGAAATAAAAGGCTTGATTGTGGCCAAAGGATTCTCACAGGTGGAGGGGATTGACTATGAGGATAATTTTGCACCAATTGCAAGGTACTCATCTATTAGATCCAACCTTTCACTCTCAGCACATATGGGGCCACAGATACATCAGATGGATGTAAATACGACCTTTCTCAATGGAGTTATTTGAGGAAGAAGTGTACATTGAGCATCCATAAGGTTTTGAGATCTTTGAAAGGAAGTCGCATGTGTGCAGACTCAAGAGAGCACCGTATGGGCTGAAGAAAGCACCACGTGATTGGTACACTAAGATCAACAACTATTTCATCAGGTTGGCCTTCACAAAGAGTGAAGAATATGAAAACCTATATCATATTGTGGTGGATAATAAGCTTTTGATTATTGTACTTTATGTTGATGATCTAATACTAACAGGTGATCAGCAACTCATAACCTCTTGGAAAGAGGATCTAGAAATATATTTTGAGATGAAGGACATGGGGATCTTGCATTATTTTCTTGGCTTGGAAATATGGCAAAGAGATGGGGATATATTTGTTACTCAAGGCAAGTATTCCAAGGAGATTCTGTGGAAGTTCCACATGGAGGACAGAAAACCCATGGAGACTCCTTGTAATATTCCTAAAATTTAGCTTTTAGCTAAATGGAATATTATAGATCATTTTGTCACTAGGTAGGTGAATAAGTGGGTAGGGAGGCCCATAAATCTCCTTAGAAGGAATAATAACACTCCTAATGTGAAATGAGGAAGAATAAGTAGTTGGGTTAAGCACCTTTGTGTGTGAATTGGAGGGGATACATGTTGAAAAGGTCAACTTTGACCAAATCAACAGCACTGTCATGAAGGAGTGGCATTTATGATGAGACAACGCAGTTTTAGTGGATGAAAACTTGCATGAGCTTAGTGGAAAGTATGGATGGGACCCAATGTGAGAAGGCTCACATGCTATATATGGAGGAGATGGTAGCCATTGTTATGCATGTTTTAGATTATTATTTTGATATTGGTCTATTTAGACTTTGCATCATTTATCTGTTTAGTGGGGTTTGTTGTGTTGTTTAGCACAAGGGTGTTCCTGATCGGGAATCCCTACCTCATCCTCATGGAAGGAGAGGTTCATTGGATTGCATTTCCTCATTCTAGAATTCTGGCCAAGCTACCTCCTTCAGTTACAATGCAGTTTCTGTTTAGAGTTGGGTTGTGATGCAGAGTGCAACAAAGGAGGATCACATAGAGCCAATTCTGGGCTTGTTTTTTTGTGGAGAGGTAGCCTATCCATTGGAGGATCAACAAGGATGGCTCCTAGGAATATCTATATATTTTTTGCATCATGCCAACCATCTACCATCCCTCATAGCGCTGTTTCAATCTAGATCTGCATTAATTTTAGAGGCACTTGCTGGGAGGGTTCATTGAGCTCATCAGGAGGGTCTATTTCTAAAAAGAGGGATCAGCCTTCTATTGAGAAATACCATTGGAGAAGGACATTATCATTTCATATCTACCATAGCCTCATTCTATTCAGTTCCAGTTTGTAGTGGCATATCAACCCCAGGGTTATTTGTCACATTGTATATTCTTTTGGAATTTCTAGCAATATTTTCCGAGATGGCTAGAAATCATGTATTAGAGCCCATATATTTATTTTTGGGCATTTATTTTGTATATATCAGCCATATTCCATTAATGTATGTTTACATCAGTAGCTACACTGATATAGACAGCGATGTCACTACTTTCTGACATTCTATACAATAGCAGCAACTCATGTGCTTATTGATATGATCATGGGAGGCTTGTTCTTACTGCTTGAGTGGCTTGACCCTCAAGATATTTTTATATATTGTTGCTGATATATGAATAAAATTATGGCTGCATATTGATCCCTCTTATGATATGTTCATAGTTTCTGTGTTTTCCATTATTATGTATTGTATTGCTACTATTTCCATTTTGGAATATGAAAATGGTATCGGAGCATAATCTTGGCTCAGCATGTGCATTCAAGACATTATGTCATTAGGAGGAGAATCTTCTCACAGAAAGGACAAGTTGTACAAAAGAAACAAAGGTTTTGTGGTGGATTCGACACACGGGTGTACGAAATCACACGCATTTAGAGAATGTGGTCTTTTCTCTAAACCATAAGTAACAGGCAGTATCTGGGGGGAGCTCAGAAGTATAAGACTTAAAATGAAGTAATACACTTAAGTATACTCTGTTAAAAAACTAAAACTAAAAACACAAAAGAAGCTATAGAGAGTTCCAAACAGTAACAAGGTAAACAACGACTCGATGGCCTTCTTCTTATTGAATGCTTGGAATGAAAACAAATCTTACCCACTTGTTGAAGGGCCTAGGCAGTGGCTCTAAGACCCAAGGCAAGGATGTTTGTTCTTCAAGTTTTTCCTTCTGACGCAGTTCAACTCTCTCTCTCTGCTGCAATGGGCTAAGATTTTTGGGTGGCCAACAATCGATTCCTCTTCTTCAGCTCTTGCTCCTTGGTTCACATAAACAGCTGGTGTTGCTTGGGAAACTTTGGCCAGCATAACCTTGTGATCACCCATTGTTCATCTCTTTAAGGGTTTATATAGGTGAGCTTTCAAACCTCCTTCCCTCCCTTGGTACATGGTGGATAGTGACCGAAGGGAGGGGCAATATTCCATTTTGGGCTAAAATATGCTTTTGTGTGCTCACACAAGGCCTAAGGAGGCGCTGGTGTTGTCCTTAGGCGGCTTTCACATAAGGAGAAACTGTCATTTGCGTGCTTGTGGTCCTGGAAAGGGACATTTTTCCATTTCCAGGAATGTGTGCTTATCGAGCTCCAGTGCACGCAGAAGGCACTTTTCTCAAAGAAAAAAGTGCACATTCGGGCATTTATGACTAGTTCAATCTTGAATTTCTCAAAACCTTAGAGATTCTAAATACTTTTGATTCCATAATGAATCCCTATCCTGTAAATCCTTAGGCTTCACATTAACTGATGTCGCTTTCTGCTATAATATTTTCCAGTGTTAACAGATGGCCCCTAATGTGTGAGGTCTAGGAAGAACTGTATAGCCAAAATACATTATAGTTTATTTTTTATATCGTACAGAGAGAGAGAGAGAGAGAGAGAGAGAGAGAGAGAGAGAGAGAGAGAGCGAGCCTACATGTAGAAGAGACAACACCTTGCATCGGTTCCAAGATAACCACTACCTAAGGGACCCCCTGCAAGCAGACAAAATATACAAAATATTTGCAAAATTTCAATGAGGCGGGCATGTCCCATGCTCGTGATGCTATGGCTAGTTAAATAAAATTGATAGTTACATTTACTATCTATGTCACTACTGTGGTAGTGATGTTGGTGGTTGCTAACGACGACTATTGATGCCCTCAGGGGCATTTTTTCTTTGAAGATAGGTGGAAAGTGGTACCCATATGCATAAGTATGTCATATCACTATGCAATATACGCATATGTACTAGTTGGAACCTTCCTGTGTAAGCATTGTTGTCAGAGATGCTTATAAAGGCGCGGATCTTCGACGGATCTTGACCAAAGTGCAATGGTTGTAAGGTACGATACCATCGTGACATGAACGCTTTTGCTGTAGTCAAATTTCAAGAGGATCGATGACATCTATGGACAATGATGTCTCCCATAGTGCCAACCAAGGATACCCATTTACATGGGGAGGGGTTATCCAAGGTACCGCTTCCTTTTTCGAAAAGAGGCATTGATGTTGACAAAAAGAAAGTCTTAACCGAACCATAATGGGTTTAACATAGGCATGTTGGTGAGCGATGGCTGAAAACAGATGATGGGGATTTAGTGGCCCGAGGTTGAAGTATATTTGAGCAGCTTGGTGGCAGTCATAGGTATTTCTGAAGGGAAAAATCCCTTGAGTCAGTAGGACTTCCAGGGCGGGTATGAATCGGCTATGATTTTCGTAATGGTGCGTGTATGGAGGGTATGAAATACTTTGACCAAGGGAGATGGGGGACTGATGCCATGGGAGGAAAAAGTGCAATATGAGGGCGAAGAGGTGAAGGGCGTTATTTGTGATATTTGTACACTTACCAAAAGGATAAAATAATGGGGTTTGGTTTGTACAAAACACAAAGACGGGTACCCCAAAACATGAAGGAGGGTCACTCACTTGATGGTGTGAGGACGGTGTTTTTTTGGGGGTAGGGGTCCCATTGGTTGGTCTCATGTGCGAGGTTGATGAAGCAGAAGATGTCGCAGATAGGTTAATGTTGATGGAGGTATGGTGGGCTGAATGTGGTGCACGGAGGTGCGCTTTCCTTCTGCTTGTATAACCTGATTGTTCGAGAAGAGGGTTGGTTTAAATTGTGAACTTGACCTTATGTATGGTATATGGATGGGCATGAGGTTCTTCCCGAACTAGAAATGGTATGGCCATGGCATCACTTGTGGGGTGATGAATGGTCTACTTGGAATGACGATTGCCATGGAGGGGAGGCTCTACCGACCATCACAGAAGTTTATCATATGCAGGGTGAGGTGATGATAAACACGGTTGGGTATGAGGACCCTAGGGTTTATTTCTGATGGAGAAATGATGTCAGGATATGCAAATTTTTCTGGGACTCTATCATGCTGAGGGTAGAATGATACCTGCTCCGGAACTTTTAGTGGTCAGTGTTGTGAATGGTTTGTGGTTTCTTCCTACAAAAAAAACCATCCCACATGAGCATTAAAGTCTTGGGCTTCTTGGTATTCAGATAACAGTACTGAGTATCAGACAGGTCAGGTAGCCCCAACTCATACCGCACGCACTGCGCCTAAGCCTAACCCCCTCTGAATCATATCTCTACCCTGCTCGGGTTTTCTTTTCCATGGGCTGATAGGTGGATTTTAAATCTCCCTAAAAATTCAACTTCTATGTTTCAAATGTGAAGTGTGATCAAGGCGGCTTATTGGATGCCTACCCCCTTGATCCTAACTTAAACTATTATTTCTCTTGTGGCCCCTATGGGGAGAGTTTAGTGAGTTGGTTTAAGTTATTTTTAGGTGGCTTTATTTTCTTAGTGGGTGAATCTGTGTGAGCGTATGGTGAACAATCTCATAATTTGAACATATGGATATCGGTGATCCATTACGAATGTCCCCTAATTAAACTATGTGACGTTGTTCCTTGCTCAAATAAAAATCATTTGTGGATAAAGGGCCACTTCCAAAACCTCCTAATTAGTCTATGTGAATGACTAAAGGGAGATGGAAAATCACAAATGTAGAGTGTTCATATTCTTGTCTAGGGTCAACCAATGGCGTAAAGACAGTAGAGATTACTTACTCTAACTTGCGATTCAATCCTAGTCCCGCAATTTCCTAAATGCAAAAATTGAAATTTAAACTAAACAATTTCTACACTAGCTTATGCATGTGTGGTCATGAGCCACTTACTTGGACTAGTTAGACTAAGAGTGCATACCAGAATTTGCAAAAACATAAATTGTTCGGAAAGCAATGGTTAATTTCCCCCCTACTTAAACTATGTGAGCACTTTTTACAAAAAACCAACTTAAATTAAAACTAACTAAATGCCTACAAAAAGCATCAAAAATTAGTCTTCAAAAGCTGTGGGGTATTAACACAGGTGTTGGCAGATACATTAGGGGCTGCCAAACACACTTACAAGAAGAAAAATGCAAAAGGTAGGGAGAAAAAATCTCTCTACAAATTGCGTGCAAAAGCCTCTGACAAGTGCGCTTTCCTACGCGCAGGTTACTCCTGAATGCCCGCCTTGCGTGTTTGTGTGTAAAAACAGCGTGCAAAATTCCTGCAAGTAAAAAATTAGGAGCTGCCTTCTTCAATATGTCACCTTAGTGAGTCTAGGGACTGCAAGATGGGTCAGAAGACTATTAGCTCCACTCCAGCATAGACTAAGGGTCTCCTGCAAACAATGGCACAACCACATAAACTTGAAACGCGTTAGTGGAGTCGCCAATCCTGTTGTGGTGGATTTGACACACAGGTGTACGAAATCACATGCATTTAGAGAATATGGTATTTTCTCTAAACCATAAGTAACAGGTAGTATCTGGGTGGAGCTCAGAAGTATAAGACTTAAAATGAAGTAATACACTTAAGTATTCATTGTTAAAAAACTAAAACTAAAAACAGAAAAGAAGCTATAGAGAATTCCAAATAGTAACAAGGTAAACAACGGCTCGATGGCCTTCTTCTTATTGAATGCTTGGAATGAAAACAAATCTTACCCACTTACCGAAGGGCCTAGGCAGTGGCTCTAGGACCCGACGCAAGGATGTTTGTCCTTCAAGTTCTGCCTTATGACGCAGCTCAACTCTATCTCTCTGTTGCAATGGGCTAAGATTGTTGGGTGGCCAACAATCGAGTCCTGTTCTTTAGCTCTTGCTCCTTGGTTCACACAAACATTTGGTGTTTCTTGGGCAAATTTCGCCAGCATAACTTTGTGATCACCCATTGTTCATCTCTTTGAGGGTTTATATAGGTGAGCTTTCAAACCTCCTTCCCTCCCTTGGTACATGGTGGATAGTGACCCAAGGGAGGGGCAATATTCCATTATGGGCTTAAATATGCTTTTGTGTGCTCACACAAGGCCTAAGGAGGTGCTGGTGTTGTCCTTAGGTGGCTTTCACATAAGGATAAACTATCATTTGCTTGCTTGTGGTCTCGGAAAGGGACTTTTTTCCATTTTCAAGAATGCACGCTTATCGGGCTCCAGTGCATGCAGAAGGTGCTCTTCTTCAGGCATTTATGACTAGTTCAACCTTGAATTACTCAAAACCTTAGAGATTATAAATACGTTTGATTCCATAATGTATCCCTGTCCTTTAAATCCTTAGGCTCGACATTAACTGATGTCATTTTCTATTGTACAATTTTCCAGTGTTAACAGATGCCCCTTAATGTGTGAGGTCTAGGAAGAACTGTATAGCTTAAATACATTATAGTTTCGTTTCTATATCATACGTAGAGAGAGAGAGAGAGAGAGAGAGAGAGAGCGAGGCCTGCGTGTAGAAGAGACAACACCTTGCATCGGTTCCAAGATAACCACTGCCTAAGGGACCCCCTACAAGTAGACAAAATATACAACATATTTGCAAAATTTCAATGCGGCAGGCATGTCCCATGCTCGTGATGCTATGGCTAGTTAAACAAAATTGACAAATACATTTACTGTCTATGTCACTACTATGGTAGTGATGTTGGTGGTTGCTGATGATGACTGCTGACACCCTCAGGGGAATTTTTTCTTTGAAGATAGGTGGAAAGTGGTACCCATATGTGTAAGTATGGCATACTGTGCAATGTACGCATATGTACTGGCTAGAACCTTCCCGTGTAAGCATTGTTGTCAGAGACACTTATAAAGGCACGGGTCTTCGACGAATCTTGATCAAAGTGCAATGGTTGTAAGGTACGATACCATAGTGACATGAGAGCTTTTTCTGTAGTTGAATGTCAAGAGGATAGATGAAATCTATGGACAATGATGTCTCCCATGGTGCCACCCGAGGATACCCCTTTACATGGGGAGGGGTTATCCAAGGTACCGCTTCCTTTTTGGAAAAGAGGTGTTGATGTCGACAAAAATGAAGCCTTAACCAAACCATAATGGGTTTAACATAGGCATGTTGGTGATCGGTGGCTGAAAAAAGATGAAGGGGATTCAATGGCCCGAGGTCGAAGTATATTTGAGCAGCTTGGCGGCAGTCATAGGTATTTCTGAAAGGAAAAATCCCTGGAGTCAGTAGGACTTCCAGGGCGGGTATGAACCGGCTATGATTTTCGTAATGGTGTGTGTATGGAGGGTATGAAATACTTTGACCAAGGGAGATGGGGGACTGCTGCCATGGGAGGAAAAAGTACAATATTAGGGTGAAGAGGCGAAGGATTTTGTTTTTGATCTTTGTACACTTACCAAAAGAAAAAAATAATGGGGTTTGTTTTGTACAAAACACAGAGAGGGGTACCCAAAAACATGAAATAGGGTCGCTCACTTGATGGTGTGAGGATGGTGTTTTGCTGGGGTTATGGGTCCCATTGGTTGGTCTCATTTGTGGGGTTGATGAAGCAGAAGATGTCGCAGATGGGATAATGTTGATGGAGGTATGGTGGGCCAAATGCGGTGTGTGGAGGTGCACTTTCATTCTTCTTGTAGAACCAGATTTCTAGGAAGAGGGTTGGTTTAAATGGTGAACTTGACCTTATGCATGGTATATGGATGAGCATGAGGTGCTTCCCAGACTAGAAATGGTATGGCCATGGCGTCACTTGTGGGGTTATGAATGGTCTACTTGGGATGATGATCACCATGGAGGGGAGGCTCTACCGACCATCACGGACATTTATCATATGCAAGGTGAGGTGATGATAAACGTGGTCAGGTATGAGGACCCTAGGGTTTATTTCTGATGGAGAAATGATGTCAGGATACGAAAATTTTTCTGGGACTCTATCAGGCTGAGGGTAGAATGATACCTGCTCCGGAACTTTTAGTGGTCGGTGTTGTGAATGGTTTTCGGTTTCTTCCTACAAAAAAAATTGTCCCACGTGAGCGTTAGAGTCTTGGGCTTCTCAGTATTCAGCTAACAGTACCGAGTATCAAATGGTTCAGACAGCCCCAACTGATACCGCACGCACTACGCCTAAGCCTAACCCCCTCTGAATCGGGTCTCTGTCGTGCTCAGGTTTTCTTTTCCGTGGGCTGATAGGTGGATTTTAAAGCTCCCTAAAAATGAAACTTCTATGTTTCAAATGTGAAGTGTGGTCAAGGCGTCTTATTGGATACCTACCCCCTTGATCCTAACTTAAACTATAATTTCTCTTGTGGCCCCTGTGGGGAGAGTTTAGTGAGTTGTTTTAAGTTATTTTTAGGTGGATTTCTTTTCTTAGTGGGTGAATGTGTGTGAGAATATGGTGAAAAATCTCATAACTTGAACATATGGATATCGGTGATCCGTTACAAATTTCCCCTAGTTAAACTATGTGACGTTGTTCCTTGCTCAAATAAAAATCATTTGCGGATAAAGGGCCACTTCCAAAACCTCCTAATTAGTCTATGTGAATGACCAAAGGGAGATGGTGAATCACAAATGTAGAGTGTTCATATGCTTTTCTAGGGTCACCCAATGGCACAAAGACAGCAGAGATTACTTACTCTAACTTGTGATTCAATCCTAGTCCCGCAATTTCCTAAATGCAAAAATTGAAATTTAAACTAAACAATTTCTACACTAGCTTATGCATGTGTGGTCATGAGCCACTTACTTGGACTAGTTAGACTAAGTGTGCATACCAGAATTTGCAAAAACATAAATTGTTCATAAATCAATGGTTAATTCACCCCCTACTTAAACTATGTGAGCACTTTTTGCAAAAAACCAACTTAAATGAAAATTAACTAAATGCCTACAAAAAGCAGCAAAATTTAGTCTTCAGAAGCTGTGGGGTATTAACACAGGTGTTGGCAGATAAATTAGTGGCTTCCAAACACACTTACAAGCAGAAAAAATGCAGAAGGTAGGGATAAAAAATCTCTCAGCAAATTGCGCACAAAATCCTCTAACATGTGCGCTTTCCTGCGTGCAGGTCACTCCTAAATGCGCGCCCTACGTGTCTATGTGTAAAAACAGCACGCAAAATTCCTGCAAGTAAAAAATTAGGAGTTGCCTTCTTCATTCTCTCACCTTAGTGAGTCTAGGGACTACAAGATGGGTCAGAGGACTGTCATCTCCACTCCAACATAGACTAAGGGTCTCCTGCAAACAATGGCACAACCACATAAACTTGAAACACGTCAGTGGAGTTGCCAATCCTATTGTGGTGGATTCGACACACGGGTGTACGAAATCACACGCATTTAGAGAATGTGGTTTTTTCTCTAAACCATAAGTAACAGGCAGTATCTTTGGGGAGCTCAGAATTATAAGACTTAAAATGAAGTAATACACTTAAGTATGTTCTTTTAAAAAACTAAAACTAAAAACACAAAAGAAGCTATAGAGAGTTCCAAACAGTAACAAGGTAAACAATGGCTCGATGGCCTTCTTCTTATTGAATGCTTGGAATGAAAACAAATCTTACCCACTTGCCGAAGGGCCTAGGCAGTGGCTCTAGGACTCAACGCAAGGATGTTTTTCCTTCAAGTTCTACCTTCTAATGTAGTTCAACTCTCTCTCTCTGCTGCAATGGGCTAAGATTGTTGGGTGGCCAACAATCGAGTCCTCTTCTTCAGCTCTTGCTCCTTGGTTCACACAAACAACTAGTGTTGCTTGGGAAAATTTGGCTAGCATAACCTTGTGATCACCCATTGTTCATCTCTTTGAGGGTTTATATAGGTGAGCTTTCAAACCTCCTTCCCTCCCATGTGAGGCTCTCCCAGCTTCTTTTTCAAAATATGCAAAGCATCAAGCGATATATCAAGAAGATGAGAAGGGAGATGTGTAGAGAATCTCCAAGGGGGTTTGAATCTGAAGAAAGACCTAAATATTCACATGATAGGTGTGAGAATTCAGCCACACATGCAGATCCACAGCACATTTTATTGCCCACATTCACTAAAAGATAAATGGAGGAAGAATATGCACCAAAGGAGGAGACCTTGAGTGAATATCTTCAGGAGTGTGAGTCTCAATCTTGGAGATTCAAAGAACACTTGGACTTCCGAGGTTTTTTCCAACTCAAGGAAGACAGAAGATCCAGCAACCATAACAGAAGCAAGAGAGGTAGAATCTTCTTGCCTAACTTTTATGGAACATCAAAGTGCATAGCCAAGGCTTGGGTGAAGGAGCTAGATTCCTATTTTCAGCTACACCAAGTTTCAGAAAAGGAGGCCATTAGAGTAGTAGCATTTCACCTTAAAGGTATGGCCCATGATTATTGTTTTTATAGTTCTGCTTCATTTCATCATGCAAATGTAAATACTTATGCAGGGTTCACTAAGAAGATAGTGAAAATATTTGATATTAAACATTGTGAAACATATTTTGTTTAACCCAAAAATTCAAAACCTTTGCATGAGTTGGATGGATCTATTTTTCCAACTCCACTCCATATTTCTATTGAAGGAGATAAAAACATGCATCATACCTTTCCAAGGTTAAGATCCCCACTTCTTTAAGAGCACTCTTCTATAGAGGAAGACATGGAGATTCCTCCTTCATGGGAAGACCAAGATCTAGGGTCTCTCTTTGATGATGAGGCATTTTAATATATTGATGAAGAGGATGAGAAAAGAAGAGCTAATAGCATTATACCATCGGGAGAAGATCCATCACCATATGGAGGTGGACAGGGAACAATTTATTCCATTAGAGGAACCCTTGTATCTTTGCAAGGAATTCCAAATGATCTAACATGTGGGGACCAAAGCACAATTTCGAAGAAACATGTATCAGTTTTTGTGGATTGTGAGACTTGGCAGATGGAAGGGGAAGAAGGAAAGAAGGATCATCATCAAGGGATGATGAGCATTCACCCTTATCTATTTCATGAGGTTTCTGCACAAAAGAAGGAGACTGTATTACACAGTAAAAGGAGGGACAAATCAGTACACTCTTATATACAGTCTGTTTTAGATCTTAATGTCTCACTACATAGGGGCATTCCACATGGGAGGCCACCAAATCTAGAGATGGTGAGAGAAATATTACCATTTGGTGCACCACTCTTAGATCCCGAAGGGGTGAATACCTTGGAGGGGTCTAGTATAGTGCAGAGAGTCTGGGATAGACTCAAGGGGGAGGGATACACTCTCTCATTCTCAGCATTACCCACTCTCACTACATATTATGCGCTGACAGAAGTTGTTGTAGTAATGCAGGATGGAACCACCATAGTGCAAGGAAGTTGTTCCATGGATTTGGAGAAACAGAGGGTACTTAATTTGAGGAATGAATCCTCCATATATTGGAGTAGATGGAGGCCACTCATGTTTACATTGGCCAAGAACATGAGGTTCTTTTTGGATGGTAGCTTCTCATGGGAGGCCAACTTCCAAAGGCCACCACTTCTACTTGAGCATGAGTAGCTACATGATGGGCATGGCAGCACTTTGGAGGATTACATTGGCATGAGGGATTTCAAATGAAAAGATAGCATCATGTGGGGAGCTTCACATTTCAGATCTACAACATTGTCTCTTAGGAGGATTGATCCGTATTGGAGGTCTCAACTCTTGGTAGATACTCCAAGGATCTTGGTGCTTGCATGATTCTTGATGACCCAGAGGGAGATGATAGATACATGGTGGATGATGAGGTCATCTACTCTTATGGTAGTGTCTTCTTGAATAAAGCTTCTGAGCTCAAGGAGAAGCTATTACATTCATCACATCTGGATTTTCTTTCCATGCACTTTGATGCATATTATTCCTTGATGGAGTTCACTTGGGAGGGAATCCAACAGGATGTATATTAGCATATGGAGAGATGCATAGCCCGGATGATGATGGAGAGGTTGTCACAACCACTTCCCTACTCATTGAGAGTGAGGGAGAACTTTGAGTTGAGCTATTTCAGCTCAATGACCAAAGTACATGATAAAGGATGTACATTTATGCATTATGATTTGTACTCCTTTACTTTTTATGAGCAGCATAATGTACCAAGGAGGATCCTTCCTTCTTTTATATTTTATTGTGATGTACTTGAGGCCAATTGCAGCATTGATGTTGGCCATTCTATTGGTGGTTTGTGGGAAATTCCACATGATTCTTGGTGTGCACCATTGGCACCAAAATTTACTTTTATGATCTCATCTTGTAGGATGATTGTGGCAGCAAACATGTGGCTGAAAAGACACTTGTTATACTTTGCTTTGAGACAGGCAGGGGATGCACTGTGCTAGTTCCACATGTGGGACTATGATCCACCTCCCAATTGTCATATGACAATTTTTTTTTATCTATTTTTACTTCCATATAGTGATGATGTTCTTATTCTTATGGGAAGCTTTGTTGGGAGGATGCACAAGATTTGGAGGTGCCCATTGGGAGTATGATTCTCCATACTTCATATGTTGCATGTTTTAGGAGAAGAAATGGTCAAACCATGATTGCCATACTACATCTGTTTTCTTCATGTGTGAGGAGCCATTTGGGGAACTTGAGTTCTTGGGAGAGGCATTTCATGGATGTTTTGATTGATGGGGTAACTTGGGACATTCTTGGAGACCATAATATTTCAGCCCAAGATCAGCAGTAGCCCCATACATATCATAAATGGAGAGAGAAACAACATGGGTGAAAAAATGTAATCTCTCCATACAGCCCCAATACATTGCATGAACTGGGGGTTGATAATTTCTTTGGTGAGCTACCTTGGAGGGCTCATTTCATTTGGATGATAGCATGGAGATGGAAGTATCTCATTGGGAATGATATCCCCTATGATTTTCATCACTCCTACCTTGAGGAGGCCATTGGACAGCAAGAAGGTTTCCACTTCCACCTTCCACCTTCTCATGATGTGAGCCATTTGGTATTGCATACTTGGGAGGAACCATTGGGAGGCAGATTTATTGAAAATTATTTTGAGCAGTGGTGGGAGGCTATTAATGAGGAGGCCACAAGAGGAGGAGGGGAGGAATTTTTCTCCACCTTACAGTTGCTTGAGGACAAGCAACATTTTGGAGGGGAGGACTGTAATATTCCTAAAATTTAGCTTTTATCTAAATGGAATATTATAGATCATTTTGTCACTAGGTAGGTGAATAAGTGGGTAGGGAGGCCCATAAATCTCCTTAGAAGGAATAATAACACTCCTAATGTGAAAGGAGGAATAATAAGAAATTGGATTAAGCACCTTTGGGTGTGAATTGGAGGGGATAAATGTTGAAAAGGTCAACTTTGACCAAATTAACAGCGTTGTCATGAAGAAGTGACATTTATGATGAGACAACACAATTTTAGTGGAGGACAACTTGCATGAGATTAGTGGGAAGTATGAATGGGGCCCAATGTGAGAAGGCTCACACACTATATATGGAAGAGATGGCAGCCATTGTTATACATGTTTTAGATTATTATTTTGATATTGGTCTATTTAGACTTTGCATCCTTTAGCTGTTTAGCGGGGTTTGCTGCGTTGTTTAGCACAAGGGTGTTCCTGATTGGGAATACATACCTCATCCTCAGGGAAGGAGAGGTTCATTGGACTGCATTTCCTCATTCTAGCAGTCTATCCAAGCTACCTTCTTCAGCTATAGCATAGTTTCTATTTAGAGTTGGGTTGTGTTGCAGGGTGCAGCAAAGGAGGATCACATAGAGCCAATTCTGGGCTTTTTTTTCAATGGATAGGTAGCCTATCCATTGGAGGATCAAAAAGGAGTGCTCCTGGGCCTATTTATATATTTTTTGCATCAAGCCAACCATCTACCATCCCTCATAGTGTAGTTTCAGTCCAGATCTACATTAATTTTGGAGGCAGTTGTTGGGAGGGTTCATTGAGCTCATCAGGAGGGTCTATTTCTGAATAGAGGGATCAGCCTTATATTGAGAAATACCATTGGAGGAGGATATTATCAATTTAGATTTGTCATAGCCTCATTCTATTTAGTTCCAGTTTGTAGTGGCATATCAACTCCAGGGTTATTTGTCACATTGTATATTCTTTTGGTATTTCTAGCAATCTTTTCCGGGTTGGCTAGAAATCATGTATTAGAGCCCATATATTTCTTTTTGGGCATTTCTTCTGTATCTATCAGCCATATTCCATTAATGTATGTTTAAAATAGTAGCTACATTGATATAGACAATGTTGTCACTGCTTTTCGGCATTCTATACAGTAGCAACAACTCATGTGCTTATTGATATGATCATGGGAGGCTTGTTCTTATTGCTTTAGTGGCTTGAATCTCAAGATCTTTTTGTATATTGTTGCTGATATATGAATAAAATGATGGATACATATTGATCCCTCTTACGATATGTTAATAGTTTTTGTGTTTTCCATTATTATGTCTTGTATTGCTGCTATTTCCATTTTGGAATATTACAAATGGGGATCTATTTGTATCTCAGTGCAAGTATGTCAAGGAGATTCTAAGGAAGTTCCACATGGAGGGCAAAAAACCCATGGAGACTCCTCTTGCAGGAAACTGGAGGAAGAAGGATGCTACTTTAGGTGAGGTAGTGGATGCTACTATTTACAGGTAGCTTGTTGGTTCACTTATGTATTTGGAGAACACACGACCAGACATATGTTATGTAATTAACCAGTTTAGTCAAGCTATGGTTAAGCCTACCAAGATCTTTTAAAAGGTGGGGAAGCATGTTTTGAAATATCTCAGGGGCACTACAGAGTATGGATTATGGTATAGAATGATAGAGGGGGTGAAGCTTCAAGGCTTCACCGATGCATATTGGGCAGGTATTCCATCGGACAGGAAGAGCACATTAGGGGGCATCTTGAGCATAAGATCAGCAATAGTTTCTTATTACAACAGGAAGAAGAGATAAATTGCACTCGTTTCAGTCAAGGCAAAGTACATGGCAGCTATTCAGGCTGCATGCGAGGCCATCTGGGTGAGGAAGATAATTTTTGGTTTGTTTTGTCATCATATGGATCCGACAGTGTTACATTGTGATAACCAGAGTTGCATAAAACTCTCGGATAATATGGTATTCCAAGACAAGTCCAAGCATATTGACATCTGATACCACCATCTCAGAGATTTTGTTAAAAGGCACATTATGTTGTTGTAGTACATTCCCACAGAGGATCAAGTTGCAGATAACTTGACAAAGGCACTTAAAAAGAGAAACTTCGAATACCACAGAGGCGGGATCAGGGTAGCTCATAATCCCTTTTTTGTTGAGAGGGAGTGTTGAAAAGTCAATAAGAAAATCCCAGGTACAGTTATAAAGGCACGGGATTACCATAAAGGATTATGCAATCAAGGAAGTTTGGAATTCCTATTTAATCGGGATTTATTTTCCTAGGGATTGTCTAAGAAAGGAAGGCTGAAGGTGGGCAGAAAATTTTCTATGTGTTTGTCTAATATTTCCTAGATTAGTGTGAGACAATTGGCAGAGTGTATGAGGTTCTTATGAGCACACATGCATTTTATTGTTTCATGATTCCTTGGCTTATTATACCATAGAAATGGAGGGATTTTTAGCAGTTTCTTTCCCCAGGAAAATATTGTGTTGTGCAATTGATTTACATCTTTCTCTTACTTGCATGTGATTGAGCGATCGTGATTTATATTCCACAAATATTGTAGAAGGATTTAGTATCTTGCTTTAGTATATTGCATGATCGGATTGAATTCATTGGTGTAATTTCTACACCTTAAAAAACCTATTCCAATCTTCATAACTTTTCTGCCTATCCTATGCCACTTTCAAATTATTTTTGATTACTTACATTTCTTGTTCCATTTTCTCCAACATGTCTGGTCCAATCAATATCTTGTTAAATAGATCATTCCAACCGATATGATTATTACAACTCCACACATAGAGTGCCTCAAATAGACTCATCCTCAGTGACTCCTAATACCCATTGCTTTAAGAAAACTCAACCAATGAAAAGTACTCCTCCCATATCTTTTGTTGATGCATCACAAACATCCTCAATATGTCCTCCAATATCATTTTGACCCTCTCTATGTTTCCATATGTCTACAGATGATAAGTTGTGTTGAAGGCCAATTATGTACCCAAACCTTCAAATAACTCTTTCTAGAACCTATAAGTCAACTTGGAATCCCTGTATGACACAATATTCCTCAGAAAACCATGAAATATCACCACATCTTTGGTGAAGACCTGTGATAAATCACTAGTCTAATAAGTAGAAGTCATTGGAAGGAAGTGTGCTACCTTCGTTAATTCGTCCACCACAACCATGATGGAACTGTGTTATGTAGATGTCCAAAGCACATCTTTCCATTCAGACACTTGCTTGACAAGTATACCCCTCTCATGAAAATGATCATGAAAAATTTCACATGTGAGGGTAGGTTCTCCAGGGTATATCAGTATCATGTGAGATTACTCATGCATTTGACCAATGTAAAGGCTCTCAACATACCTCACTATCTCTACAGAAGCATGGTCAAAATGTAAGAGAAGGTACATAACAAAGGACGGGATCATCATGCTAGCTTGTTCCATCATGGCTTAGTGAAAATCCTTGGTTTCCATCTGCTTGCATAGGTAAAATTGTATTGGGATGGTTTCATGCATTCAGCTTCACTCTTTCCTTCTACAACTCAGTCAAGCAGTCACTCTACACCATTGAATTCACCAAGAAAACAAGAGGTGGGTTCCACAAGAAAACTAGCTGAGATTAAAAAGATCGACACCAGAGGGAAGAGGTTGATGTTTTCTCCTGCCAGAGTGGAAAGGGCTCAACCTACTACAACAGTTGAAGACACACCAACACATGAGGCACCATTGCATGAAGAAGCATAGGTAAAATTTGATACTCATATGGAAGATTTAGAAGTACATGAGGAGGTCAAATCATATGATAAGATCATCCAGGAGAAATAGGTTGAGATTAGAGAGCTAAAGGAAAAATTTTCCAAGGCATATTTCATGATCAATTTCCTTCAGTAAGAAAAAAAATAGCTCCAAGTTAAGCAACTTTTGCTTAGCAAGCCCAAAGCTGATTTGGAGAAGGATGATGCCAAAGGTAAGGTATTTTTTGATTTTGATGAGTTATACGATTAATAAGAGAACGTAAAACCAAGGAGACCAAGAACAAGATGTCTCGAGAGGGCACTAGAGCAACAAAAATAACCATCTCCGCCATTAGGTCAAGAGGACTTTGATGACCTAGTTGCAGTAGAAATTGAGAAAAATAAGGAGTTTTGGCTTGCAAGGTCAATTTCCACTTGGACAAACTTCTTAGGAGGGAAAATAGGAACAAAAAACTTCATAGGCGCATGGCCATGCATGATTTCATAAGGAATAAGATCTCTCAAATAAGAATCAAGCAATTGAAGAAGAAATTGAAGCATACCCTAATGAACAAAAAGGAGGACAAACTTTATTTGTTGGCTAAAGCCTCCCTCATTGCTTGAAGTATCATCTCCTCACTTCATGGGGAAATTTTAGGTAAATTTTGAGAAAATTTTGAATTTTTTTGAATTTTTGGTGTTTTTGGCTTTACACAGGAAAACCAGTTCAGCCAAAAGCGCAATGCCTTGGCACTCTGATTTTCCATAAGAGGTCTAAATGAGAAAAACTCTACATAATTGGATAGATAATCACCTACACATCACATCTATCCACTTTTGGTGCCATTTCAACAAACAAATTGGGAGAAAAGTTCAAAAAACATGCCTAAAAGTCACTTTCAGCCACCTTTTTGACCCAAGCACTGCGCTCTTGGAGTGACCTTGGGAAAATGAATTTTTCTCATCCTTAGAGAGGCAATTTTTCTTTCTTGAGGAGTCTAATGACAACTAAACATCCTAATATTTCCAATTGTACTTTCAGATATGGATTTGGAGCTCAGGAAGGTAGTCAAAAGTGCCCTGCAATATGGTGTTGCGCTTTTCCCTTATGGCGCTGCACTTTTCCCTGTTAGTCAATTTTTCGAGTTTCTTCTATCAAATTTGGATTTTCATGATGTAATTCACCTTATTTTTAGTTTATATGAGGTATATGAATGTAAATAGGATTTTTAATGAATTTTTTATGTCATTTTGAAGATAATTTATGATGGGTAGCTCAGTCAAAGGCTAAAAGGAGAGTTTGTTTACACCTCGCTAGTCTTAGGTTTTGTTGGAGAAAATTTTGTAAATTGATCCTATCTTGAGGGATTCAACCCCTGAGAGAGGGGAAGATGGTTTTTGTCTAATTGTATCTATTTTTCATTCGGAATCAAGGTTGGACGTCAATGAGTACAAGGCTTGGATTCTTGTGTACAGTTGACATTTACAGAAATACAAGTTCAGTTGCAGCTAATATCTACGGATTCATGTGGTAGGATTTTGTGGAATATTTTTTCTATTGTAATTCACTTTTATGAATGATTGATTCATATTCTTTCCATATCTATTCTTTTCATTCATCTTCCTATAAGATGTTTAAAAAATTTATTTATGCTCATGCTATGTTTTGGTAGGAATTTCATGTTTATGTTAGTGATCTTTTGATAAATGAACTCATGCTTGTCATGCTCATTTTGATCATCTGATTTTCCACCTTACACTACAATTGACAATCCTGTAAGTCCCATTGAAAATACGTGCCATGCCCCTTTGTATCCCTGCAACTGTAATCTTTTGGATCTAGCCTAGTTTCCTTGACCTCTCCTCCTCATCCAGCAAAAACCCTAAATTTTCAAAACCCTAGAGCTCAGACCTAGCCTAATATATTTACCCTTATTGAGTAATATTTTTTTGCAATATCACAGAGAGATACCTCTCTGATTTGGTAGGGATAGCTACCAAAACCCAAGTGGTTTTAGGTTACCTTCGTTAATTTCCATTCTCAGCCTTGGGACAATGGGGAGGATAACAACTTCCATGCAAATGAGAGCCCCAGACTCTCCCATGAGCCTTCCTATGTGATACTGTAGCCTTTTTATGCCAGTGATATGCCACCAAATGCGTGATTTAAGGCTATTTTCTAGGGCCAAGACTCAGTCTCTGCCCGAACTCCATGAAACTTCTAGAAATGAAAAGTAACATAGAAAAAATGATACCAATGCAAAAACTTGAACAAGGACTTGACTAGAACCCTACTAGCCATGATAGACATTTCATAAAACATGTCACAAATATGCATTCTATAGGTTAAAACAATAGATCTAAGTATAGGGGTCTCATACTTATCTAAAAATCGCTAAGAAGCATTGATGCCTTATCACATTAACTACAGTATCATATATTAGGTCATATAATCATTGTTCATTAATTTACAAATCAAAACATGATGAGATCCATACATCATCACTATCATAAAACATACTTTTAACCATCATATAAAGAATAGAAATAACTTGGATATGACAACCATAAATACCACATATAAACCAATACATTTACACATGAAATACTAAGTAGAAGAAGCTCTTAATAATGAATGTAAATTCCAAATTCCATGTTCCCCTCAACCATAGATTGGCTGAGCCAAATCTCTCTTCATCCAATCACCCATGTGCCACATTCTAAGCATGAATGTGGGATCTCATGAAACAAATCCAAAAAAAAATCAACGAGGGTGTCCAGAATCTAAACTAACTCAACGCTCAACCGGTGATTCCACCTCACGGTCAAACATCACTAAACATCACCA
Source organism: Pinus albicaulis (assembly GCA_034641835.2). Lineage (NCBI taxonomy): Eukaryota > Viridiplantae > Streptophyta > Pinopsida > Pinales > Pinaceae > Pinus > Pinus albicaulis. The sequence continues at coordinate 1,503,477,948 of CM076582.1, forward strand.
GATTGATCTCTACCCAAGATATTGAGGGCTCTAGAGCATTTTTTCCAACCAAGGATCCAAGACTATTAACTCAACCCACAGTTCTTGCCAGGCTCCAGATAATTTTTCCAAACAAGGCTCCATGACCAGTAACTCAACCCACCAAGGGCTCCAGATCGTTTTTCCAACCCAAGCTTTAGGACTAGTAATTCAACCAAAGCTATTACAGGACTCCAATGCATTTATACAAAAGGCTCCAGGAACTAATAACTCAACCCACAACCAAAGGAACATGAGAACCAACCGAAAAACAAAAGGAAAATACTCCTACAACACCATGGATATACAGGAAATGTCAAGGCTTGGAAAAACCTCTATCAATTTAGGAAATACTCCATGCCAATGACAGATAATAACCAAGAAACCACATGCATGTGCCATGCATGCCAAAACTATTAAGGAAATCATACATGCAACTCAGTACCTGCAAGAAAAATATATTGTAGTTATTGATCTTGATGTCCTCTTGTGCTTTCCTAATTTTTGTTTGCCTTATTTCTCCAAATCCCAAGTGTGCCACACTCCTCCAAGAGTGATCCAAGAAAACTCCAAGTGTCCAAGAGTAGGAGAGAGAGAATGAGAGCTCTAAAACTGAACTGCCAAAATCTGAACTGAAAAAAAATGTAACAACTGATCCTCATAAGCCTTTTTATCAATGAGGCCTCTAATTTCTTCATTTTCCATTATTTTCCTTCAATTTCCTCCTCACATGCAACCTGTGACCTTTCACCTTCCTTTTCTCCTAATTTTCATTAATTTCATAAATAAATGCCAATAAATTCCACTTTTCCTTCACAAAGCCTTTGCCATTTCCTTTTCCAATTTCCATATCCATAATAAACCAAATTAACACCAGCACTAGAATGTGTTTCCCAATATTTAGCTTGGAATACGTGTCCTGTGACCGTGGTTATTATTTTTCCTTTATTAAATTTATTTCATGAAGTGTTAAATGCCACCTATAACCAACAAGATTACTGATAGCAAGACATACTACCCATGAATATTTTTAACTTAGCTCATTGCAGTATTTACAATGATTAACCTGCTGAGAAGCAACCAACAAGACAACGTAATAACATAACAACCATAATGACATGACACCCATAACACTTATTGGATATTTATAACAAAACCCATGGTGATATTTACATCCATATACATATGTACATATACCAAAACATCACATCAAAACATATACCAAAAATATTTTCTCAAACAATGAATAGAGAAGGATGCATAGCCCGCATCTGATCCATCATCTCCCATGTAGCTTCATCGAGCCTAAAGTGCTTTCACTACACTTTAACCTGCTTGATTGCTCTGTTATGGAGCATGAGCATATTTCTCTACAAAATGCATTGAGGTTACGACTAGAATTCCCCTTATTTCTCCACTTGCAATGTAGAATAGTCAATCACATGATCAACATATTTAACATCTTAAGAAATGACACATGGAAAACATCATGGACTTTCACTTTCAAAGTGGTGCAAGTCTATAATCTACTGGTCCAATCCTCTCAAAAATCTTGAAATTCCCATAATATTGAGGTGCCAGCTTGGCACATGATCTGATCCTTAAGTAGCTCTTCTTGGGATTGATGTGCAAATACACTTGTTCCCCAACCTGAAACTCCTTATGTTGAAAAGTCAACAAGAAAATGTGTGTCTAATTTTTTTTCACTTAAATAAATTAGACAATCAATTGTAATATTATCTCATAACAACTTGTATTAAGTAAATAAGTGATATAGACTTAGTTAGCTCAAGAATTTCGAGTTGAGGGTCATTGGTGAGGGATGTAAAGAGATTATGTTATTTTAGGGGTCCAATTGCAGTTAATTCACTAGTGTAGTGTGAGTTTAATCTAATAACTCAAAATAATTGAGTTAAAATCGATTTAATTGTTTATAACTAAGTAATGAGCTAGTGAGAGGTCAAGTGAATTAAATTAGATTTAATTCACAAGTAGTGATCTACTAAGTAACTGATGATTTGCTATTATTAGCTGCATGCATGTCAAATCTGATGAAGAGCCAGTTGAGACAAAGGTTAAATGGAAGTAAACTATCAGTTGTACTATTAACAAACTGCCCAGGTGCAGTTTTAAAGCCACAAGATGCCCATGAAGGATTGCACAGTCAAGGAAGGTTGGAATTCCTATATAATAGGGATTGTGTGAGCAAGGTAGGTTGAAGGTGGGCAGAAAATTGGCTATGTGTTTGTCCAATTGTGCCTATATTAGTGTGAGACGATTGGTAAAGTGTATGAGGTTCTTGTGAGCACACATGCATTGTATTTTTTAATGATTCCTTGGCTTATTATACAATAGAGATAGATGGGTTTTTAGTAGTTAATTTCCCCAGGAAAATCTTGTGTTGTGTGATTTATTAACATCTTTTTCTTACTTTCATGTGATTGAGCGATCATGATTTATATTCCGCAAATATTGTAGAAGGATTCAGTATCTTGTTTTAGTACATTGCATGATTGGATTGAATCCATTGGTGTAATTTCTACATGTTATCAGAGTGCTAGGAAACAAATAGTGGAGAAGAAATTGAGTTTGTGTTGAATAGTATTCAAATTTGCAGATACATTCTTTGGAGCTAGAAGCTGATGATGATGTCTTTCACTGGCTTGAGACTCGAATATGCACTCAAGGGAAATTCGAACTATATTGCATGGAAGGATAGGATGGAGATAGTATTGGAGGATAATGGGTTGAAGGAGTTCATTGACACTGATATTCCTGAACCCAACCAGGCAGATGTTGCGCAGCATGAATCATGGAGGAAGAATGTCACAAAGGCGAGGAGGATCTTATTAGTGGGAGTTCAAGATCATATTTTCTCGAGTCTCCATGGCAAGGCAATACAATATGCTATGTGGAAGGGCTTTATAGATCTGTTTCAAAGAAGCAGTGACCATAGAAAATTGGCACTCGAGGACAAGCTCAGGAAAATCAAAATGAAGAAGGGCGACAAAATCCATAAATACTTGACCAATTTCACTCAATGTTGAGATGAGCTTGGAAGTGTTGGGATTACTGTAGCTGATGATGACTTGGTGAGCCTAGCACTTCTAGGCCTTCCCAAGGGTTGGCATAGCTACCAAGACTTTGTGAATGGGAGGGAGAAATTACTAGATGGGAGTGACTATGATTGGATTTGGTACAAGATGAGTTTCAGCGGAATACCAAGGATGGATCCTCATCCAAGTATGATGATGAGGAAAATTGTGCCTTGGCTGGTAAGGAAAAGAAGGAGAAAGGGAAGAAATCCTATTCCAAAACCTACACTGACAAAGAAGGAAAGAATCAAGACATGTCAATGGTGAAATGTTTCAACTTTCATGATCATGGAAACTATGCCACAAATTGTCCACAAAAGAAGAATAACAATAAGAAGGCTCAGGGAGCTGCAGCGGGTGAAGCTTTGGCCTCACAATTTGATTTGGAATTCTCTCTCATCACATGCATGGTGTCAACTATGATGGGATCTATGTGTTACTTGGATATTGGAGCATATTTCCACATGACTGGAAACAAAGAACGCTTTAGTAGCTTGGAGGAGAAGGATCTTCAGATGCACATTGATGGGTGATGATAGGAGGTATAGTTCTACCAGGATTGGTATAGTTACTTTCCAGAGACAGTAAGGTAAACCTTTCATATTAAAATATGTCATGCATGTACTAGATTTAAAAAATAATTTAGTTTTAGTTTCTATGTTGGAGGATCTTGGATATGATGTGGTTTTTAGTGAAGGAAATGTGTTCCTTTGTCACAAAACCATGGGACAGGTAAAGAAGATTGGGGTTCGTGCAAAGAACCTCTACAAAATTTATGTAGATGGTTGCAAAACATTGAACAGTAAAGAAGATGAGGTGTTGATCTGGGATACCAGTGAGTTATGGCACAGGAGGTTGGGTAATCTACACCACAATTCTTTGAGGATCATGCAACAGATTTCTACAGGTCTTCCAAATGGTACACTTGATCAGATAGACACATGCAAGTGATGTAACATGGGGAAGTATACAAAGGCCACCTTTCATGAGAAGGAGAACCAATAAACGGTAATCCTTGAGAGAGTTCACTTAGATGTGTGCGGACCATTCTCAATAGCTTCCACAGAAAATCATAGGTATTATGTGATTTTTTTTTATGATTTTTCTAGAAATTTTTGGATCTTATTTCTCCAGAATAAAGATTAGACGTTCTCCAAGTTTTTTGAGTTCAAAGAACTTGTAGAGAAAGATACAGGGAATAAGGTGAAGGCTCTGAGGAGCTACAATGGTGGGGATTATATCTCTAATGAGTTCAAGAACTTCTGCGCCAGATAAGGAATTTAGATAGAATTTATTGCACCCCATAACCCACAATAGAATGGGGTTGCAGAAATTAAGAACAGAACAATTGTGGTAGCAATAGAAGCTATGCTACATGATGAGGGCCTATCATTGCATCTGTGGGTAGAGGCATGCAACACAACAGTATTTGTGCAGAATTGTAGTCCTCATCAAATACTTCGAATGAGTACACCATAGGAGGCTTTCTCAGGTAAGAAACAGATGTTTCATATTTTAAAATTTTTGGCTCATCTGTATATTTCCATGTGACAAAAGATTTCGAAAGATGCTAAAACCAATAGTAGAGGTTGGGATATTTGTGGGGTACATTGATCCTCCCCACAACTATCGGGTGTATTTGCTAGCCAACAAGATGACAGTTGTTAGGAGAGATGTTAAATTTGATGAGGAGAAATCCATGTGATTGTACCTTGAGAGGGAGCTTTACTTGTATTCAGAAGAGGAACTCTTAGTGACAAATGATGAACCTCAGGATGTGGAGCAGCCACATGCAGAGGAATAGTGAGTGGCAGAAACCACTCATGTAGAGCCATCCACCAGAAATGGTAGGAAGTGTACCAAAGAGGCTGACAGATTGATGCTAGATGCGACAGAGAATGTAGGTGCAACTACATCACAACACAAGCAGAGAAGTTCCCCAAACAGTTATAATGGATACATGGCTCTTATGAGCGAGTGTATTGTGATATAACCATCCTCTTTTGAGGAAGCAGTGTAGCAGACAGTATGGGTTGATGCTATGGTTGAGGAGTGTGACTCCATTATGAGAAACAATGCATGGGAAGTGGCCCCAAGACCAGCGGGGAAATCAGGATCCAAGTGGATCTACAAGGTGAAGCAAGCAAAATATGGGAGTGTGGATAAATAAAAGGCTTGATTTGTGGCCAAAGGATTCTAACAGGTGGAGGGGATTGACTATGAGGATAATTTTTCATTGATTGCAAGGTACTCATCGATTAGATCCATCCTTTCACTCTCAGCACATATGGGGCCACAAATACATCAGATGGATGTAAATACAGCCTTTCTCAATGGAGTTATTTGAGGAAGAAGTGTACATTGAGCATCCATAAGGTTTTGAGATCTTTGAAAGGGAGTCGCTTGTGTGCAGACTGAAGAGAGCGCTATATGGGTTGAAGAAAGCACCACATGTTTGGTACACAAAGATCAACAATTATTTCATTGGGTTGGGCTTCACAAAGAGTGAAGAAGATGAAAACCTATATCATATTGTGGTGGATAATAAGCTTTTGATTAGTATACTTTATGTTGATGATCTAATACTGACAGGTGATCAGCAACTCATAACTTCTTGCAAAGAGGATCTAGCAATATATTTTGAGATGAAGGACATGGGGCTCTATCATTATTTTCTTGCCTTGGAAATATGGAAAAGAGATGGGGATCTATTTGTATCTCAAGGCAAGTATGCCAAGGAGATTTTGAGGAAGTTCCACATGGAGGGAAGAAAACCATGGAGACTCCTTGTAATAATCCTAAAATTTAGCTTTTAGCTAAATGGAATATTATAGATCATTTTGTCACTAGGTAGGTGAATAAGTGGGTAGGGAGGCCCATAAATCTTCTTAGAAGGAATAATAACACTCCTAATGTGAAAAGAGGAAGAATAAGCAGCTGGTTTAAGCACCTTTGGGTGTGAATTGGAGGGGATACATGTTGAAAAGGTCAACTTTGACCAAATCAACAGTGTTGTCATGAAGGAGTGGCATTTATGATGAGACAGCGCAGTTTTAGTGGAGGACAACTTGCATGAGCTTAGTGGCAAGTATGGATGGGACTCAATGTGAGAAGGCTCACACACTATATATGGAGGACATGGCAACCATTGTTATGCATGTTTTAGATTATTATTTTGATATTGGTTTGTTTAGACTTTGCATCCTTTAGTTGTTTAGCGGGGTTTTCCGTGTTGTTTAGCACAAGCGTGTCTCTAATCAGGAATCCCTACCTCATCCTTATGGAAGGAGAGGTTCATTGGATTGCATTTCCTCATTCTAGAATTGTGGCCAAGCTACCTCCTTCAGATACAGCAGTTTATGTTTAGAGCTGGGTTGTGTTGCAGGGTGCAGCAAAGGAGGATCACATAGAGCCAATTCTGGGCTTTTTTTCAGTGGAGAGGTAGCCTATCCATTGGAGTATCAGCAAGGATGGCTCCTAGGCCTATTTATATATATTTTTCATCATACCAACCATATACCATCCCTCATAGAACAATTTCAGTCCAAATCTGCATTAATTTTAGAGGCAGTTGTTGGGAGGGTTCATTGAGCTCATCAAGAGTGTCTATTTCTGAATAGAGGGATCAGCCTTCTATTGATAAATACCATTGGAGGAGGACATTATCATTTCAGATCTTTCATAGCCTCATTCTATTTAGTTCCAGTTTGCTATGGCATATCAACCCCAGGGTTATTTGTCACATTGTATATTCTTTTGGTATTTCTAGCAATCTTTTCCAGGTTAGCTAGAAATCATGTATTAGAGCCCATATATTTATTTTTGGGAATTTATTTTGTATCTATCATCCATATTCCATTAATATATGTTTATAGCAGCAGCTACACTGATATAGACAACGATGTCACTGATTTCGGCATTCTATACAGTAGCAGCAACTCATGTGCTTATTGATATGATCATGAAAGGCTTGTTCTTACTGCTTGAGTGGCTTAACCCTCAAAATATTTTTGTATATTGTTGCTGATATATGAATAAAATGATTGCTGCATATTGATCCCTCTTATGCTATGTTCATATTTTTTTTTTTTTCCATTTTTATGTCTTGTATTACTGTTATTTCCATTTTGGAATATTACAGTGGTATCGGAGCATAATCTTGGCTATGCCTGTGCATTCAAGACATTATGCCATTAGGAGGAGAATATTCTCATAGAAAGGAGAATTTGTACAGAATAAACAAAGGCATGACTCCATTTTTTGGAGAAATGAAGGAAGAGAGGCTCTCCCAGCTTCCTTTTCAAACTATGCAAAGCATTAAGCGAGATATCAAGAAGATGAGAAGGGAGATGTGTAGAGAATCTCCAAGGGGGTTTGAATCTGAAGAAAGAACTAAATATTCACATGATAGGTGTGAAAACTCAGCCACACATGCAGATTCACAGCGCAGTTTATTTCCCACATTCACTACAAGAGAAATGGAGGAAGAAGATGCACCAAAGGAGGAGACCTTGAGTGACTATCTTCAGGAGTGTGAGTCTCAATCTTGGAGATTCAAAGAACACTTGGACTTCAAAAGGTTTTTCCAACTCAAGGAAAATAGAAGATCCAGCAACCATAAGAGAAGCAAGAGAGGTAGAATCTTCCTGCCTAACTTTTATGGAACATCAAAGTGCACAGCCAAGGCTTGGGTGAAGGAGCTAGATTCCTATTTTCATCTACACCAAGTTTCAGAAAAGGAGACCATTAGAGTAGCAGCGCTAGACCTTAAAGGTATGGCCCATGATTGGTGGTTTTATAGTTCTGCTTCATTTCATCATGCAAGTGTAGATACTTATGTAGGGTTCACTAAGAATATATTGAAAAGATTTGATATTAAACATTGTGAAACATATTTTGTTGAACCCAAAAATTCAAAACCTTTGCATGAGTTGGATGGATCTATTTTTCCAACTCCACTCCATATTTATGTTGAAGGGGATAAAAACATGCATCATACCTTGCCAAGGGAAAGATCCCCACTTCTTGAAGAGCACTCTTCTATAGAGGAAGACATGGATATTCCTCCTTCAGGGGAAGACCAAGATCTAGGGTCTCTCTTTGATGATGAGGCATTTTAATATATTGATGAAGAGGATGAGCAAAGAAGAGCTAACAGCGTTACACCATCGGGAGAAGATCCATCACCACATGGAGGTGGAAAGAGAACCATTTCTTCCATTAGAGGAACCCTTGTATCTTTGCAAGGAATTCCAAATGACCTAACATGTGGGGACCAAAGCACAATTCTGAAGCAGCATGTATCAGTTTTTGTGGATTGTGAGACTTGGCAGATGGAAGGGGAAGAAGGAAAGAAGTATCATCATCAAGGGATGATGAGCATTCACCCTTATCTATTTCATGATGTTTTTTCACAGAAGAAGGAAACTGTATTACACAGTGAAAGAACGAACAAATAAATCCACTCATATATACAGTCTGCTTTAGATCTTGATGTCTGACTACATGGGGGAATTCCACCTAGGAGGCCACTAGATATGGAGATGGTGAGAGAAATCTTACCATTTGGTGCACCACTCTTAGATCACGGAGGGGTGAATACCTTAGAGGGGTCTAGTATAGTGTAGAGAGTCTGGGACAGACTCAAGGGGGAGGGATACACTCTCCCATTCTCAGCATTACCAACTCTCACTACATATTATGCACTGACATAAGTTGTTGTAGTAATGGAGGATGGAACCACCATAGTGCAAGGAAGTTGCTCCATGGATTTTGAGAAACAGAGGGTACTTCCTTTGAGGAATTAATCCTCCATACATTGGAGTAGATGGAGGCCACTCATGCTTACATTGGCAAAGATCAAGAGGTTCTTTTTGGATGGTAGCTTCTCATGGGAGGCCAACTTCCAAAGGCCACCACTTCTACTTGAGCATGAGCAGCTACATGATGGGCATGGCAGCACTTTGGAGGATGAATTTAGCATGAGGGATGTCAAATGAAAATACAGCAGCATGTGGGGAACTTCACATTTCAAATCTACAGCATTGTCTCTTAGGAGGATTGATCCCTATTGAAGGTCTCAACTCTTGGTAGAGTACTCCATGGATCTTGGTGCTTGCATGATTCTTGATGACCTAGAGGGAGATGATAGATACATGGTGGATGATGAGGTCATCTACTCTTATGGCAGGGTCATCTTGACTAAAGCTTCTTAGCTCAAGGAGAAGTTGTTACATTCAGCACATGTGGATTTTCTTTCCATGCACTTTGATGCATATTATTCGTTAATGGAGGAGTTCACTTGGGAGGGAATACAACATGATGTATATTAGCATATGGAGAGATGCATAGCCCAGATGATGATGGAGAGGTTGTCACAACCACTTCCCTACTCATTGAGAGTGAGGGAGAACTTTCAGTTGAGCTATTTCAGCTCAATGGCCAAAGTACATGATAGAGGATGTAAATTTATGGATTATGATTTGTACTCTACTTTTTATGAGCAGCATACTATACCAAAGAGGATCCTTCCTTCTTTTATATTGTATTGTGATGTACTTGAGGCCAATTTTAGCATTGATGTTGGCCATTATATTGGTGGTTTGTGGGAAATTCCACATGATTCTTGGTGTGCACCATTGGCACCAAAATTTACTTTTATGATCTCATCTTGTAGGATGATTGTGGGAGAAAACAAGTGGCTGAAAATACAATTGTTATACTTTTCTTTGAGACAGGTAGGGGATGCACTACACTAGTTTCACATGTGGGACTATGATCCACCTCCCGGTTGTCATATGTCAATTTGTTTTTATCTGTTTTTACTTCCATATAGTGATGATGTTCGTATTCTTATGGGAAGCTTTATTGGGAGGGTGGCACAAGAGTTGGAGGTGACCATTGGGATTATGATTCTCCATAATTAATATGTTGCATGTTTTAGGATAAGCAATGGTCAAACCATGATTGCCACACTACATCTGTTGTCATCATGTGGGAGGAGCCATTTGGGGAACTTGAGTTCTTGGGAGAGGCATTTCATGGATGTTTTGATTGATGGGGTAACTTGGGACATTCTTGGAGACCATAATATTTCAACCCAAGATTAGAAGCAGCCCCATAAATATCATAAATGGAGAGAGAAACAACATGGGTCAAAAATGTAATCTCTCCATACAACCCCAATAGATTGCATGAACCGGGGGTTGAGAATTTCTTTGATGAGCTACCTCAGATGGCTCATTTCATTTGGATGATAACATGGAGATGGGAGTCTCTCATTGGGAATGAGATCCCCTATGCTTTTCAGCACTTGAGGAGGCCATTGGACAGCAAGAAGGTTTCCACTTCCACCTTCCACCTTCTCATGATGTGAGCCATTTGGTATTGCATACTTGGGAGGAACCATTGGGAGGAAGATTTATTGCAGATTATTTTGAGCAGTGGTGGGGGACTATTGATGAGGAGACCACAAGTGGAGGGGAGGAATTTTTCTCCACCTTACAGTTGCTTGAGGACAAGAAACATTTTGGAGGGGAGGGCTATAATATTCCTAAAATTTAGCTTTTATCTAAATGGAATATTATAGATCATTTTGTCACTAGGTAGGTGAATAAGTGGGTAGGGAGGCCCATAAATCTCCTTAGAAGGAATAATAACACTCCTAATGTGAAAGGAGGAAGAATAAGCAGTTGTATTAAGCACCTTTGGGTGTGAATTGAAGGGGATACATGTTGAAAAGGTCAACTTTGACCAAATCAACAGTGTTGTCATGAAGGAGTGGCATTTATGATGAGACAACACAGTTTCAGTGAAGGAAAACTTGCATGAGCTTAGTGGAAAGTATGGATAGGACCCAATGTGAGAAGGCTCACACACTATATATGGAGGAGATGGTAGCCATTTTTATGCATGTTTTATATTATTATTTTGATATTGGTATGTTTAGACTTTGCATCCTTTATCTGTTTAGTGGGGTTTGTTGTGTTGTTTAGCACAAGGGTGTTCCTGATTTGGAATACATACCTCATCCTCAGGGAAGGAGAGGTTCATTGGACTTCATTTCCTCATTCTAGAATTCTGGCCAAGCTACCTCCTTCAGCTACAATGTAGTTTCTATTCAGAGCTGGGTTGTGTTGCCGAGTGCAGCAAAGGAGGATCACATAGAGCCAATTCTGGGCTTGTTTTTTAGTGGAGAGGTAGCCTATCCATTGGAGGATCAGAAAGGAGGGATCCTAGGCTGATTTATATATTTTTGGCATCAATCCAACCATCTACCATCCCTCACAGCATAGTTTCAAGTCCAGATCTGTGTTAATTTTAGAGGCAGTTGTTGGGAGGGTTCATTGAGCTCATCAGGAGGGTCTATTTCTGAATAGAGGGATCAGCCTTCTATTGAGAAATACCATTGGAGGAGGAAATTATCATTTCAGAGCTTTCAAAGCCTCATTCTATTCAATTATAGTTTGCAGTGGCATATCAACCCCAAGGTTATTTGTCACATTGTATATTCTTTTGGTATTTCTAGCAATATTTTCCGGGTTGGATAGAAATCATGTATTAGAGCCCATATATTTCTTTTTGGGAATTTCTTTTGTATATATCAGCCATATTCCATTAATGTATGTTTACAGCAGAAGCTACACTGATATAGACAATGTTGTCACTGCTTTCCAACATTCTATACAGTAGCAGCAACTCATGTGCTTATTGATATGATCATGGGAGGCTTGTTCTTATTGCTTGAGTGGCTTGACCCTCAAGATATTTTTGTATATTGTTGCTGATATATGAATAAAATGATGGTTGCATATTGATCCCTCTTATAATATGTTAATAGTTGTTTTGTTTTCCATTATTATGTCTTGTATTGCTGCTATTTCCATTTTGGAATATTACATATGGGGATCTATTTGTATCTCAGTGCAAGTATGCCAAGGAGATTCTAAGGAAGTTCCACATGGAGGGTAGAAAACCCATGGAGACTCCTCTTGCAGGAAACTGGAGGAAGGAAGATGCTACTTCAAGTGAGGTATTGGATGCTACTATTTACAGGTAGCTTGTTGGTTCATTTATGTATTTGGTGAACACATGACCAGACATATGTTATGCAATTAACCAGCTTAGTCAAGCTATGGTTAAGCCTAGAAAGCTCTTTTGGAAGGCAGGGAAGCATGTTTTGAGATATCTCAGGTGCACTACAGAGTATGGATTATGGTATAAAATGACAGAGGGATTGAAGCTTTAAGGCTACACCGATGCATATTGGGCAAGTATTCCATTGGACAGGAAGAGCACATTAGGGGCCATATTCAACATAGGATCAGCAACAGTTTCTTGTTACAACAGGAAGTAGAGATCAGTTTCACTTAGTTCAGTCGAGGCAGAGTACATGGCAGATAGTTAGGCTACATGCGAGGTCATCTAGATGAGGAAGATAATTGTTGGTTTTTTTGGTCATTAGATGGATCCGACGGTGATACATTGTGATAACCATAGTTGCATAAAACTCTCGGTTAATCCAGTATTCCATGTCAAGTCCAAGAATATTGACATATGATACCACCATCTCAGAGATTGTGTTCAAAGGCACATTATGTTGTTGTAGTACATTCCCATGGAGGATTAGGTTGCAGATAACTTGAAAAAGGCACTTACAAAGAGAAACTTTGAATACCATAGAGGCAGGATCAAGGTAGCTCATAATCCCCTTTTTGTTGTAGAGGGAGTGTTGAAAAGTCAACAAGAAAATCCCACGTACATTTATAAGGGCACGAGATTCCCATAAAGGATTACGCAATCAAGGAAGGTTGGAATTCCTATTTAATAAGGATTTATTTTCCTAGGGATTGCATAAGCAAGGAAGGCTGAAGGTGAGCACACATGCATTGTATTGTTTTCTGATTCCTTAGATTATTATACAATAGAGATGGAGGGATTTTTAGCAGTTTCTTTCCCCAGGAAAATATTGTGTTATGTAATTTATTTACATATTTCTCTTACTTGCATGTGATTGAGCGATCATGATTTATATTCCGCAAATATTGTAGAAGGATTCAATATCTAGTTTTAGTATATTGCATGATTGGATTGAATCCATTGGTGTAATTTTTACACCTTAAAAAATCTATTCCGATCTTCATAACTTTTCTGCCTATCCTATGCCACTTTCAAATTATTCTTGATTACTTACATTTCTTGTTCCATTTTCACCAACATGTCTGGTCCAATCAGTATCTTGTTAACTAGATCATTCCAACTGATAGGATTATTAAAACTCCACCCATAGAGTGCCTCAAACAGACTCATCCTCAGTGACTACTGATACCCATTGCTTTAAGAAAACTCAACCAATGAAAATTACTCCTCCTATATCTTTTGTTGATGCATCACATACATCCTCAATATGTCCTCCAATATCATGTTGACCCTCTCTGTCTATCCATATGTCTGCATATGATAAGTTGTTTTGAAGGCCAATTATGTACCCAAACCTTCAAATAACTCTTTCTAGAACCTATAAGTGAACTTGGAATCGGAATCCCTGTATGATATAATATTCCTCAGAAAACCATGAAATATCACCACATCTTTGGTGAAGACCTGTGCTAAATCACTAGTCTAATAAGTAGAACTCATTGGAAGGAAGTGTGCTACCTTCATTAATTTGTCCACCACAACCATGATGGAACTATGTTGTGCAGATGTCCTCGAAAAACTCGTGATAAAATCCATATAAACGACCTCCCACTTCCACTTTGGAATTGAAATCGGCTAAAGTAATCCACCTAGATGTTTACACTTGACTTTCACCTATTGATAGTCCAAGCATCTAGCCACAAACTCTTCCACACCCTTTTTCAAATTCAGCCAATAATAAAAATTATTCACTATTTTCAATGTATTTTGATATCCTGGGTGACATGAATACGGTTTGGTCTGGTACATAGATATTTTCCCTAAATCCAATTAAGCCTTTTGTCATGAGACAATAGTCTACATCTCATGCACCTGTACCTGTACCTATACCACTACCTGTACCTGTAACTATACCACTACCTGTACCTATACCACTACCACTACCTATACTCTGTTGTAGCCTATGCTTGAGCTCCATGTACCTATTATCTTGCTAACCTTCCTATAAGATCTGATCATATAGATATTTCCCATAAGAACTCATAGTTGTTATATGATTCACCTGTATCTTCCTGCTAAGAGAATATGCAACCATGTTCTCTTTAACCTTGATGCACCTGATCTCAAAGTTAAAATCAATGATCGTGGAAAACTATATAGCTTTCTTAACATTCAAATTTGACTGGTCAAACAAATATCTCAACCCATTGTGATCACTCATTAGTACAAACCTTCTGCGAAGAATATAGTTCCTCCACTTCTTCAATGCATGGATGATCGCTGCCAACTCAAAATCACCTGTGTTAGTATGATTCTTTCGTCGTAAAATATCACTTTAGATATGTAGCCCTAACATCAAGTATGGCTGCAAAATATCTTTAGATTTGCTGCATAATATTAGATCTAAGCATAAAAGACATTAAGCAGATAAAATGTGAAATGGCTCCATGCATCCAATGACAAGACAAGAACAATGTATAAAAAGAATCTTATATTATATTCAAGAATGGGGCACCTAAGAGGAAAGCAAGAAAGGTGTTTTCCAATTCTCCTCAGTGGGATGGGTTCTTGGAAATCCTCAGCGTTTCAGATCTAAAATTCCTCTCTTTGGTTGATATGACAAACCCTAACAAACATGGAACTCAATGGGAGTTCAAAATGCAAAAAAAATGAAATTGGTGACCAAGAGTAGATCTAGTGTGATCTGATGCAGTGGAGGTGACTAATGGATGGGGAAAACCCTCCTATTTATAACAAAATATTGGGGTGTTCTAGAACTCAATGCATGAATAAAATATTATTAATCACATTGTAGAATCACCTTTTAGGAATATTTTATTATATTTGTTGGAGGGAAAAGGGTTTTTGACTTGGGTCAATTCCTTTATTTATAAATAATAAATAAATAAATGATTTATTTATTATTTAAGGGAAATGAGGGGAATATAATTAAATAAATAATGGTTTACTTAATTATTTAAAAATGATTTAGTCAAATTTAACTATGAATAGTATTTAAATAATGATTTAAATAGCTTATTCTTTAGGAAATAATTAAATAAATAATGATTTATTTAATTAATTACCTTGTTTTGGGTTAAATATGACCAAGAAATGTAAGCAGATGTGGTGAAAGTGATTTTACTTGGGGTAAAATTGGTCTTACATGGTGTACTTGGGTTTATCTAATGATAATGGGTTAGATGACCAAAAAATGGTGTAACAGATTGCCCCCCAACGTACGAGTGTTAGGAGAAAATTGTATGACCGAAGTACGTTGTAAGAACTCAATCACTAGACAGCCAAAGAATGAAAGAGAGGAATGTAAGATAATCTAAAGTGGTGGAGGACCAGACCCTAAGGAGACGAGACTTACAGGTGCAACAAGTCTCAAGTGTATGATGTGGTACCAATGTGAAAGGCAGCAGAGGAGGCATACGTATGCCCGTCGAGACAATAGTACAAAGAATAAGGCGCCCGGAAAACCACGGAACGCAATAGTAAAGCCAGTGTTGGCTTAAACATGAGCCAGAAAACAAGAAGGATGAATCCCACATACATGCTATGCCTGGAATAATCGTCAGGACTTATACAATAGTTTTGTAGTACATGAGATATAAATGCCCCCTACACACGGGGAAGGGCTCGCGAAATCAGACCGACACATGCAAATCGAAGAGGTGCTGCAAGCGACTGAGGTCGAGATCATCAAAGGAGAGGAGATGCATCAATGATTGGAATGAAGAAGTCATCCGGGTATGTGGGGGGCTACCTGCAGGGCCACCCCCTCATGAGGGCTGAGACATCTCACAGACACCCGGGTATCACCAATAGCTGTTGCTGCATCACTTGGACCATCAAGTGTATAGATCACGATCATGATGAAAATAGCTCGAACCAATGTACACTGCCCCCTAGACCTGGCTTCTGGAATAAATGAGTTGATGTCGACAGAAGTAGGTCCGCCATAGATGAGGCAATAAGAGAACCTCAACTAAGGCACGGGGGAAAAAAGTAGAGCAATCAACAGATAGACAGGAAGGATGAGACGGGAATGAGGGATAGGTCCAATGGGGACCATGAAAAACATGAGTACAAATGGGTATCTCATGATGGAAATCCTCAATAACAGAAATGAGTGTGGGGGCAAAGTGATGCCCCCCACTGAAATGTGGTGTAAGTGAGAAAGTCTGATTTTAAGAAGAGGTGAAGTAAGACTTTGTGGATGACAGGTGTCCTGTTAAAGTAATGAAATGCAAAAACAAACATATGCTGGCTATCTACAAGAAAACGCATTTCGGGTGGGAAATGCTAAGGGTAATATTTCTTAAGATAGAATGCATTGCGAGGATTAGGAAGGGAGTGGCCTTCAAAGTCCTCTAAAAGATATAACCCCTTCCCGAGATCTTTACTGATGATGTAAGGACTTAGCCATACTGAGTCGAATTTCCCACGACCGAGGGTATCGTGGGCCTGGTCGTATACTAGAACAAGGTCACCTTCATGAAAGGTGTGAGGGTGGACTTTGCGGTCATACTGAGCTTTGGTGCGCTTTTTGGTCGCTTCAAGGGTTTGTAATCCAACACGACGATCTTCGGAGGCACGCTCTAGCATGATAAGTCGTTGTTCTAGAGGTTGGGTATCAGGGAGGAGTTCGACGGCCAAGTGAAGGGAATGGATTTCACACTCGATGGGTAAGACTGCCTCTTCACCAAAGACAAGGTGGAAAAAAGTGAAACCAGTGGCGGTTTTAACTGAAGTACGATAGGCCCACAAAGCAGGGAAGAGCATGAAGTGCCAATTGTTTTTGTGCTTATTAACCGTTATTTGAAGCATGGTCTTAAGAACTTTGTTGACGGCTTCAACTTGGCCATTACCTTGGGGGTAATAGGAAGATGAAAATTGGTGTTCAAAACCCAAGAGTGAGGACAGCTCATGCCAGATCTCATCTTCAAAATGTCGGCCATGATCAGAGACTAATTGTTTGGGAACTCTGAAACGAGCGATGACATGGTTGAAGAAAAAGAGGCCGGTTGTGGCTGTCGTATTGTTGAATGTGGGCATAGCTTTGGCCCATTTAGTGAAATATTCAACTTCCACAATGATATATTTGTGGTTTCCGGCAGATGGGGGTCGACATTCCATAAAGTCAATGGACCATTTGCAAAAAGGGCTAGCTGTGATGATAGGATGGAGGGGAGCGGGTGGAGTTTGCGCCTTGGGGGAAAAATGTTGGCAATTGGAATAGTGTTTGACTGCTTCAATGCAATCACTAAAGAGGGAAGGCCAAAAATACCCAGCGCGCATGATTTTCTGGGCAATGGCAAGGCTAGAGAGGTGGCCACTGCAAGTGCTGCTATGACAAGCGTTGAGGACTTGTTCGGCTTCAGCGTGTGTGAGGCAACGACGAAGGAGAGTATCTATTCCACGACGATAAAGATCATCGCCGATTAGAAGGTAGCGAGAGACTTGGTGTCGGATACGTCGGTGATCATCACGATCAAGGTGAAGGGCAAACTTTTGGGTTCACAAGTAAGTAAGGATATCACCGTACCAGGGGTCATTGGTGGTGATGGAAAATAAATGTTCATCGGGGAGAGCCTCATTAATTGGAGTGTCTTGCATCCCAGTAGGGAGGTCGAAAATGAGTTCAGCAAGGGCTAAACCTTTCTTACGTTTTGGGGTGACGAATTCAAGGTCGAATTCTTGGAGGATAACGACCCAACGACTGTATTTCCCACTGAGTATGCCTCGGCTCAATAGGAAAGCCATTGGGTTGGAATCAGTCACCACCTTGGTGGAATGCAAGAGGATATAATGACGCAGATTTTGGACTGAGAACATGACAGCTAGTGCTAATTTTTCTGCATGTGAGTAGGATACAGGTGGGCCGCAAGGTTTTTACTGACATAATAAATCACATGTTCGGTGTCGTTATCATCTTCTTGAATAAGGACACCAGCGACCGAATGGGTGGAAGCGGAGATGTAAAGGATGAAATCTCAATTAAAGTCAGGATGACGGATCAAAGGGGCAGAGATGAGAGCATGCTTGAGGGCATCAAAATATTGTTGAGTGTAGGTATCCCAGACAAAAGAGGTGCGAGAGCGAAGAAGGCGAAGGAAACCATGTGCGGTAGTAGCGTAGTCAAGAACGAAGCGAGGAAGGAAATTAGCTTTGCCTTGGAGACTTTGCAGCTGTCGTAAGGTACGGGGGATAGGGAGCTCAAGAATGGCTTGAAATTTCAAAGGGTCAAGAGTGATCCCCGCTTTAGATACTATGAAGCTAAGGAGACGGCCTGCGGGAACACAAAAGACACATTTTAAAGGGTTAAGACGGATGTTATACTTGCGACAGCGGAGGAAGATGGTACGCAGATCATGCAGGTGTTGGGCCCGATGTGTAGAACGTGCGGTAAGGTCGTCTAAATAGGCAAGGATAATGTGAGCTAAGTCATGGAAACAATAAGACATGGCTCGTTGAAAAGTGGCGCCAGTGTTTTTAAGACCAAATGGCATGACTCGGTAGGCAAAAGTGCCCCAGGGACTAATGAATGCGGTTTTAAGTTGATCAGCAGGACGGATAACGATTTGGTTGTACCCTGAGAAGCCATCCATGAAGGATAAAACTTCGTGCCCTGCACACTCATCAATGATTTGGTCGATAAATGGTGTGGGGAAGTTGTCTTTGGGACAAGCTTTGTTCAAATCACGAAAGTCAGTGCAAACACGAATGGTGCCTTGTTTTTTGAGGACGGGGACGGGGTTGGAAACCCAAGTGGTGTATTCAATTGGGGTAAATGAAACCGGTCTGCCGGAGCTTATCGATTTCAACTTTGATGGCTTCGCATCTGGATGGGTGAATGGGTCTCAATTTTTGACGGACCGGAGTAGCGTCCGGCCATGTGTCAATGTGGTGTTCAACAATGGCTGGATCGAGTCCAAGCATTTCTGAGTAGGACCAGGCGAAAACATCACGGAATTCTTTGAAAAGTTTGGTGTAGGCTTCAATTTCATCCGGAGTGCATTGGGTGCCCAGAGTGATGTGTTCTTCGATACCCGGTGTGACAAAAATGTCAATTTTGAGGGTAGGAGAGATATTAGCCATGTTGCCTTCTTCGAAAGCGTTAGGGGCGGGGATGGGGTTTTTGAACCAATCAACTTTATTGGGGATGAATTCTTTGGTTTCGATAGCATATTGGTCATGCGATTGATGTGGTAGGAAGTATGCGCAATGGTGCATATCGTCCCATGGAAAGTCAGGTTCGGTCATGGCTTCCATGATGTCTTTTTCGGACCGGAAGATGGGAAGAGTGGATGGTAAGGAATGTCCGGAGGAGGTAGAAGTATGAAACACCTGATTTTTAGGGGAGATGGGTACATTGGTGTTGTTATGAGGGGTGAAAGCGGGGTCAGCAGATGAGTGGGTAGGAGAAATAGCGTGGTAAGAGATTAAGGGGTCGGTTTCTAGGAAACGAGGTGAGGAGGAAAGGTAGGAAATATTGGCCGAAGGTTCGGTCATGTCGGTATCAGACAGAGAAATGGTAAGAGGCGTAGATGTGTGGTCGGGGGTTAAAAAAGGACGACGGGTAAGCTCTGCTTCGAATTGGCGATATGCGGCCAAGGAAGCGTGATATTCATCAAGGCAGGGACAAAGGTGGGTATAATGCCCATGGAAATCACATAAAGAGCAAGGGTGATTGGTGTGCAAGTTTTTAAGTTTTGGAAGGGAAGCAGGGGGGGAGACAGATACCACGGGAATATCGGATTCGGGAAACGTTTCATTGACCATGGTTTTGAGGGATGGCAATTCGGGACATGTATGGGTGGTGTGGCCAACAAAATCGCATAAGGCACACTGGATGGGATGCTTTGGAATGCAGGGAGGGGTAGGGTTTTTCAGAGGAATCGTGTCCTTTGGTGCCCCCCTGCGAGGTTTACTATTGCTTCCTGAGATGGTTGTAACAGGAGGAGGCAATGGATGAGGTGACTGAGGTGTCGAAGTAGCGGTAGGGGTCATGGGTATGGGTTGCACTGGGGTCAAGGCAAGATACAGCTTGGGTTGACCAGGCAAGGTGGGGGTAGGGGGCTTTAGATACCAGACGGGTATACCCAGGGTCAAATTGGGTAGGGAGAGGGTAGCCAAGATCGGGACAGAAGAAGCTCCGGGAGGGGGAGCGAGAAATGGAATCTGGCCGGCAGGACAATAGCCAGGAGGAACGGGGCCGAGGGGGTTAAAATCGGGCAGGATTGACCTAGTAGGGTAGAGGGGTATGTGAGGATTATTTGGGGAAGGAGATTCCGAAGGGAAAAGGTTGGCTAGCGGGGGCGAAGCGCTAGGAGCTGGTGGAGTGGGGGAAGGTTGAGATTGCTGACTAGCCAAAGTGGGCTACGGATGGTTAGCCCAAGATGATTGCATCATGCAAACATGTGCAAAGCTAGAATCAGATAAGGTAGGGGGGGCTAGACAGGTTCGAAGCAAGGAGGAGTCTTTATGGACGCCGGGAGAACTACTGTGCAAAGAATGGGAGATCGCAGAAGTTGAGGACTCAGGGGAGGTCTGAGATTTGGGTTCATGACATGTTAACTGGTCGATGGTGATGATTTTTCCATTATGGGGGGAAAACAACTTGCGGTGGACTGCGGATGGGACGGCAGACATGGCGTAGGTGTAACTACACCCCAAAAGGATGTTGTAGTCAAGAGGGGCGTCGATAACTGCAACGTCGAAGCAAACAGTCTTACCGGCAAGGGTAATAGGACAGTTGGGAAAAAGGCCAATGGGCTGGGAGGCATGGCCATCCCACGCACGAAGGGTGATTGCGGAAGGGGCCAGCTCGGGAGATCTGAGTTTTCGCCAAACTAAAGTATACATTACACAGGTAGATGCCCCCTCATCAAGAACGCATCAGGAAATAGTGGCATTTCGGATTTTGACCAAGATTTGGAAAGGAACAGACATAGGAAGAGGGGGGTGCTCTAGTTGGTGGGTATCGATAACAATTAACTGGTCATCAGCAGGATCGACAACTCCCATGGCAGGTAGGAGGAGCTTTGTAGGACCTGATGATGGAAACTCGGGAGTAGAGGGAACGAGAGGGTTGGCGCACTGACTAGACTAAGTGTGAAGGTGAAGAACAGGGGTGAGGGGTTGGGCAGAGGCCATCATGAGAATATGGTGGGCAGAGGAACCAGAAAGAGAAGGTTGAGGGGGAACCAGGTCATGAGGTAATTGAGTAGCCACGAGTCTTTGTTCAGGGCAAGGATCAGTAGACACAATTGGTTGAGAGGTGTCCAGATGGGGAGGGAGAGTAAGAGAAGAGGGTTGCATTTGCATAGTGGTCTGAGACTCGCATAGCTGCCTCATTGGTGGTAATCGGGGACAAGCATGAGTGGGATGACTGTAAACATCACAACACGAACAAGGCTTGTTAGTGTGAAGGGGCCTATCCAGCTTGGGCTGAGGGCCTGGGGATTGGGTGACAGTGGGGGAAACAATGCAAGGATATTTGGGTCCATGATTAACAGAAGTGTAGGGATGGCCTTTCCTCTTTCGTTGAGAAGGAAGAGGAGGAGTGGTACCTGGATGGGAAAATGTTGGCCCTGAAGGGGGGAGTAAGTGTGGTCCAAATGCTGAAGGCGTTGGGACAGTAGGAGGTGGGTAGGGGTAAGGTGTAGGATAGGAAAAAGGAGGAGGCATGCCAAATTCTAGATACATGCTACCGGGAGAGGCGACAATGCCGGAGGGGCTGGTCGTGCTTGGAGGGAAACTGTAGCCCAGAAGCGGTTGAGCAGAGGTAGACATGGCAAAAGTAACAGGGGGAGATCCTGAACAAGCAGAGGCAGAGTCGGAGTGCAAACTCGGGGGAGGACTTACTCGAGGACGACGAGAAGGAGTAGGTCGATCAACCGGAAACTGAGGGTGAAGGCCAAGAAGTTTCCGGGATAAATTCCTTCGAGGCGCAATGATGACGAGAAGAAGAAAGACCGACAAGGGCAGCAAGGTGCGAAAGCAAGACGCGACTAGGGCAAGGAGGCGCAGTGTCAATTATTTTAGAGTCTTTTCCAGGCATTGTTAACCAGGATCTTCTTCACTTAGGGTCAGTGTGTGGCGTGTGTTAATTTTAATTGATTAAACCCAGACGTTTTGAGAGTAAAAAAAAAGTGTGCTGTGTAATGGAAAATAAATCTAAAGTAAATAAGACTGAAAGAACAGAAAATTAGCAACTAAAAAGGCAGCAATTGAGCCCAAGAAGGTGGGTCTCTCAAAACTAGTCTAGAAGGGGCAAAGCACGCTGACAAGAGATCAATAGATCTAAGGTCCAGAGGGACTGGGATCTAATGGAGAGATCAGCTGGAAAGTGGTGCAGAAAGCAGCAAAGAGGCAGGGGCAAGGTTGCTACTAAAAAATAGGATATCAGCTAAAAAGAGGGGGGTCAAAGAGGTGACCCTATAGACAAACCCAAACAAAGCAAAATTCTGTGTATAGAAAGGGAAGAAAAGCTAACCTGTGAGGATCTGAACAGGAGGTATCAAATCTGAAATAAGCAGAAACTTCTGGAAATTCAGACGTCTGAAAACAGCAGCAAACTCTCCCACAAAAAGTGGAGGGAACTAAAGCCCTAAGGGGCAAGAGTCGCACTTAGGCAAGTGAAATAGATCAGCAACAGGTCTGAACATGTAGAGACAGAGGCTGGAAAACCCTGACAGAAGCCTCAGTGAAACCCAGAAAAAGCGCTGGAAAATTGCAGAAAAAATTTCAGGTCACAGGTTTGGGCCTGTTTTCAGGCCAGGTCGCAGATTTTGGGCAAAAAAGTGTGACCTCAAGGCCAGGTCGCACTTTTTGGGACGATAAGTGTGACCTGCAGATCCAGGGCTGGTTGCGGCAGATTTCAGAAAATTTTGTCGTCTCAGCTGCGTCTGATGTCGGTCACCTATGCAATAAGGCCAGAAACACACGAAAGTGAGAAACTTGGATGTTTGAGGGTTTTGGAGGAAAAAAATAGCATAAAAATAGGAAAAACAAAAAATTGAAGAGAAACCCTAGGGTCTGAAACAGCTGGATATGCAGGAGAATAGAAAACGACAATGATCGCAAAAGAAAACCCATGTGGAGTCGCCAATTGTTAGTATGATTCTTTTGTCGTAAAAGATCACTTTAGCTATGCATATCAAGTAGCCCTAACATCAAGTATGGCTGCAAAATATCTTTATATTTGCTGCATAATATTAGATCTAAGTATAAAATACATTAAGCAGATAAAATGTGAAATGGCTCCATGCATCCAATGACAAGACAAGAACAATGTATAAAAAGAATCTTATATTATATTAAAGAATGGGGCACCTAAGAGGAAAACAAGAAAGGTGTTTTCCAATTCTCCTCAGTGGGATGGGTTCTTGGAAGTCCTCAGTGTTTCAGATCTAAAATTCCTCTCTTTGGTTGATATGACAAACCCTAACAAACATGGAACTCAATGGGAGTTCAAAATGAAAACAAAATGAAATTGGTGACCAAGAGTAGATCTAGTGTGATCTAATGCAATGGAGGTGACTAATGGATGGGGAAAACCCTCCTATTTATAACAAAATATTGGGGTGTTCTAGAACTCGGTGCATGAATAAAATATTATTAATCACATTCTAGAATCACCTTTTAGGAATATTTTATTATATTTGTTGGAGGGAAAAAGGTTTTTGACTTGGGTCAATTCCTTTATTTATAAATAACAAATAAATAAATGATTTATTTATTATTTAAGGGAAATGAGGGGAATATAATTAAATAAATAATGGTTTACTTAATTATTTAAAAATGATTTAGTCAAATTTAACTATGAATAGTATTTAAATAATGATTTAAATAACTTATTCTTTAGGAAATAATTAAATAAATAATGATTTATTTAATTGATTACCTTGTTTTGGGTTAAATATGACCAAGAAATGTAAACAGATGTGGTGAAAGTGATTTTACTTGGGGTAAAATTGGTCTTACATGGTGTACTTGGGTTTATCTAACGATAATGGGTTAGATGACCAAAAAATGGTGTAACAACGTGTCAGATTTTTCTTCTTGTGCTCATTCAATTTACGTGATTCATAGCATACTACCTATCCTTTCTGCATAATAACTCCACCAATTACTCTCTTGCAAGCATATATACACCACACAAACTCTTTGTTCAGATCTACAATCTTTAGAACTAGATAATTTTTCAACAATTGTTTCAACTGTTCAAAACTCTCTGCACATTCCTTTATCCATTCAAAATTCTTACATTTTCTTTGCAATGACATAATAGGATAATAAATATGTGAGAAGTTCCTGATGAACCTCCTCTAATAACCTACTAACCCCTAAAGGACCTAACCTCATCCACATTCCTAGGAGCTTCCCTCTCCATGATAGCCCTAATCTTCTCTATATCTACTTCTATGCCCTCCTTGGAAATCACATGCCCCAAGTATTTTACCTCTGTCTGAAAGAAAATTCATTTACTGAGCTTAGCATACAACTTATGCTCTCTCAACAATATCAATATTGCTACTAAATTGTCAGCATGTTCTTCCTCATCCTTAGAATATATCAATATGTCATCAATTAACACAATAAAAAACTTGTCCAAATAAGGATGAAACACACTATTCATCAAGAACATAAAAGTAGTTGGAGCATTATTTAAACCAAATGGAACTACAAAAAACTCGTAATTCCCATACTTCATCCTGAAATTTGTCTTTTATGTGTCCTCTTCCTTGATTTGTACCTGATGATATCCCAATCTCAGATCAATCTTTGAGAACACTACTGCTCCCTTCAGTTGACCGAATAAATCATCAATCCTCGGCAATGGATACCTATTCTTGATGGTCACCTTGTTAAACTGCCTATAATTGATGCAAAACCTGAGAGTACCATCCTTCTTCTTTACAAACAATATCGAAGCACCCCATGGCGATACACTTGGACTAATGTATCCCTTGTCAAGAATTTCCTTTAACTACAACTTCAATTCTACTAACTCTGGAGTGCTCATCTTGTACGGTGCCTTTGATGTTGGTTCTTCCCCTGATACCAACTCAATAGAAAATTATACTTCCCTATGAGGCGAAAATTATGAAATCTCTGCTGGAAATACATCCTGAATTTTTTGTAAAACTGGGTACCTACTCAATATCTCTGCATCCTCATCCTCCTTACCTTTATCACTTGAAATGTGCACTACAAATAACACACACCCTCTTCTAAAAATACGATTCTCCTGCATATATGTCACCATTCTAGTTTATGTTTCCTTCTTCTTACCCTGCAAAATTCTTTGTTCCCCATTGTCATCCAAAAATTCAATGGATTTGTCATAACAATCCACTTTGGTCCTATGAAGATATAACCAATCCATACCCAAAATCATACTGTATGATCCCAATAACAATACATTCAATTGTATTGATGTAGGAATACCATTCAACTTAAATGCACAAGCCCTTACCCAATGAAGAACTATGTTCTTTGTACCAATAATCAACTATGCTAACCAATATTTTTCATGCACTTCTTTATTCAAACCACATTTATCCACCAATTCAGGGTTAATATAGCTATAATTATATCCTAGGTCAATCAAAATATAAAAATCTTGATCACAAATATTACCATCCATATGAATGATAGCACTTGATGATCTACATTTCATTTATCCAATGTTGCATAAATCTGAGGAACACTATGTCCAACATCCCCCACTATATGAGCCTCGTGAGCACTGTAAATATGAGGTCTATGTTGGATAGGGTAACCCTAGGTCAATTTTTTTGTAAAATAATCCTCATTTTTAGGAGCAAAGTACACAGTTGTGCTAGAGTCTTTGGGATTTTGGGCGGGTTGTTGGCTTGAGGGGTCCTGAACCAGGTTTGGAATTAAGGTTAACCAGCAAAACCCTCTTACTACTGGCCCTTTCGGAAATGACCTTCTTGCGCATGTCAAAGTATCACCCAAAGAAGTATGGGGGGTGTTGGAACTAGGTTTCCACACCCTAAGAGAGAATTAAATGATGTGGGTGTCCTCAGATGTAAAAAAAATATGATCGGACCTTCACAACAAAAGCCCTAACTAGAAACCCTAACCAGACATATTCAAGTCAATTTACATAGGTTCTCCTGTGGGTGCACAGTTACATATTTGCAATCCCTTCCAATATTCCTTAATACGTAACAATAATATTTAATAGCAATAGATCTATACATTCATCATTCATTTAAAATAAATACAGTTGCGCAACTGATCCAAAACACAGATACATAGTAATCAGAAATAACATGCAGAAACAGATCATAAAGCAAGCAACAAATTCATATGATACTCAAATATCATCCAAAATAGCACTTTATTCATTGACATTTCATATCTCCCTTACAACACCTTCAGTCTACCCGCGCACACAGCCAACGGGGTCTGCATATAGTAGGACTAAGATCTCCATGCACACAGCCAGCAGGAGCCTTCTAACCTAGACAAGTTCACTCAAAACATAAAAACATAGTCAGATCTCTTTCATCATTAACATCATGTCTCTTATCGACTCAATCTAGACTCATATTTATACTTTTATCCTATGCTCATCTAAGGTCTGAAAACTATGGTTTGTGGCCCCTAGTTCTACCCTTTGACCCATTACAACTCATGAGGGGCTTTGACCCACCCCAAATCCCCTGCACTTGTGTTGCGCCCAACTAAAATTACAAAAACTTTACAAAAATATTCGAAAAATATATCAAAATTTGGTCCTAAGGGACCCCACTCCAACAGGCCCCCAACACAATCTTGTGACTTTTCCTGAGTCACAGTGGTGCTGGGTTCTTCATCTTGTTCTGCAATTCTTCAATGGAGGTAGTAAAGGGAACAAGGATGCCTGCACTTTGATCTACTACACTTTGCGTGTTATCCACTAGCTTCTGCAATGTTAGCCCTTATGTGGCTAGATTGATACTTTGCAGGGTTTGATTCAGGTTCTCCATGGTTGCATACAGGTCTTGAGACAAATTCATTGCCTCGTCTGCCCATGGCTTCATATGCTTGGTCATTATCTACTTCTTCCTGCAGATCTCTTTGACTTCATCGTGCAAAACTTGACTTGTCTACAGGTGGGCCATGCACTGAGCATGGATGAAAGTGGGAAAGGCCTCCTGGAGGTCGTCAAATGCCTAATCCTTGGCTTGCAACTCCTGAGAGATATCTTTGACTAGTGGGTTTGTTTGCACATAGGTCCACAATCCCATTGTCGTTACGAGCAGCACGGAGCCCTTGTCAACATTGGCAAAGATGCTTTCGGATGCTTCTCATTGCGCATGCACCTCCGGAGGAGTCTCGGGTTGCAACATATCCTGCAATGTTGTAATCAGTTGTTCAAACTCTGCTTTCACTATTTTCACTTCTGTCCTAGAAGCCTTTAGCATGGAAACTAAGCTTTCAATTTTGACCTACGGTGTGACTGATGCAGGAATGGATACTTTGGGAAGATCAACACACAACCTATTGATTAAGTGTTCCAAATATGCACACTGAGCCACAACCGCCTGCTGCATTGTCTATTCCTAGATTGATTCCTCAATTTAACTACAGCTACATGCGCACCTCCCTACACTGCAGCTCGTCGAAGATGATAGTTTAGATATCGTCTAGCTTTCCACTTGGAAATTTAGATAGATCAATCCCAACCTCTGGGCAGGTCTGCACCTGCGCGTGTAGTTATGGCTACTCCACTGTAACTGTTGCACCCAGGAAGGGGCAGATTCTGTTGTCTGTTGTAGATATGACCATTTTTGTAGGCAGACTCACTTGAATCGGCCTTTCCTGATTCACGCTCGCCTGTATGTTGTTGTTTTTCACCTGCAGGACCTGCAATCCAGATTGTAAGGCCTCCACCGTAGCCTAGTACTGCTCTTCCATGGCATTCCATCTTGTTGGGTATGTGTTATATTCTTTCCATGATTAGTCACACATGCGGTGGTGTCACAAGGGGGCGATAGAACCCCCTGTATGTTGCGTTGGATGCAACAGGGGGGCAGAATACCCCTTTGTCTGGGGGTTCACTAGGGACGAGTAGGCCCTTGCATGTGGGTCCAGGGCAGTGCCCCGGGAAAAAAAAATTGGACACTATTTTTTGGTGAGCGGACTCGCCCATGGTTTTGTGCATGGGTTTTCACATGGTTTTGGGGCATGATGGTTTTTGTCCCCTGGTATTTTGTAGATTCGGTTAAGGGAACTATGGTTATGTTCTAATCCAAGGTTAATGGATTGGGGTTTATGAATGCTTCGACATGTATATATATGTGTTGTAACACTAAAAGGAATATAATGAAAAATCAAGCTGGTAGTCTTGATTTGGCATCTAGCGGAAAATATCTATGTATATATATTTTATGTTTTATTCTCTCGCTATTGTTTATTTTCTGTTTTTAAGATTCATTTGCAGATAATTTTTGTACAGGGTTTAAACCGACATTTGGTATCAAAGTTGTTTCGACTTCAATGGGATGCCTTTACTGTTGAGGGTTTTTTTGCTCAGGCGTGTGATAGACCCTGTTCAGTGGGAGATCTACGGGATCGATTCTTGCAGTGAAAGAAGATGGCGAGAAGTGGAAAGATAGAGATATATAAATTTAATAGTCATATTTTTGAGTTGTGGAAGCTCAATATGGAGGATCTGCTGGTGGATAAAGATCAGTGGATCGCAGTAGATCCAAGTACTAAACCAACGAAAATGTTAGATAAATATTGGAAGAAGCAAAAGAGCACAATACAGTTGTGTGTCTCAGATTAGGTATTGTTGAATGTATTTGGGGAAGCTACGGCAAAGACTTTTTGGTATAAGCAAGGGACTTTGTACCAATCTAAGTCTCTAGTGAATAAATTGTTCCTACGGAAAAAGTTGTATAACTTGAGGATGAAGGATAAAGACTCGGTGACAGAGCATCTGAACGCCTTCAACACTATGGTAAGTCAGTTGTCATTTGTTGATATTAAAATCTCAGCTAAAGATAAGTGCATCATTTTTTGTGTTCTCTACCAAATTCATGGGACAGTCTGGTTATTGCAATAGGAAGCAATATAGCTACCTTGAATTTTGATGAAATTGTCTCATCCTTGCTGTTAGAGGAAATTAAATAGAGAAATATGGAGGGCAAGAATGAGATGCCTTATCTATATGAGGAAGGTCCCATAATAGAAAAAAATAATAATTTTTCGAATGGGATATCTAAATCTAGAGGGATATCTAAATCTCCAGGAAAGCATGTAAAGGTGGAAATGCGAAAAGGAAGGGTACTACAAAAAGGACTGAAGATCTAAAGCTCCTAAGAAAGGAACGGGATCCAATGATGCTCCTTCTGCAGAGGAAAAAGTCACCTCGGATGAAGGTGGCGATGTGTATTTGGCTTCTTCTTCAAATACACATGTAGATCATGAGGCATGGTTGATTGACTCAGGTGCATCCTTTCAGTTCACTCCCCATAGGGAGTGGTTTTGTGAGTATGAGAAGTATTATGGTGGTGATACCTTCTTAGGGGATGATAAGAAGGCCAAAATCTTCGGATGTGGAAAATTCAAGATGAATTTGAAAGGTGGAAGGATTAGAACACTTCCTGGTATTCTGCATATTCCTGCATTGGCTAGAAATCTGATTTATGTAAGCAAGATGGATAATGCAGGTGTCAAAACAATGTTCGATAAATATACCTACAAGATGGTTCAAGGAGCACTGGTATTAATGTGAAGAGTTTGGATTGGAACTCTGTACAAGCTTTAGGGTAGAACTGTTATTGATGGGTGAAATAGTTTTGTGGTTCCTGAAAGTGGAGCAGAAAGCCTAGCGGTCTCTGGAGAAAATACCATGCTATGGCATCAAAGGCTTGGACATATTGGAGAGAAGGGCCTTCGAATACTGCATGGTAATGGTATGGTATAAGGTATGTCTAATTTCTCTCTGGATTTCTATTTTTGTGAACATTTTGTATATGGGAAGCAGAATCGGGTGAGTTTTCCTTCTGGTGCTAAGAGGGCAAACAAGATATTAGAGCTTGTGCACAGTAATGTGTTTGGACCTATGTCAGTTCCATCACTAGGTAAGTCTGTGTAATATGTTTCATTCGTAGATGACTTCTCAAGGAATACATGGATATATTTCTTGAGGAAGAAATCTGAATTCTTTGACACATTTAAAGAATTTAGGGCTCTGGTGGAAAACCAGACAGAGAATAAAATAAAGGTGCTAAGGACAGATAATGGTGGAGAGTTCTGCAAGAAGGAATTTGAAGAGTTCTGTAAGAAGTGTGGTACAACATGGCAAAAAACTACTCCATACACACCTCATCAAAATGGATTTGCAGAAAGAATGAATAGAACGTTGATGGAAAAGTCAAGAATCATGCTTAGTGGTACCGGGTTAGGACAATAATTTTGGGCAGAGGCAGTGGAGACTGCATGTTACCTGGTTAACAGATCACCTTCATCAGCATTGGAGGATAATACTCCACATGAGGTATGGACTGATAAGAAACCCTCCCTTTCACATCTAAGGGTATTTGGATGTGATGCATATGTACTTGTTCCAAAGGAGAAAAGGACCAAGTTGGATAATAAATCTGAAAGGTGCATATTTATTGGGTATAAGGATGGTTTAAAAGGTTACAAGCTTTGGAACCCAGAAACAAGATAGGTAGTGTACAGTCGAGATGTGGTGTTTAGAGAGGTGAAATATTTTGTTAAACATGAAGCCCTACCAAAGGAACTTGAGAAGATAGAGTTTGAGCTAAAGGAGGATGAATAAGACTCTACAATAGAAGAATATTCAAAAGAGGAAGAGCCACAAACTCCAGATGTGAGAAGATCAGTTTGAGAAAGAAGACAACCACAAAGGTATAGTCCATCTTCTTTTTATTCAAATTTTTCTTTAACTATCACTGATGATGATCCCAGAAATGTCAAGGAGGCAATGGATTCAGAGGATGGAAAACTCTGGAAGGATTCCATGGTTGATGAAATAGCATCCTTGCACAAAAATGACGCATGGGATTTGGTGGAGTTTTCAGCTGGAAGGAAGCCCATTGGGAGAAAATTGGTATTTCAGAAGAAGATGAATGTAGAAGGCAAGGTGGAGAAATACAAAGCTCAATTGGTATAAAAAGGTTATTCCCAAGTGTCGGGAATTGATTTTGGTGATATTTTTTCTCTTGTTGCCAAGGTTACTTCTATTAGATTACTTTTATCTATTTCTTCTGCATTTTATTTTGAGGTAGAACAGATGGATGTGAAGACAGCATTTCTTCATGGGGATCTGGAAGAGGAGATCTACATGAAGCAACCTGGAGGCTTTATGGTGAAGGGTAAGAAAGAACTTGTATGCAGGTTAAAAAAGTCTTTGTATGGGTTAAAACAGTCACCAAGGATGTGGTATCAGAAATTTGATACCTATATACGGGGACTTGGCTTCACCTGAAGCAAAGATGATCATGGTGTTTATTTTAAATTAATTGGTGACCATGTTGTTTATTTGGTCTTGTATGTCGACGATATTTTTCTAATTGGAAATGACAAAGAAATTATCCAAGATTTGAAGACCCTATTTTTCTCCAAATTCAACATGAAGGATCTTGGTTCTGCAAACTATATTTTGGGCATGGAAATTAAGAGAAATCGGGCAAAGAGGAAGCTCTGGTTAAACCAGAGGAAGTATGTCGAGACAATATTGTAGAGGTTCAATATGCATGATAGTAAACCAGTGAAGGTTCATATTCCTGTAGGTTTAAAGCTATCTGTTGAACAGTGTCCCAAGATACAAGAAGAAGACGAAGATATGTCCTGTGTTCCATATGAAAGTGTAGTGGGTAGCCTGATGTATGAAATGGTTTGTACTAGACCAAAAATTGCACATGCAGTGGGAGTACTGAGCAAGTTTATGTCAAAACCAGGGAAGGAGCATTGAACAACAGTGAAGCAGGTGTTATGATATTTGCGTGGCACTAGTGATTATGGTTTATGCTACCAAGGAAGACCATGATTAGACAGATTTTTGTACATCTATGGTTTTGTTGATCCAGACTGGGCTGGAGATCTGGACTAAAGAAGATCTACAAGTGGGTATGTGTTTAGCCTATTTGGAGGTGCAGTCAGTTGGAGGAGTAAAAGACAGTCTGTAGTGGCTCTTTCAACTACAGAGGTAGAATACATTGCAGCCACTCATGCAAGCAAGAAAGCAGTTTGGTTGCATAGATTTGTGTTCAAGTATGGGGTTGCTGCAATGAGCTACAAGGATAGAATATGATATCCAAAGTGCAATTTTCTTGGCTAAGAACCCTACTTATCATTCAAATACAAAGCACATTGGTGTTCAATATCACTTTGTGAGAGATATGTTTGAGGATAAAAGGGTGTTTCTGCTAAAGGTGGACACTTTGAAGAATTTTGCAGATGCATTGACAAAGTCTGTGAGCACTCAAAAGTTCTCTTGGTGTAGAGAAACAATGGGTGGTGCAGATTTTGACTAATGACTAATATCTCTCCCAGATGCGAGTGACATGCTTGACATGGGTGGAAAGCAAAGCCAAATTCACACGGACTGTGGAGATCCTCATGGAAATCCCGCAACGGCTACAGATCCAATCACTATTATTGTCTCATACGATCATCGCAGAAACAACGATCACGCAGATTGGATAGGCTTGGTGTCACCTGACCCGGACCATCACCTCACCCTTACCTCCATTAATGACCATGCTACATAATCAGTATAGCAGCCTCGCTCACCCCTCTTCGTGTGGCCATCAGTTGGAGCCTCACATGCAAATTACTCAAAGCCTCTCTGACATGCCTCATATGAATTCCTATATATCCTCCCACTCTCAGCCCCTTCCATTCATTATCTGCTCTCCACTACACTTTTCCCCCCTGATTTGGAAGCTCGCTGAAACTGCTCAGTTGCGCAGTCCAAATCCTAGAGTGAAGCTGTGCAGAGCCTCTCTGCCTGGTGCATTGTATCCTGTGCACCTGTCCCCCAGCCTCTGCACGTTTTCTGAACCCTATGCTCCCCCTGCCACCCCTCCCAAGTGCACGAAGGCTCCCAGGTTGCACCAACGCACTATCTGTGGTGTTCAACGAGGGGATCTCTCAGGCCGCTATCATCACGGTGAGGACAATCAGCTCGAATGGCTTGAGGACTCCTCATCAAATCCCCTTGCTAGCCATCCTTCTAGTCCAGAGTAGCACGTAGACTCTTCCAGGAACCCGACGACAAGAGGAATATTTGGTGCAAGGAGGTCCACCTCCATTTCTAGGGCTCCCTCTCCGCAGAGCATCCCAGCACCTCCAAACATCACTGCGCAGGGAGATGAAGACTTAGACATTTGGATCATGGACTCTAATGGTGTTTGGATGAAATTTTCGAAATGAGTAGATCCAGACTCCCCCATCCTCTTCGCACTGTCTAATCTCCCCATTCGCACTGTTTTTGAAGTGGAAGCTACCAAGGAACTGGCCATTACGCAGGCCCCTACCTGTGCCATCCTCAAGGAAGCTCCCCACCGTAGTGATGATGAGGGCTCGTAATGTTTGTGTTGTTGTTTAGTTCTTTTTTTTTTGTCATGCGTGCCCATAGGGCCACACTGTTATGTCCTCCTCTCATGCTCCTAAATGTATTAGTGCTTCTGCGCACACAGTATTTTTTGCTCACAAGTTTTGTCTAGGTCAGCTCCCACCCCTGCAGCATCCCAAAATCAGTGTAACAAAGGTATGGATTGGTTAAGAATAACTTACCAACCCTGCATGTAAATTATGTCCTTATATGTTTTTGAATTAACATATTAGCACAACTTACCAAAAAAAAATGACTAAGCTCTCATGTGGCCCCCTACGGAAAGAAAAAAAAAAAGTGGTAGAATGTTGGGTATGTGTTATATTCTTTCCATGATTAGCTGCGCATGTGAGGGGGGTCATGGGGGGAGGGGGTGAAAACCCCCCTTGTAAATTTTTCCTAGCACAGCAGGGCGTGACAGGAGGGGCGGGTAGCCCCCTGCGCGAGGTCCGCGGTAGCAGCCCGAGAAAAAAATTTGGACCCTATTTTTTAGTGGGTGAACCCGCCCATGGTTTTGTGCATGGGTTTGCACATGGTTTTGGGGCATTATAGTTTTTTTCCCCTGGTATTTTGTAGATCTAGTCAAAGGAACTATGGCTATGTTCTAATCTAGGGTTTATGGATTGGGGTTTATGAATGCTTTGGCATGTATATATGTGTTGTAATACTAAAAGGAATATAATGAAAAATAAAGATGGTAGTCCCGATTTGGGATCTAGGGGAAAATATCTATGTATATATATTTTATGTTTTATTCTCTTTCTATTGTTTATTTTTTGTTTTTAAGATTCGTTTGCAGATAATTTCTATACAGGGTTAAAACCTACACATCTATCTTCAAAAAAAGAAGCGACTGTGTCTACAATTTTGTTGTAATATTCCAAATTCGCTTTCGGCTAGTTGGAATATTAATTTTTTTTTTTTGCCACTTACATAGAGGAATAAGAGGGTAGGGAGACCCATAAATCTCCTTAGTAGGAATAAAATCACTCCTAATGTGAATAAGGAGCATCTTAATAGCTGGATAAATCACCCTCATGTGTGAATAGAGGTTGGAGCATGTGGATGGGATCAAGTTTGACCAAATCAACAGTGCTAGTATGGAGGGAGTGGATAGTTAATGAGAGACAACGCAATTTTAATGGGAGGAATTCTCCATGAGAGTAGTGGCTTTAATGAGTGGGGCCCAAGGTGATAAGGCTCACAAAGCATATAAGGAAGGGGAAGTCAACCATAGAAGCCATGTTGCATTAGGGGAATTTTGAGGTCTAAAATGGACCTCTTAATAAAAATGTACAACCAAAATAAACTTTATAAGAACCAATAGGATTCAAGATGATGATGTCAACCATGGGGGATGATTCACCATTTTTTAAGTAAAAGGGTAAAAAGATTAAAAAATAATAAAATAATAAAACTACTTTTTCAACTCATATTTTCAATTTATCTCCCAAAGTTTTTACTCAAATTTCGAGCGAAAGTACTCGTTGGATGAAAAATTTAATTCCTCATGCAAGGAGTACCCATGTTGCATACTTTCGGTGGACCCGGCTACATGAAAAATGAGAAATACATGAAAAAATGTGATTGAAATCACATTTTTCATGTATTTCTCATTTTTCATGTAGCCGGGTCCACCGAAAGTATGCAACATGGGTACTCCTTGCATGAGGAATTAAATTTTTCATCCAAAGAGTACTTTCGCTCGAAATTTGAGTAAAAACTTTGGGAGATAAATTGAAAATATGAGTTGAAAAAGTAGTTTTTTCTTTTTTTCCCTCTAAAATTTATGATGTCATCAAATATTATTTGATTTTTTCCACTATTATTTTATAATTTTCTTAGGAGGCCCATTTTAGACCTCAAAATTCCCCTAATGGATTATTATTATGATTTTGGTATGTTATGACTTCTTGCACAATTCAGTTGTTTAGCAGAGTCTACTGTGTTGTTTAGCACAAAGGTGTTCCCGAGTGGGAATCCCACCCTCATCCTCAGGGGACTTTGACTAGCCACTCAAGAGAGGTTTTTGAGCTGCATATCCACATTCCATCATTAGGCCAGCTTCATTCTTCATCCACAGCGCAGTTTCTCCCAGGATTGTGCTATGTTGCAGGGTAGAAGCAGTCAAGGATTTACAGGAACATTTCATGAGCTTGCTTTCAGTGGAGGAAGCATTCTTTCCATTGGGAAGCCAAAAAGGAAGGTCCTTGGGCATTACATTTGGCACTGGGCCAAGCTATTACCATCTCCTACAGCGCAGTTTCCCTCATAGACTGCGTTATATTGGTGAGCATTTGCAGTGGAGGATTCAGTACATCATTAGGAGAGTTAGATTTCCAGTGAAGGGATCAGCCTTTCATTTGGAAAGTATATTGGAGGAGTTCTAATATATTTCTACATCATTTCAGCCACCTCCTTTCAGGTGTTCAATTGCAAATATTATTCAGCCTTAGGGCTGCAGTCCGTAATTTTTGTATTTTGTGTATTTCCAGAAACCCTTTCTGGATTGTCTTGGAAAGGTGTTTGAGAGCCTTGAGCTTTATTTCCAGCATCTCTTGAGGCATATATCAGTTTTTCTATATCATTGCATGTTTCCAGCTGCAGCTATGTCCATTGGGACTGCGCTATATTGATCATCTGGCATTTTCTATAGCAGTAACTCTTCATGTATTTTCCTATCTGGTTATTGGAGGCTTGTGTGACTTGATCCTCTATATTTTATCCTCATTATGGCTAATATGTTTAATAAGATGGCTCTACATTTGTCTCATATATTGGTGTATTAATATTCACTGCTATTTTCCATTTTTGTGTTCCATATTATTGCTTTTCCTATTTTGGGATATTACATTTGTCCATGTCCTCTTCTATCAGCGTGACCTCTTCTATTTCTCTAGCCTTCGAGCCTTTCTGCTTCTTTCGTGGTCCCTTGGGGCCTTCTGCACCTTGCTTTGTACCATGTGGAGATGCCACACCATCTCTATATACCCCATCTAAACCTCCAAGGTTGATATCGGCTTCTCTGCCTAGATCTGGCTCTTTGTATTTTTTTGCTTCAGCATCCTTTTCTGCGTCTTTCTATCCATATTTTTCGGCACCTACCTCTACATATTTCTTTGTGTGCTACTATGTTTCCTTTTCCTTGTCTCCTGGCATTCTATCTTTTCCTGAAGTGGACGCTATGATGGGATGTGTGGAACCGAGCCCAACCTTCTATGCTGTCAGCTAGGTTGCAATGACCTAATCTAATTTTGCTTCAGTGACCATGAAGGGTAGGTTGTACCACGCAGGATTGTTCGCTCTCAGATCTACACATGGTGCATGGTAACCTAAAACATGGCAATTCTTTTATACTTTTCATAGACCGTGGGGGATAATTTGGGCTGCGAGTGAATGGTTGCCGCCAGCGCGCCCTAAAAAAACACCCAAAATATTTTATTTTCTTTCACGTGCTTGGGATCGGTGAAATCCCACAGGTAAGTGTAGCACGCCCCTTCGCATAAGCCAGGCTCTACTTCCGGGAGGAATGCATCCATCGAAGTCTCCCATGCTATTAGCATAATCAGCAGTAACAACCAGGAGTAGAAAAATTGTTTCCCTTGCTCCTACGCTTCACGCACATTTTGCAGGAATTCTTCGCAGAGGTATTGGGACTAGTTGTAGCTGGCCCCCTTCTCACATTGGCCCGCCAAGGCAATCATATGCGCAGGGACTGTTTTTGGGCGGCACTTGTGCATCATCTTGCATCCTAGGACTAAGGTTCCTAGGCTCACACCCGGGTCTGAAATTGTGTGTAACAAGAATCCTCTGTTGTCTCGTGCAACATGGTAATATTGTTTTACCTTCAAAGCCACCTTAAGCTCATTGTTCTTTCCAAACTGAGCCACGGGATGGGGCCCCTTCTTGGGCAGGTCGGTCATCCGATGGATTAGCACGGCATCGATTGGAATACATTCCTGGATCCACAAACATCCATCATGTACTAACACCAGCAGCTGGCGCATGCAGATAGAGGTGATAGGGTAGCTCCCAAAGTGTGGAATCCTCAACAAATTTAGGATCCGGATGTTGCTTAACCCACACGCCCAGGGTGTTATCCTCCTGTATTCTACAGATTTCACTAGATGATTGTGGATGTTCTACAAGCACCTAAAGATAGCATCATTTTCCCATTAGCTATATTTAGAAGCCTCATTGCCTTCATCATCCTAAAAAATGACCATTTCTCACTAAGCCTTCCTATCTTTGTGCCTTCTTAAATGTTCACCCTGCTGCACTAAAAAGAAAACTCCATTTTTGGCATATTTGACTCATTTATCATTTCATTAACAGCCTCATTTCATCTCCTTTCTTCTCCTCTAAAAAACCCTCCAAAAATCCTCCTTCATTCATCATTTTCTCCTAAAAACCATTAAAACAATGTAAAAATCCCTTTTACATTGTTTTATCCTAAACTTTCTAACCTATCGAAACCCTTTAAAACCCATAAAAACTTTGTTTTTATGTAAAACCTACTTTTTTTACATATAGGCCTTAAGCCCTTTTTACCACTTAAACCCCAGCCCTTCTACCCATGTGACCCGAACCCCAACCCTCCACTATTCCCCTAAGCTCCCTCTCCTTCTCATCCCATGGTCCCCTCTACCCTCACAGGACCGTTCCTACTGCCTATTCTTAACCCTTTTCCCGCATGCGAATAAGACTCCACCCCTCTTATTATTTAAACCCTCGTGCCCTGTGTAAAACCTCGAACTAAAGGTGGGCCCCTTCATCTCATATCGTCACTCTATTTTATCTCCACCGATCTCCACCATTGATCTGAAGCCTTGGGCCCTGATCCAACAGCTCTTATCTCACTGCCCATCATCCCATTTCCCATCGCAGCCCTCGCTACCTGACGAAATTGCTCATGTCATCACTCAACCCCACCTTCCACTCGAAACTCTGCCGCCCAATCATCTTCCACCAGGTTCCCTTCGCCAGACTTGCACCTGACTCCGAAGCATCTATCCATGTCGTAGATCTCATCGGTCGATATCTGATGGTCCTAATTGCATTTCGCATGGATTTTGTTTCCGAGGTTTAACAGCCCAAACCCGCGCAAAATGGGCGGTTTTACCCAGGACACGTGGCAGCCAGTTTATGGTATCGTACTGTCTTGGCCCAAAACTGCTTATCGCCCATACCCTGTGTGAAAAACATGGTGGTTTTGTGAAACCACCTTTCCCCCTCTGCGCGCCAAAATTCAAATTTCCTCACCCTCATTTGCATTTCTTCGTAAAACCACCTCCAAGATCATTCCCCTACACCCTCTGTTCCTCTGTAAATCACTCCTCGATGCCAGGAACCCAAAAATACAGTTTTTACCCCCCTCCCACAGGTTTTAAATTATTTTTTGTTTTTTTTTGTAGGTTTAATGGCAGATAAGGCCAAAAATGCCCTCCCACAGTCAAAAAGTGACAAATTATACCTCTAGATGACGATCCGAGAGGTAAAATCATATGAAAAGAACCAGGAGAGCCTGCATAAAGTTCAACCATCGATGAATCATGATCATCGATGGGTTATAAACCCTTTTGCCATGAAGAAACCCTGCCTGCAAACAAAGAACAAATATAGTCAGAGAAGGAATAAAGAAGATGAATAACAAAAGGTTAAAAGGATAATTGAAGATCAAAGCATAAAACAAATGATTAGCCCCTTTAAAATAGTTATTTAAGATAAAATGCAAAGGCTTAAAGATGAAGAATAGATGGACAAAACAGTAATAAAGCAAAACAGAGGATTAAGGACAGTGATGCATAATATTAAAGAAAATCAAGGTTAAAGGCCTAATACAGAAGATTGATGAATAAAACAAGCCTAGATTACCCAAAGACAGCTTCGAAATACTCAACAAGGGAGCAATTACTTCTCCAAAGACAAATTTGCCACCTACCAGCATTATTTCTTTCCATAAAGGCATCAAACAGTTATTGCATAGTCAGAGATATTTTGAAGCAGTTCAACAGTTATTACAAAGCCTTAAAAGTCAAATATTCCAGCTGAAATAACTTAGAAGTTAAGACATAAGTTATTATTCAAAGTAGTCCTTTCAGATATTTTTACCTTGGGCCTTGCATGGTCTCAAAGGTCAAAAATCATTAACTATGTAATAAAAAACATTTATACACCTTATCCTAGCAACACCTCCTCACTTTGCATATAAATATTGCATATGAGTCTCATTTAAAATGTTGGTTACTTGATGGTTTTTTGGATTGATTTTTGCTGCTGAGCTAATTGAGGAATGCTAGACTAAATTGAAGAAAACTCTATTTTGCATAGAGTTGTTGTGCCTGGAGTATTTTAATTGGTTTGATCATAAATAATACAAGCATGTTCACTAGATCCTTGAGCTATATCAATGGTGAAGTTTTCCTAATTGTTATTGTTTCTTTTTATGTTTTCCATTATGTTCATCTTTCTCTGATAAACAAGTAGAAGTTTTAGATTAGGATTTGTTGTTCAGCACCCTATTTCTATCTGTATTCTTTATGTTTATGTTTTCTTCTGCATAGGTTTGATTGGAAGATTCTTAATTGCCTTCTAGTTATATCTAGCTTGTTGTCTTGGAAATTATTCAATAGAGTGAAACCAAGGAAATTATGGTGAACCTATGTTCCTTTGAGTAAGACTTGAGATATTGTTTTCAAGACCTTTCTTTAAGGTGTACTTATTAGAGTCTGGACCAGTGAG
The DNA here is from genome assembly GCA_034641835.2 of Pinus albicaulis. NCBI lineage: Eukaryota > Viridiplantae > Streptophyta > Pinopsida > Pinales > Pinaceae > Pinus > Pinus albicaulis. The sequence goes on from CM076582.1 coordinate 1,503,518,565, forward strand.
GTTTAAGGTATGCCCTGCCCTCTGCACTGTCTTGAAATGTTGCTTTGAAGAGTATTTTAGAAGTTGTCAAAAGCAGATTAGATTATTTCTGTTTGATCTTAGACCACTCTTACTGTTACCTTATATGTCTGAAAGTAGTTCTTGAATTACTGGATTGTTGTCTTAAAAGTTTTCTTATTAAAGCTTGTCTAAAGAGGATTATGGTTTTTCCTGCCTTTTGACTTGCTCCAAACAGTTACTTTGAAAGGATTTTTTTGTTTAAGTAGAGCTAGAAGATTATTAACTGACTATAGCTTTGCTGCCTTCACAACTTCTTATTGTTTCATATCACAAACTAATCTAAAGAATCCACTTGATATAGTTAGCTTGCCCTATTAAAGCCATTGCAGATTTGATGAACAATTAAATCCTTTTATGACTCCATTGCCCAATGAATTTATGTCTTCTCATAGTCTATTCATTCAGCTGAAACATTCTCTCAATAAGTCACACCATTGATCCTTCAATCTATCATTTAATCCAACCAAAACCAAAACAAGTACTTAGAACTTCATAACTAGCCTAAAGTCTTAAACAAAGAGCACAAAGATAAATCAATCAAAAACACCTTAAATAGAGAGATCCCTCTCTGAATCTAGGAAGGCTAGGTCCTAATATTCCAAAGCAGTACTGATGTGGCCCCTGCAGTGTTCGTTCTTGCCAATCTAGCAAATCACATGGAGCCAACATGGTGGCGACCATACTGGGGAATTGAGTAATAAACATTTTAGATTCACTCAAGCCTCAGAAAACCTCATTAATTTAAAAATGAATCGAGTGTCAGCCAAGATTGGTTCCTGATTATTGATGGTGGACAACAACCAGTCCTATAAGACAAGTAAAAATCCTCCACCTGGTGACTCCACTAATTCTCATTGATTCCACTAGGAAACTTACCCTATCATCAAAACACTCAACAATACCCAGTCAAGAATACTTTATGGATTAAGTATCTCTTTTTCAGTTTGGTTTGACTCTGAAGACTTTTATATCTCTAAAAAAAACCTTTCTGACTTGTTGGGTCCAAAATCCTAGCTTCTGGAAGAATCAATATTAGATCCCATCCTGACCCAAATCCTCCTGTAATAGTTGACAATCCTGTAATCATTCTTAGGAAGCCTCCTACATCTAAAAATCCAACTATTGTCAGACACATCCTAAGAGCAAGTTCAGTTCTTGAAAACCTTATAAACTTTCAAAATACCCATGTTGACTTACCTCATATAAGAAGCCTATCTAGAACCAAGTCACAAAGTGGTATAGACCAGATAAACCTTAAGCTTGAAGACTCACAACAAAGTAATAGCAGGAAAGCCTCCCTTCCACTCCTCCTGATCTCCATTTCCTCCATAACTTTGCTTCTCTCATCCTAAATCTACTCAACATCATTTAGCTAGTCCAAGTACTTTAGTTACACCCATACGTACACCCACTATTCAAACCACTCCATTACATCACCTTCCTCCACTTGTTAATCCTCCATTGTTTCCACAAGTCCATATCATGGAAACATGGTATGCTCCCTTAGTCCTTCCTTTACCTTTAGTTGTTTTTCCACCAGACTATCAGTCCAAGATTCCATTATATGATGCTAGTGGTCCTACCACAGCTCAAAAACATGTGGAAAAAATGAATGACTACTTTGACAGACAAGAAATAGATGATTAAATTGTGAAACTTAGAATGTTTGCTCAAATTTTAGGGGGAGAAGCAAGAAAATGGTTTAAAGGCTTAACCCCTAATAGTATCAATGACCTCCCTGCTTTCCATAAATTATTCTTAAACAAATTGGAAGTCAAGAGAAACCCCCTTCAAATCCTTTCAGAATACAATAATCTTAAAAGAAATGTTGGAGAGAGTATCCAAGATTATTGCACTAAATTCAATAGTGTTTATAATGCACTTCCTCCACAAATGAAACCACCACAAGGATTAGCCTTAATAAATTTTCTTGAAGGATTTGACCCTGACATGTGTTATCAATTAAGGGAGAGATAACCCCTCACATTAGAAGACATGCAGAAAGGGGCAGTAAGTGTAGAAGCTAACCTAAATGCCAGAAGGGCTAGATTGAAAGCAGATAAAAAGGTTACCTACAAAGATGAAGTTGGACCCTCCACATCAGATTCCAAAATTGATATTATGGTTATAACCATGGAAAGGATGATGGAGAGAATAAACATGAATGAGAGAGCTCATCCTAAAGAAAACCAAACAGCTCCTCAAAATAAAAATAAAAATCAGAACCAAAAATAGAAGGAATCCCCCTCAAATAAGAAAAAGAGGCCTTGATCAGCAAGTTCGACCTCCTTTCCAACAAAACTATGTTGATGAAGATGAGGGAGTGATTGAAGAAACAGAGGAAGATCATATAAAATTATTGGGAGTAAACAATGAGGATATTGTTTTCCTCATTGAGGAAGAACAAGGCATATACCCACCCTATGATGAAGAAAGCTCGGAATCTGAAGATTACAAAAAAGGCTTTGAAAATGCTATAATGGAAGTACACAAACAATATGACCTTAAGAGTAAAAAGAGTCAAGACACTCCCAAAAAAAAAAACCTCTGAAATTTCTGCTAGGAAAAATCCTGAAAACATTTCTAAAAAAACAGGAGAAAACAATAAAACAATGGTTGAAATTTCTAATAAAAACAAAGGAAAAAACACCCAAAATTATGACAAACCTGGTGATGACCAAAGTAGCGCTAGAAATTCAGCTAGTGCTCCTAGTAAAACCATTTTAACTGTTGTCCATAATAAAAACCAGCAAGCTGATTTTGCTGAGAAAACAGTGACTAAGAAGGTTGATTTAGAAAAGTTAAAAACTTAGATACCTTCATCATAGAGAGTGAAATTGCTAAAATCAGGATCCCGATTCCTCTCACTGAATTAGTCACCCAAGATGTATATAAAACCCAAATTTTAAGAGCTTTAAACATAGGAGAACAAATTGATTCTGTCAATGTGACTGATGAAAAACTTGAACTTCTGTTTGGACTAGAAGTAGAAGGAAAATTTCAAGAAGGAGGTGTACCTCCCTTTTATGTCAGGCTCAACATCCATGATAAGATTTTTCATAATGCCATGCTTGACTCAGAAGCCTCCCACAACCTTATGCCTAAAGTAGTAATGGAAAGACTAGGCCTTGAAATAACTAGACCATACAAAGATTTATACTCTTTTGATTCCAGTAGAGTTAAATGTCTAGGCCTAATCAAAGATTTATGTGTAAAATTAGCACAAATACCAGCCAAGAGCTTAGTGATGGACATTGTAGTGGCTGATATACCTCCTAAATATGGCATGCTCCTTTCAAGGTCATGGGGTGCTAAACTCCAAGGTACCCTTCAGATGGATATGACTTATGCAACCATCCATATCTTTAGTCAACCAAGAAGACTATATAGGGAAACACACATGAAATACATGGTTAGTAGTCAAGAAAAACCAGACAACTCCCCACTTTATTCTATTCACACAGACCTTGACTCATTCACTCTTTACAATGATAAAAATATTAATGAGCAAGAGGAAGTAGATGACAAACCAATAATAGGGAAAGAGGGAGAAAAGGAGAAAGAGACAAAATAGTTTGCTAATTTAGAAAATTACAGCAAACAAATCCTAAGCAACAAATCAGTCACCAACATAGTTCTTTCCATGAGAAACAAATAGAAAATTTTCAATACCATGTAAACCATGAGGAACAAGACCAAACTGAACATAGTGCAAACCCTAAAGAAAAACTAGTGGCAACTATAATAAACAGGACAAAGAGGACAGCAATGATTTTAATGACAAACCTGAAATTGAACCTCTTTAGAGTATGAGTTTTGATGGGTCTTGTAGCAAGACCGGTTCAGGAGCAGGCATATGGGTACACAACACTGAGAATAATCATGTTGAGGGCCATTCTTACAAGCTAAACTTTCAATGCACAAATAACATAGCTGAATATGAAGTTCTCCTCTTAGGACTACAATTATTGAGAAAACTAGGAGCCAAGAGGATAACTATTCATGGAGATTCAAAATTGATTATCAAACAAGTGAATGGAGAATATACTGCCAAGCATCCAAGATTACAAGCTTATAGAGATGATGTTGTTGACCTTTTGAAAACATTCACAGAATATGAGCTTAACTTTTTCCCTAGAAACCAAAACATTCTTTCCATTGGTTTGGCCATTGGTTTGGCCTTTGCTGCTAGTTCATGTCAAAAACCTTATGAGAGCAAACAATACACAGTCCAAGTTAGATATAGACCAGCAGTCCCTGACAATATCAAATATTGGCAAGTCTTTGAAGGAGATAAACAGACAGAGGATTTCCTACAATCCAGAAATGGGTTTGAAATGTCCAATTCAGACTCAGAGTATGAAGAAGATTGTCCTACTGAGGAAAAATCTAATGAAGAAGAAACTCTTAACATTGTTGATATAAACATTGCTTATATAAATCTATTAACTAAAGAACACCCATAGAAGAAAAAAAAACTGAGCACTAATTTAGAACAAGAAGATTTTGAAGTGCAGCAGTCTCACACTGATAACTTGCCAAAGCGACTAGTGCCTTTAGAAGATTTTTTTGAATTCAATGATGTTGAAAAAAAGCCAAAAATGGAACCTACTGAATGTAATATCCCAAATGGGAACTATCAGCAAGGTATGACTGGAAAACATATTTTCCAGGAATGGATGCTACAAAAATAGAAACCAACACTTGGATCCCTTAGATCTGACTATCTAAGACCGAAATCCAAGAGGGGATCAAGAAAAATCACTCTAGGTGGGTTAAACAGATCTCCCCACACCTAGTATGGCTAGAAATTTCCCAACAAGGGACTGCAGCAAGACTACTCAGAAAATAGTGCAGTTTCAATATAGTAAGAGCAATAGGCCAATAAAATATCCTTCAATAGTATTTACAGCAGCAAAACAGATGTATAATGAAGCCCATGAGATATATAGTTGAAAATACAAGACATATACAGAAGAAATGCCCTCAAAAGAGGTGTTGTAACCACATGAATGATTGAAACTACCTTGACAACGTTATTTTATTAGGCTGCAACTGTTGATGATTACATATAAGATCTAGAGCAGATCTGTGTACAAAAATTTAGATCCATATCAGATCTGTACATTAGAAAGGCTCCTCTTTCAGATCCCCTTGGGGTTTTCAGCAAAAAGTGAAGTACATGGAGTAGATCTGAGATCTACTACAACAGATCTGAAAAATGATTCAAAAATTCTGAAACAGATACATCAATGAATAGATCATATCTGAAACATACATGGATTATTTGTCTAATCCATGGATCACCATAGTGTAAGGAAGGTTCCTTTACACCATAGATCTCTCCTCCAAATAGTTTCCAAAACACCTTGCAACTCCTCACTTGCAAATAACGCAGTCCAGGGACATAAACTGCACTGTATGCTTGATGTAGAGTTTGGCCTGATGCCAAGATGTAGATTTGAAGCTCCAATTGGCTAATACACTCTTTCCAATGGAATAGATGAATTTCCCACTGAAAAGAGGCACTAGTATGTCCTTTATCTGAATAGATCTAGCCTCCACTTGCTGCAGCTTGCAAAGACAATCACACCCTAAACAGGACATGAATTGTAGTTGAAAGGAGAATCTTGGTCTCAAACCAGATATTGGACTATGTAATACAAACTCTTCCAAGAGCTACTCAATGGAAAGAGGTGGAATTCCTAAACAGGAAATCCCAATGCTAAACATCATTTGCAATCTAGGCTAAACAGCCAAGAAAGCTATATGTCTAAACAGAAAATATATCAAAATATCATATCATGAACAACCTCAACATGCTGCCCTCCTCTTCCTTTTATAAGATCAAGAGATTGTAAACCCTAAACCACCTTTAATGATTTAGCTACATTCACATGTGTAGCCTCCAACTTGAACTGTGCTATCCCTCTAGGAGATTCATTGTATCTAGACAGCGTTGTTGATTTGGTCCTAGTTGACTTGGTCAATTGATTCAGTCTCTTTCACTCTCAAGTGTGTTTATACAAATGGCCCAGATTTAGGCTTGTTCACATTGGGCACTGATTTATTCTTTTATTAGGAGTTTTATGAACCTCCTATACATATTTATTCATTAAACAAAGAAAGAAAAACAAAATGAATATTCCTATTAGCTTAGGACTAATTAGGAATATTACAGTCCTCCCCTCCAAAATGTTGTATGTCCTCAAGCAACTCACAAGGAATTCGCAACACCTCCAATGGAATTGTCTCCTCCCAAGAATACAAGTTTGCCTTTGGTGGATGAACCAAATAGATTTCATCATGAAGTAGTGGGAGATACATAGAAAGAATCATGTGTTGTCCATTGGCCTTCTCAAGGCATGAGAGATGGTAAATATTTGGTGCTTCAACCCCCATGAGAAACTTCAATATCCATGCTATCATCCAAACAAAGTGAGCCATCCTTGGTAGCTCAAAGAAATAGTCACCAATCCCCACCATATGCAATGTGTAAGGGCTCCATGGCTAGAAATGAGAGATAAGAATACTCAACTCACACTGTCTCTCCCTCCATTTATGATAAATATGGAGCTAATGATCCTGGGTTGCAATAATATAGTCCTCATGAAGCCAAAAGAGACTTGGAACTTCATGATTCTCTTCATTGATTCTAGTGAGCCTCCTTGCCCAATATTCCATGCATATAGTGAACAAAGTATATTCACCATATGTGCTCCAAAAGAAACATGGACTAAGTTTCATGTGATATGTTGGATGGTGACAATATTCCCTTCCTTGAGACCAGTGTTGTCCTTTATCTTGCTACCTCAAATTACGGTATAATAATTGGCCATCCCACCACCTTCTTGCTGCAATAAGCTTCTTCAAAGCTTGGAAATAGTAGAGGATAATAGGTGTTGGCTGAATATGATTCAAGCAACACATTTCTTGCTCCAAATTCTCCCAAGTGAGAGACTTATTCCAATGACATAAGCCCAACATATGGCTCCTTTCATAAGAAATCAAATGATATAATGTAGCAGCCTACAATGTTCTATCCTCCTCTTGAAGCATGAATGAATATGGAAGATTTCATTCCCAAAGGACACACTCAACCAATGTGTCATCCCTCCTTTCATGTTCCCAACAAAGATTAGAGCATCATCATCATCATGATATAAACAAGCTCTCTTATGCCACCTCATGAGAGAGTTACATTTTCTCCCAAAGCCAAGTACATACATGATCATGAGATACATTCCAAACAGAAATACATGTACATACATGAGACACATCCCAATCATAAGCAAATACATGGACATGAAATTTAAGATGGGATGTCCAAACTCTCTTCTTGTCAACCAAAGCAACCATTCCTTCTTCTTATGCATCCTTTCATTGAGATACAAGGCATGAGACAAGAAAATATAAAACCTTGGGTAGTACCCATACTCACCCAATAGCAACCAGTGCAGGACATCTTCTGCTTGCATCAAATCTAGATGTGGTAAGTGGTTTCCCCGCCACTTACTTGCTGCCCATAACATATATCCATGGATGAAAGTGGAAGATATATTTGGTGCCTTAGGAAAGCACCCATCATGCTGCAAAATCTCCCTTAGTCCACCAAGGGAGTGGCCATGTTCAAAAATAGTTTTGGCCCAAATTTGGCCATGAAGTTTATAAGGTATGAATCTCCTATTTGGATTAATGGTCTGCATATATAATGTAAAAGAGTGCATACAATCATAAAATAAGACATGATTTTCATAAGTATGCTCTTCACCAATAGTCCTCCTCCAACAAGTGGAGAGGTGCACAGATCTATCTCCTCCCTCAAGAGGAGAAGGAGAGGGCTGAACTAACTCTTCCATAGAGTTATATTGCTGCTCCATCTTCATGTGACACATGCATCTTTGATAATGCTGATATAAGTCTTCTTCAAAGCCTTCCCACATGAATCCATTTGAGATAATATGGTGTGTTCTAATGAAAATAGTGGGGGTAGAAAGCAAGATATCATAGGCTGCACATAGTAGTTGGTCTTTGAGTTTTGACTCTTTAGCCAAATAGATTTGATCATGAAAGTAAATGACTCCATCAACCACCTTATACCTCCTATCTTCCATTTTCCCATCAATAACCTTACATGTGAAGAGATTCTTGGAATATTCTACCAAGAGTTGGGACTCCCAATATGGATCTAGGCTCCTTAATAAAGACAGTGATGTAGAGTTATGAAGTGAAGTTGCTATCACATCATATCTTTCTTCTTTGACATGTTTAATGCCAAAGTCACATGGGGAAGTATTTAAGCTCCATCCTTGTTGTCTCCCTTGCAGCTGATCTTGTGTAAGACAAGATTGAAGAATAGAAAGATCAATCTTCTTTTGAAATATATCTCTCTTCCAAAATCTCCATAGTTTAGCCCATGCACACAAGAGTGTTGGTACCCTCTTGCTTTCTTCAGAAATATCTTTTGTATGGAGGGATATCATTTTCTACCTCAAGTCTATGGAGTGGCCATTTGACATCATGCTAATGTCATCATGGATCTCTGAGCTCTTCTTTACCGGCGCAAATAGATGAGTGAGAAATAGAAAAATCAGTTTCAGAAAATTGTTCAGCTCTCCTTGGAAACCATCAATAGATCTCAGTGTTGTGGTAGCTCCCCTCAAAGCTCCCTCCTTATACAAATTTGTGACTGATGCACAAATTTGAGAGAACACTTTATTCTTCTTCTCATCAGGGGGTCTCCCTGGTGGAATGCCTCCATGTAAAGAGACATCTAGATCTGAAGTAGACTGTATGGATGGTTGGACTGATGTGTCCCTTCCCTTGCTACATAGTTCAGTCTCCTTCTCATGAATAGAAACCCCTTGAAATAAAAAAGGGTGCATTCTCCTTGCCATAGGATGTTGATCCATCCTTCCTCCTCTTGCTTGGAGTAAGGTATCACTGCCCAATAACGCTATCACATAATTCTCCTTGGGAATCACTTGTAAAGATACACAAGCTCTTTCCCTTGAAACAATAACTTCATCTCCATCCCCATGTGGTAATGGGTCACCTTTTGAAGTGGCAGCGTTGCTACTATCTTCTTGTTCTTCCTTCTCATCAATATTTGGGAACACCTCATTATCAATAAGAGACCTTGGATCTTGGTCTTCTTTTGAAAGAGGAATCTCCATGACTTCTTCTTGAGAAGAAATCTCTTCATGCAATGGGGAACTTTCCCTTGGCAAGGTATCACACAATTTTTTATCCCCTTCAACAAAGATCTGAAGTGGAGTTTGCATAACAGATCTTTCCAACTCATGCAATGGTTTTTCATGCTCATGTTTTTCTAGCTCAATCAAAGATGTTTTAGCTTGTTTTACATCAGATGTTTTCACCATTCTCCTAATGAACTTTGCATAAGTAGATATGTTTGCATTCTTTAATGATAAATATTCAAACAACCACCAAGCATAAGCTTTACCTTTAAGATGCAGCGCTGCTACCTTAAGGGCTTCCTTTTCTGAAACTTGATGTAGATCTAAATATGAGTCTAACTTATCTATCCATTCTTCAGTTGTGCATGTGGAGTGTTGGGGTTCCCATGTTTTGGCCAGATTGGCAAGAACAAAAGATGAGACAACATCAAAACCACTTTGGGGCCCTAGGATCTAGCCCTCCTGGACCCGGGGAGGGATCTCTCCAATGAAACAAAGAATGATATATCTTTGAAAGCTCAAATTGAGATATTAGGCTAGTTATGAAGTACAGAGGGGGGTTTAAAGTGATTTGGTTGGTTGGTTGCTGAGTTGGTCATGAGATCATGGACTGAGTAAGTAATGGGAGGAAAAGGAACAAAACAGCAGGATGCTTCAGCAAAAATAATAGGTCGAGAAAGTGCCATCCATTGGGCTATGGAGTCATGATAGGTAATTACATGCAACAACTAGCCAAGGCTTTCAAAGGGAAAGTCATCTACACTAAAGGATCTTTTTAGATATATGATGGAATGGAACATTAAGGAAAGAAAGTGAGATAAGGAAAGCAACCTACTTTCTGTCTATAGATCAGGTCAAAGTTCATTTAACTCTAGACCTGCTTGGAAATACTCAAAGATAGCTTTCAAAGGAGGGACAAAGGGGCAGCTTATAGATCGGACCAGAGATCATTTAACTCCAGGTCAGCTTTAGCATGCTCCAATGGAAAAATAGAGATAAGTTTAACAAAGGGATCTTAGAAAGTCCAGCTGGTTGCACAAGGATCCTAATGGATAGGGCTAACTCCAATCCCCAGTGTTCCCAAATCTTCCAGCATAAACCCAACAAGAACATCTAAGAACTTATTCATTTAATTCATACATCAGCTAGCAGGCAATAACATCCACTACGCTAGTTAAACCGAGTGAAAAAACTTCTTAGATAAAACATTTCAGAAGATAAACATAAATGGCATGGAGAGCAGGAACATAGGGTACCTAACAAGGGTAAATCCTATGTCGAACTTCTGATGCAAGCCAGCAGAAAATGAAACAATATGAAATGTAATAAACAAATTTGGAATAACATCACCAAAATTAATAGACCAGGATCCTGTGAAATGTGCTTTGATTAATTGATTCAAAACCAATCATGTACACCAAGCTCAATGGCTAATATAGCCCAGACTTCTCCTCCCAGCCTATTACACAACGACTACTTTGCTACTCCCTCCCATGACAGTTCTAACAGTCCAACATGAATCCCTCTAACAGCAAATCCTCAACAACTGGACAACAACCTTTACATTATGTTCTCAGGAATTCTTATAGGAGAAGAAGTGAAAACAGGAATAGATGAACAATTAAATGAGCCTCATTAAGACATTAAGGCGGAAGTGTTCATGCCCATACCACTTAATGGCAATCAGCATTCACTGTGTGTACTCTGTAGGCCGTTTTGGAACCTCTGTCAGGTCGATTTTGACATCTGATATGCTCTTTGTAGTCTTCTCGGCTGTTTGAACTCTGTGGTAGCTTTTCGAATAAATGAACTAAATGAAAGTCCGCGGCCCCTCCATGCCTCATAACTGCAATCTGACAGTCTTTTAAGAAGCTCCTGCCATTGTCTTAACTTTCCTGGACTCAAGGGGCATGGAGGGCACTGTGGGAATGGTGTACTTCTGAGAGAAAAGTACTCTGCTAATATTTAACACGGATAAGACTCGACAGTGTGCTTTTTGTCTTCAAACTGTGTCTTTCCTTTGAATTGCGGGGTCAAACATAAATTATAACAATAACAAGCATAAACCCCCTTTGAATCTCTTCTGCTGGTCCACTGGCGAACGCTGAAACGGCCTCTCTGTGTTATCTGCATGATGAAGTAATCCTGTTACAAGCCCAGGCAGTGATGGCGGAGACATGCTGTGGAGGCCCAGAGAAACAATGGCGGAACAGTGAAAACAGTGGCAATGATGAAGAATGGCGGAAGAAATGGTGATTAGTGTAAAACCCAAAGGTTTAACGTTTGGGGGAAATACAAAGGAAATAGCGGAAAAAACAATGAAGTGGGAGGGAAATATAGTACGAGGTGGGACCGTACGGAAATCGCAATCGCGGATCGGAGCGGGGCAAAGATTTGACACATTTCGGAGGTTTCGATTGTGATTAAGGGCGGGATGCGATTGAAACACGGCCGTTAGATCTGGTGGAGGGATGGACGGCTCAGATGTGGTCAGGGGATCGCAATCGCAAGGAGCAAGGGGAAGACGCGACGGAAAATGCAATTGCGATTAGGCGGGGAGTGCGATTGAGCGCTGGCCATTGGATCTGGGGACCAGATCAACAGCTCACACTCAATCGGAGGGAACAAGCGATTGGGCGGATCGAAGGAAAGGGACCCATCGCAATCGCAATTCAGAGCGAGGGGTAATCGCAGCGTGGAGCAAAGAACTTGCGATTTTCGATCGGAGGAAAGGCTACGATTGGAGGGACAAAGGGTTAGGCCTTATAATAAGGTCGGAAGGTGGGTTTTTGACCCATTTAATGTGATTTAAAGGTTAGAAAGGGGAACGATAGAGGAATAATGGGGGAAAAAGAAAGGTAAGAAGGGAAAATAGAAGGGAATGCAAAGGGGGACAAAATAGAAGTTAAGTGGGGGTGAAATAAGAGGGAAAAGGGCCCTTTGGGAATTCTTCTTCACAAAAGAGAGGCTTTATAATGGAAATCAGCAGCGAGGATTCTATCAAAGGAAAAAGGCACAAGGAGGCTTCAAGGATGATGTGTTTTCAGGGGAAATGCATTCCTTGAAGGCTCAACAACATTTTAGCCCCCTGTTTGCTTGTCAAAAAATTTATGGGGGGCTAACAGTGGCTCCACATGGGGATGGCTTCTTCTTGAAGGAGTCAATAATTTAGAAAATGATCTTTGGTGTAGGCCAGATGCCTGCTGCTTGACTCATTCCTTTCTTTCTTTGATCAGCTGCCACAAACTATGAAGACATCATATCAACAGTAAAATTTCTCCCAAACAACTACCTACCCATACTAAAGTCCTAACATTTTTTCTTCTTGGGTGCATTTGGACTTGCAGACCCTTTACATCATCAATTTTTACAAACAGGAAAATAAACCTATTCTACTTCTACCCTTATTACTCCATGAGACCAGATTAGACTGTTGGTCTCATAGCTTCTCTACCTAGTCTAATATCTGCTAGGATTAAACTGTCTAGCAGATTTCTTCTCTACATTCTAAGACAGAAATTGAAAATCAGTCAAACGAGGATTAGACAGTCTAGTTTGCTGGACTTTGCAGAAATCAAAACAACTAACTACATGCTCACAAACTGAGCTTTATTTCATACTTCCTACCTACCCTACTCTAACTGGAAATCTCTGATGCTCTAGGTAATACAATAATGCCAATGTAGCCAGTCAAGCAACAGCAAAAAAGGATATGAGCACTGGCTTCCTGTCAAAGATAAACACAGGGTGCTCTGCATGTGGTTCTTCAAAACTAAGGCCACCTGCAGTGGTGACCAATTCTGTTGCATTTGGCTCTTGCAAAAGATCAATGCTAGAGTATTTGAGCCAATCAAGGCCTCCATATATTCTGCCATAGGATCAATCAGCACATGATGTAAACGTTTTTCTTCAAAGCCCACCAGGATTGATAGGTTGTTTGCATCCCGGGCAACTTAATTCACTACATCTGTAGTGAGGCCTTTGTAATCACACTCCTCCTCTTCCTGATTGTGAGTATTTGGCGCATGGGCATCAACCAGGAATACCTCCTCTTCCTCTGGATCAAGACAAAGATGTCTGTGGGAAAGAAGGTCTCGCTCATCTTCAATGCAGCCTAAGCTAGAGGGCTCATTATATTCGACCATGTTGTCCTCTAGAAACGCAAGCTGGTCCTGCTGGAACTCTGCGAAAAATTTAACATATTCTTGAGCGGGGGTTTCTTTGATTACCTTAATCCTTTCGGGATAAGGCTCCGGATATTCATTCCACTCAAGGTCTTCTTCAACTCTTTCTTCCTCGTCCTCAGCGCTGGAGAGTCGCTAGCTTCTATCCTTTTGGAAAATATAACTGATGTTTGGATATAAAACAGAGAGAAGATTCAACGAATCTTCATCTTCTATCAAGATTTCAATGCCTTCTCAATCAGTATCATAGATAGCCTGCATTGACTCATCATTTTCTTGAAGTTGATGGTCGTGTTCTTCCTTCCATGAATCTACTAATGATGGCCCTGCAAGCTCAGTTTCCCTCTGGAAAAAATCATCATCAGACAGATCAGCATGAGAGAACGCATAATTAAAAGCACAGTCACCCATCAAATATTCGGGGTTCTCAGCAAGTCTTTCCTCACAGAAAACTGCAAGTTCATTTTCTGATTCAAGCTCTGGTTCGTCATGCATGTTTGGCATGTGGCTTCTGTCTTGCAGAGATCTGGTTCATCTTTCTTGAGGGCAAGGAATAGATCTTTCCCAATCATAATTTCTAGTTTCAGCCTCGTATTCTTCTTCTTGTACACTTAGCAAGGATTTGGCAGTCTCTATCAGTCTTTCCAGCTTGTTCTCTAAAGAGACCTGCGCTATTTGTTTTGTTTGGTCCTTCCTTGCCGCTTTTAATCTTTCCTCCCTACACTTTACATTGTATTCGACAGTGACCGCTATATTCTTCATTTCCTCCAGGCTCGAAGGTTCTCTTTTCCTTATATGGAATTCCACCTCGGGGTCAAACGAACTCGGATAGTGCAATAAAGCCCATCCCAAAGGTGGCTTTATATCAGAAGGTATTGCATCATATACCTTATTGAACCTGCCTGAAAAATCTTGCACTGTCTCTGCTGGCTGCCTTCTCAAATTCTAATATTCTTCTAGGATAAGAAGAACATTCTTTGGGGCTGCCCATCTGTCAAGGAAAACTTGAGAAAATTGATGAAAGCAGAAAATGCTCGCCACCGGAAGGTTTTTGAACCAGCTCTTAACATTTCCTTGTAATGACAAGGCAAACATCCTAATGCACACATCATCTTCTTCTATTTCATACAATTCGAGTAAATCCTCGAGGTTTTGCACATGTTCCTCGGCAGTGGACCTTTTATTTTCTCCATCAAAAAGAGGCAGCTGGTTTATAAGCTCTGCAGGAAGGGGTTGGAAAATAAGAGGTAAAACTAGATACTTATATATTTCTATGACCTTCGTAGGTGTAGGTGGTGTAATAGGAGGCTCATGGCTGCTTGAAGCTTCTTTAGGAATGGGGGATATGACATGAGGCTCTTGTCCCACCGGTTTCTTCACAAAGAGTACAGGTCTGCTCACAGTCTGAAGACTGAGGCTTGAGATCTTCCCCATACTCATTGTGGGTCTCATCTCTGGATACTTGATTTGGCTTGAAGTAGGACAGAACATAGTGGTAGACAAAGACAATGAATTCTTTAAACCAAATCCAACCAGTATGCTCTACCCTTCTATGAGGTCTGGCCATATTTCAGGTTCTTCCTCCAGTGGAGTCTTTGAGGATTATGGAGGGTGGAGTCGCCAGGTGGATGTATATGAACATTTGAAGTAGGATGCTATCCACCATTATCAATGTGAATGCCAATCTAACCATAGATCTTGGGTCTATGAGTGCCTAGGAATGTTTAAGGTGAAATGCACTCGCTCCCCAACGGAGTCGCCATTATGTTGGGGTTCCCATGTTTTGGCCAGATTGGCAAGACCAAAATATGATACAACATCAAAATCGCTTTGGGGCCCTAGGATCTATCCCTCCTGGACTCGGAGAGGGATCTCTCCAATGAAACAAAGAATGATATATCTTTGAAAGCTCAAATTGAGATATTAGGCTAGTTATGAAGTACAGAGGGGGGTTTAAAATGATTTGGTTGGTTGGTTGCTTAGTTGGTCATGAGATCATGGACTAAGAAAGTAATGGGAGGAAAAGGAACAAAACAGCAGGATGCTTCAGCAAAAATAATAGGTTGAGAAAGTGCCATCCATTCGGCTATGGATTCATGAGAGGTAATTACATGCAACAACTAGCCAAGGTTTTCAAAGGGAAAGTCATCTACACTAAAGGATATTTTTAGATAGATGATGGAATGGAACATTAAGGAAAGAAAGTGAGAGAAGGAGAGCAACCTAATTTCTGTCAATAGATCAGGTCAGAGGTCATTTAACTCCGGACCTGTTTGGACATACTCAAAGGAAACTCTCAAGGGAAGGACAAAGGGGCAGCTTATAGATCGGACCAAAGATCATTTAACTCCAGGTTAGCTTTAGCATGCTCCAATGGAAAAACAGAGATAAGTTTAACAAATGGATCTTAGAAATTCCAACTGGTTGCACAAGGATCCTAGTGGATAGGGCTAACTCCAATCCCTAGTGTTCCCAAATCTTCCAGCATAAACCCAACAAGAACATCTAAGAACTAATTCATTTAATTCATACATCAGCTAGCAGGCAATAACATCCACTACGCTGGTTAAACCGAGTGAAAAAACTTCTCGGATAAAACATTTCAGAAGATAAACATAAATGGCATGGAGAGCAGGAACATAGGGTACCTAACAAGGGTAAATCCTATGTCAAACTTATGATGCAAGCCAGCAGAAAATGAAACAATATGAAATGTAATAAACAAAGTTGGAAGAACATCACCAAAAGTAATAGACCAGGATCCTGTGAAATGTGCTTTGATTAATTGATGCAAAACCAGTCATGTACACTGAGCTCAATGGCTAATACAGCCCAGACTTTTCCTCCCAGCCTATTACACAACGACTACTTTGCTACTCCCTCCCACAACAGTTGTAACAGTCCAACATGAATCCCTCTAATAGCAAATCCTCAACAACTGGACAACAACCTTTACATTATGTTCTCGGGAATTCTTATAGGAGAAGAAGTGAAAACAGGAATAGATGAACAATTAAATGAGCCTCATTAAGATAGTAAGGTGGAAGTGTTCACGCTCATACCACTTAATGGCAATCAACATTTGTTGTGTGTACTCTGTAGGCCGTTTGGGAACCTCTGTCAGGTCGATTTTGACCTCTGATATGCTCTTTGTAGTCTTCTCAGTTGTTTGGACTCTGTGGTAGCTTTCCGAATAAATGAACTGAATGAAAGTCCGCGACCCCTCCATGCCTCATAACTGCAATCTGATAGTCTTTAAGAAGCTCCTACCATTGTCTTAACTTTCCTGGGCTCAAGGGGCACGGAAGGCGCTGTGGGAATGGTGTACTTCTGAGAGAAAAGTACTCTGTTGATATTTAACACGGATAAGACTCGACAGTGTGCTTTTGGTCTTCAAACTATGTCTTTCCTTTGAATTTTGGGGTCAAACATCAATTATAACAATAACAAGCATAAACCCCCTTTGAATATCTTCTGCTGGTCCACTGGTGAACGCTGAAACGGCCTCTCTGTGTTATCTACATGATGAAGTAATCCTGTTACAAGCCCAGACAGTGATGGCGGAGACATGCTGTGGAGGCCCGGAGAAACAGTGGCGGAATAGTGAAAACAACGACAATGATGAAGAATGGTGGAAGAAATGGTGATTAGTGTAAAACCCAAAGGTTCAACGTTCGGGGGGAAATACAAAGGAAATAGCGGAAAAAACAATGAGGCTGGAGGGAAATATAGTATGAGGTGGGACCGTACGGAAATTACAATCGCGGATCGGAGCGGGGTGGATATTTGACACATTTCGGAGGTTCTGATTGCGATTGAGGGCGAGATGCGATTGAAACACGGCCGTTAGATCTAGTGGAGGGATGGCCGGCTAAGATGTTGTCGGGGGATCGCAATCGCAAGGAGCAAGGGGAAGACGTGACGGAAAATGTGATTGCGATTAGGTGGGAAGCACGATTGAGCACTGACCGTTGGATCTGGGGACCAGATCAACGGCTCACACTCAATTGGAGGGAACAATCGATTGGGTGGATTGGAGGAAAGGGACCCATTGCAATCGCAAGTCGGAGCGAGGGGTAATCACAGCGCAGAGCAAAGAACTTGCGATTTCGATCGGAGGAAAGGAGACGTGATTGGAGGAAAAAGGGTTAGACCTTATAATAAGGTCGGAAGGTGGGTTTTTGACCCATTTAATTTGATTTAAAGGTTAGAAAGGGGAACGATAGAGGAATAATGGGGGAAAAAGAAAGGTAAGAAGGGAAAATAGAAGGGAATGCAAAGGGGGACAAAATAGAAGTTAAGTGGGGGTGAAATGAGAGGGAAAAGGGCCTTTTGGACATTCTTCTTCACAACAGAGAGGCTTTATAATGGAAATCAGTAGCGGGGATTCTATCAAAGGAAAAAGGCACAAGGAGGCTTCAAGGATGATGTGTTTCCAGGGGAAATGCATTCATTGAAGGCTCAACAACATTTTAGCCCCCTGTTTGCTTGTCAAAAAATTTATGGGGGGCTAACATGGAGGATCCATCAAATTTAGGAAGATAGAATCTACCTCTTCTTCTTCTATTGATGGATATTCTCTCCTCCTTGAGCTGGAAGAATTCTTGGAAGCTCAAGTTCTCCTTTATTTTCCAAGATTTAGATTCATACTCCTGAAGATAATCACTCAAAGTCTCCTCCTTTGGTGCATCTTCTTCCCTCATTTCTCTTACAGTAGATCTGGGCATAGAATAATGTTGTAGATCTGATGTAGCTAAGTGCTTGCACATATAATATGAGAACTAGGGTTTTATTCATCTAAATATCTTCTTGAGGGACCTTCATGTCTTTCCCCCTTTATTTCTTTGATTTCTCCTTTAAGCCCATGCACAGTTTGGAACAGAGTTTTTGAGAACTCTTTCCCTTTAATTCTTCCGAATAAAGGGGTTTTACACTTTTATTTTGTGTCTTAAATGTAACAAACCTTCTTCTTCTGTCTCTTCTCTCCTTGAAAATACATATTGACTTGAAGCTCATAGGCTGAGCCAAATATCATGCTTTGATACCACTGTAATATCCCAAATGGGAACTGTCAGTAGTGCATGACTGGAAAATGCATTTTCCAGGAATGGATGCTACAGAAATGGAAACCAACACCTAGATCCCTTATACATGACTATCTAAGACCGAAATCCAAGAAGGGATCAAGAAAAAATCTCTCTAGGTGGGTTAAACAGATCTCCCCACACCTAGTTTGGCTAGAAATTGTCCAATAAGGGACTGCAGCAGGACTGCTCAGAAAATAACGCAGTTTCAATAGAGAAGGAGTAGGAGGCCAATAAAATATCCTTAAATAGTATTTACAGCAGCAAAATAGATGTATAATGAATCCCATGAGATGCATAGATGGAAATAAAAGACATATACAGAAGAAATGCCCTCAAAAGAGGTGTTGCAACCACATGAATGGCTGAAACTGCCTTGACAGCATTATTTTATTAGGCTGTAAATTGTTGATGATTAAATATTATATCTAGAGAAGATATTTGTACAAAACGTTAGATCCATATCAGATCTGTACACTATAAAGGCTCCTCTTTCAGATCCCCTTGGGGTTTTCAACATAAAATGATGTATATGGAGTAGATCTGAGATCTACTGCAGCAGATCTGTAGAATGATTCAGAAATTCTGAAGTAAATACATCTATGAATAGATCATATCTAAAACATACATGGATTATATGGCTAATCCATGGATCACCACAGTGTAAGGAAGGCTCCTTTACACCAGAGATCTCTCCTCCAAATAGTTTCCAAAACACCCTGCAACTCCTCACTTGCAAATAATGCAGTCTAGGGACATAAACCGCACAGTAGGCTTGATGTAGAGTTTAGCGTGATGCCAAGATGTAGATCTGAAGCTCCAATCAGCTAATACACTCTTTCCAATGGAATAGAGGACTTTCCCACTGAAAAGAGGCACTAGTATGGCCTAGATCTGAATAGATCTAGCCTCCACTTGCTGCAGCTTGCAAAGACAATGACACCCTAAACATGAAATGAATTATAGTTGAAAGGAGAAGCTTGGTCTCAAACCAGATAGTGGACTATGTAGTACAAACTCTTCCAAGAGCTACTCAATGGAAAGAGGTGGAACTCCTAAACAGGAAATCCCAATGCTAAACAACATTTGCAATCTAGGCTAAACAACCAAGAAAGCTATATTTCTAAACAGACAATACATCAAAATATCATATCATGAACAACCTCATCATGTTGCCCTCCTCTTCCTTTTATAAGATCAAGAGATTGTAAACCCTAAACCACCTTCCATGATTTAGCTCCATTCACATGTGTAGCCTCCAACTTGAACTACATTGTTCCTCTGGGAGATTCATTGCATCTAAAAAACGTTGTTTATTTGGTCCTAGTTGACTTGGTCAATTGATTTAGTCTCTTTCACACTCAAGTGTGCTTATAAAAATGGCCCAGATTTAGCCTTGTTCACATTGGGCACTGATTTATTCTTTTATTAGGAGTTTTATGACACTCCTCTACACATTTATTATTTAAACAAAGAAAGAAAAACAAAATGAATATTCCTATTAGCTTAGGAATAATTAGGAGTATTACAGAAAACTAAAGTAGAAGTGTGCAATATAGGCAGTGAACTCAAACCCAAGATGATCAAATTATCCAAAACACTGCCAACTCATATAAAACTGAAATATCTTGAGCTTTTTAGAGAATCTTTTGATGTGTTTGCTCAGAGTTATGAGGACTTAAAATCATATGATAAAGAGATAATCCAGCATAATATACCCCTCAAAGAAAACCAAAAACCTTTTAGACAAAAATTGCACATAATAAACCCTATGAAATTACCTCTGGTTGAGAAAGAAATCAAGAAAATGTATAATGTTGGAATCATAGTCCCAGTTGTTAGGTCTCTGTAATAAGCAAGATTGGCAAAATTCCGATCACAGAGTTAACATCATTTCAACCAACTTTGGGATTCTAGGATCTACCCCTCCTGAATCCGGAGAGGGATCTCTCCAATATGTGCAAAGATGGATATTGTCTTTGAAAAGCTTAAGGTAATGATATTAGGCTAGTTATGAAGGCCAAGGGTTTTGTTTTGTTTTGGATGGTTGGGCATGAAATGTTACTTGAGGGGAAAGTCCTAAGTGCAAAGTTTCAAAAGTGAGAAGTTGCAAGCAAATCTAGAATGACTTAGGGTAACAGATAGATATAACTGCTTTGGTTTTTAGTCCATTGGTCTATGGAGTCATATCACAGGGCTTTAATTAGCTTAACAACATCAAGAGTGATCCAAGGGGCAAGTCATCTATACCACAAGATTATTGAGATTAGAGTGATGGGATGGAAACAATAAAGTGCTGGAGGGGTGGAAACTGATAATAATTTCTCAGAGAATTTATAGTCAGTCCAAACAAGAAAATCCTCTTAAGTAACTGTTTAAAACCAACCAAGGACAGGGCTAACCATAAACTTCTTGGGCAAGTTCTATTAAAGCAGCTTAATTGACAAACAATCCAGTAATTCGCATAATTACCTTAAGAAAGTATGAAAACACATAGGAGAAACAAAGTGTAACTTAAGATCAAATAAAGTACTTTTAACCTAGTCTGCTTTTAGTCAACACCAAGGGAAACTTTCAGAATCTGCCTTTGGAGAAAAGAATCTAGGAATCAGGGAAAACCATAACTTCTCTAGTCTAACTTTAATAGAAAATAATGGAAATCACATTCAAGAACAATGTTTAAGCAAACAGAAAGGACGAGGGAACACCAACATTCCTAACTGTTTAAACTATATTGAATCATTCTTAAATAAACAAGTTCAAGGAAAACATTAAGATAAAGATTTCTCAGCCAGAGAAGGTTGCTGATATACAGCAGATCCTAACCCTGTTTAAACTGTTCTTTACAGAGGAACATGGACAATATGGCATACATAGAAAGAAAACAATTAACAAAGAAAGAAGCACTTCACCAGTAACATAGACCAGGATCCCAAGAAACAACTTTTATATTGATGTCAAACCAGTTACAATCTTCAAGTCCAATGTTTCAGTTCAGCAATCATCTTCACTATTCAGCCTAACTTATTTATCACAAGCAGAGCTCCAAGGGCCAGTGAACACTATTTACAAATAGAAGTCTCCAGCTCAATTACAATACAATGCTCAGCAAATACATAGCAAACAACCAACCCCTCACTCATATTCTACTGAAGTATTTATAGAAGAATGAGGAGGTGGGATCTGAAAAATATCTCAAAATCAATTAATACAGGCATTAATTTCTTCTTGGCCTTTGAGGGGCTCAACGAAGAAACTATACAGGTGTTCCGTCGTATTAACTAACTTATACTTATGATTTTAGCTCGGTGGGAGATTTGTTGACCTTTTGAGGATCTGCGTACTATTAGGGTTACTCTGCGAACATTCTGTCATTAAATATGAGGCAGAAGTAACTTCTTTGGCTGTTTCGAGGAAAAAAATCTGATCTCGTTCAATAAGTTCGACCTCTAATTGAGTGTATTGAGACAATAGGTGGCACTGCGATGGTTGAGGAATCAATTTGCCTCAGATATGGCAGTGGAGGCAATATGTCTGATAAACACTTTTAGGTTTTCTCTTTTAAACTGTGTTTTGAGTCGGGGATTAGGCTTTTGATAACTGTCTTAGCCGTAATCCCCACTCATCTGATCATTAACTCTCTGCCCTGGTTCATCTTTGGCTTTCTACAATCTGATACTCTTTCTCTGCGATTTCTTCATACTTTCCAAGTTTTACAGGGGCGCATGGTAACAAAGGCTCATGAAACCTTGTTGATAACATAGTTCTACACCCTGCAGTCAATTTCCTTCGACAAATCGAAAGAACGAGAATCGTCACCCTCGTCCTTCGAGTCTTCTTCAAACATGGCAGAAAAAACCTTAAACCTGCAAAATACAAACGAAATTATAAAATCCTGCGTCTATATGGGCAAATCTGCATCGGAGGGCGTGCAGGAGAACGGGGCGATCGGAGTCGTTGATCGCGCTGTGATCAACGGTCGGGCATGATTTGGAAAGTCAGAGCGGAGAATAGTTGATTGGGGAATGGAATCAGGCGATCAAATGTGGACCATCAATCTGCAGAGATCGACGGCGGATATTGACTCTCGGTTGCGCTGGGGGCCGGCTAAATCGCGCGCAGCTTTGTTAAAGGGCGGGTGATAAAAACTGATGAGAGCCGTCGTATGCGTGGGGCCAGATCAGACGGCTATCGTCGATTCCACTAGGCGGCCTTCGTCCGACGGATAACGCGCGGTGAAATGGCTTTAGGCGGTGGTTTTCGGATGGTACAGGGGACGCGTGGCAGCCAGCGTATGGAATCATTGGTTGTCGAGTTAAAACCACCCTTCGCACAAAGGTGGTGCAGAAAAACCAGGCGGATTTTGAGAAGGTGACGTATGGTTGGGGGGTCCACACGCTAAGTCGCGTGCCGCGCCGTCCAATCTATGGAGCAGATCGACGGTTGAGATAATTCAATAATTTTTATGGGCGGAAGCTTTAGAATTCGATTAAAACCTAATTTTTTATAATTTACAAAGGTTTTTGGTGCTTCGGGCGGAAAAAAATAGATAAGCGCCCAATGTTTACAGCGTTTGGTTCCGGTGCTCGGGCGCCTTGAGGAAAAAGAGGAAGGGGGCTTAGCCTGAGGGGATTAAGTCCAGTGCATAGAAAAATGTGTTTTCTGTGGCTATTAAAAGGAAATGAAGGCTTCCGATAAGGTCAAGAAGGGGTCTTAGACCTTAGGAAATAAATTTTATGAGGGAAAATAGAAGAAATGTGGAAATGAAGGATTTCCAGGGGAAATGGGGAAAAAAGGAACTGAGTTAGTTGTGAGGAGAAGAAAAAGGGAGAAGGGGTCCTTTGCAGCAGTACTCAACTGTGGAATTTTGTAGGGTTTCAGAGGCTTTTGAGATGGGGAAAAGCAGTGAAGGATTCGGACAGAAGGAAAAAGGTAGGAGGCCTTATAGAGACTTCAAGAGCCAACAACTTTTAGTGATAAAATTTGTTCCTTGGCGGCTCCCAAATTTTTAGCCACCTTTTGGTATAACAAAATATTATAGGTGGCTAACACCAGTGAGATACTCAAATTGGGTATCCAATATTGTTTCTGTGAGGAATAAAACAGGAGAAATAAGGCTTTGTATAGACTTCAGAAAATTAAACAAAGCCTCTTTAAAGGACAAGTATCCCTTGCCCAAAATGGATCATATTTTACAAAGGGTGGTAGGTTCTAAAATAATTTCTTTGCTAGATGGCTTTTCAGGATATAACCAAGTGCTGGTACATCTTGATGATCAACTGAAAACAGCTTTCACTACACCTTGGGGCACTTTAATGTATGTGAAAATGCCCTTTGGTTTAATGAATTCTGGTGCCACATTCCAAAGAGCCATGGATATTGCTTTTTCAGAAGAGATAGGCTTCTTCATTGTGATATATTTAGATGACATCATTGTCTATTCCAAAATAGATGAAGAGCACATTTATCACTTAAGAAAAGTCTTTGAGAAATGCAGAAAGTATGGTCTATCCTTAAACCCCAAGAAAAATGTATTTGGCCTCCAAGAAGGTAAACTTCTAGGCCATATTATATCTAAAGAAAGAATAAAAATAGACCCAAAAAGGATTGAAGGCATATTGAAAATCAGCCATCCTAGACACATCAAAGAGCTACAATCTTTCATTGGAAAGATTAATTTCTTAAGAAGGTTCATACCAAACTTAGCTGAACTCCTTAGAAACATAACAAACATGCTAAAAAGGGAAAGAGGAGTTAAATGGACCATTGAAGCAAAGCAATCCTTTTAACTTGTTAAACAAGCACTTACTCAAACACCGGTTCTCATTAGCCCTGATTTCAAAAAATATTTCTTCATTTTCTCTTTTGCATCAGAACATACAGTTGTTGTTGTCCAACTATAGAAAAACATAAAAGGACAAGAGAAGCCCATTGCATTCTTTAGAAAGGCCTTAAGAGATGCTCCTCTTAAATACAACATAATGGAAAAAAAATAGTTTTCCTTGATCAAAGCCTTGAAAGACTTCAGAGTTTACATTCTACACTCACACATCATTGCATTTGTCCCGCACACAGTTGTCAAAGATATTTTGACACAATATCTTGATGTAAAAAGAGGTAAGTGGATTGTTTTGATAGTATAATATGATTTGGAAATTAGGCCCACTAAACTGATAAAGGGACAAGGGCTTGCAAAACTTATGGTTGAATCAAACCTCAAAGCCTTAGACATGAACATGATTGATGTTTTAGAAGAACAAGAAGAATGCACAGCCCCTCCTGTTGAAGAAGTATTACTAAATTCACTTTGGTATGTTGATATTTTATATGTGTTCTTCTATTATAATGTTCCTCCTGGTTTATCTAAAACAAAGGCAAGATTTCTAAATTTAAAAGTTGTGAATTACTGCATTATTGATAAATGGTTATAATGGAAAAATGCTAGTGGTCTATTGCTTAAATGTTTGCCTGAGAATGATGCAAAGAAGATCAAACATGAGTTTCTTGAAGGGGAATGTGGAGGCCACCTCTATTGGAAGACATCTGTAAACAAAATCCTCAAAGATGGCTACTATTGGCTCACCCTCTTCTAATATATTCATAAATTGGTAGTTTCCTGTCACAAGTGTCAAATCTTTGAAGGCAAAAGAAAACTCTTACCCTTACCTCTGCATCCTATCTTTGTTGAAGCTCCTTTTCAATAATGGGGCCTATACTTCATTGGGGAAATCCATCCTTCTTCATCTGCCTAGCATAAATGGATCCTCATAGAAATTGATTACTTTACAAAATGGATAGAGGCCATCCCTTCTAGAACTGCCACTGATCTAGTCATCATTAAATTCCTTGAAAGCCATATTTTGTCTGGATTTGGGTGTCCTAGAAATATTATCACTGACAATGCAACTGCCTTTAGATCAAGAAGGATGGTAGAATTTTGCCACAAATATCATATCACATTGGGTCATTCCACAGCTTATTACCCTCAAGGTAATGGGTTGGCAGAATCCTCAAACAAAATTCTAATAATCATCATCAAGAAGTTGTTGGAGGGAAATCAAAAGTCATGGAGTTTACAGATCAGATGCAATTTTTCCAAGAAGCATAGGAGTGCCAGTCATGAAGCTGATCCAGGAGGTACAGTATGAAAAAAATGACATGATAAGAAGGATAAATCAAACCATACAGTTGTAGCAAACAAGAGAGGAATTCTATAATAGAACACAGCAAGTGCAAGAAAACATCAAGAAGCTGTTTGACAGAAGAACAAAGGAAAATGACTTCAACATTGGTGAAAAAGTGCTCAAATGGGATTCTAGGAGAGAAGATAAAGGAAAACATGGCAAGTTTGAAAATTTGTGGAAAGGTCCTTATATTATCCACTCTGCTAGAGGCAATAATGCATTTTTCTTATAGGAAATAGATGGAACATAAATTTTTGGAGGTCCTATCAATTGCAGGATTCTCAAACATTATTTCCATTAAGATAACAAGTTTAAAGCTTTATCCATTGTATATAACATTGTTTAAAGAAAAATTAGAAAAAAAATAAGTACAAAAAAAAAGAAAAAACAAAGAAAAGAGGGCAGAAAAAGAAAAGGTACAGCCCCATACCCAAAAAACAGTGCTTCTAAAAGTGTGCAAGTCTAAATTCCATGGCTGATTCAAAATGATACCTTGTTCAGTCATCCAGCCTAATCATGGTTGAACATGCTTTAAATTTATGTTGATAAGTTAGTAGAAACATTGATTGTCAAGATTATTTCAGACGTGACTTGTCAAAAAGAATAGTTTAGGAGAATGAAAAGATGATGGTTCCACATGCTCAAAAAAGAACCAAAGAGATAGATAAGTATGCATTATTAATGGAAAATCATAGCCTTATCAATCTAGATTTACTTTTTATGCAAATAATGTTTGTGTGCAACTTGTTTCAAATGCCACAACCATGGTTAATCAGACAGCCTAATCTTGATTTCAACCATGCTTTAAATTTCTGCTGATAGGTTAGTGAATGAAGATTTGCCGAACTGTCTAAAATTGGCTTATCAGTAGACTAGATTAGATTAGAAATTGGTTCCAAAGCTCAAAATCTGAACCAAGAAAGAAGAGAGGGATTATAAGGCAAATTCCTAATTTCAACCCTCAAAGTTTTGTGTTGAAAGTTTTTCAAAATAAGTTATGTATGCAGATTTGTACAAAGTATCACTACCCATACCAAATCAGATTGTCTAATCCTGATTTGGTTATGTTTTCAATTTTTTGTTTTAGATTAGAGAATAAAGGCTACCAAACAGTTTAATCCTGGCAACCAAGTAGTTTAGGTAGAAAATAAATGAGTTCAACAGTTTAATCTGAACTCTTGGAAGAAATAAGGATAGGAATAGATAGTTTATTCTTGTTTTCAAAAATAAAAATATCAAAGAGTTTCCAGTCCAAATGAACTCAAAGAAGAAGAAAAAATGTTAGAACTAGTGTGATGGGTAGGTAGAAGTTGAGTTGGGATTAATCATGTTATGATTTAGATACTGCAAATCACTTCTTCAAAGCAGCAAATCATCAAGATAAAGGATGTTTGTCAAGATGAAAATCAAGGCACTGGTCTACTTCTTCCAGAGATTTATTTCTGAGGTTCTTGAAACCTCCTAAAGGAGCTGCCCTCCCCAGCTGGAGCCACTATTATCCTCCTGTATTCTACAGATTTAACTAGATGACTATGGATGTTCTACAAGCACCTAAAGATAGCATCATTTTCCCATTAGCTATCTTTAGAAGCCTCATTGACTTCATCATCCTAAAAAATGACTATTTCTCACTAAGCCTTCCTATCTTTATGCCTTCTCAAATTTTCACCCTGCTGCACTAAAAAGAAAACTTCATTTTTGGCCTATTTGACTCATTTATCATTTCATTAACACCCTCATTTTATCTCCTTTCTTCTCCTCTCAAAAACCCTCCAAAAATCCTCCTTCATTCATCATTTTCTCCTAAAAACCCTTAAAACAATGTAAAAACCCCTTTTACATTGTTTTATCATAAATTTTCTAACCTATCAAAACGCTTAAAAACCAAAAAAACTTTGTTTTTATGTAAAAACACACTTTTTTTACATATAGGCCTTAAGCCCTTTTTACCGCTTAAACCCCAGCCCTTCTACCCACGTGACCCGAACCCTGAACCTCCGTTATTCCCCCAAGCTCCCTCTCCTTCTCACCCCACAGTCCCCTCTATGCTCACAAGACTGTTCCTATCACCTATTCTTAAACCTTTTCCCCCATGTGAATAAGAATCTGCCCCTCTTATTATTTAAACCCTCGTGCTCTGTGTAAAACCCCGAACAAAATGTGGGCCCCTTCATCTCATACCGTCGTTCTATTTTATCCCCACCGATCTCCACCGTTGATCTGAAGCCTTGGGCCCCGATCCAACAGCTCTTATCTCACTACCCATCATCCCATTTCCCATCGCAGCCCCCACTACCAGACGAAATTGCTTACATCATCACCCGACCACACCTTCCACTCGAAACTCTACCGCCCATTCATCTTCCGCCACCTATCCACCAGGTTCCCTCTGCCAGACTTGCACCCCGCTTTGAAGCAGCTATCCGTGTCATAGATCTCATCGGTCAAGATCTGATGGTCCTAATTGCATTTCGCATGGATTTTGTTGCTGGGGTTTAACAGCCCAAACCCGCGCAAAATGGGTGGTTTTGCCCAGGACACGTGGTGGCTATTTTATGGTATCACGCAGTCTTGGCCCAAAACTACTTACTACCCATACCTTGCACAAAAACCATGGTGGTTTTGAAAAACCACCTTTCCCCCTCTATGTACTGAAATTCAAATTTCCTCACCCTCATTTGCATTTCTTTGTAAAACAAACTCCAAGATCATTCCCCTGCACCCTCTGTTCCTCTCTAAATTGCTCCCCGACGCCAGGAACCCAAAAATACAGTTTTACCCCCCTCCCACAGGTTTTAAATTAATTTTTGTTTGTTTTTGCAGGTTTAATGGCCGATAAGGGCCAAAAATGCCCTCCCACAGTCAAAAAGTGACAAATTACACCTCTGGATGACGATCCGAGAGATAAAATCATATGAAAAGAAACAGGGGAGCCTACATAAAGTTTAACCATCGATGAATCATGATCATCGATGGGTTATAAACCCTTTTGCCATGAAGAAACCCTGCCAGCAAATAAAGAACAGATACATTCAAAGAAGGAATAAAGAAGATGAAGAACAGAAGGTTAAAAGGCTAATTGAAGATCAAAGCATGAAAAAAAGGATTAGCCCCTTTAAAATGGTGATTTAAGATAAAATTCAAAGGCTTAAAGATGAATAATATATGGACAAAACATTCATAAATCAGAATAGAGGATTAAGGATAGTGATGCCTAATATTAAAGAAAATCAAGGTTAAAGGCCTAATACAAAAGATTGATGAATAAAACAAGGAAGATTACCCAAATATAGCTTCAAAATACTCAGCAAGGGAGTAATTACTTCTCCAAAGACAAATTTGCCACCTACTCAAATTATTTCTTTCCATAAAGGCATCAGACAGTTATTGCATAGTCAGAGATATTTTGAAGCAATTCAGTAGTTATTACAAAGTTATTACAAAGCCTTAAAAGTCAAATATTTCAGCTGAAATAACTTAGAAGTTAAGACAGAAGTTATTATTCAGATTAACTCTTTCAGATATTTTTGTCTTGGGCCTTGCATGGTCTCAAAGGTCAAAAATCATTAACTCTGTAGTAAATAACATTTATACACCTTAGCCTAGTAGCACCTCCTCATTTTGCATATAAATATTGCATATGAGTCTCATTTAAAATGTTGGTTACTTGATGGTTTTTTGGATTGATTTTTGCTACTGAGCTAATTGAGTAATGCGAGACTGAATTGAAGAAAAATCTGAGTTGCATAGAGTTGTTGTGCCTGGAGTATTGTAACTGGGTTGATCATAAATAATACAAGCATGTTCACTGAAACCTTGAGCTATATCAATGGTGAAGTTTTCCTAATTGTTATTGTTTCTTCTTATGTTTTCCATTATGTTCATCTTTCTCTGATAAAGAAGTAGAAGTTTTAGATTAGGATTTATTGTTCCAGCACCCTATTTTTGTCTGTATTCTTTATGTTTATGTTTTCTTCTACATAGGTTTGATTGGAAGATTCTTAATTACCTTCTATTTATATCTAGCTCGTTGTCTTGGAAATTATTCAATAGAGTGAAACCAAGGAAATTATGGTGAACCCATGTTCCTTTTAGTAATACTTGAGATATTTTTTTCAAGACCTTTCTTTAAGGTGTACTTATTAGAGTCTGAACCAGTGAGGTTTAAGGTATGCCCTGCCCTCTGCACTGCCTTGAAATGTTGCTTTAAAGAGTCTTTTAGGAGTTGTCAAAAGCAGATTAGATTATTTATGTTTGATCTAGACCACTCTTACTGTTACCTTATGTGTTTTCTTTGTCTGAAAGTAGTTCTTGAGTTTTTGGATTGTTGTCTTAAAATTTTTCTTATTAGAGCTTGTCCAAAGAGGATTATGGTTTGTCCTACCCTTTGACTTGCTCCTAATAGTTACTTTGAAAGTATTTTCTTGTTTAAGTAGAGCTGGAAGATTCTTAACTGACTATAGCTTTGTTGCCTTCACAACTTCTTATTGTTTCATATCACAAAATAATCTAAAGAATCCACTTGATATAGTTAGCTTGCCCTATGAAAGCCCTTGCAGAGTTGATGAACAATTAAATCCTTTTATGACTCCATTTCCCAATGAATTTATGTCTTCTCACAGTCTATTCGTTCAGCTGAAACATTCTCTCAATCAGTCACACCATTTATCCTTCAATCTATCATTTAATCCAACCAAAACCAAAACAAGTCCTTAGAACTTCATAACTAGCCTAAAATCTTAAACAAAGAGCACAAAGATAAATCAATCAAAAACACCTGAAATAGAGAGATCCCTCTCTGAATCTAGGAAGGCTAGGTCCTAGGATTCCAAAGCGGTTCTGTTGTGGCCCCTGTAGTGTTTGTTCTTTCCAATCTAGCAAATCACAGGGAGCCAACACAGGGCATCAGCTCAACCTTCATAAAATCATCATAAAGCATCTGTTCCAAGTAGTACTCTGGTGCTAGCTTGAGGAACGTCTCCTTGTTCGCCAAATCGTGATCATCGAACTTGACACTCAGGATTGTGCCAAACATATCGTCTGCAAGGGGAACGACCTGCAGGACCAGAGGCGTCTGAAGGTAGTCCCGAACTGATTCTACATTCTTTGGCGTGCACACAAAGGGTTTGCACGACTTGACATATGGAAGCCGCCATGAGATGGGCTCGACTAGCGCAGCCTCCTCAGTGGCGCTCATTGGTCTCTTCGAAGGGTCACCGATAGGCGACCTATCCTTAGTAGCCTAACGCAAGGATTTCACATTCCTCGGAGAGGTCTGCAGCTTTGAGGAGGACCACTTCGATATTTTTCCCTTTCCCTTAGCTGGTGTAGCCACGACTTCTTCCACCTCTGGCACCACTTCATGGACATCGTCCGACCCCGGCTCAATCGATGCTATGAGGGGCGCAGATTAATCCTCAGTAGGCGCGCTCGCTAGATCGATGGTCATCATTCTTGGGTGAAAGATAAATTCTATATTTCTCACGTCAGATGGTGTCTCTCGACAAGACATACAGTTCTCACAGAAAAAATTACATCACAATTTACGTTAAATCTCAGGGCACAATGTACTCAGAAAGAGAAGGAACCAAATATGACTTGTGCCCTTCCTTTTATAGGAAATCCACGGTGAAAACGGGTGTATTTTCATTAATTGCAACTTACCTCCATAAAAACAGTCAAGAATCACCCAATATCACCTCATTAAATGGAGAAAACCCGCTCCATCCGACAATAAAATGAATTTTTCTCGTTGTTCCAACGGCTATTTCATTTTCCTGCGCAACACCCTTGCACTCTTGTCTGTGCCTTTCCTCTATGCCACGTCCAGACCACTGGATTCTTATGCTCCGACCATATGTTCATTTGGTCGGCACAGGATTGTCCCTATACGGATTCAAATGGCTTTCATTAAAATACCTGGGAAGATTCTCACCGTGTAGTGTGGCCAAGCGCACTGCACCTCCATCAGTTATTTTCTTCACAATGTATGGCCGCAACCAATGTTTCCTGAACATCCCTCGGTGGCGTGCAAACTGAATTTCGTATAAAAAGACCAATTCTTCCTCCTTGAACACCTTTTTCCTGATGTGCCTATCATGCTAGTCCTTTTCCCATGCCTTCTGCACTTGTTGATGGAAGTTAGCAATGAATTGATCCTCCTCTAAGGCAACCAATTGCACCAAACATTCCTCCATGATGTCAGGCTCAACTATATTATTGAATGTTGTGATGCACAAGCTTGGGACAATATACTCTATTGGCATGATCGCTTCTTTCCCATAGACCATCCTGAAAGGTGTTTTCCAAGTCAATTTCTTGCATGTGATCCTATATGCCCATAACACAGAAGGGATGTGCACGTCCCAATCATTCTGATTTGCATCACAAATCTTTGTGAGTGCATTATCCAAAAAAAAATTGAAAGCCTCTACTGCACCATTTTCTTGTGGGTGATACGAGGTAATATTTTAGTGATGGATCTGAAATTCCTCTGTCAAGGCTTCAATGGTTTTGTTAAAAATTGTGTACCTATATCACTCATCACTATCTTCAGGCATCCAAATCTAGTCAAAATATGTTCAAAAATGAAGTGTGCATCGGTATCTACAGTATAGTCCTTAACTGCCTTAGCTTCCACCCATCTGGTTACATAATTTGTGGTTGTGATGATATAACGTGCTCCAGTCTTCTTCCCTGGAGGATTGATAGGTCCAAAAAAAATTATATCCCATTTATCAAAGGCCTGCAGGGCCATCTATGGTGGCAGGGGAATTTCATCTCTTTGCGAGGGCTTCCCCACTCTCTGACATGCATCACAAGCTCAGTAGTACGCATGTGCATCGCCGTGTAGTGTGTGCCACCATAACCCAGCACGCAACACCTTCTACGTAGTATCCTTCCTAGCATAGTGTCTTCCTACCACCCCTCCATGAGCCTCAGCTAAGATATCATATCTCTCATGTTCCAACACATATCTTCTCAATACTTCATCTTCTCCTAGCTTATACAACTGACCTACAATCAGGGTAAAATCGGTTGCGCGCGCAACCAACTCCTTCTTCTGTTGCCCCGAATATTCAATAGGCGCGCTTCCAGTGGTCAGAAAGTGAATAATATCAGCAAAGTGATCATCAACCACCTTGATAGCAAAGACATGTGCATCAGGTAACCCTTCCTCTAGACTGGTTGGTTCTTCCCCATTTCGATGTGTGACAAATGATTAGGTCCAGCATTTAATCTTCCAAGCTTCACAATGATTTCAAAGTCATACTCTTGAAATAACAACAACCATCTGCAAATCTTCCCCCCCCCCCCCCCCCAACACAAGCTTATTAACCAGGTATTTCAAAAAAGAATGGTCAGTAAAAATTTTGAAGTGTCCTCCTAGTAGGTAGTGCCTGTATTTTTGCAGAGTATAGACCATGACCAACCCTTCCCCTTTTGTGGTCGTTTAGTTGTGCTCTACACTGGAGAGCTTCCTATTGGCAAAAGAAACAGGATGATCAATGTCTCCTTCTCCTAGTTGCGCTAAAACATCCCTAAGCGCTATACCGGATTCATCCACATGGACATGGAACACCTTAGACCAATTTGGGAATATCAGAATGGGTGTAGTGACCATCTTTTCCTTCAGCAACTCAAATCTCTTTTGACATTCCTCATCCAAAAAAAATGACACATCCTTCTTCAGTAACTTCTCCATTGGTGCAGTGATCAGAGCATAGCCTTGAATGAACTTCCTGTAATATCTAGTGTGTCTTAGGATGGAGCGCAGTTATTTCTCATTAGTGGGAACTTCTAGGTTGATTATAAATGATATATTGGTTGGGTCTACCATCAATCCTTACTAACACACTATATGCCCCAAAAAAATTCCAAAAGGCATGCAGAATATACATTTATTTAGGTTAAGAGAAATTTGGTGCTTCCTACAAGTGTCAAGCATCATGCGTAGGTTTGACAGATGTTTCTTTACCAACCCAAGCAATGACTAGTCATCAAAATACACCTCCAAAAATTTATGCATGAATTCTTTGAACACAACCACTACTACGCATGAGAAGATCGCATGTGCATTCTTCAATCTGAAAGGCATGACACTATATTGGAGAGACCCACACTCTATTGTAAAGGTAGTCTTGTTGTGGTATTCAGGCACAATTCGAATCTAATGATACCCCGAAAATCCATCAGTAAATGAATAAGCCTCTTGTCCACCCACATTATCCAGGATCTCATCATAAAATGGAGTAGGGAAGGGTTCATGCACACAGGCATCATTTAGCTTGCGCAAATCTACACAAATCATTATCTCTCCTTTGGTCTTATTTTCTTGAACACGACTGAGCTCACCCAGTCGGAGATATTTGCTCTATAGGCTCAATGATGCCTTCAGCCACCATATTTTCTAATTCCTCTTTTAATTTTTGTTTATATTTGGGATTCAATCGGTATGGGAGTTGCTTGACAGGGCACGCATTTGGTTTCAACGTGATCTTCATAACACCTAGGTCTCCTACAATTCCTTTGAGCTCAGAGAACTTGGTATGGAACAAGTTCCTAATACTCTATCAGCAGCTTCGTAATATTCCCTACTGTATCATCATCCCAGTAATCCCCGATTTTGGCCAACTTGGGCTTCTCTTCTATCCCAATGTTGACTTCCTTTAACTTCAGAGGTTTTATGACATCTATTATTTCCAATGAGGGCCCTACAACTATGCGCTCCCCTTTAAACTTAGGGATGTTGACATTTCTTAGATCATCTTCATTATCCTCTATTGATAGTTCCTACAATTGAAAATGTCTTGCATCTGCATGTCCCATGCTAGCACAACAAATTCCCTTTGAGGTCAGGAATCATCAAAGACAAGAGCATCTATATTTTGCAGAGCTTCATCTAATTATTTTGATCTCCCAACTAAGCTGAAGGTTGATAGGAAATCATTAGTCATTGTAATCCAATGGTGAATTCCTCGGTGTAGCTCCATTTCCAGATACCAAGTGGTAGGTACCAGCCCCAATGAATAAATAAACATATGAACCCACTCCTTCCAAGCTTCCACCCACATGTCCAGGTGCTTGCGTGGGTCTCCCTGACCATAAAAAATCTCAGTTGGTGGGGTAGCGGGAGGCTCAAAGTGCAACATCATCATTTTTCTACATTCCTCCCAGTCCTTAAAAACTCCTTTGTGTGTATCCCACCAATGCACTGGGGTTGCGCGCATAGCTAAGTCAAGCACCCAGAACCTTCATTCTTCTGAGACAACCTTTTATAATTCTTCTAGAAATACTATGACACTACTAGAACCATCAAAAAATGGCAGTTCTCTTACCTCTGAGGAGATGCACTGTAATTTCTTAGTGATCTTGAGGCAGCGCAGCACAGAAACATCATGCAAATGATTTTTCCAATTCTCTATCTCTCCATCCGAATCCGAAAAACACAAACTATCCTTCTCCCAATTCAACATTTCACCAACTGTAGGGTTGATCCAATCCTCGTCCCACGCAGTCAACTTGTATATATGGTCAACACTATCTCCTTCACGCACTGGCTCTGTATATCTTTCTCCTTCTACTGGATCCAGTGGTACTATTACCCGCGTACCATCATTCTCAAAGATCATGCTTCTACGCTTTAGTTTTATGATGCCTCCCATATCGATGGCCCAATCCAATCCTAACAGTGCAAGGTAGGGATCTGCATCGTCTACAATTTTTATTACTTAAAAATATACACGTACCTTTACTCTAGCAATGTCTACCATAACTTGTGGAAGTATTCCAAGCCGAATGATCTTTTGTTGATTGGCCATTCATAGCTGAATGGTGGACCATTCCAGCTTTGGTTCTCCCATGTTTTTCCAGGTCTTCTTAGGTATAACATTTGCATCAGATCCTAGATCCAGGATGACTTGATCCATCTCATACTCTCCAATCTACGCAGTCATGCTCATCTCCCAACCAGTTCTCTTCTTGTTCTTATAAATCTTGTTCACAACCTCAGTCTCAGTTCGAGGTACTTATTTTTCCGCGTAGCTATCTATTAGGGCCTGAATATTATATATTTATTTATGATTACGTAATATCTTAATAAAAGCTTGTAGGAATGGTTTGAATTCATCATCAGCCTTTGGTTCCATGATAGACTTTAATGTGGACGCTCCTGTAGCAGCAAAATCCTTCATGGCTTCAATGAAAGTCTCCTTTTCCTTCTCTAGGTTGAGTCCTTCTTTCTTGTCAGATGCCTTTTGATCAGTGGCTCTGCATCAACCCTCTTTTCCTCATATCCTCCGGTGGTAGCATCACTGCGTGTAATTACGTTTACACTTGGACCATCGTCGTGTGGTTCAGCTTTAACCATTTGTATGTTTTGCGTAGGCATATGATGTTTCTTTTCCTGCATCCTAGCAATTAACACAAGAAAATATTCATTTACATGATAAAATTTCCTACAGTACCTGTAATATTGTCACACAGGGTTTAGGCAGTCACGTGCATAATTTCCAGCGTCTCCACAGTTATAGTAGATTAATTTCCCTCTTCCCTAACCTGCGCCTACGCCTCTTCCCCATCCCCTTCCTCTTGTTGGAGATCCTCCACGTACAGAGGGAGATGTTGCCAAAGAAGGGTCAGCCTACACTCTATAGAGGTTAGCACTGTCTATCATTAGGTAAAATTTTTGACAGTGGTGCTCATCATGACCAACTAAAGAGAAAAATTTGCACCACTTATGCTTTAGTTCTGGCACATTGTAATATTCCAAATGGGGAAAAATAGGCTCAGCAGGGAATATCTTAAGATATTCCACTATGGGATCATAGTAGTATGGATTTCACACCAGCAACTTCTAAACTAGGGATAGACTGGTAGGGCATTTACTGGTTATATCACCTCTAAGGAGAGGATGAAAACCAGAGGCTTCCTGGCCTACTCTAGACTATGTCTATAAAAGACTGATGAAACACAGCAAGTGTGGGAATGTCACACTCCTCTTGGATTTTTCTGCCCTTGGTAACCTTATATCTACATATCTAAAGAGTGGATCCAAAGAGAATCAAAAACCAATCAAGTAAAAAGAGGGAAATTCCACTTCTAGGAAAAACTATAAGAGGCTCAAGGAAAACGTTGTATAAGAAAAATGGTGCAAGAATAACGTTGCCCATGGCTGGTTTCCCTTAGTAAAGGCTTTGTGGGACCTCCATGCTAAATTTCAGCTAAAACAAATTAGTTTAAGGGCCTCAAACAGATCTCCCACGAAGCTGACTAGTTAAAAATCAGCTAAAGAGAAGAGTTGATGGAATGAAGAAGAACCCACTTCAGAATTGCGCAGTTTCTGTTGGAAGTCACTAGAAATCAGCCATCAGACATATAATATAGTATATCAGCATCAAATCAAACTCTTAATGGATTTCCTTAAGAAATACAGTGAATTGCATGAGGAAATAAGCAAGAAATCTTCATAAATAGGAGCTGCAATGTATGTAGAAAGTGCAGAAATGAATATATAGCGTCCCTCTAAGTGTGCTTTAGTAGTTAGATACTAAATCTCATATCTACAGCATATCTATGGCTGAAACATTAGATCCATACCAGATCTGGAAACTACACAGCTTTATTTACAAGATCCCCTTGGGATTTCATCAAAATATTGAATAATAAATTGTAGATCTAACTTTTTATACACAGAACTGCAGAAAGATTTAATAATTTCTGAAGATGAATTTATTCATAACATATATCAGATCTGAACAAGATATTTCAGCAAGCTACTTCATAAACATTCAAGGTGAAATTCAAGCCTCAATCACCAGAAACAAGTACAATGAAAGATCTAGACAATAGTGAAACTGTACATGAGAAATAACGCAGTTATCCAAGAAGACTGCGTAGTAGCTTGAGCAGACTAGTACAATAGATGAAATATACAGATCTAAAATCAAAATGAGAGTAAGATCCTCTTTCGGGTGGTCACAATACACCCTCCCTGAGAGAAATCTCCTCTTAAGCAACTAGATCTTGCAGATCTAGTTTCCCCACTTACTACACTTACAGCAGCAGCAAAACCCTCAATGAGCCAACTTTGTCTATGCAAGCATAGCTTGGCCTCCAACCTATAGTGGTTCAATATAGCACACTTTCCTTCAAGAGCTACTCAAAGAAGGATAGAGGATTCCTAAACAGGAAATCCTCTCTTTCTCTTGCTAAGCAGCAAAGAGAAATGGAGTTGCCTTAGCAAACTCAGAAAATGAAATATGATCAACAACCTCCTCATGAGCCTTCACCCTCCTTTTATAACATTTGAGTATCTTGGAAAACCCTAAACCACTTTCATCCTTTGGTTCTTTTCACACCTTTAAACCCCCTTCTAGAACTACGCAGTCCATCAATAGGTTCAATGAACCTAGACAACATTGTTGACATGGTCAAACAGGATCTCCTTTGGTGTTCTTGGCCCTTTCACACAAGCAATATTTTATTCCAGTGGCCCAAATATGTCTCTTTTCACATAGGCACTGATTTATTCTTGATTTGCAAGAGAATTAGACATCCTCCCTTACAATTTATTCATTAAACATGAAATACAAATAAATAAGGAAAAATTAATGTTCCAAATTAGCTGAAGCTAATTTAGGAACATTACACACATAGCTTCCTAATCGAGGAAAATGGCCTGTATTATTCCGTCCAGCTACCCTGCAATCAGCGCGCCATAGTGTGGGGGTACTTGGCATAACAGCATCCCTGGGGTGCAGTGGATTTGGTCCCCTTGCTTTTATGTAATCCGAGAACAGAGTACACTGATCTTTGGTGTGGCCTGAACTCTTACAGCATATGCACCAGACATCTGCGCCAACGTATTTACCCCAATCTCTATGTAGGTTTTGTATTACTAGGTGCATAGCTTCCAGTTGACTTTGAATTTGCAGCATTCCAAATTGGGCATCTCTTACAGACGCGCTTCAGTTTCATGGCAATTTCAGAGCTTAAGCACTGAAATTGATCTTGTTGACCATAGGCACGTAGATGTGGCGAGCATGGATATGAACCATTCCTTATTCTTCTTATCATCATAAACAAATCCTCCTTCACTCATGGTGCACTTCATCCATTAATTAGCTTCTCAAACCGATTCCTTTGGCCCCTATTTGATATCTTTTAGTTCTATCATGCACTGTGAATAAGACTTTAAGCTTCTTGAATTGATGGCTGGTATCATGTCACTGGCAGTAGGATTAACGTTTGACTGAATATCCCATGAACCACATTATGTTAACGACCTTTTAATTTCATAGCCAACTGCGCTCTCTTGACAGCATCAGCATTAACATTTTGTGCAGTCCACACTGCATTAGCCACAAACCAAAACCTATCCATATCCTCATATCCCACACCCTTAAAGGTGGGTAGCTTCATATGCGTGGCGATATATTCTGCAGGTGGTGGTGGTGGGGTAGGAGATGTCTTACCCCTATAGGAGTTTGACTATAGCGTAGTAGGAGGGATATCCACAGTGCGTGTAGCCTCACTACTTTCTATATCAGGTGAATTTCTCAAAGGGATATATACAGATCAGTCCCATCTCTGATTGATCCGATGATATTTTCCGTTGCGCGTAGATCTTTCTATCTTATAAGGGATCATTCATTAAGTGTGGCTACACAAAACACCCTTTTCACACAATAGCATCTTAATTAATAGAGGCAAATATTGTATTAATTTACCTCTCAATCCCTTGAAAAATATTATTTCAGCTTCAGAATACGACACAAACTGATCTGCCACAAATTCTATCATAAATCCACCCAAGATGTTGTCAACCTAATGATCTACAATCTGGGTGATGGAATTATCAGTTTGCTCCAACTGTTAGATCAATTCAAGTGTCCACTGTGTGACCTTGTCATCCTTCCAATAGGTTTGGAACTCATCTATTCTTGACAACCACTCATGTAATTCATGCACAAAGGTCACAAAGAGGATCTTGTTCACCTCTGTAGAGATATACTTATGTTTCCAATATTCGGCAGACAACTTCTTACTTATGTTTTCTTTAAGGGTAAATTCTTGAATTTTCTTCTCAAACTAGTCCTCTAATTCAGGCTTTGATGGCCACCACATCACCCAATCTCTCTCAATATTACCCTGGTCTCAGAAACAGAACAATTTTTTGGTTTGAGAGGTCCTTACCCAGGTTCGAAGTTAAGGTTAACCAACAAAACCCTCTTACTACTGGCCCTTTCAGTAGTGGCTTTCTTGCACAAGTCAAAGTCTCACCCAAAGCAGTATGGGGGGGTGTTGGAACCAGGTTTCCACACCCTGAGAGATAATTAAATGATGTGGGTGTCTTTATATCTAAAACAACTATGATCAGACCTTCGCAATAGAAGCCCTAACCAGAAACCCTTACCAGATAGATTCAGGTCAATTTACACAGGTTATCCTACATGCGCACAATTACAGATCTGCAATCCCTTCTAGTAGTCCTTAATACATAACAATAATATTTAATAGAAATATATCCATACATTCATCATTCATTTAAGATAAAGGACAATTTCACAACCAATCCAAAACACAGGTACACAGTAATTGGAAATAACATGCAGAAACATATCATAAAGCAAGCGACATATGCATGTCATTCTCATATATCATCCAAAACAGCTCTTTATTCATTAACAACTCAAATATCCCTTACAACACCTTCAGTATACCCACGCACATAGCCAGCGAGGTCTGCACATAGCAGGACTAAGGTCTCCGCGCACACAGCCAGCAAGAGCCTTCTAACCCAGAAAAGTTTGCTCAAAACATAAAAACATAGTCAAATCTCTTTCATCATTAACATCATATCTCTTATCGACTCGACCTATACTCCTATTTATACTTTTATCCTGCACCCATATAAGGTCCGCAAACTATGGTTTGTGGCCCCTAGTTCTACCCTTTGACCCATTACAACTCATGAGGGGCTTTAACCCGCCCCAAATCCCCTTGACTTGTGCCGCGCACGACTAAAATTAAAAAAAAATTACAAAAATATATCAAAATTCAATCCTAAGGGACCCTACTCCAACACAGGTCAAAGTACCTTATTTTTTAAAAGGATGGGAATATTTTTTATGCGTTGAGCTTCGCCCATGGTTTTCAAACCATGGTATTGTAAAAGAAAAAACTATCTAAGGAGATATTTTACTGAGTATAAGAAAAAATAAGGAATATAAGTCATAGAATGCATCTGAATGTAAGGTTTTATTGAGTCGGTATTTTGTGTTTTGTGTGAAGGGGAAGGCTCCTACAACTGAGTGTGCAAAGACCTTGGAAAGTATGCAGTTGAGTGCGCAGACCTCTGTTGCAATCATGACTGTCGTTAGACCAAAACCCGTAGGCATTAGTCTCTGCAACAATCGCTAGAGTTAGGATCTACGAGAGGTGGTTATTCCATGTCGCGAAACACATGGGGATCGTTGAACCCAATGTACAACAATCTCCCCCCCAACATGAGCCAGGTGAGTTTCGAACTTGAGACTTGTCTCTCTGATACCACTTGTTGGAATCACGATTGTCATTAGACCAAAACCCACAAGCATTATTCTCTGCTACAATCACCAAAGTTAGGATCTATGAGAGGCGGTTATTCCATGTCATGAAACAAACGAGGAGCATTGAATCCAATGTCCAACAACCCCTACAACTCAATGCGCAGGGCAGAAAGTGTTGTATTGAGAAGACCTGAAGTAATAAAAGAATACGTGAAGACAGATCGATGTCCTTTGCTTATGTTTTTGCTTTACTGTTATTTTTTATGTTATTTGTGCCAAGTTAGGGTTTTTATTTATATTTTCATCGCGAATTCTGGGCTATGATTTCTTATGTTGATTAATGCATGTTAAAGTAAAATCCCGCAGTATGAGATCTAGTTAACTAGAGGTATTGAACAATGACTACATAGTTAGCATATGTGTTCTGCGAAGCTCTGATAAGTGTTAAAGAGAAACTAAGCCTTAAAGACACACTCCATAGTCCATCTGGATGCAGAAGCCTAGTTATAAATTCCCCAATATTGCCTCGGGTGAGACTTCGGTCTGCATAGCAGATCGTTGCTGAAAGGGCCGATAATATGGGGTTTTGTTAGTTCGTGTAGCCATATCTAAACCTGGGTCTAGGCCCCATTAATCCAATAAATGGTTCCATTTTCGAGACCAAGATATCAATGAGGGATATGTGGATGTGGCATCTGTCCAGAAAAGAGATTCAAGACTGGGTATGTTATGAAACCATCTCACAAAATAGAAGAAAAGAGAGATCAACGACTTAGAAATCAACCTCTTCAAGGGGGGAACCTCCTTTACATTACATAAATGAACAATTCTTGGATGATACAAATGAAAAAACCTCCTTTATATATATAGGAGTCCATGGGGTCACAATATAATCCTAGACAACCTAACAATAATAATTTAAGGGCACAACAATAACAATAGTGGTCTTTTATGGGACACAGTAATAACAATATGGGGACTACAAGGGCACAAAAATAACAATAAGGGGGCTACACTGACAATAATAATGGACTACATTAGTAATATAGGGACCTAACATGCCCCTCTCCTTCAAAAAAGTGTTTTCCTCAACGCTTGAGTAGTTCTGGATGCTTCTGTATAAAATTTTCATCCTCCCATGTGGAACCTTCAGTGGGTAAGTTCTTCCACTTGATGAGATACTCTGAAATTGATCGATTTCGTAGCTATCAGTTTCTTGTTTCCATGACTGCTTCAGGGTCCAATATTATTTTTCCTTCCTCGTCAAGTTCTGGAAATATTGTTTGAACTAGAATTTTGTCACATATAACCTTCTTTAAGCATGAAACATGGAAAACTGGGTGCACTCGGGAAGCTGCAGGAAGCTCCAATTTGTATGCCATAGTATCATTCTTTTGCAACACCTTGTAAGGACCATATTAATTTGGTGATAATTCATTATCCTTCTTATCTTGCTTGAGGAAAAAAAATTTGTATGGTTTTAGCCGTAAAAATACCCAGTTGCCTACATCAAAACTTCTCTCACTGCGATGTTGATTTTCCTATTGTTTCATTCAACTTTGTGCCAAATTTAGGTTATCCTTTAAGAGTTCGAGAACTTTTTGTTGATGCTTGATATGATCTTCCACTGCTTGAACCTTATAATTTTCTCTTAAATATGATGTGATGGTAGGTGGATGATATCCATAAAGTGCCATAAATGGGGTCATTTTTGCTGCAGTGTGGAAGGAAGTTTTATGCCACCTTTCAACCAAAGGTAATCACTTGACCCATTGTGTTTGTATATCAGATATAAAGCAACGAAGATATCCTTCCAGGCAGTTTTTCACTATCTCAGTTTTCCCATCAGATTGAGGATGATAAGATGAGCTATGAGCTAGTTGAGTACCCAAACAAGGAAATAATTTTGTCCAAAAATTTCCAGTTAAAATGGGATCTTTGTCGCCTACTGTAATCTTTGGGTTTCCTTATAGATTTTGAATTATTTCCATAAATGTAGTAGAAACTATACTCGCTTTCAATGGATGTGGTAATGCACAAAAGTGTGCATAGTTGGTAAGTCTATCAATTACCACCATGATGACACTCTTTCCTTTGGACTTAGGTAAACTTGTGATAAAATCCATTGAAACATCCTCCCAACGTTGACTTCAATGGATAAATGTTGTAGAATACTCAGGTTCTTAATTTTATGAAATTTATTTTGTTGGAAAACCAAACATTCTGTAACAAAATTTTGAATATCAAATTTAAGGCCATCCCAAAAAAAATATTTCTTCACCCTGTGGTAAGTTTTTAAAAATACTGAGTGTCTTCTTAAGGGAGAGGTGTGAAATTCAAAAATAATATTTTTTTTTAGTTTGGAATTCTTAAAAATATATAAGTGATATTTGTCCCATAAGGAATCATTTTTCCAAATAAATGTATTATATGTACTAAGATCTTGCTACAAATTTTGAATGAGTGTCCACACTTCTTCATCATTCTTCCATTCCTCCCTTGCTTCGGTTACCCAATCTAGTTGGATAATATAAATGGCACAAAGCAATGCTTCCACATCCTCATCCTTTCTTGAAAGTGCATCTGCAACAACATTTAGCTTCCCTTTTTTGTAGAAATCCATGCCTCTCAATTGAAAAGTGGTTGTAGAAATATATTATCACCAATCAGCATGAGATATTTTTCTCATCATTTCCTAAAGAGTTGCATGAGTGGCTATCCAGATTAGCTAAGAATACGACCCATTTCAACAACGAGCCTACGTCATGGAACCCATAGTTGATTAAGCAACTCAAGGAGAAAAAAAAAATATCTCAAGGGTTTTCGATTATT
This sequence comes from Pinus albicaulis, assembly GCA_034641835.2. Classification (NCBI taxonomy): domain Eukaryota; kingdom Viridiplantae; phylum Streptophyta; class Pinopsida; order Pinales; family Pinaceae; genus Pinus; species Pinus albicaulis. The sequence goes on from CM076582.1 coordinate 1,503,562,660, forward strand.
GGATCGATACTATTCTTGGAGGCTTTATTACTAAGTTCACGATCAATACATATGTGTCCTACAGCAAATTTGAGCATAGATGTTTCAAAGGCCCACAAGGTAAGTAATTGAAATCATTGAAGATTTGGATTAAGATGATATTGTGTGAAAAAGGTGTGCTGTGAATTCAATCCCATTCATGTTCGGAGGAAGAAAAACTAGAACTATGAAATGTGGTAAGATATTTAGTGTAGAGCATGGAAATTTCATTGAAACTGAATACATTCCATTGTTTGGGTTTGAAAGCGAAAAAGGAGAAAGAAACCCTTCAACCCCTAGAAGTGTGTCAATATAATTTGGAGATCATCAGGGCGCTGTTTGGATTTCCTAACCCTCCACTCCCATCATAACCCACCCCCATATTGTACCCCCACCTCCACCTCCACCTCCCCCATTTAGCATGGCTTAGACAACAAAGATGCATGTGTTGAAAGGCCTAGGATAAGATGATCCTGAGCAATTATGGTTTTTTGCTGGAGCAGTGTGGATATCGCTAAACATCAATGATGAGAGTATGAAGAAAGTACAGTTGGTCATAGGGTTGCGAGACAGAGCCTTGTATTGGTACATGAAGTACTCCACGACGAACCAGAATGTCACATTGGATCAGATAAAGCTTGCATTGAATACTGAATTTAGGAATCGGAAATCACAGTCATAGTGTATTACGGAGATCAAAGAGATCAAGAAATTAGTCACTAAAACTATGTGGGAAGTAGATAAACTATTCAAGACATTGTTAAGTCAAGTCAAATGATGAGAGATGAGAGATGAATAGTGCGAAGAAGATCTAATTGTCAATATAGTGACACGAAGCGATATAAATACTACATAAGACAAAGCGGAAGGTAAGAAAAATATGGAGGATACACGGTTCTAGAAAGCTGGAGAAAATAATAATGGGTTCGATGTACAACAAGAAAGAAAAACCTTCCTGGAAGTGAAGAAGACTTTTATGATCCCAGGAGCTTCGACATCAAAAATGCAGATACAATTGATTCTGTAGAATAATACACCCAAGGATATTACTTAAACAAAGGAATTTGACCCATCCATTCTAAAGTCATTTTTGTAGACATGTATGAATTTGTTGAGGGATCAAAAATTTGTGGAAGGATTGCAGGAGCTGATTGAAAATTGTGTTGGCAAAGAAGAACCACAACCTGAACAACACGCAATGAATAAGGTATACAGAAATAAGAAGAGAATCGATAGATAAATGTGGCTAACTCCGCAGATGGGATATTATGAAATGGACCAAGTCATTCTTGATCTCGGAACAGACGCAATTTTTTTGCCAAAACAAACATGGGAATGAATGGGGCAACCAAGGATGCAGTGGTCATCGATTCAGATAAGAATGGAAAATAAGATAAAATCATTCCTATAGGGCGATTACATGGCGTTTTGGTAGACATTGAGGGTGCAAGTGTGTTATCAGACTTTTAATTCATTGATATTGTTGATGATAGAAATTTGTATCTTTCTTTTCTTGGATTCGATTGGACTTATGATATGGAGGCCATAATTAATATGAAGAACATGAAGATGGTGTTCAAAAAGAATGGTACTAGGGTCGTTGTCCCTTTGGACCCCTATGAAGGCACACGATATTAAGAACTAGTTTAGAATGAATATATTGGTATCGAAAACATCTATAAGATCACTGCATAGGATGAAGATTGGATCAATCTAACCACTGATGGAAGGATAAGCTGGGAGCACAATAGCTCCTATATTTCAGACTCCGACGAAGAATCATAGAATTGGTAGAACTAATTGCACGAATTTTCTACTAATTGGTGTAATATAATTACCAGATCTCTTCATTGCATCACATCAGAGGTACGTGAATTACTTTATTATAATGGCACTAGGGATGTTAACTTATTTATTGATGATTTTTAGAAGAAGGTGTCTGAACAACAAAGATATGAAGCTTTGAACTTTTCTTTGAGGTCCACCCCAACCAGGTGGTGTGGCACGCACAAAGAACACCTAGGAGGATGTAAGGAATATCAAATATTGATGGGGGCTAGGTTTGGTTATGCAGACGCTAGTTTCATGGAAAATTACAATGGTAAGGATGATCCTTGCAAACATTTATCTCGTTGGACTAAGGCTTGGGGTAAATAACTTCAACCTGAATGGGTGCATATCTTTTTCCATACTTTGGATGTGGTACCTCAGTAGTGGTATCTTAAGACCGAGTTGCACCATGACACCACAAATTGGTATGAGATGATTGAAGGTTTTTTATTGACCTATAGTTTCGCAGATGGTTGGGAGTGTATTAATGATTCTCTTCAGAAATTTAGAAGAGTAATATTCCAAATTACCACTGAGCCAATGACTTTGGTACAGGCTAACTTGGTTACACATTTGGAGTTGGCATGAGAATGTTACAATGTAACTGTAGAAGAAGACGAGGATGATCTGTCAAATATCAATATTCCTAATGAAAAGGACAATGTGAGGTTGGAGGTCCTTAAGTAGATATGTCTGACATAGCACAACCTGTAAAGACTTAGCAAGTAAACATAGGCTCATAAGTGGGGTCCAAGTTAGCAAAGATTGGACTTAGTGACAGTAGAATTATTGCGTGGGCTACAAGATCAGGGGAATTTGGAGGGAATTGCGCTAAAGGAAGCAAGAATGTGCCGCAAGGGAGGGTCTGATGAAGTTCTCCCTTAATATGACTATTGGAGCCAGAGTAGTTGATTTGACAAGGACTTGTTCGTTAAAAGGATTGGGAGGGACATATTTAATGGGCATATATGTGTGGATCTACTACCAAATATGCATTTATGAGGTACACCTGAAGGAGATAATGGCATTTGAATTTCAAATTTACTATAGATCTGTAACCCCGCTCCACATTCAGACACTTTGCGCTCTAAGACTTAGACTTGTGAATTTTCGCCTACAAGAGATTCGAGAAATCCACTGTATGTCTGGAAAGAGTATCGAGGAAAATTAAGTAGGAATTAATTATAATAGGGCTAGGATACATAATGAAGGCTACACCACCAGCCAATGCAACAGGGTCGAGGTCACATAGGAAACAGACCACCACAAGAGAAGCACTGTCTAAAAATCCGAAGAAACCAGTGCTTCGAACATCGCCCTGGAAGAAAATTCCAAAAGAACGGTGGTCTAAGAAGACCCAGGATAGGTATAAGTAGCCCGTTGAAGTAGAGGAATCAGAAGAGGAATAATTTTTTCTTGAAGGCCTCGAAGATATTGATGTAGAAAAAGTGTAATTTATCTCTAGGTTACACCCATATATTCCATCAAGGAAGCTGACAGTTACGAAGCCCATGAAGGACCCAAACACAATGAAGTATAAGATATTTACACCCTTGATGCCTGACGAAGTGCCGGTTGAGGGAGATTTGTTGGGAAAAGTACCACAGTTGCGCATGGAAGACTAGGAATTCAACGACCGAAGAAAATCTCCTTAGTTCAACCCAAGCAAGTATCTACACTATATATTATGAAGTTTTTGGAGTGACAAGAGTAGAACCAATGATGTGGGTGGTAGGAATTTAGAATGTTGGGCTGCTCAACGTGTTAAATGTTCCACACTTTAGGCACAATATTATCAATAAAATCTGTGTGCCATCTACTGACCCTAGTGAACGATGATAGTCTATGGATGGGGGAAAGATTCCCCATTGATGCGATGTTGATCAGGAGGATCATTGTGCTTCCTTGTCAAGGATTGGACCCTACAGAAATGTTTGTAGGAAAATAAGAAGATAAGAAACTGATCGACAAGATGAAGCAAGATTATGGCATCACGAAGGGAACCTGGGGATATTCCATTAGCTCCATTAAGGATAGAAAAATGTGATTTTCCACACATATTTTAGTGGGAAATATCATGAGGAAATTCCACGCATAAGAGGTTTCAACACCAGCAGTACATTAGTTTCACAGTGCAGCAAAGGCGTAACATACAACTGGGCAGGGTATTTATGCGATAAGTTCTTGGATGACTACAGAGAAGCTCAGGAGGAGGGAAAGAAATTCCACTACAAGTGGCTCTTGCCCTTAATTGTGCTAATGGCATGGAAGGAGCCTGATGAGTCATAGTTCCCCATTGTGGACCCAGAAATCTGCGAGGCTGCAAGGTATCCCTTGTTGTGGAATTCTAAGGAGCCAACCCGGGAGATGGAGAATAAATTATTTTGGGTAGGTTTTGAGATGAGCCTATGCGCAGTGATTAACAAAAATCCATGACTATCGCCAAGCCTTGTTGTAGAATATCGCCAGGTTGCTTATTTTAAAGCATATTTTCACCATGTGCACATCAGCGCGGATATTTTCTCATACTTGGTGATCGAGGATGATGTTGTGTGCATTGCAAGTGAATGAACAAGTGATTGGCTAACTCCACCCGAAGCGGCAGAGACTGAGAAGGCATGCACGAGTGGCGCGAAGACCAATACCTCCAGTACGAAGACAAGGAAGAAGGACACTAAGAAACATCCAAAGGCAGTCACATTCACGACCAATAAGGAGGCTGAAAAAGAATAAGATCGAGAGACAGATAAGGATGCTCAAGACACAGGAGAGGGTGATGATTAAGGTGGTGATGATACATTTTTTAATCTACCAGACCCCACCTCCCCTTAAATTCTAAAGAGACAACATACACTAAGTGGCAGAGGTGTGCAGAAAAAGATGAAGTCAGACAGGTCTATCATCCCAAAAGCATTGGTCCTCAATGAGGGAGACTTCGATGAGATTGGTGATACTTTTTGGCACGTCACCGAGAATCTATGAGGAAATATTGAGGAAAAATAAAAGGGTGTATTGTCAGAGTTACACAAGGGCCTCAAGTAATTATAGGTTTAGATGAGTGTTGTGCAATCGAGAATGATGCAAGCGAGCGGGCTTCAAGCGAGTCTGACTCAAGCTAGCGGGGCACCAGCAGGTGCAAGTATAGTAGGGCAAGAGCTGGCCGTGATGACTGATATTTTCTTTGCATAGATCCCTAAAGGTACCCTAATCTTTGATACTATTGATAATGAGGCGCAAGCCTCACATTGGCATAACACCAGTCTCAACCTTGTTGCACTCTCGTATAAGGCATTTCACGAATTCCACTAGGGTGTCACAGAAGAGTTGCAAATCCGTGAGCAATGCACCCTGTTGATTATCCATGACGTTAAAAGAGAATGAAAGAAAATGTATGAGGAAAAGTAGCAAGTCATGCAGGATCACAATGAGTAATTTGCACACAGACAAAAGTTGGAGGCAACCATAACCAAAGTTTGCATCGAACTGCCTAACCTGTCGATTCAAGCCAAGACATCCCCAGAGGATAAAGTGAAACAACTCATGATGGCAGTAAAACACTCCAAGGCCAAAGTTGAAAAGGTACAACTTGAGCTACAGATGAAGATCATTGAGTTGCAGTTGCAATTACAACCTGCAACTCCACCAGAGGTCTGGGAGCACCTCGCAACCGAGCTTAAGGATGTCACTGGAAATATTGAATCCATAGTACACAATTGCATTAAATTATTTGAATACATTATGGATTTATGAGCATCATTGCAGGAAACCATCATGTGAAAAATATTGAAGTGTAAATCTGCGATAAATTGGAACAAATGGATCACATCAAGGTTTCTGCAAAGACTCTAGCACTAGTACTGCAGTATAACCGTCTCCAAGAGGGTAAATTTTTGTAGGGACAAATTGATGAGCTACGAAAAAAGGAATAAATTATCACATCCATAACACAATTATGGGAAGTTGAAGCTAGTAATATATATTAGACTGTGGAGAAACAACTGAAAGCACTACACCAGACGCGGAAGGAAATAGCTCAGAAGACAGTTAGGCCAGCCATCGAGAAGCTGTTGACCAAAGTACAAGAAGTTGAGCAGCAGTGCGTCGAGATAGTTCCACCACTGAAGGATGTAGTGTGTAACATTAAAGAAAAGATTTAGGGCACACCAGCAGAGTGACTCAAGATGAGTCACATATTTGTGTTAGGGGCCCATTGGACAGGGTACCCCTAGGTCAATTTTTTGTAAAAGAATCTGCATATTGAGGAGAGAAATACGCAATTATGTTAGAGTCTTAGGGGCTTTGGGGCGGGTCAAAGTCCATTATTTTGTAAAAGGGTGGGAATATTTTGTACATGTTGAGCTTCGCCCATGGTTTTCAGACAATGGTATTGTAAAATGAAAAACTATATAAGGAATTATTTTAGTTAGTCTAAGAAAAACTAAGGAATAGAATTCATAGAATGCATTTGGATGTAAGGTTGCATTTATTTTGTATTCTTTGTTTTGTGTGAAGGGGAAGGCTCCTGCAGCTGAGTGTGTGGAGACCTTAGAAATTTTGCAGCTGAGTTCACAGACCCCTACAGCTGAGTGCACAAGGCAGAAAGTGTTGTATGGAGAAGACCTAAATTAATAAAAGAAGACTTGAAAACATATCGGTGTCCTTTTCTTATGTGTTTGCTTTATCTATTATTTTTTATTTTATCTATGCCAAGTTAGGGATTTTATGTATATTTTCATCGTGAATTCTGGGTTATGATTTCTTATGTTTATTAATGCATGTGAAATTAAAATTGCGCTGTCTCAAATCTAGTTAATTAGAAGTATTGAACAACGAATGCATAGTTATAATGTGTTATGAAAAGCTCTGATAAGTGTCAAAGAGAAGATAATCCTTAAAGCCACACTCCATAGTCCCTATGGATGGAGAAACCTGGTTTTAGCATCCCCCATTATTACCTCGGTGAGACTTCAGTCTGCATAGCATATCGTTGTCGAAAGGGCTGGTAATAGTGGGTTTTTTTGGTTCGCGCAACTATTCTGAACCTAGGTCAAGGCCCCATTAAGTGAAATTAAAATTGTGATGTCTAAAATCTAGTTAATTAAAAGTATTGAACAACGAATGCATAGTTATAATGTGTTATGAAAATCTCTGATAAGTGTCAAAGAGAAGATAATTCTTAAAGCCACACTCCATAGTCCCTATGGATGGAGAAACCTGGTTTTAGCATCCCCCATTATTACCTCGGTGAGACTTCAGTCTGCATAGCAGATCGTTGTCTAAAGGGCTGGTAATAGTGGGTTTTTTTGGTTCGCGCAACTATTATGAACCTGGGTCAAGGCCCCATTAATTCAATAGTCTACCACCCTGATGTTGTGGGAAATATATTTGACAATGATCTTTTCCACAAGTCCAACACCGTACAGCATTCCTATATGGATCACCACTGTAATCCATTCCTAGATATGGGAAATCCTCGATCATGATAATCTGGCATTCCATCCATTCAAAAAGGTCAGGAGTATATCTCATAGTTGGACCATCACCACCTTTGTGGCATGCCGCCAATGAAACCCACTGTAACATATGAGGATATCGAGGTCCTCCTGCCTCTATAGATAATTGTGGATAAAGAAGAGGAATCCTCCATAGAGAAAATAAAATAATTATGGCACCATACCCAAATTTATTTCTAGTTTTCATGTTTTTTCTCTAGTCAGTTTCCCTTTGATATTGGAAACAACACCCTCGCAACAGTTGAAGATGGTGGACTGTAAACACTCTAGAGAAATTTTAATTTGGGCATTAGTAACCAAATGGAGTGTTTCACTTCCACATCGTCGTGCAATATTAAAATCAATGGTTCTCAGTGGAAGTATCTCAATAGTTTTGATATCAATCCATCCATATTTGAGTTGGGATCTTGGGAAACAATGTCTGGTTAGGTAAAAAAATTTCATTTCACCACCCAATCTGTGCCCATACAGTGAAATATTAATCCCAGGTCATGAAAGCCTAGTCAAGAAATAAAGGTCATCTGCATCTATGGTGAGCCTTTGGTCTCCAATTTGAAAGCATTTTTTCTTAGACATTCCACGATCTCACCAGCCATGTCATCAATTCCAGCTGATCTTTCATACCCAGAATCATGAAAAATTTGTATTGACCACAATCCCTAAAATCATGTAATGTTTCTAGTTCATTCAAAGCTTCCACATCTTGAACTTCATGTTCTCTCTCCCTCCATTCCATTTTTGAACTTAAAAACCCTAAAAATAATAATGGAGGATCATTATAAAATAATTTGATATATTTTGCTATAAATTTTTGGCTTTTATCAATTTTTTTAAAAACCCTCGATGCTTTGCGCGACTCTTTGTTAGAAACATAGTGAATTTGTGCAGTTTCCCTTTGGGAAAACTGCGCAAATCACGTTTTCTAGTCATGCAAAAAGGGTCGGTATACGTGAACCTGATGGGGAGGAATTGCACACACGGAGGGATAAATTTAAACTAATTAAAGCCCCCTAAAAACACTAAATTGTTGGTGAAATGAAAAATTCAAGCTATCAAAACGAAGATAATGGAATGATCTCTTACCTAGAGAAAACATGTTATGAAACCAACTCACAAAATAGAAGAAAAGAGAGATCAACGACTTAGAAATCAGCCACTTCGAAGGGGAAACCTCTTTTAAATTACATAAATGAACAATTCTTGGATGATACAAATGAAAAAACCTCTTTTCTATATATAGGAGTCCATGGGGTCACAATATAATCCTAGCCGACCTAACAATAATAATGTGAGGGCACAAAAGGGAGGAGATGAATTTGAAACGGTCACGGACCTCTCTGCAGAAACCCTAGCCCATCTGCGCCACCGTTCTGCCATATCGGCCTGCACTCAGCCAGCCCGCGCGGCCTGATCACTGACAATTGCCTCCAGCTCGGGGGGGGGAGGTCAACCCCCCCTGTCAATATCGATGGCACCCACGTTAGCTCGGTGCAAAGCAACGAAACAGCCGACAGGAGTCAGGAAACGCCGCTACCTAAAGCGCCATCTTCGCAAGCTCAGCAGGAGGCGGAGGTGCCCAAATCCTCTACCTGCAAACCCATTGCAACAGAAAGACCCAAGATCGAACTACCGAGCCATCAGATAAACGCTCGAATCCAGTATATGAGAGACCACGCCCTCATTGGAAATTTATTGGCTTTTGGCCGACTGAGAAAGCCCTTTATGGCTGGGTTGCTTCCAAATGGAAGCCCAAAGGGCAAGTTACGTTACAACTTGGACCAAAGGGTTTCTTCACAGCGATCTTCAACTGCCTCGAAGATAGAAACAGAGTAATGGATGGAGGGCCTTACTTTTTCAACTCAGCTGCGCTGTATCTCCGGAACTGGGTAGAAAGATTCAACCCAGACAAAGAAAACTTCCATTGGGCACCTGTATGGATATGCCTATACTCGCTACCCATAGAATATTGGGACGAAGAATCACTCCAAGCAATAGGCAAAGGCCTCGGGGAGTTCATCAAGATTGTAGAAGAAACAAAGCTTCATCGATATACTTCATATGCTCGCATCTGTGTTCACATGCATCTAGACAAGCCTCTACCCGATGCTGTAAGTATTTATCACGATGATTTTGAATGGATTCAGCCTTTAGACTACGAGCATGTCCCCTTCAGATGTCGAAGATGCCATGCTCTAGGGCACCTTTTCAGAGACTTCCCCCTCACCGCGCAGGCGCAGGCAAAAGAGGCGGAGGCAACTCCGGAAGCTAATGGATTCACCAGAGTTCCCTCGCAAAGAAAGCATGGCAAGAAGCCTCCCACGACAGGTAAGAAACCCTCTCCCTCTTCCAATATTCCTTCCACCAGTAATAGCTTTGCTGCTCTCTCCAACCCTGATCTTATCTCTGAGACAGACCTTAACCAGTTTAAAACCCCCTCTCAACCTTCGGATATTCCTAAACCCACAGTTAAACCCAACCCCATGCAAAGTCCAAACCAAAAGCTTTCTCTTGAACCAAACCTAGATAGTCACTCTGCTGGAATCAAACTCCTACCCTGGCATCCAGCCACAGTGGAAGTCGACAACCCCATTACCCAACCTGTTATTCCCAACGAAGCTCTGATTAGTGGAAACCAAGAGACTCTCATGGAAGAGGACTCCGAAGGCCCTGACCTAGGAGAAATCGACATAAAAGAGCTCGAGGAGGCATGCATAAACCAAAATTTTGACACCATTAACCCTCATCAAATTGATAAATTAGAAAAGGTCTTCTCAAGTGTCCATCAGGGGAAAAAACTTGGCATTCAACCTGGCAGTCATTGGGACAGTCTCAAAATCACAAGAGAAGCAAGGAAAAGAGGGCGAAAGCCGGACTGGCAGCGTACCATCACCATAGGGCAAATATTGGTCGACTCAGGCCGATATCCTAAGCTTACAAGGTTCTTCAAACCTCTGTCAAACAGTTCCTCATGAAGCTGCTCTCATGAAACATAAGAGGGCTCAATAGCCCTGGAAAGCACAAAATTCTAAAAAATATGATACAGAAAGAAAGACCAAATATTCTCTTTCTTCAAGAAACAAAATGCAACAGTGAAATTCTAGGAACAATCCTGTCTAAGGCTTGGCTTAGCTGCAGCTCAGTAGCAGTGGATGCCTCCGGTTCCTCGGGAGGCCTTGCTATTGTCTGGGACACTCTGTCCATTGATCTTTCCAATTCTCATGTGGGGCACCACCTTATACAAGCCACTTTCCACCCCATTGGAACTAACATTCACGGGCATCTCTCCAACGTTTACTTCCCTCAGGACCAGGCAGGGAAAATAGCTCTTCTAAATACCCTAGCGAATTTAAATTCCAATAGAAATTATCCCCTTTGGATCACTGCAGGGGACTTTAATATGATCACTCAGATGAGAGAAAGAGCAGGGGGAAGACCCAGAGCAGACCCGGACAGTGCACACTTCAGAGAATTCATAGCCAACAGCTGGCTTATAGACATGCCCTTCTCAAATGGCACATTCACTTGGAACAATAAGAGAACCGGAACTCAACATATAGCTTCAAAGCTAGATCGTTTCCTCATTTCTGACAATGCCATCCATATAGGAGGGGACCTATCGGCTTCAATCCTACCGCAGACAGGTTCGGATCATTGGCCCATTATGCTCCATTGGAAAAATGTTGGTCTTCAATACAAAAAACCATTCAAATTTGAAGCATTTTAGCTCTCTCACCCCTCTTTCAGAGATGTTGTTACTCAGGCCTGGCAGAGTTTCACACCTCCCTCAGGCTCGAAAATGTACCAATTTCAACAAAAGCTCAAGCATCTCAAAGCTGTTATCAAAAATTGGAACGCCTCCGTCTTTGGAAACATCTTTCAAGAAATCAAAATCCTTGAAAGAAAAATGGAAGAAATTCAGCAAAAAATCATAAACGGAGGTAGAACTGAAGAGCTAGCCGCTCAGGAACAAGATCTACCCCAGCAACTAGAAGAGAGACGTAAACAAGAAGAAGTCCTGTGGCAGAAAAAATCTAGAATAGCCTGGTTAAAGGAAGGGGAAAAGAACACTAAATTCTTCCACAGATCAACAATACAAAGGAGGATGCAAAACCGCATTCCGCATATTACCAATCAACAAGGAGCAAAGGTGGAACAACAGGAGGAGATCGAACAAGTTCTGCTGGACCACTTTCAAAGCATACAGCAGGAGGACCACACAGTAGACAGACAGCCGGCTATCGACCACATAGCTCAACTCATTCCCAAGTTAGTCATGGATGAGCACAACAAGATGTTGCTCCGCCCTGTCACTCTTCAAGAAGTCGAACTTGCCTCAACCCAAATGAAGGACGGCAAGGCGCCTGGGCCCGATGGATTCACCTCAAATTTTTTCCACAACTTATGGGATCTGATCAAAGAAGAAGTCTGGCAGCTAGTGGAAGAGTCTAGGGCTGCTCATTGGCTCCTCCCCTCCTTAAATGCAACCTTCATAGCCTTGGTGCCGAAAGAGGAGCGGCCAAGCACTCCGGATAAGTTCAGACCTATTGCCCTCTGCAACGTGATTTATAAAATCATTTCCAAGGTCGTAGCCAACAGATTGAAGCCTCTGCTCCCGCTCCTCATATCGCCAGAACAAACTGGATACGTAGAAGGACGGAAAATCATGGACGGTATCATCCTCACGCATGAAGTCATACATTCTCTCAAAACTTCCAAAAAGCCAGGTATGCTCCTAAAAATTGATTTATCAAAAGCATTCGATAAGCTAAGCTGGCATTATATCCAAAGCATCATGTTAGCTTTTGGCTTTGACCGAATGTGGATAAGATGGATTTTGTCCCTCATCTCCTCCCCCCTATACTCCATTCTTGTCAATGGCATCCCTTCTAAGCTGTTCAAGCCCTCCAGAGGAATCAGACAAGGAGACCCCCTATCACCCTTCCTTTTTGTCCTCATGTCCGAAGGTTTCAGCAAGCTCATCCATCATGTTGTCCTCACTAACCAACTGAAAGGCATCTCCCTTCATGGCTCTCTCACCACTCACCAACAATTTGTTGACGACAACATGCTATTCGGGCTCCCTTCAGTCCAGGAAGCTAGATCTTTCAAAAGTATCCTCAACCTCTTTGCCACTGCCTCTGGCATGACTGTCAATGTCTCCAAGTCCCAGATTTTCTTTTTTAACACCCCTGCTCTAATCCAAACCAGCATAAATCGAATTCTTAGCTTCTCTCCCGCCCAACTCCCTTCCAAATACGTAGGCACCCCTCTTATTGCCACTGCCATCAAGCACTCCACTTGGAATCATCTACTGGAAAAATTGGAAGCTCGGCTCTCCTCCTGGACTTATAGAGCGCTCAACATATCCAGTAGACTTATCCTCATCAAAGCAGTTTTGCAATCCATGCCTCTCTATCTTTTTTCTGTGCTTGCAGCTCCAAAATGGGTTCTCAATCAGATCATAAATTTGCAACGACGATTCCTCTGGGGATCTTCAGACCAAAAACACAAATGGGCTTTGGTCAACTGGACTACGGTTTGCTCCCCTAAAGCGGCTGGAGGTCTGGGCCTCAGAAACCCCATCCACAGCAATGAAGTTATGGGGGCACGACTTTGGTGGAACTGGCTCTCAAACCCCTGTAAACCTTGGGCCAAAATATGGACAACTAAATATGCTAATAACAGGCCGCCGGACGACCTGGTCAGGCTTCACCCTGGAGGAGCCGGATCACTCATATGGAATGCTGCCAAGCCGCACTTTTCTCTCATACAACAGCACAGCTTCTGGGAAATAAGAAATGGGCACACAGCCAGATTCTAGACAGACTCCTGGCAGCAGCATCCTCAACTTACTGAACTTCTCAGTCTCTCCAACAATGGCCGCCCCAACCCTCTGGAAGAAATCAAAGTCAATCAATGCTGGACGCCTACAGCCACCAATGATTTCAGGCAATGGAAGCTCCCAACCTCACTCCTACCCAATGCTCACAGCAACACTCAGGAAGCTCTCCAAAAGGAACTGCAACGAAGGAAAATAAGATGCTCAGAGGAACCAGACATTCTTCGGTGGGGATATTCTCCCAAAGGAATGTTCACCACAAAGGAAGCCTTCTCTCTAATGCACCCTATCCAGCATCCGAAAGACAGGCTTTGGCAATTTGTCTGGGCTCCAGGTACTTGGCCTAAATTCTCCACCTTTCTCTGGCTACTTAGTCACAAACGGATCCTCACATGGGACAACTTGCTCAAGCGTGGCTTCAGCGGCCCCTCTCAATGCCCAAATTGCAAGTAGGAAATGGAAACAACTCAACACCTCATGTTGACTTGCCATCTTGCTCATCAACTCTGGGAAAAAATATGTTTCAGAAGTCAGCGCAGCAAGCCAAAAGGGGACCTCGTCAACATCATGCGCCTCTGGCCCCAGCGACCTTATAATAGTCCCATTCTCAATTATCTCTGGCAGCTGATCCCAGGCCTCCTCTTTTGGGCTCTTTGGAAGGAACGAAATAGAAGAATCTTCAAACATCAAACAACTCCTTTGAACATCATCTGGGACAACTTAAGCAATAATCTTCAAGAAACCCTCGCCCTGCATCCATGGTAGGAAGAGGATCTCCCCAAACATCCACAGGAGGTAGCTATATGGAAAAATTGGCAGCTAAGGATAGCGATCTCGCCTAACCACTCCAAGCAAAAAACTTCAGGTTCCCCAATCCCCTGGACACCTCCACCTCCAGGAATTTACAAGCTGAACTTTGATGGTGCCTCCAAAGGCAATCCAGGCCCAGCAGGCTTTGGTGGTATCCTCAGAAACTCTCAAGGGGACACTCTCGCCATTTACTATGGTTCGATAGGATGGGACACTAACAACTCTGCGGAGCTGGAAGGACTCTGGCAAGGTCTAATCCTTTCACATCTATACAATATTTCACCTATCATAGTGGAGGGAGACTCTCATATTCTCATCACTATCTCCAATCAACTTCTTCAAGGCACCAGAACCACTAAAGTTGCCACTAGTTGGAGATTGGCCTCTCGGCTCGACACTCTCAGCAGGTGGTTGGACAACAATCAAGCCATTTCCTTTGCTCACACCAAAAGAGAAGGTAATAAGGTTGCGGACTTCCTAGCCAATCTAGGAGTTGAAAGCACAGACTCTCTCAATCATGGCCCTCTTCACATTATCCATGACAGGGACACACTTCAGAATTGCATCAATCTGGTGCAAAATGATCAAAACTCTCCGGATGCGGATGTTTGTTAGTCCCATGGGGACAACTGGCCTTGGCCACTTCCCAACGCACAGCGCGCATGGTGGCCACATGGCTCTCCACGGCGCGATTAAATGCACTTTCATTACGCCTGCAATTAGCATTAATGCTTCCCCAAGCTGGCGCTTCAATAGTTCTGGTCCGCCTGGTCTTTGCATTATGGAAACCGAATCTCTGCTCGACTCTCTGCTCGACGAGCTTTCCAACTCTCTCCGCGTCTGTATGGTTCCCTTGGCCGGTGCGTGCCCTGTCCACTGTGCTGAGCCAAGCGCTCGCATAGTCACAGGCCGGCGCTGTTCGCTCTATAGCTGCATTGAATTCTTACCTGGTGTGCACTTCTCCAACAACAAGTTTTGTCCCGGTGCGACCGCTGTCCCTCAGCATATTTCCAACCCGTCTGTTGCTCTGCATATTTTTGGTGTGCCTCAGTTCATTCCCGGCTCTTCTGGTGCGTCAGCTTCTCTCCAGGCTCAAGAGCCTCTCGAAGCCGAGCCCGCCATGCCTCAACTCAGGCAGCGCATGACAGCCCGTCGAGGAGGCACACGCGGATGCTCAGTCGGGGAGCGCCCCTCTTCCAGCAGACTTGCCTCTGAAATTCCTTTCGATTCTATTCATGGTCGGCCGCCTGCCTCCCTTCCGCCTGAAGCCCCCCATCTCTTCACCTCTCACGCTCCTCCGCCCGCTAGCAGCCATTTCATCCGCCAGACCACTCAGAGAGCGGAGCTGAGGTTTGATAGCGCCTTCAATCGCCCTTCAATTACTGCCTTTATCACCATAACTCTGCGAGAGGATGCCACTATCAGCTCTCCTTCTTGGACTGTCTCCACTCCCGCTTCTCTCGACCCCCATCCTACCTCTGTCGCGCCTCGCTCCACTTCTGCTGCAACGCCTCAAGAAGACTTAGCCAAGCCTGATGCCATAGCCAATTCCCCCCGTGGTCTCTCTCCCTTGCAGGTGGAAACTACTGCTGAATAGGGCGCTATGGCTCACAACCGGGAAGCTGATGTGGATGATCCTGAGGACTACTTCGGTTGCCCAATAGTGGAGGAACAGCCTTCTCCCACCAACTCCAGCTGACCCAGCAATGACATGGCGCAATATGGTCTTTGAACTTGTTTATTTTTGTAGCGATGCTAGTTTTCTACAATACATAGCAGCTTACTGGTTTTCGTTAATGATAGTGCTAGCTTTTTGTTACTGTCTCATAACAATTATAACTATTCCATCGGTTTCCCTACACAAGGGCGGTGAGACTGCTATTACAGAGCTGGTTTCCCTATATGGGCAGCTTCTTTTCAGAACTATGCTTGACTTTCAGGCCCAGTTTCAGGCTAACGCAGCTGAACTGCGGCAGTTTTGTACTATTACTTATACATAAATAGAATTAGTTCAATTTAGAAAAAAAAATAATGTGAGGGCACAACAATAAAAATAGTGGGATATTATGGGGACTACAGGGGTACAACAATAATAATAAGAGGGCTACACTAACAACAATAAGGGACTAGACTAGTAATATAGGGACCTAACATGCCCCTCTCCTTAAAAAAAGTGTTTTTTTCAACGCTTGAGTAGTTTTGGATGCTTCTGTATAAAATTCTCATCCTCCCATGTGGAATATTCAGTGGGTAAGTTCCTCCACTTGATGAGATACTATGAAATTGATATATTTCGTAGCTGTCGAGTTCTTGTTTCTATGACTACTTCAGGTTCCAATATGATTTTTCTTTCCTCTTCAAGTTCTAGCAATATTGTTTGAACCAAAAAATTCTCACCTATAACCTTATTTAAGCATGAAACATGGAAAAATGGGTGCACTCGGGAAGATGCAGGGAGCTCTAATTTATATGCCTTAGTACCAATATTTTTCAACACCTTGTAAGGACCATAGTACTTGGGGGATAATTTAGTATCCTTATTAGCTTGCTTTAGGGACATTTGTTTGTATGGTTGTATCCGTAAAATACACAGTCGCCTACATCAAAACTTCTCTCGCTACAATGTTGATTTGCCTGTTGTTTCATTCAATTTTGTGCCAAATTTAGGTTATCCTTTAAGAGTTGGAGAAATTTTGTTGATGCTCGTTGTGATCTTCCACTTATTGAACCTTATAATTTTCTCTTAAAGATGATGTGATGGATGACGAATGATATCCATGCAATGCCATAAATGGGGTAATTTTTGCTACAGTGTGGAAGGAAGTGTTATACCACCATTCAGCTAAAGGTAACCAATTGACCCATTGTGTTTTTTTATCAGATACAAAGCAACTAAGATATCCTTCCAAAAAAAAATTCACTATATTATTTTTCCCATCGGATTGAGGATGATAATATGAGCTATGAGCTAGTTGAGTACCCAAACAAGAAAATAATTCCGTCCAAAAATTTCCAATAAAAATGGTATCTCTATCGCTTACAATAATCTTTGGGTTTCCATGTAGATTTTGAATTGTTTCCATAAATGCAGTAGCAACTGTACTCGCATTAAATGGATGATATAATGCACAAAAGTGTGAATACTTGGTAATTTTATCAACTACCACCATGATGACACTCTTTCCTTCGGACTTAGGTAAACCTGTGATAAAATCCATTGAAACCTCCTCCCAACGTTGAATTGGAATGGATAAAGGTTGTAGCAGACCCGGGGTCTTAACTGTCTCAACTTTATTTTGTTGGCAAACCAAACATTTCGCCACAAACTTTTGAATATCAGATTTAAGGCCATCCCAAAAAAAAAAAATTCTTCACCCTGTGCTAAGTTTTTTAAAATCCTGAGTGTCCTCTTAAGGGAGAGGTGTGCAATTCCAAAATAATATTTTGTTTTAGTTGGGAATTCTTACAAAGATATAAGTGAGATTTGTACCATAAGGAATCATTTTTCCAACTAAATGTATCATATGTATTGGGATCTTGCTGCAACTTTTGAATGAGTTTCCATACTTCTTCGCCATTCTTCCATTCCTCCATTGCTTCGGTTATCCAATCTGGTTGGATAATATAAATGGCACAAATAAATGCTTCCATATCCTCATTCTTTCTTATCTTCCACGCCATCCATCTTAGAAGAAAAGAGAGATCAATGACTTAGGAATCAGCCACTTTGAGGGGGAAACATCCTTTACATTACATAAATGAAAATTTCTCAGATGATACAAATGATAAAACCTCCTTTTTAAAATAGGAGTCCATGGGGTTACAATATAATCCTAGCGGATCTAATAATAATAATGTGAGGGCACAACAATAAGAATTAGTGGACTATTATGGGGCACAATAATAACAATATGGGGACTATAAGCGTACAACAATAATAATAAGGGGGCTACACTAACAACAATAAGGGACTACACTCTTAATATAGGGCCCTAAAAAAACAATCATGAAATGGTCCACCGATTTGATTGAAATCTACTTCTGAAGTTTCAGGTGAAAATGCACTCTCAATAGCTCTCAAATGGTAAAAACACAAATGGTAAAAGAATTTTTACTTTTGGAACTTTTATAAGCAATTTGGGCCAATTAAAATATTATTTTTGCCTTCAACTTCTAAAAATTCAAATTTTTAATGTTTCTACTATTTTTCTTCAAAGTTATGATAATTTTTGAGTTTAAATGTTCAGGACACAAGTTTAATTACGAAGATGAATCATTTTGGAAATGAGTAAACTTTATCAATTTTTCAGGCTCTTAAAAATTACAAAAAAGTGAGGCATCGGAGTTACCTTTAATATCTTTTCTAAATCTCGAAACATGAAAATATTTCCGAGTATGCTTGTTTATTTCAAACTTGCTAAAGTAAATGAAAAACGTCTAGTAAATATAAGTTTACCCCTTTTACAAATCATGTGGACTATTTACGAAAAATGTATACTTTGACAAATCATGGTGCAAAGAGTTCTCTCCTGCATTATTTTATCCTTTTCAGGGCTTGAGAGACTAAATTTACCCAAAAAAAAAAAAAGACGTTTTGGAGTTTACTTATGTTTTTCTCCTAACTCCCTAAAAATTAAAAACACAGAGCTTTAATTTCTTCAGGCTCGTTAAAAATTTACGTTGAAAGAACTGAGTGAGTTTTCTTTTTGTGTCTTTTCAAACTTTTTAAATATGAAAATGACATCGATTTATCCCTTCACTGGACTCATAAAATGTAAACAGTGCAAGACTCGTCAATCATGACAAGACCGAACCACTCCTTCCTAGGGTTCGTTAAAAATACTTTGAAGCACTCATCTGAAGGAGGAGCTTAAAGGAAAAGAATATTCTATCCTCCTCAATCTTGCACAAAAATAAAGAGATAATTTCTGGTAATGGTGGGGGGAAATTGGGAAGAAACATTTATTGATGTATTACGAAAGGAAGTATATCACTCTTGAACATAACACTCCGCCACTTTTGTGTCCAGGTTGGGAAATCCATTTGTATCTCAGTTGATCATACCTCATTGAAATTATTTAATTGATTTTGGGTCTTATTTTTTAGTTAAATTTTGCTAAGTCAAAATTTCATGTCATTGATATGTTCAAGAGAAGTCCAACCTTAGTTAAAATTACCTTGCAATTTTTAGCCTTTAATCACGTTGGCCATCCCTTGGTCAGTCGTGAATCACTCCAAATCTGTTCTTCAAAACTTAACATGAGTTTCGTGTCGTATTCCCTCCTGCAACGGGTCACTTCCTATCGACTTCGACTCATTATCTAGGAATTTGATCTAGAAACATTTTTTCCAATACCTTGGAGTCGGCATGCCTTAATGGTAGTTTTCTCGCCTTTGACGATAGGTTCTCATCATTAACCTTCGATCGAATGATTCTATGAGTGTTCAACTTCAATAAAAAAATTCACATTTCATAGATTGTACTGGGGTACCTTGAGAACCATTTCCATTATTGGTGGTTTCTCTCGTGCATGTTAACGGTTCACATCATTGATAGGTAATCAGGTGGTTTCTACCATGTTCAACTATGAGATATTCACTCGAATGGTTATATTCATACTATGGATTGATAGAGATGGATATCAAGACCTTGGATCTTGTTTCATCCATCTAGGTTACGTGGAGTTTTAAACGGTTCATGATTGTAAATATAGATTCATATTTGATGGCTACATCCATACTGTGTCTACTCTTGACATGGATCTTTATGTATTTCCATACTAATTCATTGCGATATTTTTTCGCTGAGTATGGGAATTCCTACCTTAGTGATGATTATATATTGTTTTATAAGCCTTGATTGATTGTTTCAAGTCTCCAACCATGGTCTCTAATCAAAAATTTGGAATGATAAAGTGCTTCAGTCCTCAAACATATTTTATGACTTTAAACTTTAGGGGGGAATCTATTACACAACATTTTGTCACCATTAGGAAAATGACTGTAAATCCAGATCTCTCGCTATCCGATGAAAGTGCCTCAAGCATTCCCCTCCATTGTTAGAATAAAAAAAATCCAAAAGATAATGAAAAATCTGGATTACATGGTCCAAAAACCCATTTTTGAGAATCTGTGCAGTTCCCTATCCAGATTATGCGCATATGTAGATCTTACAATTATAGACAGTGAAAATATGTGCTCTATCTTCGACTATGAACTGCGCAGATTACTTAATGTAAGTATATATATATATATATATATATTGTAAAAGATTTATTGGGGGAATATTTCCCGACTAAAAGCTTCGAACTTATTCTTACTTAAGCCTAATCCCTCTGTTCATGGAGGTAATTCCCTCTCTTTGTGGAACCATAATCCCTCCTTTTGAGGAACTCATCCCTTAGGAAGAGGATCTAAAACCTCCTCCTCTTGGCCTATAAATCCAACATAGACCAGATGGATTGGAAGGATATTTGAATGAAAACTTATGCTATTGGAATAGGGCTAGAAAGTTTTTCATCCAAGGAGAGGGTTGTAGATCATTGGGAGGAGGCATACATCATCAAGGCTAAGGTTTTATTTCTCCTTCATAGTTGAGTTTAATACAAAAGAGTGTTTCTTTCCTATTGTATTGTTCAATGGAGTTGATGTATTGTGTATTTACTTCTATCTTTACATTGATAATGATATTAAGTACTAGTTTCCTTGATCACTAGTATGGGTTTTATTGAGTCACATATCTATCATATGCCTTTGATATTTTGTTGTTAATATGTTTGCAGATTTGGATTCTAAACATTGAGGAGATCCATTAAACCATAGAGAAGATATTCATTAGGCATTTCATTTGAAAGGTATGAATTTCATATCCCAACATCTTTGTTTATGATTCAATAGCAATAAGCCCAAGGAAATATTTACTTGTTTGTTTGTTTGTTACTAGATTCAACCATTAAATCTAGGATATTTCTTTTGTTCACATAATACATTTTTCCAGCATAAAACTAAGAAGTACTAAAGTCTCTGCCCAAATGAAACTTCCAAACCCAAAAAAAATCACAAAAAACAACCCTCGACAATTTATCAAGTAGGATGAAAATCTCTTCAGTTGAAAATGCAACAAGATGATGGAGCTTAGTGAAAAGAAGTCGCCTTCACTAAGTGGGCCCGCAGGCTATTTTTGGCGCAAAGTCTATTTTTATACATATGGATCATGGTCTATGAGTTGCAGGATGCTATTTATGGATGATTGGTCGAGTTGGTAAAAATAGATGGACCTCTATTTTTAGACATTGGGTGGTTTCTATTTTTAGATTGTCGGGCTAAAAATAGAACAGTCAAATATTATTAACCCTTAATAATATTTAGACTATAAACATTATCTTTTCCTCTTGGAGCACTTCAGTTTGATGCTTGGATGTGGCACATGTAGCTAACAGAAGGAAATACGCTTTTCCTAAGGGTTAGTTGAGCTATTGCATGGTTGACTTCAGTTAGAACTCATGTGGCAGAGTTTGGTGGAGTTGATGAGACAGTTGGTGGAGTTGTGTTTGGTTTAACTTAGTTGAACTAGTTGTATTTAGTCTAACTGATAAATACACTAGTGATGAGTGGTGTGAATTAATTATTAATTAATTCACTAATTGTTAACTCATAAATCAACTAAAGAATACATCAGTTAACTGCAATGCATGGACAGTTCAGTGGAGACCAGTGTTAGAGGTGGGTGAAAGGGTGAGTGTACTATCAGTTGTGACTATAGCTGTGCATGAGATTTGCACACACATTGATTGAGATTGCCAATGAGGATTGCGCAGTACAAGCCAGTGGGATTCGAACTTGGATCTCATCATTATTCATCTTGGATTGCGCAATAGAGGCAGGCAGACTTGTGGAGGAGATTTGAACATGTGACTTGTTCATCTTCCGTGCTAGTTTGTGTGTAGCATGTGAGATAGTGCTGAGAGCTGTGAGAGCTTTGTGCTATGTATTGTTACATGTTCTCTATCATTATAATATACAGATAGTTGGGGGTTTTCAGCTGTAAGCTTTCCCCATTACATACTGTGTTATATGTGTGCTTGATTATTGTTTTAATGTGCGCATGTGACTGCTTCTATTTCCGCATATTGATGATCAATTGTAGAAGAGGTTATGTATTATGCATGAAGCTTAAATAGTGTGTAATCAAGATAATCTCGGTGAATAATTCAGCTATTATTCAAATTTCTACATCTTCCATAGGTAAACCAAGTTTATTTCAGCGCTTATCCTTTTTTTGTTATTAATTATGCATTAAGCGTATATTTTAAGAGGATGTGTATGCTTTCTTTTATAGGTAGGAGAGGGAACGTTTATGGGCTTATAAAGTAGACGTTGAATTTCTTTAGTCCTAAGTAAGAAATTATAGTGAAATATTGGATGTTAAAAAATATTGTGTCAATGTGTTAGTTTTTGGTGGGGATTCTAGGTTAGGTGTGGTGAAATCTTAAATCCTAAGAAAAGACTCTTAAATATGTTAATTTTTTTAATGGATATTATTAGTTTGTTTTCTTGAGTCCAAAGTAATAGGAAGGCTTCCCATTAGATACTAGATTTTACTTCTTAGATAAGGAGGGTGCTAAGTAGGTTTATAATGTTGTGACAATGAAACCCTTATGCTTAATTTGAGTTCCTTAAATTCCACCAGAATTTGAAATCAATAATTGGCTTAGTCCATATGGTCCTGCCTAGGTTGCGAAGTTAGTGATTGGTTTATTGTCTTTGGTTTTTCAAGTTATGTAACTTATACATGGTGAGATTACAGTGATAAATAATTTCATATATTGATAATCATAGGAGGAGGTGTCATATCACTAACCCTTGGGGTTTTAGCCCAGAAAATGGGGTCATCAACTTCAATTGTGAATATCTCTCAAACCAATAGGCCTCTCGGGGTGTATCACATATCAATAGAAACATATTTTCAAGGAGAATCTAATGTCATAGATATATAACACAAACTCAATTATTTGACCTAAAAAAATCCTTGACAAAGTAAGGGTACATCCTCAGCCCAGGGAACCCAAACCCTAGGAGTTGGGTTTTAACCATCCAATAGTATAACTAATATCTTGATGTAATCCGAAAATTATTAAGAAGCATTCATTAACCATTTGACATCAATGAATGGTGTTTTTACTCAAAATCAAACCTAGTCAAATCCATGGGTTGACATCAATGACAACACCATCCAACATTACAAATGGATGATATTCATGTCTCCCTTAAGAGTGTCCATAGTCTCTATAATGTTTTTTAGCTGATTTTATTAGAATTCCTCAGCCTCGAGGCATTGCAATTTCTACAAGGGAAATAACATTTTTGATCCTCACTAGAAGCCCTCGATGTCGATACGTGCATGTATTCTTGGACTCCTTGAGGAATTTTATGTGAAATTTTTTGCCACTAAACTTTCAGTGACGATTTTGTCTTTAAAATAACCTCAAAATTAGCCTACAACCTTTCAAAACAATCACAATTAATATATATAGAAACTATGTCAAAGTTATATGATGTTAGGGCTTCTATATATATAATAATAATAATATATTTATTATATATATATATATATATAGATACACACATTATAATAATATAATATAATATTAATATTAATATATTATAGATATTAATATTAATATTAATAAATATTAATTATATATTAATAATATTATATTTAATTATAATACTAATGTTATATTCATTTTAATTAGTTAAATTGATCAACGTAAAGTGGTCCTATATTAGATGTTGTCACCAAAAAAATCCATTAATAGTGGAATTGACTGTTATGCAATGATTATTTGTCATTTTTTGGAAATTGGACAACACATTTTCATACTGGATATAGCGTCGGATATCTGATGGTAAAATAAATCCCGTTGGATATTCGATGACAAGAGGGATTATAGGAAACTGTCAAATAATCAACGAGATAGAAAAATCCGTCGAATATTTGACCGCCAAAGAATATCTTCGGATATTCAATGGACGTCGATATTTTAGAAAAAAAATACAAAAAATACATTTAACTTCTGACACTTTTTCTGTTTTTATCCGTTCTGTCAGAATTTCCACCCAAATGTAGTAGTGTCAAAGTTATATGATGTTAGGGCTTCTATATATATAATAATAATAATAATATATTTATTATATATATATATATATATATATATATATATATATTATAATAATATAATATAATATTACTATTAATATATTATATTATAGATATTAATATTAATATTAATAAATATTAATTATATATTAATAATATTATATTTAATTATAATACTAATGTTATATTTATTTTAATTAGTTAAATTGATCAACATAAAGTGGTTCTATATTAGATGTTGTCACCAAAAAAATCCATTACTAGTGGAATTGACTGTTATGCAATGATTATTTGTCATTTTTTGGAAATTGGACAACACATTTTCATATTGGATATAGCGTCGGATATCTGACGGTAAAATAAATCCTGTTGGATATTCGATGACAAGAGGGATTATAGGAAACCTTCAAATAATCAACGAGATATAAAAATCCGTCGAATATTCGACCGCCAAAGAAATATCTTCGGATATTCGATGGACATCGGAATTTTAGAAAAAAATACAAAAAATACATTTAACTTTTTCCGTTTTTTTCCGTTCTGTCAGAATTTCCACCCAAATGTAGTAGTGTCACTGCTTATACTTCTATTTTATTTGAATTCTAAAACATTTTCTCCTCCTCCTACGAAATTATGCTTAACATCGACCTTGCACTTGTAGAAAGCTTGCTTCATGCTCAGTGCAACTACCTAGTTCCTTTGACAAAATGGATTTCTAGTCTCATTCTAGTCATTAAAATCCATGGGTTTTATCACGTATGTTTCGACTATATGGATATGCATAAAACATGTCCAAAAATATTTTCCCCCTAAGTTCTTGTCCCTAAGTAGAACGGTCATATATATCTCTTTATTGACTATTGGGATCCACTTGCGACATCTCCCAAATGGGTTTTTAACATTGTTCCTATAATAAGAAAACATGGTGCTCCTCATGTCTGTGATGACTATTGATCCTCTTCTTATCCAAAATATAATGATTCTGATTGGAACACCATTGCAGATCCCTTGCATGGGCTCTTTCTTAGGAAGTACTATTCCTAGACCTATAGGAACAGTGGCATGTGCATATATATTTTGTATGATTTTTACCTTGTTTTTGCATGTGTGTCACATTTCGATCTTCTTAATCATGTTTTATACTTGGTTTGCAAATGTTTGTATCCCCTTAAATCTATGTAGTATAAGCCAATAATGCTAACCGTAGCTCATTGAACATTGCTTCAACAACTTGGGTGCTATTTTCACCTACTGATGAAATTTTCAGTTCAGGGAGCATCTTTATAGGCCCTGCCACAAAACATGTAGCAGAATATAGTGCTCTCATTGAACTCTTAACCAAGGCCATAGCTCTAAGATTCCATTAGTTGGTGTTCAATATGGACTCTTAACTCACGATATCACAGTTGAATCATGTCTATCATGTTTAACATCATGTGTTATTTTGTCATTATCTCAGGGTACATATGCTTGAACATTCATTTGATTACATAATGTATCAACATGTCCCTAGTATTTCTAATGAATTATCTAATGCATAAGATGACTATGTATTGGAATGTCATCTATCACAGTATATAATCAAGACAAACAACTAAACATGCATGTAAATTAAACACGTGGTATCCATTGCACATTATTAACACATCCATAAGTAAAAGACTGGAACTTATATATATATATATAGTGCTAGAATTGGACTCTTATACCAAGTCTCATAATCTTATAATTTTCACAAAAATTCCCTGAAGGGATCATACATAGTGACATTCTACAACTACTCTTCATTGGAGTCTATGTGTGCTCGGTAACACGCAAAGATCCTAGCCACTCGACGGAGGATCTACCTCATATTTCTAGAAAACCCTTTATGTGGCACTTCATATGCCATGGTACATACTCAAGTTATGTAAGAAATACATCAATCATGAGACCTCTAGGTTCTACTACATCTTCGTCAACTCATTGCGATCGATGCTCTCCTCCTCATCAATATCCTCCTACATAATCATTGATCTATACATGCTACTCAAACAACAACTCTAAGAAATCATTTTCGTATGCTTGAATAGGCACTTACCCCCCCTAGTCTTCATAAAATATCGGTCCACCTGTTCATACAAGGTGCTGACCTCCTTGGTTGCACTGTCATGATATGAAGTCGAAATATTGGCATTTTCTTTAGGAAGAAATATACGATGATATTTCCATAACTAAATATGCTTTTTTTTCCTTTTCTATAATTTTTCAATTACTCCTTTAAGTTCTCCAGTAGACCTTCACTCCAGTTGAACATTGTGGGGGGCATACACTGCACTAATATGTCCACCTGACTTTTGGAAGCTATATGAGGACTTACTTTAACCACCACTCAGGCTAAGGTGAATAGCATGGTGTGAAGTGGGAGTTATATCACATCTTTAATGGGTGTTTTACCACCATCGTTTCTAGTAGTGGGAGAGAAGTATGCTTACATCCACTCTTCCACTGATCTATCACCCACTAATTTATCTCTAGATACCCTGACTAAGGCACCTCGCCTTGACAAACTTGTGAAAAAGTAAACATCCTCCACCTCTATTGTCAACACGTGTACCTGTATCTCGGAATGTTGCTAACAAGGATCCCACCACTGTATGATTCTCTCCAATAGTTTGGATTTACCTCTCATGTGTTGGGTTTTCAATAATTTCAATAGACCATAGTTATGCAAGGCTTCTATTGTCCCTACGTCTACTATTTTAGCATCATCATCAATGCCATGTTCTCTCTCCCTCCACAAAATCATCTTGAAATCCTTGCAAACCCATCATAGATCTCGTCAATATCTACTCATATGCAAAAAAATGTGTCAAACTTGGGCCTCCCCTACCTTAGATATCAAAATGAGCCCTTCAATGCGCTGCTGCAATGTTAATTATGCATTTCTATCCTAGTAACACTCTATCATAGACTTAATCTAATGTTACTAGGTTTTTTTTACTCAATTTGGTCTATCACAAAGCATTGAAGCATACTCGACTTGAGTAGGGGGGTCCCAACACCAAAATTTTAGGTAAAATAGATAAAAGCTATACCAAAAGTAAGAGGAGGTGAAAAGAAATAACTTGGTGGTGAAATAAAATTTCATGGCCTAATTCTCCTGAGATCTAAAAGAAAAAAGAAAAGAAAAAAAAAAGCAAGTAAGAGGGTTTTCTCCAAGCTTGTCTCCTTTTGGGTTGCAAATGAGAAAATTGGTTAAAAATTTCCCTTTTTCTATTGGGCAAGTGGGTCGAAAATGTCTCCTTTTCAATATATCATACCTCTTTAGTCAAATATTTCATTCTTGGGGGTCTTATTCATATGTTTTAATCATTATAACATGATAATAATAGTTTTGTGAAGCCTTTATGACTAAATTTTGACCAGGTTTATGGAGATGTCATCACTTTTCTTTCCACCTTGAGGTATAAATTCAAAATTGGCATAAAGGGTTAGGATTCCGCACTATTTTCACTACATTAGTGACCTTTCTGTCACCATTTATTTTTTCTTTAGGTCCTACTCCCATCAGTTTGTGGCATTAACTATGTCTCTTTTCTCGTCATAACTTGTGCAGTAGAGCCTACCCTTCATGGGAACCATAGAATAACACCCAATTTCCATTTTGGTGCATACATTGTGTTAATTTCTAGGTTATAGTATCCTCTTTAATTCCTTCCATGAAATTTTAATTGATTCGCATGCCTCTCTTTGTCACTTATTTCTTGCCACTATCTCCTTGTATGGGGTCCGCACTCTTTCACTTGTTTATTTTTGGTCGCCTATGCTCACATTCTTCAATGTCTTGGTAGATGTTGTCATAATGATTCTTTCCTTCATCCCACTTTC
This sequence comes from Pinus albicaulis, assembly GCA_034641835.2. Classification (NCBI taxonomy): domain Eukaryota; kingdom Viridiplantae; phylum Streptophyta; class Pinopsida; order Pinales; family Pinaceae; genus Pinus; species Pinus albicaulis. The sequence continues at coordinate 1,503,590,699 of CM076582.1, forward strand.
CAACCTTGCAACCATGTTTGAACTCTTACCTTTGCATTATTATTGCATCTATCATTCTCAATAAGATTTAGATCTGTCCTTTTCTTCCATGCAAGAAAGTTTGAAACCCAAACCAATTTGTTGCTTTCTTTGCAAAAAGACATTTTGACATATTCAGATGAATTCATAAAGATACTTACCTAAGTAGATGCTTCTCTTCTTCTACCAACTTCCTTGTTGATGATGATGTAGATAGTAGCAGGAGCTCCTTCTTATATTGGCTTCTTCAAGAGTGGTGAAAAATAGCTAGATCACCTTTAATCCTCGATAATGATGATGATCAAGGATGGCCTGATGATGACTTAAGAAAAATCATGATTTGATTATGTCTTTGAATTGGATTCAATCAAGAGATAGCTTTACATTCCTTGAAGATAAATATCACCTCCTTGATTTTTCTTTTCCTCGTGTATAAGTGCTTTGAGTAAGGTCTTTGATCCTTTTGAAATGGCTTGAGGTTTTCTCCAATTTATGCAAACTGCTCCTTCTTAAATGAGTGAAGATCTTCTTAGATCTAAAGATTGACTCTTAAATGTAGATCCCTTTCTTTTGCTTTAATGCCTTCTAGAAAATTTTGATCCTTGATGACTTCCTTGAAGCTTTGATCCTTGTGTCTTCTTGCTAAACTTCCCTTCTTTGTCTTCGGCACCTTAGCTCTAAAACCATGTTGATATATTAGGGCGTTTAATTCAATTTCTCTTCATGATAATTACTTATGAACTTAATATGATTCTTTATCTTTGTTAGCTTATTATGTCTTACATCAAGTCAATTATCAAAACACAAGAGACACAAAATTTAGGCTCTTCAAGCCAGGGTCAAAACCTCTCCCTCTTAGAGAGGAAAATCCAAAATTAATTCTTATTATATGTCTTCAATTGACGAGTACCAAGACCATGACTTAGACCCTTGACTTCAATATGCCTCCAAGATCTTTTCACTACTCTTCTAAGCTCCTTAGGTTGATCTTCCTTCTTACACCGAGTTGCACCAATACTAGGGAGACTTGGTCCCTTTTTCCAACAATCCTTACAGATGTGCATTATGTTGTTCCTCTTCAGCCTTCAGGATATTCTTCTTTGGCCTTATTATTACACCAAATCCAAGATCCGTCCATCTCTTAATTATTCATATAAATTCCCTCTATTTTTCTCCCAAGATACCTCCTTACGCATTTTATTACAAACTTGATCGTTGCTTATGTGGTCCTCATATTACCTTTTTCACTTCACTTGTCTCACGCTATAATTGTGTATATTACCAAGATGAATAGACCCTAGAACAAACATATGAGAGCCATCTTTCACTTCACTGTAATGTAATTCTTCTTCCATTTAATGTGACACTTATTAAGACTCTTTCTCGCATTTATCCACAGAACTAGACAAGGTATATTACACCCAAAACAATGGTAGTTTTATCCTCCTTTCCTTCATTGTTTTCCTCTTCTATTCCGCTCTCACTACAGTCCTTAACTAACACCAAAATCACAGAAATTGATGAATTAATGTGTCCAAATGAGGCCGAAGACCCTTCTATTTATATAGGTTGTATTTTTTCCTCTAGGCCGACATGACCTTTTGTTAGGAAGCTAACTTGAATAAGTGTGTTGGAAAACATGCATAAGGTTGGATCTTCAAGGTGAATAGATTTGACTTCAAGGAGCATTATGAAAAGGTATTTAGGCATACTCTTACATCAATAATTGTCTTTTGCAAGTTTAGCAACATTTCATATACATGACTCTACATTACATATTTATGACAAGATGACAAACCCCTAAAGACATCAAGAAGAAGGTGAGGTTGCAAATGATATATTTTTTTCTTAATCTATATGGTGAACACTAAAATAAACTTCTAGTTGTTGCAACCAATTATTCAATCCTAATTCAATATCATGTCATTATGGATTTATGTTCACTTTGACTTCCATCTTGAATAGGAACAATACATGGTTAACAACACAAGAACTTGGCTACTCTTTCTCAAGTTATTTCCTCGACTCCTTTTATGGGTCTTCATTATCTTTGAGCTTCCCCTATGATCTGATCCCTTAGCTAAAACCTCGAACCTCTTTATATGGTCCAATATTTCTAGAAGCTTCCATGGGGAGGTTCATATTGTCATTAAAGACAGAAAATTTTTCTTCCAACTTCGCAAATCCCTTATACTAGATCCTGAGGGTTATTATGAACAAACTCGTCGAACAATACCTAGATCTCTATGGCTAGGGTTTTGCAACTTCTTCGTAAAATAATACCTAGATACCTACGAATTCACACAAAATACCTAAAAAAATTTATTTTGATACCAATTTGATTTGTAAATTGTCGTGGATATTCCACTAAAACAATTAATCACAACAAATCTAATAAAATAATGAATCTTTATTGTGACAAATAATTTTCTTTGGATCTCAAATTTTTAATTATTGATTTTATGCTTAAATGTATGAAATAGCTAAAATGAAAAAAATAAAGAATAGAAAAATACTCACACCATCCACAAATAAACACAAAATTTACCCCAAGAAACCAATATGGGAAAAAACCTAGCTAGAAGGTGAGGTTGCTCCACTCTCTTTTCTCTAGTATAGAAATATGCAAATACAAAGAAAGATGTACTTTATGTGGAGTTCATGAAACCTATGTCTTGTTGTTGAGAAATCAATGTTTTATGTTGGCTTATATTACTTCTTTTATTATATTATCCTTCATCAAGCAATTACCAAATTATGTGTATATGAATATCATGAAACAAGAGACAAGATGTAGGCACTCAGCCAGGGAAAATCCATATCTAGTCAAACCTATTCCTTCAGTAGTTTTCTCAAGATAATCCAAGACTCTTTAACCTAGACACAGACTTCCTCCAATCACCAAGGCAGCCCTTCCTTTCAATAGCTTTAATCTAGACCTTTGACCTTGTAGCAACAAAACTTCGATCTCTGCAGCAGTAGAACTTCAACCCCTGCAGTTTCGACCCCTGCAACTTCGATCCCTACAACTTCGAGCCTTGCAACTGCAAAATTTCGATCCCTAAAACTGCAGCACTTTTATCCCTGCAACTACCCAGTAAATTCGTAGGAAAGAGAGAGAGACAAATAGCCCAAAAATTTTGACCCTACAATTCTTTTTCTTCTCCTTGAACTTTGCACTTTTCCTACACTGCTTCTTATGTACATCAAACTTATTGATTGGATGAGAAAATAGATCGAAATGCACTTCTATATATAGCCTTCTTGTGGGTCAAATTTCTCTCATGTAGGCCGACTTCATCACGCAAGGGCCAACTTGGTGTGGAGGTGATAAATTACATGTTTGACTCAAAAATAATTATTTTTACATGATTCAAAATCCCCAGAAGGGTCTCATAAAATGTACAATGACTCATTATAAATCCTAGAAGTCCTCAATGGGGACTTTGACCTATATAATGATGACCCAAGCATGAAACTTGTGCTTTAATAAGTCATTGTAATAATAATATAATTTTCTTTTGGATTATTTTAATAAATACATTTCATAATGACTCAAATACAAAAATGAAGACTGAACCTAGTCATGTTCTTCAACACTCCTTCTTAACTAGGGAGGTATTCATACATATACAAGTACATGGAATATCTCAAAACACACGAAATATGAAGATTTTAGGCACCGTGGTGCCACAGACTAGATTCCTGACCAGGGAAATCTATCTAGTTCCAAAAATATTCTAGGCACCCACGATTCCATGGACTAGATTTTTGACTAGGGAAATCTATCATGGTGGGACTAAGAAGGACTAAAAATTTCAAACACTCTTGGTACCATCAAAAGTAATTGCTAACCATCATCCTAAGGATCCAGGTGTGTACTGTAAGGTCAAATATCTATGACCAAAGCCACCCTCCCTACTTCAGGAACTAGACATCAACACATAGTTTCAGACAGATGTCTTCCTAGCCAATGTGTATTACACATAAAGCCTTAACAAATCTCTTACAAAAATTTATCATCATAAAATTTAGCAATATCAACTAAACCAAGCATGCTTCTAAGATATTCATTAGGAAGAGACTTTTTTAATATAACAACTACCTAATCATCGGTTAGGAAATATTGTAGCTTCACAATCCCATATCGCACCAAGCTTCAAATATAGTGGAACTTATTATTGATATGCTTCGTCCTTGCATGGAATACAAGATGTTAAAACAACTTGATGCAGCGTTCATTATCAAAATTTATCACAGTAGGACTTAGAGGGTTTTCAAACAAAACTGACAGAAGTTTCTTCAACCATAAAAAATCCTTTCCTACTTCACAAGAATCCAGATACTTTGCTTCAACACTACTCAAAGCAATGGGATCTTGCTTTCTATTCATCCATGAGATCATAGCAGATCCCAAACTAAAACATCCACCTATAGCGCTTCTCCCATATGTCTCACTTCCACCCCAATCAGAATCTGTGAAACCTGTTAGCTTGACTTCTTTGTTGTTGCACTTTAGACAGTGATGTATAGTGCCACTTAGATACCTTAATAAATGCTTGGAAGCTATACAATGATCATGACGAGGCTCCAGCCGAAATTGACTAAGAATTTTCGCAACAAAACATATATTTGGTCTAGTATTTACCAAATACATCAGAGAGTCCACCAACTTAACAAAGTTACCGATCAAACAAGAACTACTACCTCAAATACAGAACTCTAACCAAAAAACATCAAAAAAACCATGAAAAAACAACTCGAAAACAAAAAGTGTTATTCTGGAATAACCTTCTTCTTTTTTTTCGGGGTAAATTTTCAACATTTTTTAAAAATGGAAGTAAAAGGCAATTTTTTTGTGCAAAAAATACCCTAAAAAACAAAAAGTGTTGATGCTCGAATAACGTCGCCAATTTTTTTTGTGCAAAAAACACCCTGAAAACGAAAAGTGTTGATGTTGGAATAACGTCGCCAAATTTTTGTGTGCAAAAAACACCTTGAAAACGAAATGTGTTGATGCTGGAATAACGTCACCAAATTTTTGTGTGCAAAAAACACCCTGAAAACGAAAAGTGTTGATGTTGGAATAATGTTGCAAATTTTTTTTGTGGAAAAAACACCAAGAAAACGAAAAATGTTGATGTTAGAATAACGTTTCTTTTTTCTTTTTTCTTTATTTTTCTTTTTTGCCAAGTTGAATTGTCAACATATTTTAATAATGTCGTTAAAAATAAAATATCACGAATCTCTGAAAAACCTTAAAATTCCAATGTTAGACATGACATTAAATATGAAATATCAAAAGTCTTAAAATTCCAACGATTTTTAGGCATGGTATTAAAGATTAAATATCATGTCTCTGAAAATCCTTAAAATTCCAAGGATGACTTTAAAGATAAAATCTCACCTCTATGAAAATCCTTAAAATTCCAACAATTTTCAGCCACGGTCTTAATATTATTTTAAAAAATTATTGCCATTTCATTTATGTTAAGTTATTTTTATTTTAAGTTTATCATATTAATAACAATTTATTAAATATGATGTATTGAAATCATTGAATAAGAAACATTTCAGTTATGATTAATGAACAACTTTACAAAACAAATGAACTTATATGTAATTTTGAAGTTTTTGATACTCTCTGCATTAAAACATTTGTTTTTTTTTAAATTTGAGTAAATATTGTATTTTTAAATCATTTTAAGATTTTGAAATTTGCAAATTGTTTTTTAAAAACCACATTTCATTATTGAGAACTATACATTTTTTAATTGTGTTTTCATATATAATAATACGCATAATAATTGAATATGGCGGAGGATTCGACGAGAAACCCTAGAACTTGCAACAATGGAGCTTGGCTAGGTTCTGCATTGAGGCACGAGGGCGCTTCATCAACATGGGACACATATTCTGGAGGTGGGACTCACGATGATGGCGTGGCCTCCATAGCAACCTCGCCCTGTACGGGGCAGGTGGTCAGCATGCAGCCGAACTGGTGGATGTTGCGATCGAATCCATCATGGAGAAGGCGAATGGTTAAAAGTAAACAGAGGTTGATCGTGAAAGGTTTTGTTTAACCCCACCCTGCTTGGGGTTTTCACTTCCATTTCTATCATTTTACTGTTTTTTTCTGTTTTAACCTGCAAAAAACAGCATTTAACTGCTTCACTTGGAAGGTGCACACATTTCTAGCTTGGGTCCTTAAGGAATCGGGTCTGTAGCTATTGTCATTAGAAGAAGGCGGGCGCCACGATCAACAGCTCAGAAAGTGTGGAGCTAGATCCCGAGCCTGCAGACATGCTGGCCATGTGGGGGATGGATGTAATGGACCAGAATATTCTGGAGTTTATTGGCCCAGTTGGGATGCGCTCCTACATTCTCGAAGGCTTGGGGCAAACTTGGGAGCCAGAGGTATGGCTAGCAAGAACTGAAGAGGTTCTCAGTGACGCTGTGAGGAGGGATCATCTATAGACAGTTTCTTTAGCAAAATTTTAGGACATCTCTACAAGGTTTAAAGACTCGTCCCTGGATAATAGGGGTCTTCTTCTGAATCACGATTTTCATCGGTGATTCACTAGAACAGGGGGACTGGAAGATATCGTCTTCAACTACACCAACAGAAACCTCCTTGGGTAGTCTCCTAATGTTCAACAACTTGGGCAGGGAAGCCTCAGCTCGACGTCGCTCAGAGAATATGGGACAGATGACCGAAACCCTAACAAACCCTCGCTTCCCTTGAGCGAGGGGGAGAAACATATTCATCACTACCTCTAGGGGATGGGTCAGGGTTGCATAGCTAAGGCTATTACAGAAGCAGGCATTTTTCAGAGAGAATGCCCGAGATTAGGAGGAATAAATAAGGAACTAAGCCGTGGAAAATATCCCCATCTGTATTTCTTGGTCAGTTTCTGTGGACAGCAGGGAGGATCCTTGGCCAAAAACCTCCCTTCACCTGTTTCTAGGACGAGGGGTCCTGAAATTAGGAAGGAATTATAGACAGGTTCCCAGGCTACTAAGGCCAAATCACACCCCCATTATGAACCTAATCCATCGGACAGTGTGGGGGATTCGTACAGTTCACGCAGTATAAGAAAGAAAGTAAAAGGAATCCACAGGAAGGATAAAATTTCCAATCTGATTTTGGGTGTTGAAATCTTTTTTGACAACACAATGCAGACAGTGGATCTGAATCTGGTGGGGAAAGCCAACGGGAAAAAAAATTATGCAAGCTACATTAGCGAATGGGAAAATAAAGGTTGGGTGGAGACACCTGACCCACGCTTTGAGGTGCTCAACCTAACAAATGGGTGGTTTATGGTAAATTTCAAGAAAAAGGAATTAGCAAGCTGGGTTCTTGAGCGAAACTGGGGTTTTGGTCGCGTTCCCCTTTTTTTCAAGCACTAGAACCCCCTACTTGACGCACAGCGAGAGAAGGTGGTGGACCTACCCATCTAGGTCAAATTACCTGGTCTACCCAATCATCTATGGATGGAAAATATGTTTAGAGATATAGGGAATGAGTTAGGGGTTTTCCTAGAGGCCGACATGTCCTTCAAGCAGACAGGGGAATATGGAGTTTCCAGAATCCTGGTAAGGCTTAATTTGCGAGAAGTTTTATTTGAAGCCATAAAACTCCATTGTAGAAATTTGAATAATTTGCTGAATTATTCACCGAGATTATCTTGATTACACACTATTTAAGCTTCATGCATAATACATAACCTCTTCTACAATTGATCATCAATATGCGGAAATAGAAATAGTCGCATGCACACATTAAAACAATAATCAAGCACACATATTAACACAGTATGTAATGGGGAAAGCATACAGCTAAAAACCCCCAACTATCTGTATATTATAATGATAGAGAAAATGTAACAATACATAGCACAAAGCTCTCACATCTCTCAGCACTATCTCACATGCTACACACAAACTAGCACGGAAGATGAACAAGTCACGGGTTCAAATCTCCTCCACAAGTCTGCCTGCCTCTACTGCACAATCCAAGATGAATAATGATGAGATCCAAGTTCGAATCCCACTAGCTTCAACTACGCAATCCTCATTGGCAATCTCAATCAATGTGTGTGCAAATCTCATGCACAGCCATAGTCACAACTGATAGTAGACTCACCCTTTCACCCACCTCTAACATTGGTCTCCACTGAACTGTCCATGTATTGCAGTTAACTGATGTGTTCTTTAGTTGATTTATGAGTTAATAATTAGTGAATTAATTAATAATTAATTCACACCACTCATCACTAGTGTATTTATCAGCTAGACTAAATACAACTAGTTCAACTAAGTTAAACCGAACACAACTCCACCAACTGTCTCATCAACTCCACCAAACTCTGCCACATGAGTTCTAACCGAAGTCAACCATGCAATAGCTCAACTAACCCTTAGGAAAAGCGTATTTCCTTCTGTCAGCTGCATGTGCCACATCCAAGCATCAAACTGAAGTGCTCCAAGAGGAAAAGATAATGTTTATAGTCTAAATATTATTAAGGGTTAATAATATTTGGCTGTTCTATTTTTAGCTCGACAGTCTAAAAATAGAAACCGCCCAATGTCTAAAAATAGAGGTCCATCTATTTTTACCAACTCGACCAATCATCCATAAATAGCATCCTGCAACTCATAGACCATGATCCATATGTCTAAAAAATAGACATAGTCTAAAAATAGACTTTGCGCCAAAAATAGCCTGCGGGCCCACTTAGTGAAGGCGACTTCATTTCACTAAGCTCCATCATCTTGTTGCATTTTCAACACTCTCTCTCAACAAGATATGGATTATCTGCAACCCCTATCCTGCCTCTGTGGAATTCGAATTTTCTCCTGGTGAGCGCCTTCGTCAAGATGTCAGCATCCTGATCCTCCGTGGGAATATATGAAAGTAACATGATTCTCCGCTACACACAATCTCTGATATGATGGTACCTAATGTCGATGTGTTTGGATCTATCATGAAATACTGGATTAGTTGAGAGTTTAATGCAACTCTGGTTATCACAATAAATCATAGTAGGCTCCAAGTGCGACCCAAACAACTCGACCAGGATCTTCCTCATCCATATGGCCTCGCATGCAGCCAAGCTTGCTGCCATATACTCAGCCTCTACTGAACTGAGTGCCACGGATCTCTACTTCCTGCTGTACCAAGAAACTGATGTTGACTCGATACTGAAGATCCCTCCAGATGTGCTCTTTCGGTCCGTTGGGCTCCCTGCCCAATCTGCATCCGTGAAGCCACATAGCTTCACCTCATCCTCCTGTCTGTACCACAAGCCATATCCCGATGTGCCTCTAAGATAACGCAATACATGCTTGCATGCCTTCCAGAAGAGCTTGGTAGGCTTAACCATAGCTTGTGAAAGCTAGTTAATAGCATAGCATATATCGGGTCGTGTATTGACCAGATACATAAGCGACCCCACCAACTGTCGATAAACAGTGGCATCCACTACCTTCGCTGAAGTAGCATCCTCCTTCCTCCAACCTCCAGGAATAGGAGTATCAACAGGCTTGCAGCCATGCATGTTGAACTTCTTCAGTATCTCCCAGACATACTTACCTTGAGAAACAAACAGTCCATCACTGCGCTGCCAAATTTCCAATCCCAGGAAATAATGAAGGAGGCCCAAGTCCTTCATCTCAAACTCTCTAGAAAGATCCTCCTTGCATGAAAGTATCAACAGCTCATCACCCGTCAAAATCAGATCATCTACATACAGTACAATGATCAGCAACTTCCCTTCCACCACAATCTGGTACAGGTTAGGATCCGCCTCACTCTTGGAGAATCCAAGTCCGGTGAAATAACTGTCTATCCGTGTGTACCAAGCACGAGGTGCTTGCTTCAACCCGTACAATGCTCTCTTGAGTCGGCACACATGCGACTCACTGCTGAAGATCTCAAAACCTTTGGGCTGCTCTATGTACACCTCCTCCTCAATGACTCCGTTGAGGAACGCAGTCTTCACATCCATCTGATGGATGTGCCACCCCATCTGCGCTGAGAGAGCTAGGATCGTCCGTATGGAAGAGTACCTTGCGACAGGTGCAAAGGTCTCCTCATAATCGATCTCCTCGATCTGTGAGAAGCCACGGGCAACAAATCTTGCCTTGTACTTCTCCACACTCTCGTCAGCCGCCTGCTTCACTTTGTAGATCCATCGCGAACCCACCACTGATTTCCCTTCCGGTCGCGGGACAATCTCCCATGCACTGTTTCTGATAATCGAATCATACTCTTCCACCATGGCATCTACCCATGCGGGGTCCTCCACAGCTTCCTCGAAAGAGGATGGCTCTGTCACGACACATTTGCTCACAAGAGCCATGTATCCAGTGTACCGGTACGATGACTGTCTCTGTCTGCGCTGTGCTGTAGGTGGTCCTACAACCTTCTTTGCATCTTGAGCCAGTCGCTCAGCTTCTGTAGTGCGCTTGCGCCCTCTGATGGTTGGCGCTGCATGAGTGGTCTCTTCCACTCCATGAACTTCCTCATGTGGCTGATCCACATCCTGAAGCTCATCCTTAGGAACTAATAGCTCCTCATCTGCATGCAAGTGTGGCTCCCTCTCAAGCGAACACTGCATGGCTTTCTCCTCCTGAAATTTGATATCCCGTCGCACAACAGTCTTGCGACTCTCTGGAAAATACACACGATAGTTGTGGGGCATATCAGTGTACCCCACAAATATCCCAACCTCTGCGGTCGGATCCAGCTTCTTTCTGGCATCCTTCGTCACCTGCATGTAGACAAGTGAGCCAAAAATCCTCGAATGGGAAATATCAGGCCTCTTGCCAGAAAACGCCTCCTCTGGTGTACTCATGCCAAGTATCTTGTGAGGAAAACGGTTCTGCACATATACTGCAATATTTCATGCCTCCACCCAAAAGTGAAGGGGTAGGCCCTGATCATGCAACATCGCCCGTGCAGCACCCACGATCATTTTGTTCTTCCGCTCAGCAACCCCGTTCTGCTGTGGGTTATGGGGGGCTGTGAGCTCTCTCCGAATCCCTTCTGCACTGCAAAATTCCTTGAATTCAGCAGAGATGAATTCACCACCATTGTCACTCCTAAGAGCCTTCACATGCTTCCCTGATTCCTTCTCAACCAAATACTTGAACTGCATCCTAGAGATGTCTCGCTTCTTCTTTTTCTTCGCATGAAGAAGATCCAAAGATTTCCGAGAAAAATCATCAACAAAGATCACATAGTACTTGTGCTTTGCCGTTGAAGCACGAGAAAGGTCCACACACGTCTATGTGGACTCCAAGGATCGTCGTGGCGCGACTATCCTATCCTTCTCCGTGAAAGGTGGCTTTCACAAATTTTCCCAAGGTACACCCCTTGCACTGATCTGACTGCGCAAGAGTGCCCTTAGGAAGCCCAGTAGAAATCTGTTGCAGTATCTTCAAAGCTCCATGGTGAAGGTGGCCCAATCTCCGGTGCCACAGCTCGCCATCATCCTCGCTCACCACTCCTTCCGCCTTGCATGCCATTGTTGCGCAGCCATCTACTTGCAACTGATAAAGGTTCTTGACTCGAACCCCTATCTTCCAGGTTTCTCCAGTTGTCTTACTGTGCAGGAAATCCTTTCCCTCGCTGAAGACCACATCATACCCCTTGTCTTCCAACATCGCCATAGAGATCAGATTCTTCATCAATCTTGGAACATGCAATACTTCCTTCAATACGAATGTTTTACCAGACTCCCTCTCAAAGGAAACGGTACCGATACCAGTCGCACTGTATCTACCATCATCGCCCATCTCGATGTGCACTCCAAGATATTTCTCCTCCAGATCTGAAAAAAAAATCCCGATCTTCGGTCATGTGAAATGATGCACCACTATCCAAGAACCATACTGATCCCATCACACTTGAAACCAAGCATGCGATCAGCAAAAAATCCAGCTCAAACTGGGAGGCCAATGCCTCTCCCACTGCAGATCCAGCAGCCTTCTTATTTTCCTTCTTCTGCAGACAATTTGTGGCATAATGTCTGTGTTGGTGACAGTGAAAGCACTTCACCTTGGACATGTCTTGCTTCTTGCCTTTCACACCAGACTGAGAAGCTTTATTTCTCTTCCCCTTATTTTCTTTGGCAACCAAAGCGCAATTTTCTTCATCAGATACCTTTGATGAAGATCCATCCTTGGTAGTCTGCCTTATCTCCTCTTGCATGAGATCCGACCAAAGTCACTCCCATCTCGGCAA